>OV281086.1:1250000-2500000 GCA_923060345.2 Erebia aethiops | reverse complement strand
TTAAGTTTTTTTTTTCATATCTAAGTACTAGCGACGCTGTTTGTTACCGGGTCAGTTAAGTTTGTGGGACTTTAACTAAATAGTCTATTCGTCGTGCACGGCATAGAGGCATAAAAGCATTGCTTGTAGTGGAATAATAAAGCTGCCCAAGGAACCCCAGCGGATCGCCGAATAACTGAACATTCACGCCGCGTCGTGTCTCAAAAGGAACCTTTTTTTTCTCCTTTAATTCGCTTTCTGTACACGTTCGGTCGTACAAAACGCGCCACTGCCAGTTTTAAGCACGGCCAATTTATTCACATCTAACATGTTGTTGAATTTAAGCCTTTTTTTACCGTTGATAAGTTCAGGCTTCACTGCGACACAGTGCCATCTTGCTGGATTATCTAAGATGGTGACATAGCGCATACTAAATAAATAGGGTGTAAGTAAACGAGTAATAATAATTTCCTCCCGACTGAATTCCGGTCACAGCGGCCAAACCGCAGAGAGATCTGCGCGGGAGATATTATAGTGTGTGCGCATAGGTACGAGTACACAGGTGCACTCTCTGTTCCTTTTCACTAAATTGTTACCGCCGTTAGCCCGTTACGGACATTATAGACTTATAATTAACTGTCGTACCTAGTTATATACAAATATATACTCACTGAGACTTCTTAAATAATCGAAAATTTTAATGAATATATATTTATATTATTTATATGTTAGTAAGAGAGAGGAAAACTTAATACAAAATGTATAAATGCGAAATAATTAGTTATCCGCACATTTTTTAGGGTTGTTCTACGAATTGCAAAGCAAGTTCCCTAAATACGTGTATTTCGGTACGCTCGCAGATCACAATAACCGCTCTTCATTATCCGCATTTCAGACGGCCGGTGCGCGTATCTATCGGAATGTGACCAGAGTATCCATACCGCGTTACCAAGTCGCTACACTTAGGCACAGGTTACACTTGAGGTGTTAAATATAACGATACAATCGTTCCTGTTATATTTTAATACCGATATTGATATCGGTACAAAAATGGATATTAAAAAAAATCTTATTTAAATCTTAGAGTATCTGTGACATGGAATTTTGTGGTACTTTTATGTCCTGACTCTGTCTGTTACTGTCATTTACATTAATCGACTAATTGGCAAGTTACACTAATGCCTAAATACACAGCTTGTTTCATTTCATTTCATTTATTAAAGTCGTTTGAAATTTAATAACGTGATGTTAATATCAACGTTTTAGGAATTGATATTAGCATATTTTTTTTACTTAACTATTTATTATAGTGAAATATTTGATATTCGTGAATTATTACTTAATCTACCTACTGCTTCTTTTTTGTAGATAATCTGTAACTAGATACTGTCTTAAGTTTTTTGATGATTTGTTGTGAAACTAGGCATCTAAAGTACTTCGTAGGTTTTTTTAATTTTCTTTCTTGTTTATTAAACCAAACATTTTTATGTGCACAAGTAAAATTCTTTCACAAAAAATAGTGTGTGTCAGCTCCGCCTCACGATTGGAGTTTACTCCTTACGAACGAAAAGTGTTACCATGGAAACATAAAGTAAATAACGTAACGGAGAAAATTTGATTTTACTCCCCATAAATTTTCATACCCCGGGCTTATATATGAAAATGGATTCTTAAGGAGGTAAACTCCAAAAAAATATTGTTATTAAGTATATTGTTTCCAAAGACTATTTCAATTTAAAGAAATCATGCTCACTCCGTCCGATATCCATTTCTATGAGTAGAATCTCAGTGTACAGTGTACACTTAGCTCTAGTTCAACCGGCTTGATCACAAAACCAGTCCGCCTCTTGTACTCCCCAACCCATTCCGAAAGGCCCTAAGCGCCAGTTGACTGACACTTAAGCGCTATTAGGCGTTGTTCTCTCAAATTTTTATTGGTAATAAGTAGCTTGTTTACAATCTTTACCCGTACGTATTAGTCGCTTTGACCTTTTACTTTTAAAGCTAAAAGGTTTCACCAATAAAAAGATTATTTTGAATTCCGGATTGATGTTAAACTACGAGTAACTTACAACATGATGTTATGTTCTGAATCAGTGGAGTACACCTACATAGTCATTACGTTGGTTACTTTATTTTTGTATTTTATGGTCGAGTTAAGCTTTGACTTATGGGTTCTGTAGGCGACGTTTACATGGAAACGGTTTGTTTTGGTTTTGTGTACCTATAATAGAATATGATTATTGTTTGAGCAAAGTTAGATTTTTTCCATCTTCTGGGAGCCAGGCCCACATTTGAACTTAAAAAACTTGCACGAATATAAAAAATGTTGTCAAATAAATTTGAATAAAAACGGATGAAGTAATTTGACTATGGTTTTAAATGCAGTTTATAACGTTCAAATAATTATGATTAAGTTATTGAATGTTCAATTTATAAATTTTGGAAGACAAAGAAATAATACAAAAAAAAAAAAATTTAAAAAATATAGTCAAAAGTATACTTAAAAAAAAGTTTATTTCTTATTTCTTAAAAAATAGCCTAGATAATATTATTATGTCCTCACCAGGTATGCGATTTAACTCGACCAGACTAGACTAGACAGCACCATATTTATAGCCGGTAAAACTTAGGTAAAAGACAGACAAACACATTTATAAGGTACTAGGATGCCGGTGACTTCGTCCGCGTGGATTGTGGTTTTAAAGGATTAAAAGTAGCCTATGTGCTATTCCAGACTACAATCTATCTCTGTGCCAAATTTCATTTAGATCCGTTCTGCTGTTCTGGCGTGATTGAGTAACATACGTCGATCCATCCATCCATCCAAACTTTCTCATTTCTATTATTAATTACAGAAGTAAGGAAAATGTATTGTTCGCAATTTCAATTTATTTTTACGTGCGTAAATATGATCGATTAGAGAATTTGATTTCGAAGATTATCCTAAACACTTAAGTACAAACAATGAAAATTTCAATGTGAAGAACCCTAAAAATATCGAATAGGGTTGTAAATCGCCTGCATATTGTAGGCGTTTACTTTCATACCGGGAATACTTAATGATACGAGAAGGCGAGATGTATTAAAGTCGAGTGTGGAGTCCATAATTGTAGGTATAGCATCGACTTAAATAGCCGAGACTGCAGAGTACAGATCTGTTCGAAGAAAGATAGGCAGCTCTTTATTTAGTGCGAATTAAAGATCTACTAACTACTGTCATGATTTTCTAGTTTTATTTTCTGTGGTAAGACTTTTGCAATAAATATAAGGCCTTAAAGGGCTCGAATCCAGGGCCGTAGAACAAATTAATTAAAAATGAATGGTATTCTGAGAACCAATCGGTGGGTTTCCCGCCAATGGGAAGGGACACTGCCAAATTATGCCTGTCAAACACTATATATTTTTTACGCGATAGTTTAATTTTCTTAGATCAATAATCATTATAATGCCTAAATGTATGTGCATTGAAATATGATAATAAAGGCGCACACTGTTTTCCTGCTTACGAGGAAAGAAGAAGACTATGGTACAAAGCCTTGTCAGTTCATCGGATTCAATTCAAATAGGACACTTAATTACTTCAATTAAGTACACAAATGAACCTGACAGTTACCAGCGAGGGTGGCGCCATCTGAGATTAGCTTTGCCTGTAACTATGGAAGTATGGCCATCACTACCAGAAAAGAAGGAAGGTAAAGGTAGGTACTTCTCTACTTTGTGATCCATATAATTTGGCCAATCATTAATTTTACTTTTGATATAAACACGTCTATTATGTGTCATAATTATTGACAGACAACCATCGGCAAAAAATGCAATACTCCATCGACGCATACCGTTTTTTACAATAGTGAAGCGACGTGCGACCTTTTAACAGATATTTCTCGATATATTTCTCCTCTAGTAATTACGTGTAGGTACGACTTTCCTTTTCAAAATAGTCACAGAGCTGCAACACTAGCTTTTTTGATAGTCCTTTAAGCACCATCTTACTAATATTATAAATGTGAAAGTTTGGATGGATGTATGCATGAATGGAAGAATGGATGTATGAATGGATGGAGGGATGCTTGTTACTCAATCACGTCAGAACGGCTAAACGGCTCTGGATGAAATTTGGCACAAAGATAGTCTGGTATATCACATAGGCTTTTTATACCATGAAATCAAAGAGTTCTCGCGGGAACAAAAAAAAAACCACAATCCACGGACGAAGTCGCGGGCATCAGCTAGTAAAGATAAGTACGTACACATCAAATCTAATTTAGAAGTCGCTTATCCCCACTAAACGTGCGAGTCAATAATGTTAATTGCCCCCGAAGTCCCAACAACAAGAAACGGAACAAAGTCAAAGACAAATGCTAGTTATAAATTAGTGGGAACTGCGCGGATGACTTTTACAACGCAATTAAGACGAACTAACATTGCGCTGTCAAACGGTACTGTGATTTACTGGGTCCAGTTTATTTGTCGCTAATGATGTGGATGAGACATCTGTGAATTAATTCACTTCACCCCTAGTTTTATAGGTAAACCGTCGTGACGCCGCGCCGTAGACTTTTCATCCCGAAATAAATAAACGAGTTCCCATGGATTTTTTAAAATCTAAAAGCCATGCCGAAGAAGTCGCGAGCATCATCTAGGAAATAATACTAATTAAAAAAAAGCTTTTTCCACCATCAATAACACTTACTACCAGGCTACATCCAAGCAAACTGTGCACAGTGGTGCAAACAGCCGATAGCGCGGACAAAAAGATTCCCCTGCATTGTAAGGAGGGCACAATAGCGCGGAGGCAGACTTGTAATTACTATTTTCCTCCCACCGTCTTTTCAGGGGGTATATTTTTCAGCAAAATGGAATATACGGCGCCCGCCTTTGTATGAAATTTCATATCGGTCGGGCCAATGCTCGGTATTCTTCTATTCTACTTCTTTGATATTGAAATGTGTTTTCGTAGGATTTACGATGTTTCAATTAGCTTCTACTATACGTTACGCTGAATAATATATTTCTTGAAAACTGATATATTACATAACGACGCTCCTAATGTTTTTATAACAATTTATTGATAAACAGTGTACCTAATTTGAATAAATTAATATTGATTTGATTTGATTGTTTACTGTATTGCACTTATTTCAGGTAATACTATACATAACCATATATGCATATTACACGAAACAACATATTTATTGTAGCAAGTTTACTAAAAAAGTGTAAAATATTGTACAAAAGTGTGACATTTGCAAATTTCTTAAACAATTTATATACATTTTATTATTGAAGTTGGTTAATTGTTTAAGACCACTGATGAGCTTTTCCTAGAAATTCCAATTTTCATCAGTATACCCAGATAAGTATATAAATAAACATTCAATAGTGACACAAGATATACAACTCAACATAAAACTTCTGCCGCATGTCAAAGCAGTATGCCGTTAAGATTCTTCCCATAAAAGTCATCGCTTTACTACCGGTAGTAATAGTTACCATTTTGAGCTACCGGTAGCTAATTTAAACGGTATAGATAGCATCTGGAAATAAAACTGCCAATCTTATTAAGTTTTGACGGATACTATATAAACATACAAGACTAGTTCCCGCGACGTCGATCACATGGATTTACATATCTTACTAATATTATAAATGCGAAAGTTTGGATGTATGGATGTCGGTATGGATGTATGGATGGATGTTTGTTACTCAATCACGCCCCAACGAGTGAACGGATCTGGATGAAATTTGGCACAGAGATAGATTATAGTCTGGAATAACGCATAGGCTACTTTTTATCCCGGAAAATTAGAGTTCCCGCGGGAACCATAAAACCTCGATCCACGCGTACGAAGTCGCGGGCGTCAGCTAGTTTAAGTATAAAAATTGCGTTGTACATCCAAATATCAAAATCCGTCCTTAGTGCAAGAGTACTTAAGTGCGAAACACACAGGGGTCGGGTGCGGGACGGGGGGTCAGGACGCTGGACAGGAATAGGGAGGTTGCAATTCCTTGTATTTATATGTATAACAACACACAGAAAGGATATGGAGATATGTAGATAATATACAGGGAATTGATTTTTAGGACTCAATTTATGACATCAAACTATGAGATGAATTATTACTGCTTGTATTCAATATTTCAACTTGATCTTCTACATATGAAGATAAGAGTCCAACTTAGTGACTGACTCATCCACGCCTAGCCCATACTCTTGGACTAGATTGGAGATTAAGGACGGATTTTTCAGAATTTCCTCGGAAGCGAAGCCGTGGGCGCGTGCAATAGTATACTAATAACTATAAGAATAAATTAAGACAGTACAATGATAAGAAATTTAGCAGCATCACCAATGCGTATGGCCATGGCCCTTTCCATTAATTACATAATAGTTGTTGTGGACTCCCAGATAAAAGAAACTTCGGGGTTAAGACTTAAGGTTTAACGATTAGTATCTGATCTTAGTGATAATAACCGCAACCGCCAGCTTAAGACATTTGATCAATACCTGGAACCTAGCTAAGTGAATAATCCTTATTCCCAGTCCAGCTATTATCTTGCTGCACATAAAGGCACTTTGTCCCACATTAGGGCATCGCACACCAGTGTGCAGGCGATAAGGGGACAATAGACGCGCCTTGTCCGCAACGCCATTGAATTATGTCTAGATAGCAGATCGATAATATCAGGAAATGCAACTTTGAGGCTATGGGTGTGCATTTTCAATCGAATACGGTAAATTAAAAGAACTGTAGTGGATATAGCATTACAGTTTTTAAGAACTGTGTAAGTTACGTAACCGCGTCAATCCCAAACTGGTTTTTGGCAAAATAAGTTATTGGAATTTTCTACGCGTCCCAGGCATGACGAAAATTACTTAGAACGTATTGGATGATGCCCGTGACTTCGTCTGCGTTGTTTTAGGTTTTTTTAAGTAATTACCATCTATTTCTATGTTATTATAAATACATAAGAGTCGGCCTGTTAAATTTTCATAGCCGGTCAGCTTAAACCGATTTTGACTAAATATGGCACAGGGATAGTTTGCACTTTGAAGACGGGCATAGGCATATTTCATCCAAGAAATCAAAGATTTAAGTTTCCACGGGATTTTTAAAGCCTAAATCTACGCGGGCGAATACGTCATCTAGTACCTAGGCTTTGTCCATAATAGAGACCTCATGCACCACTGTGCACCGATAAACTCACAATGGCAGTCTTGTGCTACGGAATGCCATTTATATTGCACCTACTTTTCGGTAAATAGGTCATTGATAATGTAGGTAAGTGTGTTGTATTACATGTTGAACTGCAATCGAAACAGTAGATAGAGGGCATATCCCGCTGTCAATTTTTCCGAACTATCGCAGACATCTCCTTTTTAGAATAAGATATCTTGACAAATGTAATGTAATGTAGGTAATTGATAAGTGGCAAATTAATTTAAAAACATATACTTCTTCAACTTCCGTCAAGTAATTATATGCCATTCTGTCAAGTAGCGGATGCCAGCGACTACGTACCCTTGAATAGAGGTATTTTTGTTCTCGCGGGAACTCTTTAATGTTCTGGGATAAAAAGTAGATGTATGTTTAAGTGTAAATTAAATATTTGATATGTACTCTTTATGGAAAAAAAATTATGTTCGATTTGTGTCTGTGTGTATTAAGGCCCGAACAAGAGTTTGTTAAGTTTTATACAGCATTGAACCAACATACACCACTGTGTAGCGATAAACGGATCTTGTATTCTTTGTACCACGGAATGCCATTGAAACTGTTCCTGGATGGACATCTTATGTAATCGGTAAGTAGGTTGACGATAATGGCCCGTGAATGGCTGCAAGGACAGTGGGTAATACCTATATCTAGTTAGGGTTGCCACTCGGCCCTGAAATCGAGTTTGGTTTAACCACGCGCGGAACTAGTTCTCAATGTGCGTGAGTGATACGATAAAAAACTATTTCAAGCCACATCCAATGTCTAATCATGGTACAATATATATAGTCAATCCACCACTTGTGTTTTCTGGAATGGAAAGAAACCATTCCAAAAATGACTAAACATCGTACTTCATATCATAGTAAATATTATAAATGCGAAAGTGTGTTTGTATGTTCTTCAATCATGCCGCAACTGAGCAACGGATCAACGTGATTTTTGGCATGGGTATCATTGAGGACCTGGAGAGCGACATAGGCTACTTTTTACCCCGGAAAATTAAGGAGTTCTCGTGGGAATCAAAAAAATTAAACTTAAACCACGTGGACGAAGTCACGGCCATCAGCTAGTAGAATATCAAAAGTGACACAAAAAGCCAAAAAATTCTCACAGATGAAGTTACAGCAGAATACTAACAACACTTTGACGGTGAGAAAAGACATCGTGAGAAATCTTGCATGCCTGGGAGTTCTCCGTCATCTCATGGGATGATAACTCAGCCGATCCGTACTTAGCGTGGTACTCAGCGTGGAGATTTTTTTTTACGCCACTACTAGTTAGCCCTTGACTGTAATCTCACCTGATGGTAAGTGATGCTGCAGTCTAAGATGTTAGCTGGCGGATGGTATAGCAGTTATAATAAACTCATACCCTAGTCGGTTTCTACGCGGCATCGTACCGGAACGCTAAATCGCTTGGCGGTACGTCTTTGGCGGTAGGGTGATAATTAGCCACGGCCGAATCCCGGGAATCGAACTATGGCACTATGTATGGGAACTAGGGCTTAAAAAACTATACCTAGTGGGCCGGTAATTTTTTTTTGTTAAAGATGATTTTATAAAAGAATATTTTCTCAACCCTAATTTTGAACAACTACTGCAGCTGACTGTACAAGAAGGAAGCAAAAGAAAACGTTATGCAAATACAAAGAATGGCGCCACTTAAAGTTTTTATCCCGCGCGTCGACATCATGTCTAAAATATGATAATATTACATCGCCAATCTATGCAGTGAAGTGCTTCCTGTGCGGAGATTTGTCAAGGTTGCTACTGTTGACTTTATGCAGGGGTATCACTTTTTGTCAAGGTTGCTACTGTTACTTACAGGGCTGTCACTTGTGTAACTTTTTATATTATACACCTGCAGCATAACATCGAGTTGAGACTATTTATGTAAATACTCACACAACTGTTTGATATTCCGGGATGAAAACTAGTCTATTTCCTATCCAGCCCCGCGATTGTGTAACGAAATCGTTTGTCAAAAGTATAATTCGACTTTTTTAAGGAGTTCATATTATTATTGAGTAAATAAAGGCTTAATGATAATAAAATGAGTTCATAGATGCCTGCACGTCAAAAAGCATGCAAAACTCCTCAAACAATTCGAGTACTTTATACGTTTTAAGCTGTCGAATGATGATTTGCTTAGACAATTAGGGCACTGGTGTTTGATTATTTTTATACAAATATCGTTGCTTTCTTGTGTGAGACCAAACAAAAAATCATTTTCGCTGTAATATGGAAATTTATTCATCAAAAACGATTTCTTAATTTACTTAATTTTTTAAACTGAGCATCAGTTATTTACAGACAAAATTTAAAAAACGTCTACAACTTTTTGAAGCCCGATGTCTGCGCCTGACATTTTTGAGAACCCTAAGCCGTAGGGGGAAAAACTACCTTTCTGCTTGGACGAGATAAGGAGATGTAAATGACACTCTTGGATGTTAAACGAATTTGGGCGCTGGTTCTGAAGGGAATTAATGTCACAATAATGCCGGGGCGGGATACGGCGCTTGTACAAGCTTGATTGCGTTCCGATATTGCAGTCTTCTAAAGTCCTAGCTGATGCCCGCGACTTCGACCGCGTGGATTGAAGTTTTTTTGGTTCCCGTGGGAACTCTTCAATAGGGGTGATGATCAAACTTAAAAACGCACTTCTAGTATGGAAGTTGTATGAAAATAACAATAGTGACGTCATCAAATTTCAACGCACTTTTTTTTCTTTAATCTGTATTTTAAAATGGTTATCAAACTTAAAACTAACCGAGGATGTGAATTTTAGGTCTTTTGGAAGACCCTCTATTTAATAATAGTTAAAAATTATTTATTTTTGATATAGGCATCATCCCTATTGTAAAAAGTAGCTTATGTGTTATTCCAGACTTAGTTATAATCTATCTCAGTGCCTAATTTCATCCAGAACCGTTCAGCCGTTCTGGCGTGATTGAGTAACAAACATCCATCCATACATCCATCCAAACCTTCGCATACATAATATTAGTATAGACTAGCTCTTGACCACGGCTTTACTCACGTCAGGTTCGATTTTCATACAAATTTCAAAGCCCTATTTCGCCCCTATATAAACCCTGTACCTACTGAGTTTTATTATTAAAAGATACCCCGCCTCAGTCAAGTCTTTATTAACAGTCTTTGAAAAACCACGTAAAGTTTTGTAGGTTATATATTTTAACTTTAAATTGAAAATGTTTCTTTAAAAAAACTTTTTTTCATTAAACATTAGGATAAGTTTTTAATTGGATTTTATAAATAAGGAGCCTGTTTTGAATTGAATGACTTATTTACTACTAATCAATCCCAAATTATGATACCGGATAACCTATTACGAATAACGCTGATGCCGGCGACTTCGTCCGCGTGGATTGAGGCTTTTTGGTTCCCGCGGGAACTCTTTACTTTTCTGGGATAAAAAGTAACCTATGATTTTTTGCAGACTATAATCTATCTCTATGCCAAATTTCATCTGGATCCGTTCAGCCGTTCTGGCGTGATTGAGTAACAAACATCCATCCATCCACACATCCATCCAAACTTTCGCATTTATAATATTAGTATAGATAATGTTAAATAATTAATGTAACGTAGTACAATGTATGTTGCAGCACTTAGGTAGGTAAGTTACCTATTTATTAAGGAACAACAAATAAATTTGATTTTGGTCACACAAGTAAACCATTATCCAATATCCACTACGACATTACTTTTTCCCGTATAAAAAATGCCAAAAAGCGGTCACTTTTGCGTTTGTAACTCTTAGGATTGTATCAGTTCAGGTCAGTAAGGCCACTAAAACAATAACTCATCATAGGCCAACATTATTACTTCAAACACTTAATTCTTTGGATAGAAGCAGGCGTCACTTTGCCGAAGTCCATGATGATGAAAGAAACAGAACTTAAACTAGCTATAATCCGCCACAGTATGTAAATCTATGTGGTACAGTGTGTACCTTGCACTTGTAGCTTGCGATATTCACCACACCACATAAATCTTCCAAATTATTATCAACGTACGTTTCACTCCGACAATGGAGCATCTTCAGGAGATGTTGACTCGACAATGCACGATTGTAAAGTTAATTATTTTGCTTATTTATTCCCAGTAGGTAATTTACCCACAAAAGAAAAAAAAAGAAACCTTAAAATCCCTGACAATGTAGTCTCGACGTTGATTTAACTGAAGCCAGAGCCTGAAATTCAAAACGGAAGCAAAGGAAACATAAAAAGTACAATGTAAGAGCTTGGCCTTAAAAGTTTATGCTAACAAAAAAACATCCACATTCTATTATTTGCATGCAAAAAGAAAAGCAGTTCCTTTTGAATACATTGTCTTCAACTATGAAAATTGAGAATCGTGAAATAATTCGTAAAATTGTATATCTATGCCTGTATGTATGTTGAAATACGTAACTTTTTTTAAAAACAAAGAATATACATGTGCTTGACGACAGTAACGACAAAGCAATGATGAGCTGTTCTAAGTTGGATCGCGCTTTCCTAAACAATTTTTTTTTAAAGTTTTATTTGAGTTAAGTACTCTTTTAGTCGGATCGAAAGCTTTCCATAAATTTCCATTTAAGAGAATAGAGAATAAATAATAAGTTTTTTTTTTCGGATAAAAGGATTTTATATGAGAAATAGTAAAAATTTGAAAGAATTTACTGATAAGCGAATGTATCAAACATTTAAATAAAAAGCAACAATGTTAGATTTTAGATTTTGTCGCACAAAAACAGCAAATATTTTTTATTGAAGTGAAACTTCTTAGAATCGTTGTGATTTGAAAATACGACGAAACGAAAAAGCGACACTAAAAAAAGACAAACATTAATTATAGGTCAGGATTTAGGCTGCGACAGCTCTCGTATGCTCTCGTAGGCTAGTTTTCTGAAGTTTCACTACTGCCGTGTAATGCACACGCACATTTTTTATTTTTCTGTCACTTACTTCACAATTTTTAGAAGGTAATTATCGGCCACTTTTAATAAATCGCTATTTCCAGATTCGTTAAGTAGTCTACTCAAATTCTCGGGAAGATTAAAAGCCCACTGAACAATTAATCAATATCACGTATCACCTTTGTCCCCCAGACCACTTAAGACTTTAAAATAGCGTGGTAAAACATAAAAACACATGTGAATTAACGACACGCCATTTGTCTAATACTTTGATATGCGAGACTATTATATAATGGTAATAAAAAAAGAAGAAAAGAAATTAACATAAGAAGCGGGCAGACATGCGTTGTAACTTGGCAACGAATTATTGTATTCTCAGAATAAATTAAATAAGGTTGTAACTCGTAAAGACTATAATGTCTTAACTATAATAACATTCTGCACTATTATGAGTTACAACTTTATGTGAAACGGTGTCATCGACGGTTCTTTATAATACCACCTTCCACAAATCCCAAAGAACAAGTTTTATCGCGCTCTGTGTAAGTCCGGACCTTGCGTATTATGATAAAAGTTGGTACACTGTGTTGGAGTGTGCAATTATTAGAATAAATTAAAAGAGGATGTAAGTTTTAATTTGTAAATTAAGATACTACATATTTATCACTATGCACTATTATGATTATTAAGAATTATGACAGTCAAATTTATACTTCCTTAAAGTGACCACCTTATTTAAGCTAGGGTATGTCCGAGCGTACATCCATGACTCCATATTACTTTAAAGATGTAGTCATTATTGCGATCTTCGTCTTTGCCTGGTGGGAGGCTTTGGCCGTGGCTAGCTATCACCCTACCGGCAAAGATGTGCCACCGAGCGATTTAGCGTTCCGGTACGATGCCGTGTACAAACCGATAAGGGGTATGGATTTAATATACCTAACTGCCATGACCCTAACAAGTTAGCTCGCTAACATTTTAGACTGCATCATCACTTACCATCAGAAGAGATCGCAGTCAAGAGCTAACTTGTAGAGCATAAAAAAAGATACCTAGGTACTTGGTAGCTATTAATTATTATTGTTTTCTCAGAATTAACTAAATAAGGTTGTAACTTGCAAATTAAGATGGTATTTTATACTTTAACATAATAATATAATTGGTCACTTTTGTAATTTTATGAATCCATCTTCAACACTTGGCGGCATATTATACACAGTTCGTTCTTATACCACCTTCTAGAAGCCCTGTTAGACATGATTCCGCCACGGTTTGTGTATGCCCGGGCCTTAAGTGTGCGAACGTTGTAACTTCGGTATGAATTATGGTATTCTCAGAATAAATTAATGAGATTCTAAAATGAGAATCTCTCATGTCTCAACTGTATAATTTTGCAGTAACTATAGAGACCTGATTTATTTTCACCGGGTTTTCAAGGAATTGTTTTGTATCTTGTTTATGCTAGACCGTGCCACGGCCACACTTGGTCAAGCAATAGCATAAATCATGCCTAAAATGCATTTATTAAACTTCAACATGTTACTTATTAAGTAGTTAGGTATTATGAACAATTATGTAGGTACTTAATTATTATTCATTTCTAGATTTATGGATGTACGGAAGTTTGTTACTTTTTCACGCCAGAACGGCTGTACGGATCTGGTTGAAATTTGTCACAGAGATAGATTATAGTCTGGAATAACACATAGAGTACTTTTTATCCCCGAAATTAATGATTTCCCGCGGGAATCAAAAAACTTAAACCACGCGGACGAAGTCATCATCTAGTAGTAAAATAAATTGTTGGACAGATAATAACTATCTAAAAGTTTATAATAATAAGAATCCTATACAGTAAGTAAGTAATGATAAGCTTTCTAACGGTTATCATCGGACAAGAAAGCTGCCTTGATTGACAGCTATTGATAATGCTTTATCAAATCCTTTCAACTCGTCTTTCAACGTGTGCCTCGGACGTGGGGTTTAAATTATCTCTAACTAGCCGATACCCGCGATTTCGTCCGCGTTGGATAAGTTTTGAAGTGAAAACTTCTTTAGCCGCGTTGAGCACTTTTTGGTAAACTTGTGGAAACGCGTGACGACACCGTTCTTCTTAAGACAAAGGGTCTTAAGTATAAATAGTACCTACATTCGTAATTAAACTTTAATGCCTTAGTTTTAAGGTTTATATTAATAAGTGCTGTGGAACTGAGACGAAGACAAGTTACGAAGTTTTCACTTCAAAAATCACGTCACACCGTTGCTCTGTTGCGGTGTGATTGATGGACAAACAAACAAACACACTTTTGCATTTATAATATTAGTATGACTAGACTAGATGACGCCCGCGACTTAGTTAGTCTGTGAGGATTTAGCTTTTTAAAAAATCTTTTGGGAAATCCTTGATTTTCCGGGTTAAAAGGCCTATTTCCTTCCCCGGGATAAAATATAACCCTGTACAAAATTTCATCAAAATCGGTTGAACAGGTGGGCCGTGAAAGCGTAGCAGACAGACAGACACACTTTCGCATTTATAATATTAGTATGGATACTTTGTATGGCTATAAAAATACAAGTTAGCATCCGTTGGACAAGTATATCGTATTACAAATTATACTCAAAGTTATGATAGTAAAATTATTAGAGAACAAGATAATTCTGGGAAAATTCTAGCCTCATTCGTATGTTTTTTTCCATCATGTGGCGTCAGGTTACAGCTTTATTTTATTTTAATTTATTTAATTATTTATAATTAGTGATTAGTGATAAAGACCGCCTTTGCGCACTTTTTATTTCTTTTGCTTGTTAACTTTTTTTTTAATGTTTTGTGTGGCAATAAAGCATTAATCTGTCTATCTCTATTTTATTCATCGTTAAGATATTACCCCCTCTTTGTTCTGAGGGCGAAAACAAGCCACGGAAGGGTTTTTTTTTTCATGAGTTAGCTCTTAACTGCAATCTCACCTGATGGTAAACGACGATGCAGTCTAAGATGGTAGCGGGCTAAAGCTCACGGGTACGGCAGTTATATTAAACCCATGCCCCTAATCGGTTTCTACATGGCATCGTACCGGAACACTCAATCGCTTAGCGATACGTTTTTACCACTAGCGTGGCAAACTGGTAACTAGCCGCGGCCGAAGAGTCCCACCAGAATTCTGAAATTCAGAAATTACAAATTTCGGAATCGAACCCCGGACCTCCCATTATGAAACAGCGTTCACCACTGCGGCAGGAAGGTCGTCAAATCGTTAAGCTTTATATGGAGTATGTAGAGCTGCACAGACCTGCGCGACACGACGAAACGTGGTTCCAGTAGGACGCGGGCGTGCCGCACGGATGCACGTCATGCTTAATTTATTTATTCAATTCATGGATTATGATCGAACTATACTTTAATAGGTAGGTATAGTTTATTTTAAAACTCACCATACTTGTGATGTTCTATGGGAATTATTCATAAAACAGCATTCTTTTACCTGAAAATATATAAAAAACATAATAAGTATAACAGTGGTATAAAAAAAGAAAACCTTTATCAAGCATAGGTACCTAACAAGAAAATATTATCAGAAGTCAGAACGTCATGAAATTACGATTACATATATTTGAAATTTTGTATTGTGTACGTGAACGAAGTCGCCATCAGTGTCTTTTATAACCACTAATTACAAGTTATCCCTTAACTGCGATCTCATCTGATGGTTAGTGATGATGCAGTCTAAGATGATAGCGGGATAACCTGTTAGAGGCATGGCAAATATTAAACCAATCGGTTTCTACACGGCATCGTAACGGAAAGCTAAATCGCTTGGCGGCACGTCTTAGTCGGTAGGGTGGTAACTAGCCACGACCGAAGCCTCACACCAGGCCAGACCAAAACTATAAATTCCCAAATTGACCCTACCAGGGATCAACAGCTTAGTTTCAATAGATTAAAAAAAAACTTAGGTATGTTCCTTTCATGAATCTGAATATTATTTCTTTCCCTGTTGAGCAAAGATATCATATTGCATTTATACCGGTTCTCGAACCGCATTTTGAAGTTATCGGTGCAATATTACTCGTATAATACCGTTCCGATAACGTTATTGAACGGTAACGTTATCGTTCAATAGAAAAATGCTCGAGTGGGGCATAAGTATTCTACGTCCCGTTTATGACCTATCCAGGGGATATTGTTATTGTAGTGAGGTAATTCCCCTATTACTTCAATGCGATAGGAATAGATAGCCGCATATCGATAAGTACGGGTATATTTTGTAAGAAGAGCAACCGCCGAGTTTCTTGCTATTTCTTCTCTTTAGGGATGGCGTTCTGAACTAGTGGTATAGAATCATTTGACGATTCAAAAGCACTTGTAAAAGTTTTTTTGAATAAAAACATATTTTTTTTAAGTGGTGGATATACTCGTAGTTAAATACCCATATTTCTTGTTGAGAGGTTTTTTAACACGGTCAATATTTTTCTCAGAGGCTTTCTCTCTCCAAAACGTGTGCTTAAATATTATACTTACAAAATATTTTTTATTTCGGTGACCTGGTGGTAAATGATGATGCAGTCTATCTTAGCGTGCTAACTTGGAAACGGCATGGCTGTTTTATAAAAACTATGCGTTCCTACACTTTGTTCCTACAATTTATAATTAAATTTAGAATTGAGTATACATCGCTTCGTGGCTTATTAAGTTATCAGTGAGTTATCCCAAGGACTACGACTATGCCTCCCAAGTCCCACCAGATCACTCTTTTTTGAGTTATATATTCTGAAATTGTCCTTGCTGAAAATCGAACTCGGGAACTCCCACTTATAAAACCACAGCACATATCACTGCGCCAGGGAGTTCGTTAAGGTGTTTGACGCCATGACTCCACCATACAAATGATTATCACTTATTCAACGTCACGGGACTCAATACACCGTCACAATACCATCCAAATACCATAGCACTGACGGAAAATAACGTAAGTCACGTTTTATCTCATTAATGGCACCATCTATTTATCTCGCCGTGCCGTCTGTGTAACCATTAATATGTGTCAAAAATATTGTAGTGCTTTATACTGGATGGGAACGATACGGATACGGTGTTTTTCTGGTTTTCTCTTTCCAGTATACTAATCCATACCAATTTTATAAATGTAAAAGTGTACTTCTCTGTCTGTTTTAACGGCCCACCTGTTCAAACGATTTTAACCTAATATAGTAAGAAGAGATTTATACCAGGAAATAAAAGAGTTCCCCCAGGAATCAAAATACTTACCTTAATCCACGCAGAAAAGTCGCGGGCGTCATTTAGTATTACAAATGCGAAACTGTGTCTGGCCTTCTGTCTATATGTCTGTATGTTACGCTTTCACAGCCCATCTGTTCAACCGATTTTGATACGGAGATTGCATCCTGGGAAAAGACATAGGCAACTTTTCATCCCGGAAAATGTAAAAGTTCACGCGGGAATTAAGAAACCTAAATCCACGCGGATGATGTCATGGGCATCATTTAGTAATCAGTAAAGATTTTTCTTTCTTTCGATAAAAAATAACTTCAAAAGAGTTGCCATTCCTAATATCGGCGACTCCGAAAAAGGCTAATATTTGTTCAGCATTTAAAGCTCCAAACAAAAAAAAACCAACATCCGGCGAGTTCGCGCCAAAACCGCATGCAGCCTAAAAACCTGCCTAAAACGCAGTCAAAGAACCAAATCAAACAGCCGAGGCACAAACATGTAAACACTTGAAACGGCCGCGCCACTACGAGCACTCAAAAGAAAAGAAAAAAAAGACTTCCAAAATCAACGAATTCTTTTGGCAAACGAAATGGTATCACACGGCACAATAGATAGCGTCCTTTTAGACGAAACTTTCCTAAATACGTTATTTCAATAGCCTTGGTACACGTTGAGCCAACCTGTATTGGCGACATGATTCGTCAAGAATGGAGAAGTACCTAGAGATAAATCACAAACCTATATAGATATCTCCACCCACGATGCAGTGGAGATATTAGTACTAAGAAACTAAATATTAAACTATGAATAGAAAATGCTTCTGGACTTTGGAACCAACAGGCCAAAACGCATCAAGTTAATGTTATCTAACTGTGCCTAAATAAATAGCACGGAAAAAAACATTATCGTTAACGTTGACGATGCGGAATCGGACGCTCTAAGTTTAATGTAACATATTAAAAATTGAAGTTGGTATTTTCAGTAAGGACTATACAGGGATGGATATTTTTTTTGGCATGACCTGGGAGTAGAACCCGGGATATAATGATCCGCAGCCAAATAAGTAACCACTTTATACAAATAATACGATAAGGTTTCAAATGTTTTCTAACTTGTAGGCCAACGACAGAGGCCTAACGTGTAGGTATAGGAGCTTTAAAAAAGCTGTCCCACTCAGGACCCTTGGGCGTTGGCTCAATCATGTTATTAAAAGGTAACAGGTGGTTCAGTTTTTATATACAGAATAATACTTATCTTGTTTTTGTTGAAATTAAATTGTATTAGAGAAAATCATTTGGTTAACCACAAATAGGTTGATGTTACGGATCCATTGTTGCGTTCGGTTGCATGTAGACTAAGAGATAGCGGCTTAATATTCCAGGTAATATAAAGGAAAAAAATCTTTATTTCCGAGACGCAACTTTTGTTTCACAAGGTGAGTTTTTCAGCATTTTTCTATTTATGAACAACTTGTTACAATCATATGAAAATGATCAAGTAGTATTAACTTATTTTTTTACCGACTTCCAAAAAAGGAGGAGGTTCTCAATAATTCGGCGCGTATGTTTTTTTTTTGTTTGTAAAATCCAAAGTGGTATAAGTGACAATAGTTGTTCTAAATGAAAAAAATAAATACTATAACTAGCATAAACTGACTGGAGGTAGGTAGGTACTATAATTGAAAGCCATAATTTATTATTGTACTAAAAAGTGTAAACGTTGTTGAAATATTATTGTACTTATTTCATAATTATCTCTTTTTAAATCCAATCAATTTGAAAATATTGTTTTTTTTTTTAATTTTAAGGTACTCTTGTATTTTGTATGCCTGTCTCTTGGACTACAAAAGCATTGGCGGTTAATGCTTTTAATTTTAACATGGCTACAAGTAAATAGTTTACATTATACCTACATTAAAAGGGTTTAAAATAATGTACGTGTAACATTTTAATTCTTAAATTTCTATCTCAATTAGTTAAAAACATTGTAAAATAAGAAGCATAAAAAACTAATAAAAATAGAAAAGAATATTATAGCACATTAAAATTTTTAAGTACAAAAATATAGTGTAATAAAAAGCACAGAGATTTAAGATAGAGTAATTCATTAAAAGTTAGAGAAACTTCTAATTATAACTAACAAGTGAAGTGTTAAGTCTGGCCTTTGAACAGAATCCTCTTTGGTGATGAAAAGATTTAAAACAATGCAATGGATTCAATAGAGGGCATTGAAATTGAAACTGTGGTTAAACTTTCAATTTTATAATTGTTTCTTGCAAAATGACCTTTGCACCTTTCAGCTCGTGACCTTTCGTGCAAAATAGTATAGTTTTAAGTTATAACTATTTAGTTAGATACTCTATCCATAAACTAATGAAGGGATTTGAATTATGTTTTTCACCAAAATAAAATTACTGGCCAAGTACGAGTCAGATTTGCTCACCGAAAGGTTCCGTACTTTGTAAAGAAACTGAGGACCTTATAGGCTTTTATTTAGAACCGCAAATCAAAGTTTTGTTATAAAGGTTTGTTTGCTGGTTTCTAAATCTTAGTTCGAGATTCGTTTCATTTTTCGATTTAGTTTACTCATAGTTCTACCAACGTTAATTATTTCAGACTAGATGTTGCCCCCGACTTCGTACTCGTGTATTTAAAGTTTTCCGGGTAGCCTATGTCCTTCCCCGGGATGCAACATACTTCTGTACCGAATTTTGTCAAAATTGGTTGAAAAGATAGGCCGCTAAAGTGTACTTAACAGACAGACAGACACCCTTTCGCATTACATAATATTAAGTAGTATGGATTTTTCGCTTTACAAACTTCGGAGATAAGGATAAAGGTAAAGGTCTCCTCGGGGGGGGTTAACATTAAAAAAAAGTTAAATAATATTAAGTATAAATTTTGAAGTTTTTAACGCGTTCTTGGAATCAATTAACCTTGAAAATATTCATAGCAATTCAGGTTTTATAGTTTCATACACTCAATAAATTTTTATAACGCATTATAAAATTCACTATCCACGCTTTAGTATCGTTCATCCATCTCTGGCGGAGGAGCCTGGCTTCAGGCCAAGGCACATAAAATATGTCCTTTTAATGCTGGCACAGTTGACCGATTAGAATGATAAATTATCCCTAGTTGAAATTGTACGCAGTACTAAGTATACCTACTATGCGTTTGGTACTACTCTTTTTTTTAAAAAAAAAAAGGCTTGCGCTTGGCCGTCATTATTGACCAAGGATAAAAAGAAAGTCAGAAAGTTCCCACCGTTTAAAAAAAATATCCATCCAACCACCTAGGTATTATTTATTTAATTTTATAAATGCGAAAGTTAATCTTTCTGTTAAATTTTCTGCTCTGTTTTCATGGCTGTAGTACGTCTTTGACGAAAGTAGGCTACTTTTTGACCCGTAAAATGGAAGAATACACGCATGAAAACACTGATCAAATCAAATCAATCAAAACTTACTAATATTATAAATGCGAGAGTTTGGATGGATGTATGGATAATTGTTACTCAATCACGCCCCAACGGCTGAACGGATCTGGATGAAATTTAGCACAGAGATAGATTATAGTCTGGAAAAACATTACCTATCTTTACTATTACTACCTACTTTCCGGGATAAACACATTTTAATCCCGGAAAATTAAAGAGTTCCCGCGTGAACCAAAAAACCTCAATCCACGCGGACGAAGTCGCGGGCATTAGCTAGTAAATAATATTCCAATACGTCTAGTAAACCAGCAATAAAGCTTGGCATGACGAGCATATACCTAATCAATACTCGTGCTATCATAGTAACAAATGTTCACCGTCTTTAAGACTCATACAGAGAAAACCGAAACCAAAAGAATTTACAAGGCACAAACGTGTATAGTCTAAGAGACGGGCGGTAGATTTATTATTACATAAATCTAGTATATATGCGTCGTCTACGATAGACGTCCACAGCTGGACATAGGTCTCCTGTAGGGTCCTCCACAAGCCACGGTCTTGTGTCGCCTGGATCCAGCGACTCCCTGCGACTCGCTTGATCTCGTCCGTCCACCGTGTGGGGGGTCTGCCGACGCTACGCCTTCCAGTGCGGGGTAGCCATTCCGGCACCTTGGGACCCCAACGTCCATCGGTTCTTCGAACTATGTGCCCCGTACATTGCCTCTTCAGCTTCGCAACTCTTCGGGCTATATAGGCTGACTCTCGGGTGACTCTGATTCTCCTACGGATCTCATTTCTGATTTGATCACGTAGGGACACCCCCAGCATAGCCCATTTCGATCGCCCGCTGAGTGACTCTGAGCCTTCTTATCAGGCCCATAGTCAGCGCCCATGTCTCGGATCCGTAAGTCATCACTGTTCGAAGATTTTGGTTTTCAGACACAGAGGGATTTTGGACGAGACGACATCTCGAAGCTCCCCAACGCAGCCCAGCCGAGTTAGATTCGGCGGTTGACCTCCGTCTCAAAATTGGACCTACCCAGCTGCACTGTGTGCACCGGTAGATATTATACACTCTCTATCAACTCAAACCCTCTCTCATTCTTTAAAAGGAACTTGAATTTTGAATTTCCGTGTTTCAGCTGTATATCACCAGGTGAGATCGCTTGGCTAACTTGAATTGGAATAAAAGAAAATGTGGTCTCTCAGACTAGATCTCTAGTTTGAGAACTACAGTGTATGTGGTTAAGATAATGAGCTTAGGCAAATCCTATTACCTCGGCTGCGCTTACACGGGGATTCTTTGCGAACACGAATGCTAGCGTCGACTTTGTTCAACTATTTACGTAGTTTTAATGTTTTCCTACATTTGCGTAGGTATACCTTTGTGGTACCTGGAGTCATTATTTCCCATTATTTAATTCAAAATGTATTATTAAACTAGTGCCACTTTTTCACATAGCTTACACAATATGTAGAATGAATGACTAAAACATGCATCTAAGAGTGATACTGATATTATTATAAGTATCTTAAGGACTTCCCACTGGATTTAAAAAAAAAAACAATCCACGCGTGGCTTGCGGGCTGGAACTACGAGTATAAGAACTTAAATTTTAACAATACTTGACTAGCTACTATCCTCATAATGGATGTCTACCTAATGTTAAGCTATACTGGCGATATAATGGGTATAAAATCATCGCAGATCCTGACAAACTATCAGGGTGCAAATATGAGAATCGGCATGATGACAGTAACCAAGAATCAATTAAATTATGAATTTATCTAATGAAATAGGATTCATGGATTATAAAAAACGTATTTATTTTTCTATTTCGAGTGAGATTGCTATTTATTTTGATAAAATAAAATTATAAAATACAGCAATCCGCCATATTGGTTCAAACACCAAGAAGCGAATGACGTCACAATGGTTTGTTTTCGAGCTTTGACAATCACACTATTGCTTACTGCACACGGCACAGAGTACATTGGTAAAAATAATAGTGACGTCACAAACGACGCCATGACACCGGGGAGCGTTTTGGCGTGAATTTTAAAATTTAAATTTCAAATGCCAATATTATCTACCAAACCTTATTTTTCTGCTGAAATAAGATATTTTTTCGAAATAGTAGATACTTCCGAACATAATCTGACCATTTTTCAAAATCAGTCATCATGCCTATTGACAGATACTTCTGGTTTGATAGAGGTAATATAGGTGTTTATCTTCAATTTACACATAATTCCTGTGCACATTAATTACTTAATATAAAAAATCTTAAAAGAAATGCAATCAAGATAACCAAATAATATGCCATTAAAAGCCATCCAAAAAGGAAACGGTTACAAAATTAAAACTTCAAAACGGAATTTCAAAGCACAGCTGTATCATTAGAGATAACGAAAAAAAAACAGAAAAAGTCTAAACGTTTTTTCGCTCCGGGCGTACTTACTTAGCTAACTTTTCTCACTTCCCAAATTAACCAACCCTTGCCGAAGATCCTTTAACTTCGCAAAACCGCGGTCGAACCGAAAAAACAAGGATCATTACTTACATTGCTTTTAGCTCTGAAGACTGCCCACACGTAGGGTTACCACTTACCTGATGACTAATGAAAATCCTTACTGTAACTAAACTGTTACTGTAACTAAATACCTGTGGCTCTATCATTTGTTAAACCTGCACCAATAATTGATAATCCCAATCGTTGTGATTGGCTGAACTTATGGTACTTTTGCTGCGACAATGATTATTGAAGGGATTAAATCAAATTAAATCTGGCACACAGTTGCATGATTTTATAAACATTATAAGAATTACAAACAAATATTTGTATGTTAATTGTGTGGATTTTGGTTCTAATATTACAATGGTAGAACTTTGACTATGTCCGCATGGATAAGGTTCTCTTTGATTTTTTTGCCTATCTCCTTCCCCGGATTGCAACTTGAGTCTTAACTCAATTTCGCTAAAATTAGTCTAATAGATCGTCTGTGAAAACAGCAGACAGACAGAAACTTTCGCATTTATAATTTTAGTATGGTTTTCATAATTCACCAAAACCTGATTTATTTATTTTTATTTCATTTTATTTAATATGAAGCCAATCTTTTGTCTTATTCTATTACAACTTAGTTATATAATCTTATGACTAACATTGATTACACACTTACAGGCTAACTCAACATGCACGATAAAAGAAGTTAAAGGTGAAGCATTAAATCCCCCTCATCTTGAAACTAGCCAATACCTAAAAATCCTGACATGTTGGGAGAGATCCTAAAGTCTGGTAACCCTAATCACACGGGGCCTCCAAGTGGCACAACTTCGGAGCGATTAGTTGCTAAATTTCCCCGGATCAGCTTTGCAACTAACGTTGGTTTTAGTTGCATCTGTACACAGACACAAATGCAACTAAATGCGCCTTGGCCTCCCGAAATACTTAATTGCGGATTTGGCGAAACGAGGATACTATGATGTTTGCGGATTTTCTTTGTTCGTGGCCTTAACATGTAATTAGGCGTAGCTACATATTTCAATAGTTTCGAATTAATGCCTATTCCACTAGTAATAGCTAGATGATAAACGCGACTTTGTCCACGTGGATTATGGTTGTTTGATGCCCGCGGGAACTCTTTTATTTTCCGGGATAAAACGTTAGCCTATCCTAGTACTCGTATATTCAGTGGCTATCTTCATTCCAAATAGTTTTGTCAATACGTTCCGAAAACTATGAGTATGGGTTTAACTGCCATACCCCTAACAGGTTAGCCCGCTACCATCATAGACCATCATCACATAACATCGGGTGATATCGCAGTCAAGGGCTAACTTGTAGTGGGTAAAAAAAGGTAACAATTTATGTCGAAGATGTCATAAATATCGGAGTCACAAAACATACAAAGGTAAAATACGTAACTACAAAGTGATCGCAAAGATAACAAGAAAAAATTAAATAAAAACTTGAATAACATTATGAGCTCTTTTACATAATCAAATAGACAAATGCGCTTACATAAGATTGCTACCAGTTTCGAATCCGATCGAATCGAATGCGAGTATTTACTTACTGTTTTTAGGGTTCCGTACCCAAACTACGTAATAAAAGTTCAAACTCAAAATCAAATATTATTTATTCAAAATAAGCTGATGCCCACGAACACTTCCGCGTTGTTAAATTTTTTTTTAATTCCCGCGGGAACTCCTTAATTTTCAGGGATAAAAAGTAGCCTATGTCATTCTCCAGGTCCTCAACTGTACCCATGTCCAAAATCACGTCGATCCGTTAAGGCGTGATTGAAAGACAAACCAATAAACCAACAGACAAACACACTTTCGCATTTATAATATTAAGTAAGTATGATAGGTACCTACCTATAAAGTACACCTGAACATCACGTTTACAAAGTATAAGACGTGATGGTTATAATTAACCATGGTTTTTTAAAACTAAAGCTACGAGGATTAAAAATGAGCCCTGGTCAAAAGAGCCCACAACAAACTCAGCCGGGTTTTTCTTGATTTTATTATCACCATCTCACAAATATCGTAAATTAATTAGATTTATAATTATATGAAATCGTGTGCCAAACTAAAAAGTCAAAGTCAAAGCTTTTGCAACCTCCCTGAGTTAGAGATGAATGCTGTAGTAGTATGATTCGGTCTTACAAATTAGATGTCCCGGGTTCGATCCCCGGCAGGGTTAATTTGGGAGTTCATAATTTCTGTCATTTTTCTGGTCTTGTCTGGTGAAAGGCTTCGGCCGTGGCTAGTTCGAGCACCCTACAGATAAAGCCGTGCCGCCAAGCAATTTAAAGCGTTCCTATACGATGACGTGCAAAAACCAATAAGGAGTATGGGATTAATACAACTGCCACACACCTTACAGGTTAGCCCGCTACCATCTTAGACTGCATCATCAATGCCATCAGGTGAGATCGCAGACAAACGCCTTGCTAAACCTTGTCTTGAAACGTAGGCTAATTTACGAAAATTTTTTGTTCGGTAAAAGTACAGAACCCTTTGTGTACGAGTCTAACGCGCTTGGCCGGTTTTTCATATGTACCTAAATAGATAATTAATTCAATGCTATTTGTTGATGCAGAACGAAATCGGGGTTCAATGTGATAAATTTGTTTCAGAAAAAATTGAGCAACAGATTTCGTTGCATAAATTTGATGTATAATATTAATAAGCTTGATTTATAGTGTTTTAAGAGTTTTAAGTTGAGCTATAAATCATTTTTATTAGTTACTAGTTGTTGCCCGCGACACCGTCCGCGTGGATTGAGGTTTTTATGTAACCGCCGGATATCTTTAATTTTCCGGGATAAAAAATACGTTTTGTCCTTCCCCGGGACTCTATTATAGCTGTATCCGTACCAAAGTCCTTACAACCAGTTAAACAGATAAGCCGTGAACAGGTAACAGATAGACAGACAGACATACTCTTTATAATTAATGGGCTGTAGTGGTAGTGGTATAGTGGACTACTCTTTAAGTAATTTTCTTCCTTCTCCTTCCTTTGTACCAAATTTCTTCAAAATTAGTTTAACAGATGGGCCTTAAAAGTTAACAAACAGATAGACAGATACACTATTGCATTTATAGTTTTTGTATGGTTATGGATTAGCGTGGTACAAGAACCAGTATTATCTGATAAATAGATTAAAAAATATTTAACAAAGTCCACTTAACGTTGGTTGTTTTATATACGAGTATATCGGCAAAACAAAAAGCACCGACTTTAAGATCATCTAGTACAACCATAAATAACGCCCGGGATTAGAACCTGGAACCTATCGGATTAATTTCCCGCATACGTTGAGCTTTTAAACCATAGACCACACACATAATGCTTGGATACGGTTTTTTGTTTCACATACGATAAGATATAATATGAGACCAACAAGATTCCATGCCTTGTTATGTAGTTATGAATAACTTAAAAGTCATTAGTATATCGCAAGATGAAACCGATATCATGTGATAAGTACCTATCTTGATCCGCAATAAAGTTTTATGATTACCTAACGTTGACAAATTGAGGCAACTTATCTAACTGGAATAATCGTAATAAGATTGGTATCAATTTACCAACCATTATTAATCATGGTAAATTTAGGTAAAGCTAAATGTATACTTATTTTTATACGAAATGAAAGAGCTAATAATTTATGATTTTCCATCGACAAAACCCTTTTGTAATGACTTACATGTCTTAACGACCCAATAATTTAATGTTATTTGAAAACATTCTTCAATTCGCTAATAAAATAGATTATATAACTAAGAATTTTAACAGTGCTCGCACGAAACGTTTTTGCACGACATTTCTGATCTGAACCGCCAGCGCACGTGTTTCCTGATACATATAACTTAGGTACCTTCAAGGCAAGAGGAAAGAGGCATCTTCTTGATAAGCGCGTTCCAACCTAGACTTTTGCTTTGCGTTAAGCATGATTGTCGTCAAGCGCAAGCCTATCTCACAATAAATTAATATAAGACAGCATATTCACGTAACACCAGGTGAGATAGCTGTTAAAGGCTAAGTAGTCATAGAATTTAAAAAAAGTTATAAAGTACACCTATTATAATATCATCTATATAAGGCTTTACTAAGATTCTCCGAGTTAAGATTTAAGCAATATGTATTTATTATTTACATCACAGTTGAACCAGAATCGTTAAAATAAATAGGCCAATGTCTAAACCAGCAAAGCGATTAAGCGAAAACGAAACGAAACTCGTAAGAGAAAAGCGGCTCCCCGGGGAGGCCTTCAGCCTAACCGTGCTCGGCAGTACTAACCCCATAACAAAATAACTAGAGACGAGGTCTTATTGACCCCATACTTGCTTACAACAGTGTTATAGTGACAACCCTGGGACTCTAAGACAGCGCCAGCCCTACGACTTTTAGATTACGTTGCGCTTCGTCAGCGCATAGGGTTACAGCAAGTGAAAGTGTTAGATTAAGTATTCTCACGGACAACTATTTTCCTTACTTCGGACTAGTTCGCACGTACATTACCTATAAGAATTGTAACTGTAAAATTATTCATTAAATTTTTATTAATAAGAAAATTTCGGATTTTCTTTACCTCCACCTGCCGGCCTTCGTAATTGGCGCAGGTGTAGTAGGATATTCGGGACAGTCCGCGGCGCGAGAAATTCGGAAAATTTCCGGAAAATCTAGCCCCGCGAGGCTGGTTGGCTTTTAAGCCTTCGTCGAATATATTGTTCAAGAACCTTGAAGAGTCGCAGGTGGAGCGTCTCCAGACTTCGAGACAAGAAAGAAAGATATCCGGAAAAAATGTAAGTACACAAAATTACCCATTGTGTTGCTTCATATCCTAGTGCCTAAGTCCCTCATACAAAATTTTCCATCCCAGGAAAGGATACCCTAGAGCTGCATCTCCAAGGCAGTCTCGTAGGGCCAATTTAGATAGCAACAGAAATATAGATATTAATATAGATTTAGATATGAGTTATAATCCCGACACGATTCATAAGGCTTTGAGGGTCCTGCCAGAGTTCGATGGCAACCCTCATGTCCTCACTAGATTTATACGACTTTGTGACCAACTAGTTATCGCATATATAAAAGACGAGCCAGGTTCTGAACTTTGTAATATATCTCTGCTTAGTGGTATACTCAATAAAATCACAGGGCCTGCAGCCCGTTTTATTTATTCCAATGGCATCGCTGAAAATTGGCAGGGTATTAGAAGTGCTCTTATTAATAACTTTGCCGACCAGAGAGACGAAACCGCCCTCTACAATGATATAGCTGTACAGGTTCAGGGAAATAGTACTCCTATGGAGTACTACGAACGTTGTCAGACCCTTTTTAGCACCGTAATGACCTATGTCACCTTGCATGAGTCCGTTCAGACGACTATTGAGGCAAAGCGCGATTTATACAAGAAGTTAACGATGCAAGCTTTTCTTCGCGGACTTAAGGAACCCCTGGGTTCTCGTGTTAGGTGCATGAGACCACAAACTATTGAAAAAGCATTAGAGTATGTTCAGGAAGAACAGAATACGCTTTACCTTCAACAAAGAAACGACAGTCTACCTAAAGCGTTATCTAATTTTAGTGTGCCTCATATACCTACCATGCAAACTAATTGGCAGAAACCGTTCGCAAATATTCCACAGCAACAGCAATTTAAGATGAATATGCCCCAACCCCATAGAATGCCTATGCCTATCTATAATAATTATAATAATCGGCCACAATTTAATAGAATGCCTAACCGTACGCAACAAATGTTTCGTGCGCTTCCGCCTAATTATAACCCTAATAGTAACCTATTTAGACTGCCCCCACGAAATCCTAATCTTAATCGAGCATCGAACGGTTCGACACCTATGAGTGGCGTAAATCGTTTTGACACTAAGCCATTGCCTCCATCAGGTCATGACTGGCTCAGATTTGGCAATCCGCCCCCTACAAATTACATGAAGGCGCGTGAAGTTAATTTCAATGAATTCGATTACGATTATGATTATGATCAAAATTATAATTACTATGAGAGCGATAACTATAGCCAAGATCATACCTATGACCAATATACAGATAATTATAATTATAATAATTATGAACTCTACCCTTGCTCTACGAATCCTGCATTGGAAGAAAATGAAAAAAATACAGAAGGTTCTAATGATGAAAATTTTCGGTTAGCATCGGAACCAAAAAAGCCAACATAGAGATTAATTTCCAGATTCAGCGGCAACTCTGTTTTATCCAAATCAGTGAGCCGCCCCTTAAATTTCTTTTAGACACAGGAGCCAATCAATCGTTTATTAGTCCCGAAGTGGTCGAAAATTATTTTTCTAATATCCCGTTGAACTACGACCCATTCGAGGTTACTAATGTGCACGCAACTACAAAAAGTGATTATTCAATAACCTTGCCATGTTTCGAAGAACTCGGTGACTCCGATGATATTACTTTATTCGTATACAAATTCCACAATTATTTCGATGGCTTAATTGGACTAGACCTACTTAACAAATGGGAAGCTAAAATAGACTTGAAAGATAAATTCCTCATTACTAAATTTGCTATTAATCCCATAGTAATGTATGACTCTAAAAATGTTAACTTTTACGAAGATATAATTCCAGCCAATAGTTCTAAACTGGTTAGGGTACCGATTAATTGTAAAGATGGCGATGTCCTAATTCCCGAACAAAAAATATCGAATTGCATAATACCTAGCTGTTTAACATCTGTAAAAAAAAATCGCGGTATTTTAGAAGTATTGAACCCAACTCAAAACGACGCTATCTTTTCAATGGATAGATCGATTAATACCGAAATTAATAACATCGAAAGCTTTGATAAAATAACATTACCAGGTCGCACAAAGGAAGTTCTATCGCGACTACGTACAAATCATTTAAATCCTGAAGAACGAACTAATCTGGAAATTTTATGCGCTAAGTATGCAGATATTTTTTATATAGAGGGAGAAACTCTTACTTTCACTAATAAAATCAAACATTGTATTAGAACAACTGATGAAATTCCAATTTATACCAAAAGCTACCGTTATCCACATGTGCATCGCGAAGAAGTTAGAGACCAAATAGAAAGGATGTTAAGTCAAGGGATAATTAAACCATCGGATTCCGCATGGAGCTCTCCTATTTGGGTCGTGCCCAAAAAGGCAGATGCTTCTGGCAAACAGAAATGGAGACTAGTCGTTGACTTTCGCAAATTGAATGAGAAGACCATAAACGACAAGTATCCTATTCCTAATATAGCTGACGTATTAGATAAATTAGGCAAATGCCAATATTTTACCACACTCGATTTGGCCAGTGGGTTCTACCAAGTAGAGATGGACCCTAATGATACCCCTAAAACAGCTTTTAATGTAGAACACGGGCACTTTGAATTCTTGCGGATGCCCATGGGTCTTAAGAATTCTCCATCCACTTTCCAACGAGTGATGGATAATGTCTTGCGCGGGTTACAAAACGTTATTTGTCTTGTCTATTTGGACGATATAATTGTCTTTAGCACAAGCCTTCAGGAACATATCGTAAATCTAGAAAAAGTGTTTCAGCGCCTTCGCGAATCAAATTTCAAAATTCAGATGGACAAATCGGAATTTTTGAAGTTAGAAACTGCATACTTAGGACATATAATTAGTAAAGATGGAATAAAACCGAATCCCGATAAAATATCAGCAATTGAGAAGTATCCTATACCCAAAACTCCAAAACAGATCAAACAATTCTTAGGCTTACTTGGATATTACCGTAAGTTTATTCCAGATTTTGCACGTATAACAAAACCTTTTACTCAATGCTTAAAAAAGGGAATTAAAATAGTGTTGAATTCCGAATATATAAATTGCTTCGAAAAATGCAAATTAATATTATCCAATGATCCGATATTGCAATACCCTGATTTTGAAAAGGAGTTCATACTCACCACAGATGCATCAAATGTCGCGCTGGGTGCTATTTTATCCCAAGGGCCAATTGGTTCGGATAAACCTATCTCTTACGCTTCTCGTACACTAAATAGTAGCGAATTAAATTATAGCACGATTGAAAAAGAGTTACTAGCCATCGTTTGGGCAACGAAGTATTTTCGGCCTTACTTGTTTGGTCGCACATTTAAAATCCTCACTGATCATAAGCCCTTACAGTGGGTTATGAACTTGAAAGAGCCTAACTCTCGCCTTACCCGTTGGCGTTTAAAGCTTAGTGAATTTGATTTCACAGTGATTTATAAGAAAGGCAAAAGCAACACGAACGCTGATGCTTTATCTAGAGTTGAAATGTATAACGAGGAATCTGATTCAATGATTGTCAACCCAACAGAGAGATCACCGTCACCAGCTCATAGCTCTTCCACTGAAACTGCTCCATCACCCGTATTTATTCGTGGTTCTTCAACTGAAACTGCTTTAACACCCAATTCGTCAACGGAAACTGCTCACACTTCTCATGAAAACCCCATATTAGAAATCCCTATAGTCGATGATCCTTTAAATAAATATCAAAAGCAATTGCATATTGACATAGTAAGTGAAGTGAAACGGCGACCTAAAATTTCTAAACCCTTTGAAACACATACACGTGTCTCCGCCCAGGTTTCAGAAAATAATTTAGAAGAGGATTTAGTTAATGTAATTAAAGAATTTGTGCGCCCCAATATTAAAACTGCAATTCTTGTAACACCACCTCATGGTATGTATTCGATAGTTCCTATTTTACAAAGTAAATTTAGAAGCTCCTCTATGAATCTTGTATTAGTTAAATCTGAAATGGATAACGTTAATGACTATCTTAGACAACAAGAGATAATAAAACACTATCACGTTGGAAAAACGAACCATCGTGGTATTAATGAATCCTACTTAGCACTTTCTAGGCGATATTACTGGCCAAAGATGAAAGATCACATTACAAAATTTATAAATGTATGCTCTATATGTGGCCAAGCTAAATATGATAGACACCCGATTCACCAACAATTTAATATAGTGCCACCACCAACTAGACCTTTTGAAGTACTACATATGGATCTTTTTACAGCAGAATATGAAAAATATGTAACTTTTATAGATGTATTTTCAAAATACGGGCAGGCATATCATTTAAGAGACGGAACTGCAATTAGTGTAATACAGGCTCTACTGAATTACAGCACGCATCACCGGCTTCCTTTCAGAATAGTAACTGATCAGGGAACCGAATTTACCAACCAATTATTTGTAGAATTTTGCAGACTACATAAGATTGCTCACCATAAGACTTCGGCTCATGCTCCTAATGAAAACGGTAATATCGAAAGATTTCACTCTACCATATTGGAACATTTAAGAATCCTTAGATTACAAAAGCGCGATGAACCAGTGACCAATCTTATGCCATATGCTTTGCTAGCTTATAACAGCTCCATTCATAGCTTTACTAAATGTAGACCATATGATTTAATTATTGGACATACTGACCCACGGGACCCGTTAGACTTTAATTTATCTGAACAATTATTCCAGTTGTACATCCAAAATCATAAAGAACAAATGAAAAAGGTATATAATATTGTTAATGAAACCTCTCTTGCTGATCGAACACAAATTATAGGTCATCGGAATAGAGATAGAGAACCTGTAGTTGATTTAGCACCCCAGCAACAAATCTTTATTAATAATCCGCAAGCTTCTAGACAAAAATTAGCTCCCCGTTTTACTCAAGACACTGTAGTAACTAATCTACCTATCCATATCTATACCTCTAAAAAACGTCATCCCGTCGCAAAATCACGTCTGAAACGAGTTCCAAAAAGTGCAAACTTGTTACAGGATACTGCTGCTGCTCGTAATGACAACCCAGCTAGCGGCGAGTCAAGAGATAAAACTTGAAAGTATGAAGGATGGTCCTGGGCTATTACCATTTAATCTTGGATGCATGAACCTCATTACTCACTACCACACCTTTCTGCAGTATGTAGAAATAAATGATATAGAAATTAAAATTAACAACGTAAGAGATCAAATAACCGATATAGAAAATCATTTCGATGATTATACATTTTCACTTTATGAATCTCGTGTTCAATATTTGATTCAGAAATTAGATAAAGCGTCATATTACCTTAAAAGTTTTGAACCAGGTCGTGTCAAAAGGGGTCTGATAAATGGATTAGGTTCTATAATCAAAGCTATAACAGGCAACTTAGATTATAATGATGCAATTAGATATAACAGCGCATTAAAAACTCTGGAATCTAACCAAGATAAAATAATTTTAGAAACTAATCAGCATATAAGTCTTAGTAAGGACTGGATGGCAGAGTACTCCCAAGTAGTAAATAAGTTAGCTGATAATCAGATAGAGATTAATAAAACTATCCAATGCTTAATGAATGTAGAGACTGATACCAAGTTGGTTACTCTTAGATTTGCGAAATTTGCTCAACTTTTAGATATTTTAAACGATAACGTAGATGAAGTTTTACTAACTCTTCTAAAAATTGAAGACATATTAGCGTTTACGCGTACAGCTACTGCACACCATATAATGATAGGGATTGATATTTTAAGAGTAATGATAAGTAGATTAGGTACAATATATAGTAAGAATCAATTATTAGATTTAGAACTTCGCGAATATTACAACATTATACGTTCAGGGTCATATTATTCAGAAAAAAGAATAGTTATAGTTCTAAGATTTCCGATAGTAGCTCCCCAAAATTTCGATCTATACAAATTATCCATATTACCTAATAGTCAAAATCAAATCCTTATCCCTCCATTTCCGTTCATTGCAACCAATGGGTATATGCATGTGTACATAGAGGCTGAATGCCCGAAGCTTGGTAATACTGCCCGATATCTTTGTGAAGCAAGCCTCAACCATCGGGTTCGCACTACACCAGACTGCATTTCGACGCTCATCACAAGCCAACTCATTGACAAGTCGTGCAAAATAACCACAGTATCGCTGTCGAAAGAAGGCATGGAAAAATTAGACGACCAACATTATTCAATTACATTTCCAAACGCAACTAAAGTAACACTTAAATGCGGAAGAAACGACTACATAACCTTGAATGGCAGCTATCTAGCTACTATACCACACAGCTGTCTCTTACACACCGATGAATTCACTCTGGTCAATGCAAACGACGAACTTCGAGGTCAACCAATGAAGATTTTATTAACTTCGGCAAACAGCTCAACCTTGAACTTACCCTTGAAATTACCGCAAGTTAAGATGAACTCAATAAATCTCAATTTTCTGCATGATATTCAAAAAAATGTAGAGCTGCAAACACTGATTCCTATTACCGGCCATTCTGACCCCGTCTATCATACAACCATCCCCTTCTATGTACTTCTTCTGAGTTTAATTATACTCACAGCAATCATTCTTATTCGCCGGTACATGAAGAGTCAGAGTCTAATCGTCACACATCCAGCCAATACCGAAGGTGAAGATCTTACGAAGATACCATCTGCGGCTGAAACATCTCATCCTGCAACTTTTTCATTAAGAGTTCTGAAATAGTTGCAGATCTGCGGGTGGAAGTGTTATAGTGACAACCCTGGGACTCTAAGACAGCGCCAGCCCTACGACTTTTAGATTACGTTGCGCTTCGTCAGCGCATAGGGTTACAGCAAGTGAAAGTGTTAGATTAAGTATTCTCACGGACAACTATTTTCCTTACTTCGGACTAGTTCGCACGTACATTACCTATAAGAATTGTAACTGTAAAATTATTCATTAAATTTTTATTAATAAGAAAATTTCGGATTTTCTTTACCTCCACCTGCCGGCCTTCGTAATTACAGCGTAGTCTAAGCATCATCACACATCTGTAGGGCAATATTATGAATGATGCCTATATCAAAAATAAATTATGCCTATTTATCGATATTATATCTCAAAAGTCAAACTCAAGATTTGCCAAAGAGCCATGGAACGCAGTATACTAGGTTTAAAACTAGCAGATCGTGTAAAAAATTCAGACATACGATCCAAAACGCTAGTAGCCGACGTTGCAGCAGCTTCACTCAAGTGGGACTGGGCTGGTCACGTGAGCCCTATGCCCGACTTGTGGGCTCGGACCCGTGACCTCGTCGGCCGCAGTCGAACATGCATCTGCTTCGTTCTGGATGCCCCAAACTCATCAACGCCAGCGTGGTAGGCCAAGGCTACGGTGGCGTGATGAACTAGACAAATTTCATGCTCAGTGGCCCATAGAAGCACAGAATAGAGAGTCATGGAAGAATCGGAGGGAGGCATTTGCCCAGTCGTGGGACAGCATAGGCTAGAATAGAATAGATTAATAAATAGAGGTCTTCTTCCAAAAGACCTAAAAAAATTTACCAAAAGTTTTCAGTTTTATAATTTCATTTTAATGTATCGATGAAAAAAGTGTGCTTAAATTTGATGACGTCACAACCAACTATGTATTTCATACAAACTTCCATACTAGAAGCGCGGTTTTAAGTTTGATAAAGATTTGCTGATTTGATTGAGATGTCATCATCTCTAAAAATTACTTTCTTTTTAACAATTTTAACTTTAATATTCAAATTTGAAATATTACAATATAATATTTTGAACCCGCAAAGCGACAAAGCCAAAGACATATTTGAAAAAGAATGCTCGCGGTTGCTTAGAGACCATCTTCAGTCTAACCGCTATTGTACACTGATGATCAACGGGGTCTTTTTAACCCCACACTTGACAAAAACTGTGTATAGTCAGCACCATAAATTAATAATGTCTAGTAAACCTATCCATAAATTGTTACAAAAATAAAGCAATTTTGTATTAAATAGCAATAACTATTTAAGGCCGTTAAGCCACGAAACAAAAACGTAACTCCGAAAGAAAAGCCCGCGTTCCCCCTAGGGAACACCGCCGCCCTAACCGCGCGCGGCACTATTAACCCCATTGCACAGTAATGAGCGACGGGGTCTTTTTGACCCACTACTTGACATAAACTGTGTATACTCAGCACCATAAATTATGATATCTAGTAAACCTATCAATAATAGTTACAAAAACAGAGAGTTTATTAGTAACAATAACTATTTAAGCCCGAAAAACCACGAAACAAAAACGTAAATCGAAAAGAAAAGCCCGCGTTCTTCCTAGGGAACTGCACCACCGCCCTAACCGCGCTCAGCACTATTAACCCCATTGCACACTAATGAGCGACGAGGTATTTTTGACCCACTACTTCAGTGTAACTTATGCACATGTCTGTCACTTTTTGGTATTACCCAAAACATTATATAAGTTAAAACATTATAGAATATGCATTGGTAGGGTTCCGTAATCATGGTAGTTGCTAAAGACTTCGACGGACTCTAATTTGAAGACGGTAGTTTTTTTTTCAAAATCTATCTAAGAAATCTCATAGATTTGAACAACTAATTTCTTTCAACGAAAATTATTTTTCGTAGGGGTAAGTTTTTTTTGCTTGCATTTTTTGTCGTGCTGCTTTAATTTTTCGAAATCTAAATATGCCCAAATAGAACTTTGTCTACCGAGGTACGTGCAGTTCTTAAGTTTATTTTTAAAACGGCTGAGACAAACAGACATACGCGACGGAGGGAAGGGTTGGACGTAACTTTAATACTTACTACGGAATACGGATCCCTATAATATGAGGTTCTGATGAAATACCAACTCACATAATAAGTATTTCTACGCATTATTCTGTACATTAATAAATCGTCGAAATTTCTCTATACATGCCTCGAGCTAAAAATATGCTAATGTTACAATTTGATTAATTGTCACAACTCTTTAAACGTTACATTACATTGCGGCACAAATATATTAATCATACATTCATAAACATCCATTCGAGCTACTAATGATTTCTTTATGTAGGCCGCTACAAGCATGCTCTAGGTCATAGATGGTTCGTTTTAAGGTGTGTCCAAACATAGAGGGGCAAGCGCGCGGCAGCAACGCACGGTATTTCCACTTTTGCAGGACACAATTTTGCCGCGTCTATTTTTGAAGTGAAAACTTCTTTAGGCGCGTTGAGCACTTTTTGGTAGGGGGTGAAAATGTGGATTACGCGACACCGACCGCGAGACCGACACCGTTCTCCTTAAGACAAAAGGTCTTAAGTATAAATAGTACATTAATTGTAATTAAACTTTAATGCTTTAGTTTTAAGGTTTATATTAATAAGTGCTGTGGAAAGGAGACCGACACCTCACGTTGTTACGAAGACAAAAGGTTTTAAATATAAATATAGTACATTCGTAATTAAACTTTGAAGCCTTATTTTTAAGGTTTATATTTGAAATATTTTTATTATATTTTTTTCTTTTAAATTAGAAAAAAAAATATTCGTCTTCACTTCTATCGGCAGTCCCCATGACTGGCAATTTTTTTTTGTCCACTACAAGTAAGCCCTTGATTGCAATCTCACCTGATGGTAAGTGATGATGCAGTCTAAGATGGTAGCGGGCTAACCTGTAAGGAGTATGGCAGTTATATTAAACCCTGTTTGGTTTCTACACGGCATCGTACCGTAACGCTAAATCGCTTGGCGGCACGTCTTTGTCGGTAGGGTGGTAACTAGCCACGGCCGAAACCTCCCACCAGGCAATATATACCAGGCAGTCTTAGTAATACAACAGTGACCTGTTTCTACTCAACTGCCTCGTTGGTCTAGTGGTTGGCATGTTCAACTGCGGCTGACGGGTTCACGGGTTTGAGTCCCGGGTCGGGCCATAATTGGGTGTTGGGATTTTCTGACTGGAAATTCACAGTACTAGCCCGGAGTTAGAAAGTTGGCGGTGATCCACCCCCGTGCCTCGGAGAGCACGTTAAGCCGTCGGTCTCGGTTATTATCACTAACATGATAATGGTCGTTAAAGACTGGCAACCCGCATTGGAGCAGCGTGGTGGGTCTAAGCTCTTATTCCCTCTCTCCTATGAGAGTGGAGGCCTGTGCCCAGCAGTGAGACGTTAATGGGCTATAGTGGTAATGGTGGTGACCTGTTCCCAATACAAGACATTGTAATGTAAACAGTGTGAGTAGGTATCCGTATTCCGTAACTCTTAAAGTAATAATAAACTTACTATACATTAGTAATACGTACTCTAGTAGTAGTAGGTATTTTACCGCCCTAGCTAGCTAGCTAGTGTGGCAACAAAGAGGCCCTAAAACCGGTGAAGTAGGAAAGTATATTCACCCCCGGAACTGATTAACGGATAAATGAGTAAATCAGCGGCCAAAGATCAGCAAAATAACCGACCAAGTGCGAGTCGGAGTCACATACGAAGGGTTCTTTAATTACCATCATACAAGTTTATTACGTGGGGACCGGGACCCCCTGTAATTTATAACTTTATTTTATTTTCATTATTTGTCGTTATGACAGCTAAAGAAAATTACTCACTCTTCGAAAATTTCATATATCTAATGTCTACCTAGTTTACAGCAGAAAACCCCAAAAAAATCAAGTTCTTGCATCTTCGAAAATTTCATATATCTAATGTCTACCTAGTTTACAGCAGAAAAACCCGGAAAAAACACGTTTCTTGCATAGCCCCCTTTTTGTTTTTTTAATTTTTTATTATTTGTTGTTATAGTGGCAATAGAAATATACATTCTGTGAAAATTTCAACTATCTAGCTATTAGCTATTACGGTTCATGAGATACAGTCCGCTGACAAACAGACGGACAGACAGACGGACGGTAATAGGGTTCCGTTGGCACCCTTTCGTACGGAACCCTAAAAAAATGCTTATAAGAAGAGTTTCCATCGCTTCTTCATTACTTGTAGGATATTTTTCCAAAAGGTTTCTTAAGATGACATTACTAGATGATGCCTTCAAAGTCTGTGTGCCAAATTTCGTCCAGATCCGTTCAGCCTTTCTGGCGTGATTGAGTAACAAACATCCATTAGTATACTTATATGAACTATAATGATTACGTTTTTCGCATCCAGGTTTTTTTTTCTTTTTTTTTTTTCCTGGGTAGGAGGAAATCCTAGGGAAAATCCAGGATTAAAAGTTAGTAAGTTACCACTTTTCATTAGTTTGATAATCCATCATTAATCGTCGACCGTATGATACAATCACACTGTGGTGAAATGGAATCGATAACGACACAAAAATTAATTTTCCACCCACGTGACTCCGTTATAATACTAACGAATGATTTCCCGTGGGCACGTAATAATATTAAATACGATTTTAATACGCCGTACTTACCTATGCAAAGCGGATTTGTAATTTACGTACTTCATGAAAATTAATCGTTCGAAATTATTTCGTCTCATATTTTCATTAATTTTCTTACTAGGTATTAATGCTCGCGACTTCATCCTCGTGGATTAAGGTTTTTATTGGTTCCCACGGGAACTCTTTAATTTCCCGGGATAAAAAGCCATGTGTTAAATCAGGGTACAAGCCATTATTCTTCTTGGTCATCACGAAGTGACTGCTTGAGTGTCAGATTTTGACGACGTTCGTGGCGCAGTGTTGAGCGCTGTTGTCTTAACGCGCGGAGGTCCCGGGTTCGATCCCCGGCGGGGTCAATTTGGGAATTTATAATTTCTGAATTTTCCCTGGTCTGGACTGGTGGGAGGCTTCGGCCGTGGCTAGTTACCACCCTACCGGCAAAGAAGTACCGCCAAGCGATTTAGCGTTCCGGTACGATGCTGTGTAGAAACAGATTAGGGGTATGGGTTTAATATTATAACTGCCATACCCCTAACAGGTTAGCCCGCTACCATCTTAGACCGCATCATCACTTACCATCAGATGTGATCGCAGTCAAGGGCTAACTTGTAGCTGATAAAAAAAAAAGATGTTATGCGCCTCACGAGCATTCGCCACTTCTCCCTGCTGGCCGACAGCCTGGCACACTCGTGCAATGAACCGCCAACAGCTAACTTAATTTGGTCGATAAGCTATTACCATTCCAAATTTCAGCCAAATTGGTTCAGTTATTGTGGCGTGAAGAAGTAACAAAACGTCGTGCCGCGCTCTTTTGTATAGAGCCGCACAGACTACCACTACAGCCTATTAACGTCCCACTGCTGGGCACAGGCGTCCACTCTCATAGGAGAGAAGGAATTAGAGGTTAGACCCACCACGCTGCTCCAATGCGGGTTGGCGGGCTTTAACGACTATTATCATGTTAGTGATAATAACCGGGACCGACGGCTTAACGTGCTCTCCGAGGCACGGGGGTGAAACACCGCCAACTTCCAACTCCGGGCTGGCACTGAGAATTTTTGAATTGAAAAACCCAATACCAATTTTTTGCCCGACCGGGAATCGAACCCTGGACCTCGTGATCCGCAGTCGACTATGCTAACCGCTAAACCACCGAGGCAGTTCTAAACCACCGAGGCACAGACTACCATGACAGGACAAAACATGATGCTTCTCATTCAGCCTTATAAGTGATCGATCCCGAGATTAATGCCCGGCAGGTGTTATTTTGAAAATAATTTCTAAATTTATTTCTGAGCTGGTCCAGAGCAATGCTTCGGCCGTGGCTAGTTATAAGCCTACCGGCAAACCGCCAAGGAATTCAGCGTTCCTGTTAAATGCCATGATATCAGGGGGGGTTAAAATCGCTTAAACCAGTATTATTTCAAAATGGCATTATGTCACGTACCTTGACGTCCCTAAAATGAGGATTATAATTCTCAAACACGAACGTCAACAATATTAAAACAATAAGACCTTAAGCGATGGTAGTATACCCCAATATCGGGAAGTGGTAAATAAAACCGCTAACTCCTCCCAAGTCAGCCTAATTCAAAAATACGGTGGCTAGACTTTATTCTGATTACACTAAAAAAATTCTACATCAATGGATTACAAGAAAGCAAGCCAATAAGCACCAGTGTTTTATAGATATCTAGAAGTTAATCTAAAGCAGGCTCAGGTACAAAGGGGAGCAAACAAATGAACAAACAAACAAAAAGACATTCGCATTGTTCCCAGCGTCCCTCACTCGGTACAGAAAGCTTTTTAATTAATTAAACAGCTAAGCACCTTCGCAGCTTTGAATTCCGACATTCTTAGCTAGTACGAAAACAAAGTAGGACTTACCAATATAAATCGTCTGAGCAAAGGTTGTGGCTTCAGTGATAGCGCGAGAAATAGCGGACGCTATGAATAAGCGGAAAACCCGAAAAAAGTATCAATAGATTTGAATTTTACAGGTAAACAACTTCGCAACTTTCAATTCCGAAATTTTAGCTAGTCCGAAAACATAGTAGGACTAGGTACCAATATAAATCGCTGGAGAAAAGGTTGCGGCTTTTGTGATAGCGGGAGAGGTAGCGGAAAAGAGTGGAAAAACTTTTGTCTACTTTTTTTATTAGTTTTAAGACCATATTTTGTACAAAAATAATAATAAAAAATAAAAATCCTTCAAATGTATCAAAATATATTAAATTATACGGGTAAACACCTTCGCAATAAGTCCGAAAACAAAGTAGGACTAGGTACCAATATAAATCACTGGAGCAAAGGTTAAGGCTCCAGTAGCAGCGGGAAAGGTAGCGGGGACTCCAAAAGAGTGGAAAAATCCGACAAATGTATCAAAATATATAAATTATACGGGTAAACAACTTCGCAACTTTGAATTCCAACATTTTTAGCTAGTTAGTATACGTAAACAGCGGTACTATATGTAGCAAGTACCAATATAAATTGCTGAAGAGCTACGAAAGAACGGAAAATTCCGAGCAGTCACAATAGTTACCAATGGAGCAAATGTTGTAGATTCAGCGACAGCGGGAGAGAAGAGAGCGGTGAATTCGGACCAAAGCATCAAATTAATTTTAGTAACTAGTACCAAATAAGCACAATTTAAATATCCAATATGATTAGCAAGTAGCTTGAAAAGGTATGGTACCTATTAGTGTGTTAAGACTTTGTTAACCTTAGAAGCTTATAATAATCAGTATTAAAGCAATAATAGCTAAAATTTGGTAAGATACTCTCTTGGTAGATTACCAAATACTTTAAACTCCAAGATCCATATCCATACTAATATTATAAATGCGAAAGTGTGTCTGTCTGTCTGTCGGTCTATCTGTCTGTATGTCTGTCTGTCTACTTTGCTTTAACGGCCCATCTTTTCGACCTATTTTGATGAAAATTGGTACAGAGATTGGTTGCATCCCGGGGAAGGACAAATACTTTTATCCCGGAAAATTAAGGAGTTCCCGCGGTGATAAAAAGAAACTCAATCGACGCGGACGAAGTCGCAATCATCATCTAGTAATCATAAAAGTAAGTACATGTAACGAAACGCTAAACGTACCTACGCGTCGAGATTTAATAACTAACTACACAAAACTTTTTAATACGCCATTTCGTTATTTCTTTGTTCCCAGCTTAAACTCAGACCGCATTCGCAAAGAAAATTTTAAGTATACGAACGAATATGTCTCACGAATAAAGTAAGGAAAGCTAAGTGTTGCAATAAATCTTTGGCACACAAAAACATTGTTTGGCCGCCATTTTGCTTCAACTCGTTGGCTTTTCCAACTACTTCGCTGTATGCAAGGACTGCTTATGATATCAGAGAGTTAAAATTTCAGAATAAACTTTTAACTTTTCTGAAGCTCACGAGTGTATTATCGTTAAATTTTAATTTTAAGTTTAGGTATGAGAAAATTACATTCGGGTCCCTTAAACAAACAATTAAGGTACCTACCTTTAGCTGTATGAAATAAGTAAACTTAGTTGTCTGTACGTAAGTAGATCTACGTCTAGTTAACCATAAAGATTCTAGAGGATGGCTTATGGCTTGTATAATTAACTTCGAATGAAGAGACTAATATAAATACGATACAACTTCACTTATAGGTAAGTTCGTTTAATCACTAATTATGTCTTTGTATGCATAAACAATAAATAAATAAAAATTGCCATACAATTCGGAAATTGGTAATAAATCTGGCTGCCATTAACCATTATATTACGTTAAACATGAAGTATAATATGTAAAGTTATAATGACTGCAATATGTTGGGCGTGTGGCGGTCTTCGCAGTCCGCACATCAATAGATGGCTTTACTAGTAGCGCACGATGAACACGAGGAGCCCAACTCACGCTAACGAAGCGTTCGCTGAATTAGACTATATATACGACCTCCAAAGATGAACGGTCGGACCAGTGGTCCCCGAGCACAACACCCGCTCGGAAGGATGATCATCCTTTGTTACGGTCGAGCCATATCACCTGCCCCCTGTACAGGCGATTAAACACCATATTGCATTTGATTAATAGTGCATAGTCGAGTAAACATCTCCTGAAGCTGCTCCGGTATCGGAGTGAAACATAATTTGGAAGATTTCTATGGTGTGGTAAATATCCTGGGCTATAAGTGCGTGATAAAGACTGTACCACATAGATTTACCTATTGTCGCGGATTACAGCGAACTAAACTTCTAGTTTCTTCCTCATAATATGAAGTTCGAACCTAAAGCCAAAGCCATTTAAATTACAATCCACTCTCATCCAGGCATAAATAAATACGATATCTTATTTCCACCAACACTAGGCAGAGGTTGCACGCAATCCATTTTCAACATTCAGCCTCACAGCTACCTAAATAAAAAGGATACAAAAAGGCTACAAAGGATACAAAAAGGCTACAGAGGCTACAAAAAGGCTAGACAGTCACCACACGTGAGATACATTACGTATTCCCCACTTACACAAGTCCTTTCTTGGCAAACGACTCTCAGGCGCCCGATTCGAATGCATGCACTTAAATTGAATACATGATCAGAGGTATTTCTTTCACTAAGTTCTCCTAAGAGAAAATCTAAATGATGTCACGCAATGTTTAAGCTGGAATACACGAGATTTCTCGCAACTTTGAACTTTGCCGTGCCTCTGGTAGAATTTTTTAAATCCCTTAGTGTGGACGGTAGTAGAAAACCTACTTTAAAATTTTCAAATTTTTTTACCCAGCTGTTTTAAGTTGTGGGATAATCTAAGGTAATCTTCGTGACAAGGGTAGGAATCATTTAATCCAGATCCGTTCTGGCGCGATTGAGCAACAAACATACCTATATCCATCCATCTAAACTTTCGCAGTTATAATATTATATTATTGGAAGTATATATCTATATATCTTATATAGTGAATTAGTGAAGCGGTGGTAAGTAGAGGCCGAATTTCAACCACTAAAACTAAAGCCTGTAACTTTTCGAAGATGTGCATTTTGAGCACTTAAATATTCACTTGCTTTAGGTAACGGAAAAACTTGAGGTGAAGGAAAACATCCCGGGGAAATGCCTGAGAGTTTTTGGTAATGTTTACAAAATGGTGCCAATAATGACTCTCTCCAGATCCTCAACTATACCTATTTAAAAAAACACGTCGATTCGTTGCTTTATTCCGACGTGATTGAAGAACAAACCAACAAAACAGACACACTTTCGCATTTATGATATTAGTATGATTACTTACAATGGCTATACCTCTATGGTAAGTATTTTAAAAGGCAAATTAAAAATAATAATAATTGCAAGTCATAGGAACATTTTAAAAAAAGAAAATCCCAATGCAATATCGCTATTAAGCACGTAGTAACTTTAGTAAGATTAACGTAACAAATGTTTTAAATCGAGATCCATCCCGCTGGAAACAGAATCCTATAAAACAAACCTTAATCTCTCCTTTGAACTTAACGCAATACAAAAAACCTGTTTTAAAGCCTTCGCCTCGACATTTCCGGCATCACATATTTATCTGCAATAGACCTTATTTCTTCACACATAAAATTGATTTTCAACTACATTAATCTTGTAAATGGTTCAATAGTAAAATGTTTACAATCTATTTACGACTGTGAACTTGGGAAGTTAAAGTTGGAATTCCATTGAAGACGTAGTGGTACTAACACACGGGTGGTAAGGTGTGAATTGTAATACGTTTCTGATGGATTTTTAATTTAGTCTCGTGTGAAACTCCTGCGCACTAATAGACACATTATGGTTGATTGTTGTTCATAGGTTTACAACATTTTTGTTGTTGGGTGTACCACGGTCCGTTGGGTTTGGAATGGTAGGCTAATAATGGAGGCGATTTGGGTAATGTGGATAGCATGTTATAATTAGTATGTCCAAATCCGTTATACATATTATGTTAATGTGAAAAGAAGGCAAGATGTTATGACTTAATTTTATAGACAGCAAATAATGATAGGTACTATATTTAGTACTTTTTTATTTATTTTTGTTCATTATAGGTTTACGCTTGACCACAATCATGCCTGATGGGAAGTGATGATGTGACCTAAGATGGGACGCGCTTGCCTAGAAGATGCCTATTCAATTCTTGATTTAAAGATACCCGGATTGTAATTGGTTGGAACACAGTTTTTGGTAGAGTGTTCCTGTTCCAGACCCTAGCCAAACGAATAAGGAATGAGGACGCAAAGCGCTTCGTGCGTGTGGGTGGAACGTTGACGACATAGGGGTGGAAACTCGCACGGCGTCTTGTGGTGCGATGGTAGATAGTGTTACATAATGCCCGCGTCTTCGTCCACGTAGATTTAGGTCTTGAACTGTATAATTTCTCAATGTGTGAACTCTGCGAATCCTCTCTTTGCCAGCGTAGTGAACTAAGGCCTACAATGTATAGATTCTGAATGGAGAACCCGTGCCTTGTAGTCGTCCGTCGCTTCGATAGGTTGGACGATTTTTTTCCTCACCATAAAGTTCCATTACAAATTCATACTCATATTATAAATGCAAAAGCGTGTCTGTCTGCCTGTCTGTCCGTCAGTCTGTCTGTCTGTCTGCTACGCTTTCACGGCCCATCTTTTCAACCGATTTTGATGAAATTTGGTATAGATAGTTTGCATCACGAGGTAGGACATAGGCTACTTTTTAACCCGGACAATTAATCCTGCGGGATACCAAAACTAAGTCACGCGGACGAAGTCGCGGGCATCATCTAGTTACTTATAATGGCAACTTTATTGTCTACTACCATCTAATTCTAGTCTATGAGCTATAAAGTAATATTAATTTAGCTAAAACTCCTACTTACAATTAATTTCTACATCTAATTTACAGTCAAAAAACTGGTTGGACGATGACTGAAGATTTTTATGACGATGATAAAGTATGAACATTTTACTTACCAGTTTTGTTTTCTTATACTTTTAGGAACCTCATACTACGCATCTAATAAGACAACCCTTGATCCTACTGCATTAGCCAGCCAACTTACCTGGAAAAAACATAGAGTATTAGTCAAAAAGATCAAATTCCCTATCACACAATTATTTATTACAAATTTTCTGAATAAGCCCTTTCCTAGTGGGGCTGTACGCTGTAGATAATTCATCAATGCAATATACCTAGCAGTTTTTATTGCATAACTAAGTTTACCCCCTACAGATTTCATACGATTGAGTAAGCAAAACTAACAACCCCTATTATGCGAAAACGTGTTATACCTATCTGCCTGTAATATTTCCTTAAACCACAGTCCACAATATGTTTAACCAATTTTGACAGTTTGGTAGAAATAGATGGCATCCCGTGGGCGGACATATCCTCTTTTTATGCCAGAAAATCAAAGCTTTTTCCTCTTATAATGACAGAAAATCAAGGGTTTTAGAAAGCTAAACAATAGAAAACCTAAATCCACGCGGAACAACTCGCGGGTATCATTTTTTTTTAATCCTCTACAAGTTAGCCCTCGACTGCGATCTCACCTGATGGTAAGTGATGATCGTCTGGTATACATTAGCACCATCAAGGACTTAATAATATAGAAAGATGGTGTAGTCTTATAAATGAGGATGTAAACAATATGACGAAGGAAGAGAATAGAAAATCTAAGTTATACCTAGTAAGTTACCCCTTTTCTTAATTTTTATTAGATGAAGATTAGGGTATCTTGATTCCCTCGGGAACTTCTTAATATTCCGGGATAAAAAATAGCCTATGTCGTAGCCTTCCCCGGGATCTAAACGACCTCTATACCAAATTTCATCAAAATCGGTTCAAAAGATGTGCCGTTAAAGCGTAGCAGAAAGACCGACAGACACACTTTCGCATTTATATTATCAGTATGGATTCTCCTTTTCCTTTTCCTGATTCGTGTATAGACAACATAAATTCTGCTGATAAAATCATGGCTGCCAGGGCGTCTTGCAACTAATTTTACCCGTTTCCGAACGCAGGCATGCCTGCTGAGGCACGGTAATCCCCAATCTCGTCTGTAAACACAGTTGTTTGCGAACCACTCAAGTGTCCCCAGTCCCCACCTGACCCCAGGTGTCCCCGCCAAATTCGCCGCCTTCCCAATCTTGGCGGAATTGCTTTATACACTTGGCAGGGCTTAGGTGGTTCACCGTTCCAACAGAGTTTTATATATTTTTTAATCCGATTAAACCTATACTTAAACGCCGCTTTATATTTAAAAGGAATCTTAAATATCCATTACGGTGTTCGAAGTTTGTTGTGATCACACAGTCATCCATACTACTTAATATTATAAATGCAAAAATGTGTCTGTCTGTCTGCTACGCTTTATCGGCCCATTTTTTTCAACCGATTTTGATGAAATTTGGTATAGAGATAGGTTGTATCCCGGGGAATGATATTATTATATTTATATAGCGCGTCTGGGCTCTACTTTTGACAAATTAGTCTATCAGGACCACTCTAATTTAGTAAACTCAAACTACTAACTTAAAGAGTAGTTACAGACGTGTCATCAACGTACAAAAAGTGTTCTTTGAATGAAAGCTACTCGTAGTTACAAGATAACACGCGTATAAGCTCACGTCTGTATCGCGATAAAGTTGTGCCTTATCTCGAAGGGCGGCGTGACTACTTCAGCAAATTGCTTTGTCCCTTCACAATGACGGGCATTGTTGACGTGTACGATTCTTTTCTGAACAATAAAACAGGCTTCTACCGCTAAACTATGGCAATGGATCAATACTGGCGCCTATGGATGTCTTTCAGTTTTTTTAGCACGTCGTGTAGCTGATATTTTACTTAAAATAAGAATGGAGTTGCGAAATAACGTTTAATTTCTTCTCCTAGGCATTCTAATTTTGACAATGGTGTTGTCTTGGCGTTGAAATGCATGCGAGCATGGATTTGATACGCTCCATCAATGCTTAAGACTGTAGATACTTATGTAAGTAGGTATCTACACATTGATGTAAATTTGATTGTAAATAATGTTATCAAAAAGAGCAACCACCGTGTCTCTTGCTGGTTCTTTTCAGTGGTAGATTCACCCGACAATTCAATAGCACTTTTTAGTTTATTTGAATAAAAAAATATGAGATTGAGTTTGAGTTAAATCCCAACATAATTATTTCTCCGGTTCGATACATGGCCAAATCTTCCACTACGCCTCCCAGTTACGAAAGTGGGGAGCTATTTGTAAGAGCCGATGAGGGCTCCGTAACACTGAGCAACAGGGCTGTCATACCTAATGGAATCTTTGACTTCGTCGTCGAGAAAATAATAAATAACCTTTTAGGGGAAATATTTTTCTATGCCCTATTTTGACAAGGTAAATGTTTCTTTAGAATATTTGTAAGGTGTTAGTTAGTACTCATATGCGTTGGAATTCGATATTGGATCTTTCAGAAAAGTATTTCTTATTGCCTAACGAGTAACGAGACGTCCCAGAAAATCGCTTCCAGAGAAAATATCAATGGAAAATATAATAAACCATCTTCAAGAGCAGTACTTAATAAAGTACCAAGTTATCCTAACTTGGTAAGTGGGTTAAAGATGTAAAGTGACAAGTGAATATAATTAAAATTATTAAAAAATACGACTGCTCTGCCGTAGCCCGTATTGAATTACATTTGGAATCTTATTCACATTTTTATTAAACTAGCTGACCCGGCGAACTTCGTACCGCCTTAGCGTAGCAATGATGCACTACTTTATTTTGTAATTTTTCAATATTTCTGAGAGATTTTCTTAATATTTTTTTCCGTAAGAACCTTCTCCTAATAATAACAAATACAACAAAAAAAGAATTAATGAAATCGGTCCAGCCATTCACGCGTGATGCCGTGACCAAGGAAAACGGGTTTCATTTTTATATATATAGGTTATCGTTAGACTATTGATTAATGTATCAACGTTATTTATTTTAATTTGAATATCTAAATATAATGTATATAATTACAAGATATAATAAAAACTTATATGACTAAACGTTAATCTAAAATCCTTATATACCTACTAACAAAAATAAAAATAAAACCCTAATCAAAAAGACCAACCCTGGTCGTTTGATTAGGGGTTTTTATTAAATGATATTTTTTTGTGACTAACTGGATATTGAACTATAGTGTTATATATTTTTGGAATCTACTCATCATTTTCTAGATGATGATTATATAGGTAATCTTATTTTCGAATTTTTTTTTCAACTTTAGTCTTTAATGCGGGACCATGGTCACCCCATCAATTATTTTTTTAATTTGACTAGCCTATGTCACCCGGAATAAGCTAGGGATTCTAACGATACCTCATTTATCAAAATCAGTTCAAGCGTATAGAAGCTATAGTGGAACATACAAACTCACATACTCGTACATGCATACATGAACCCTGAAAACAATATACTCCTTTTTTCAGGCAGTTGTATAATAATAAAATAGTGGTATTGAAAGACTACGATGTAACCAAATGCGTACAAAAGTATTATAAGAAAAGTACTAATGTATGGTAAAATCCTAAACTACCAGGTGCCATATCCACATACTGTGACCGATTATGTATATGCTTAACACATTCTCTATACTAAAATAAATGGCAGCTCTAAATCCACTTCTGTCCCTTACCGCAGGGAGTATTACCTGTCATTTAAGTTTAGTTTAGAGACTGTGTGGAACAGAATACTCCTTCTCATTTTTTTCAAATAAACTTATTAAAAGTGCTTTTGAATCGGCGAGTGAATCTACCACTGGTTCGGAATGCCTTCGCCTCACTTTATTACAAAAATCAGTCCACTGAACTCCACTCAATATAGAATAGCGTTATATTAAAACTATTTAAAAAAATTCACGATGAAAGTCAAAGAAATTTATTTCGTTGCAGTTAATGAAAAATATCCAAACAAATAACAACGTAATCCACCATTTTACCATATTTTAAACTCGCACAAAGTATTTAGCGCATAGCAATTAAAAAGCTCATCGCCGCCTCTGTGCTTTCCGAGAGACATTGACACAGTTTCTGTATTACACAAAACTATAAAACTAAACTGACAGTATAAACATTTAATTATAGCTTTGCTATTCAAACAAACCTGAGTGATAAAATTGAAAATATAATTTGGTATTTCGTGGAATTTTCCAATTCGTCTTGTCAAAGGTAAGGATTGTACAAGTTACCAAGAGGAATCCAGAAATTTGGCAGATGGTCTTTCTTTTTAACATTTTACACAATGTTTAGTTCCCAACTATTAACTTGAAAAATATTTTTTGAAGAAAATTATATTGTAAGTACTTAATAACATCATATTAATTATTGTCGCCTGTGGGCGTGCACTATGGACGAACACTGAACATAGGCCTTGCCCTGGCCTAGATCCTAGTCAGCCTGTCCACCTAGTAACCACCTCCTGTCCACAGTAAACAGATACAAACAGTATGGAAACTACCTAGAAACGTCCGAAACAGCTCACTCACACAAACGTGCGCATCGAACATGCGATGACGCGGCACTCACTACTTAGACGGCACTGCGACGAGCGCTTGGGGTCTCGTCAATGCGCACGTTTGTGTGAGTGAGCCTGTTTCGAACGTTTCTAGGTAGTTGCCATACTGGTTGTATCTGTTTACTGTGTCCTGTCCCTAGCCTTTCTCATCCAGCCACCATACAAAATTAAGTAGGTATATTATTAGATAAACCGAATCTGCAAAATGCTAAAATTACAATTTTTTCCTCTAAAACAAAAAGTAAGTTCAGTAGGCACAATTACTCAGCAAAGCTAAATTAATATAACTACTCCATAGGGTATTTATGGTAGTACTACCATATAACTTTCCTACATAGGAAATAAAGCTACCATTACATAATGGCGCTTTACGGTAGAAAAAAAAAGCTAGGTACCTATAGCTTCAACAAGTTTAAAAAAAAAGAAACCACAAAACACGACAAAATGTAAACAAACAAAAAACTACCCTAGCTATTGTCTTTTTGTAGCTTCCAATGCGATTTAATGAAATGCAACGCCAACCCTACTACGAGAGGAGGCCAAGAAGAGGACAAGCACTCTTACATCCACTGACGGTTGCAAAATTCCCTCCCCAGAGGTCATTCAACCCACTCATTAGGGCAATTTCATTGGATGGCAAGTGCATAAAGCTCGCGGTTTACCTACTTCAGTGTGGTCAGAAATTATGTCACTATTCTTCGTGAAGTTGCGACACATTTTGATTTTATGGCTACATTTAAAATAAATTGTTATAATTGTACAAAAAATAATTAATAAACGTTAGATGTATTATTATATGTATACTGTTAGGCTCAGTCTGAAAGAGACAGTGGTTTTGTGACCTGCTAAGTCGAGTCTATGGTATCCTCTCGGTAATGGCGTTACATCTGTATTTGTGTAAATTGCTAAATTAAAGTACAATCAAATGAATACCCAGTGTTTTCTTCTAAAATACTATTATAATTATTGGTCCATAAAATCTCGCGGTTTTCTACTGAGGTATGTTCGAAAATTATGATCCTATTCCTCGTGAAGGAGATACGAAACATTTTTGGATTTTAAAATAAAGAAAACTGGTTGTAATTAAGGTACATCGTTAAATATCATTGGGAAGACCTTGGGGACAGAATACTAACTATTACAAGAGCCACAGATTACTTAAAACTTATGAATTACTTAAAAAATGCATAAGCCATCCATAAAGATAAACTATGTTAGGCACTAAACAAACACGTTTAGGTCCATCTTGAATGAAAACGATGACTCCATTCGAGAAATCCAAAATAGCACTAGGGGTACTGGATATGAGAAAATCTTGCATTTAAACAAGTACTTTATTCCTCATTCTTAATGCATATCATATCATACTAATATTATAAATGCGAAAGTCAGTTTGTTTGTTGGTTTGTCCTTCAATCACGCTGCAACAGAGCAATGGATCGACGTGATTTTTGGCATGGGTATAGTTGAGGACCTGGAGAGGGACATAGGCTATTTATCTCGGAAAATTGAGGAGTTCCCGCGGGAATCCAAAAAACTTATGCCACGCGGACGAAGTCGCGGGCATCAGCTAGACATGTATTGGTATATTTCAATGGCTTATATCTTATTTACAAAACGGAAAGTGCTAACTTACCGTGTAAAGAGACAGTAGGTTGCGAAAACCCTCTCAAAAGGGTCACCGACCCCACTCATTAGTCGATAATACCATCGTGTCACTGACAAGTGCTTGCAACGTAACGATCACGAAACGTAATATTGATACTCACGAACGCTTTCATTATTTCAAGAGGGACTTGTCAATGAAATATAGTTAACTGATGCCCGCGACTTCGTCCGCGTGGTTTAAGTTTTTTTTGATTCCCTCGAGAACTCCTTAATTTTCCGGAATAAAAAGTAGCCTATGTCACTCTCTGGGTCCTCAACTATACCCATGCCAAAAATCACTTCGATCCGTTGCTCCGTTGCGGCGTGATTGAAGGACAAACCAATAAACCAACAAACCAACAAACAAACACACTTTCGCATTTATAATATTAGTATGATGATAGTATGATATAATTACATTATAATAATAAAAAATTATTTTTAAATATAATTTTATTGCAAAATCTATACTTCCACAAATCCATACTAATAATGCCCTCCTGACCGAATTTCGGCCCAATCTCCAGAGATTAGCCATCTGCGCGGGAGATATTATAGTGCACAAATATGTGCACCAACACAGGTGCCATCTCTGTTCCTTTGCTCTCATAGCCCGGACGGAAAATCCGACACGACCGAAGAGAGATCAGGCGCAGGACCGACGGCTTAACGTGCTCTCCGAGGTACGGGGGTGAAACACCGCCAACTTCCTAATTCCGGGCTTGTACTGAGAATTTCTTGTCAGTAAAACCCAATACTCGTTGTGACCCGACCCACAATCGAACATGCTAACCACTAAACCAACGAGGCAGTTAAGCTACTATAAGACTACTAAACCAAGCTGCTAAAAAGTGAAAAAACCTAGGCAAGGGAGACTAGTTACTGCTAACAAATACAATTCCGTGGTCACAAACATTAAGAAACTAAAGATTAGTTAAACTTATCAGAAACCATAAGCTAATATTTCGAGAACTGTTCAGCGACACATTTCATTTCCGACGTAAAATATTAAACACACAACCGCCCGTAAATCATACACATGTCACAGACCTGTGTCATAAACATGTCATAAACATAATGGACGCATGTCACGGCTGTCATAAAAACAAATAACCATGAAACTTTAACGAAAAATGGAATCATCGTCATGCCATTTTGATAGTGAGAGAGACTCGAAGCGATGACTTCCTTGATCTTTCCCAAAAAGGTAAGATCCTGAATTCGATTCCAGATGACAAATTGGTTACTTAATTGAACATTATTTCAGATCTAGTTGGATTCACGGTAACATTTCTTACGATTTGGATGTAATTTTGTATTTTGATAGATAATGTTTATACCCACCCGCAATTTAATCTCCTTAACTTCTCCTAATCCTAAGGTTGCCTGGCAGAGATAAGCGATAAGGCCGCCTTTTTGAATTCTACTTCCTTCTGTGTATTTGTGTTCTTTAATTATTATGTTTCTTTTTTGTGTTGTGGTGTACAAATAAAGTGTAAAATAATAATAATAATAATAATGTTTGAGTTTTGACTTTCTCACTAACTAACTAAGATAGGCTTAGGTGTCATCCTTGAGTTCCGAAATTACTCCAAGGCAAGCCAGCTAACTAATACGTAATGTAATAGATGATGCCCCCGACTTCGTCCGCCTTGTAATACGAATATTCTCTGCTCATCAAGAAATCAGCATAATCTACCCTTAGGTATAAGTAAACACCCATAGACTTATTATATTTCCTTAGTCCCAGGAACTTATCTGACCCGGTGGCCAAAATTTGAGCTATTTTTACAGATATAACTTTATAGATTTTTTATATAACTAGGTGATGCCCGCGACTTCGCCCGCCGCCCGCGTGAATTAAGTTTATTCAATTCCCGCGGGAACTCATTAATTTTCCGAGATAAAAAGTAGCATAATATTATGTCTTTACTCTTTTCAATCTACCCCTGTAGAAAATATTATCAAAATCGATCAAACAGGTACCCACCTGTTTAACCGATCTAGCCGTGAAAGTTAAGCAGACAGACAGACAGACAGACAAACTTTCGCATTTATAATATTAGTATGGATAGGGATTTTATTTTTCATAGATACTAGCGACGCTGTAACCGGGTCAAATGAGTTTGTCGAACTATAAGCACCTTTACCTATCATCAGGTGAGATCATAGTAAAACTATTTGATTTCAAAGCAAAACATTAGTAAAATAATAAAAAATATATTAAAAACTCTCGCCATTATACTGCTATTTCCCGCGTATTAATCATAAAGCTCAGAACACACTCTTGGACTCACAACTATAAAACTATTAACGAGTAGACACAGTTTGAAATAGTTCCCTTGGCCGGCCGCCAGAGAGCGTTGATAGATCGCAGTGCCGTGCTTTTGACTGGGTTGTAAACAAAAATAATAAATAACCCGTAGGTACCGAAGTCATATTTCGGGAGTTAAGCAACGCGGCTCTTCCCTGCTAGGAGAAGAAATTAAACGCCATGTTTTCCTCTGCCATAATGGTGGACCATGTGGTCAATAAGAAATATTCGAGTGAACTAAATTAATGTTGTATTTCTGGGTATAAGCTATTTGTGATCTTTTTTATAACGTCCAGTATAATTTGTGATTCTCTAGTTACTGTTAATAATTTATAGTACTATAGTACTAATACCTGCAGCAGATTCATTCAAGCAAAGTTTAAAATAGGGAACGGCTGGTGGACTCATAATCCATATCAAAGCAATATTCAAAGATAGGAGGCCATGGGAAACCACTTCTGCAGCCCCCTAAGTTCCAAGGAGGAATAAAAGGATTCAATAATCAAATTTCTCGCTCATAAATGTCAAATACCAGAACTTTTTGTATCCAACGCTATGCAGTGTCCGCTCCTAGAAGAGTTGCTCGACGAAGGTACGAAACTACGGCATATTTCAGATGTGTACAGATTTTTATATCGCTTGAGTTTTATTGCTTTCACGTAACATTAGGTTTGGCTGTTATTGGCGACAAATTAGGTTAGTTTCGCTGTGCCGTTTTTCAACCTTATTACGACGTTTTATTTATTAGATTTACGATACTTTTATCGGAGATTTTGTTGTTATTTTTTTATGTAAGGACGACTTACTTAAACGTTAAACGAAGGTCAAGTAAGTTACTAAAGGCGTTAACGCTTATAACTTCTGACTTCTGACATAGATTCAATTTGCTTAGGTCTTTGTTTATGAAGAACTCAAATTACTTCACCAATATCACGTAGGATAGAGTTTAGTGTTACAAGGATCACGTAGTAAATGAATTTCGATAAATAAAACTGTAAGTGATTTGTACAATTACACAACAAAACTTCTGAGACATAGCCCTTAATTCTATTTTCGTTGCATTTTTGTTTTGTTAAATAAATTGTTTTTAATGCACGTGTTTTACATGTTTGCATTAACACCATTCCACTATTATTTCTGTTACTTTTTATATTCATACCAAGAAATGTAAACCATAAGATAAAAATACTAATTGAAGCAACCATACTTATATGATCTCTATAAGAAATTTCGAAAGACCAAAGACAGCTGATGTTGTAAAGAAAGAACTTTCAGGGAAGACAAATGAGACATTTATACAAATGGTTAAATACATAAATATTATGCCAGTTTTCACCGAATAAGCCAAACTATACGGTATAAAATAGTACGTACAATACCAAATTCGCATCCCTGAAAAAACTATATCATAAAAACTTAAAGATGGAACATATTAAAAAAGTAATAACCCGTCTATTCCTAGGTGCACTTCATTACAACTTGCATTTCAATTTCGAGGCACGGCGCATCGCCGCAAGCACTAGTTACAAACGTGCAGAAAGTGCTATCATTCCGCACAACTATTTCGGAACCCGCAAAATTTTCATTCAAACTTCGCCGTTGTACTCTCGGTGTCCTATTTTTTTGCAACCGCGTTTATTTTTATGTTGGTGGTTTGATATTTCTAACTTCTGTGCTAACATTTCCCTGATATTTAGCCAGGGGCCAGGGTAATGGTTTTACTGTGTTTTGTACGTTAGCCGTACAGGATTTTAATGTCATAAACTTGCTCGATAAACTGAAAAAATAGATCGTTGCCACTAAATATTTGATGTTCGTTATCAAGTCAAATAGGGGAACATAAGGCTACTTGGTTGCTAGCATAAAAGGTAACGGTATTACTGATTTCGTAATTTTGATTAGTAAAATTAACCAAGTTATTATTTGTGTTGATATGTGGTAGACGAAGTCGCGTGGTCGCGGGTGGTATGTTATAATTATTAAAAATAAATATCTACTTACTAACTGCCTTTACGACTTTGGGTTCCAGCCCTTTTGAGCCTGACTACTTACCATTTAATCAAATTGTATAAACAAACTGAATGCAAATTAAAATAATTGTCAGTTAGCGTGTAGTGTGTACTAAGCTTAATATCCCTAAGTACGGAACATAATTCTGCTTGCCCTTTAGGGAAATAAGTTCTTTACAGTGGCCTTCGTCGTTACGGAGATAGGCTTTCACAGAACCTCCTCAAGCACGAGTTAGGTACATCTCGACAACGTTGATAGAATTCGTGTATCGTAATACGAGTAAAATTAGCCACAATTGGCTTCTCCTGATCTTCACAATATCTTAACTAAAATCTCTAAAATATATTGCTATATCTGTCATAATGCTAATATGGAAAAGGAGAGGAATAAAAATAGAATTAGCCACAATAAAGTACGTATAATACCGTCGCAACAATCGTTGATAAAATGCACCGAAACTTGATATAACTACAGAATGTTTGAGTGTACCAACTACCAAGTGTTCATAGATTGTTTATTAAAATCAATCTGGGAGGTGAAGAGAGGCAAATAAATGAGACTCTTAATGATTTCAAAAAGAGATAAAAAAATATATCGCAATCAGCAAGAACAGAAGAAAATTATATAGATTATAGCTCATTCAAAAACTAACGATATAAAGTTTTTATTTACTCTGAAGTTATAGTTTTTGGACCTTCGAAACCTATCATAGTGTTTGAGATGTGTAAACTAGCACTAAGGGTTCTGTAGTAAAGAAGCCACAAGGGCGTCTATTTTGTTTGCGTAAGGACCCTAAAAATTAACAAAGCCATCCAATCTAGTTATACCCGGTTTCTCGTATTGTTTTTAGTTTAATTCAATGTTGGAAGGGTTTTGTCAAGCAAGGGTTTTAGCTGAAATGTACCTAAAAATTATATAATATTATACCATAATTTCAGTCTTTTTTTTATCCACTACAAGTTAGCGATCTCACCTGATGGTAACTGACGATGCAGTCTAAGATGGTAGCGGGCTAACCTGTTAATCCAACCCCCTATTCGGTTTCTACACGGCATCGTACCGGAACGCTGAATCACTTGGCGGCACGTCTTTGCCGGTAGGGTGGTATCTAGCCACGGCCGAAGCCTCCCACCAGGCCAGACCAAGGAAAATTCAGAAATTATAAATTCCCAAATTGACCCTGCCGGGGATCGAACCCGGGCCCTCCGCACGTTAAGACAACAGCGCTCAACACTGCGCCACAGAGGTCGTCAGTCTGCGGCTATTGATTTAATATTGATGCATAGTTGAAAATTAAAAAAAACAATTATTATGATACAGTTTTTTTTAGTTTCTTGGTAGTTTATCAAAAGTTAGGCCCGTGTTAATGCAACGACATCAGCTAAGAACACGTTCTCAAGCATACGTAGACCGGTCTTAAGCAGTAAGTAGATTGACTGATACTTGAGTACCTGTTCTTAGATGATGGCGGTTTATTAATACGTGTCTTAGTTACCTTCACACGTCAGATCAGCCTTTTTAAAGATGCTAGAAGAAGATAAATGCGAAAGTGTGTCTGTCTGTCTGTCTACTACGCTTTCACGGCTCATCTGTTCAACCGATTTTGATGAAGTTTGGTATAGGGATAGTTTGTTACCCGAGGATGGACATAGGCTGCTTTTTATCCCGGAAAATTAAAGAGTTCCCGCGGGAATCAAAAAACAATCCACGCGGACATAGTCGCGGGCATCATCTAGTCATACTAATATTATAAATGTGAAAGTAAGTTTGTTTGTTGGTTTGTCCTTCAATCACGCTGCAACGGAGCAACGGATTGACGTGATTTTTGGTATGGGTATAGTTGAGGACCTGGAGAGTGACATAGGCTACTTTTTATCCCGGAAAATTGAGGAGTTCCCGCGGGAATCCAAAAAAACTTATTCCACGCGGACGAAGTCGCGGGCATCAGCTAGTATTTAATAACTATATTACTTAGCATCGTACATAAGAAATCTGTTGCAGTCCAATCAACAAAAATAGTGTTTTAGTTCCAGCGCTTACTAGAAACGAACTAAGTAGTTAGGTATAGGTAGTGAAAGAGAAAACTTTGTAATTTTGTTTAAAAATAAAAAGTTTTTTTAAATCACGGAACCTTAATTCCATTAGAACGACTAGCAACTTAGCAGTCTATTTAGATTACATCTTTATGGTTGTATCTAAATAAACTGTCTATTTTTTTTTAATAGTAAGTAAAAGGTTTCGGTCGTAGCGGAAACTATAATCATGATGTTTAATATTCCTTACAAAAACACACACGTAGCTAGGTATGTGTTACACAAAATTACATATAAAATCCCGCAAATTATCCCAAATTACCCGTTCCTAAATTACGTACCCAACCCGACAAAACCCAAAAATAGCGTAGGTATTAATTATAAATATTCCCAAGCTGGTACAATATAGGTACCTACTTTCTTTGCTGACTCGCGTGTGCGATTAAATACAATTTCGACCTCTCGAGCGCCCTCTAGCGCTTCCGGGAAGCCTAGTACTTCCGGCACCAGACTTCCGGTAGGATGCCGCGTTATTTCATACTTACTTTTTTTTCAAGTGGACCTTTTCAGGACCTTTTTCTGACCGAAAAAGTTGGGGAAAAGCTCTGAAAAAGTAATGTACTCGGGCTTTGAATGAGATTTTATTCGAAAATTGTGTTTTTGCTACATTGTTCGTTTGTGACTTGGAACGGGGAATAAAAAGTCCAAGTTTACGTGTCTTGTTATGGGATTTTTTTGCTGTTTCTTGCCTTTTTTATTAGTTCGTGTTCGAATGAATACTTTTGATATTCTAAAAATCTTATTATTTGAGTCGTACTTTTAAACCTATTTGAGTTACTAGATCGTTTTTTTTTTGTTTGTGGTCATTGCTGTTATATTTTGATAGAGTATGGATTTTATTTTAATAAGTTTTAAGTTATGCTTTTAGAAGTTATTGTTAACGTCCATATATTTGAATTTTTTGATATATCGTTTATACTTTGGCTTTCCAATATAAGTAAGTAATCGCGACTAAAACAATAAAAGTGCGAAGTATTTGAATTAAATATAAGTAGTTAATCACTTTAGTTATGTACTTAACAATAAATTACTAAGGCGAAATTGGAAAACGGAAAATGCGCAACGCACAAACATACATAAACAACGTTAATCAAATAACCATGGATAATACGATAATAGGCAAGTTTATTCATTAACCATACAAACAATGTTTCATAAATCTCTTAAACAGATAAACTGATGATGGATTAACGAACCAAAAATTGTTGTTCGAAAATGTTAACACCCGAACAGTTTTGTTCGGCTGCTTCTCATCTGCTCGAGGCAAACAAAGACCGACGTCTATTTTCCGATTTGCAAACAAAAAACACAGTCCCAGAATCCATTTATAAACCTTAAGCCAACGGAATAGAAATCACAATGGAGACAAACGTAGACAACGAACCGCACGCTAACATTGTTCTGCTATTTGACCCGATTGCAATAGTCCCACAACTTTCGACTCTATGTCAATGAAAAAAGGAAGATGCTAAATGGAATATAAACAGTGGGCCACATGGTTGTCTAGTTAACATAATATATGAAGAAGATTGTTTAAAAAACATACCGTCGACAGACATTAAGTGCTAGTATCGGTTTTGGAAAGGGACGTGTCGAATGGTTCCAACCATGGATTTATTTTTAAACGCTCTTGATTCTTGAATTTTGCTTCAGAGAAAGACTTTTAAGATCCATTAAAAATATAGTGCCATGAAGATTCCCATTCCATTCTCGTTACAGACTATTTCAAGGAAATCATGAAGAGGCATTACGATTTCCATTTTTTTTAATTTACTACATGGATAATTTTTTTATCGACTGCGATTTAACCTGGTAGTAAGTGACAATGCGATCTGAGATGGTAGCGTTCAAACCTGGGATAAATAAATAGTTATCTTAAGTTAAAAAAAAAATTTAACTTAAGATAACTTAGGAATCTTTCGGAAATCAGGGCAAAGAAAATTCAGATATTTAAAATTTTCAAATTTTATTAACCCTGTCCAAAATTAACTTATCCCAAATTATTGGAATTCATCCCGGGACCTCCCGCTTTTAAGACAACGTGACTCACCACTGCGCCAGGAAGGTAGTCAAAGCAATACTTGTGTGGAGCGAACCTGCATTCTAGCGCCCAAAGCTTCTACTCTTAGAAGGCTCCAACCTTTTATATGTTAAAAATAATGTAGCTGTGAAACTAAATTTTTTTTGATGTGAAACTTCGTTAGAATCGTTGTGATTTGAAAGTTCAAAGAAACGAAAAAGCGACACCAAAAAGAAACCAACATAATAAAGGGTTTAGCCTGCGAGAGAATTAGATAGAATACGAGTTATATATTTATTTCATTCTCTCGTAGGCTACTTTTCTGAAGTTTCACTTCTGCCGTGTATGCGCACACACACTTTTTAAAAAAAAAAGCCAACCTCACTTAGTTACATTGCTCCTGTCTGATTAACAAATTAGGATTTTGGCGGCCGGCAAATGGCGGATTAACCAATTCCCCAAGCCAACTGCCCTGTTTGGCTGTTGGGGTATGCCCCAATTACCCTTGCATATAATACATACCTATAGCAAACCCTAGATTTCAAGCGGGTTGCTGTCGCCCGCTTGACAAAACTAGCGAAGACCGTTTCTGTGGAGATCCTTGCAAAAGACCAAAGTTCAGCGGTACCTGAAGGTCCATTGTAATTTTTTTTTAATTTATTCATTTATTTCAGACAATAAGGCCCATAATGAAGGAACTTCCGCAAAGTAACGCCTGCTCCTATCCAATAAATAAGGCCCATAAAATACTAAAAAAATAAAATACAATCTTATAAAAAACGATACCAAAAACCATTCAAGAAATAATCTTCACACAACATATTCTCAATATTACTCAAAGCAAAGACTAAATTAAGCTTCGAATTAGTCGAAAGCGTAATTGCAAATTATGAAAACAGAATAGGAATATTAAAAGCGTTTAAATCAGAGCCGAGACTAAAATTAAACCAACAGTATTAAAAGAGAACAAAAATATCGCAGACACGGTGGGAACAATTAAGGAAATAATCCTATTCCACTTTGTGATCGCCTTTTAGATACCTATTTTCCATTACAATAAAGACCTCATTGGAAAAGCGTTCGCTTTCGCCCCAGGACAGGCGTATAAATCTTTAATTATCAAGATTGCATGTAACTTGCAACTAACGAATAACAAGATACAGATAAAATAGTTATGCAAATATAGACAAGTCTCGGACCAGCGTCGCGTCGGTGCAGCGAAATTTCAACGAGCTGGATTAGGGTTGGGAAAGTAGGATTTAACTTTGACGGCTATCGACAAATAGGGATGGGAAATAAAACTTGGATTTACGACGGAGGACCCGATTGCGTCGTTGATGGGTTAAAACTGAAGATCAGTCCTTTCTGTGTTTGCGTGTATGCGCATGTGATGCAATCAGGTATAACAGACGAAAATGTTACGTTTGTATCTATGTTATGTGTTGTGTGTTTGTGTGTGTATGCCGGGTTCGATCCCCGGCAGGGTCAATTTGGGAATTTATAATTTCTGAATTTTCTCTGGTCTGGCCTGGTGGGAGGCTTCGGCCGGGGCTAGTTACAACCCTACCGGCAAAGACGTGCCGCCAAGTGATTTTGCGTTCCGGTACTATGTCGTGTAGAAACCGATTAGGGGTATGGGTTAATTATAACTGCCATGTCACTAACAGGTTAGCCCGCTACCATCTTAGACTGCATCATCACTTACCATCAGGTGAGATAGCAGTCAAGGGCTAACTTGTAGTGGATTAAAAAAAAGTTTTGTCTGTGTGAAACCATTGGTATTGTTACATAGGTCACATAATATTGTTGTCTTTTAATTATAGGATTAATAATTTCAAGGTATAGTTTTAGATTACATACAAAGCCTAGAGAATAGAATAGTATGATATTGGATGGATTTAGCCAATTTTAATAAAAAATGAAACTTTTATAGTAGAATTGGAATATTCTCGATATTTTTAGATTGAGAGCTTACCTGACAATCTAAATAAACAAAAACAAAATTTCAATTTGAAAGACTTAAGTAACCCTCCCGGTTCGGGTCGGAACGGGTCTCATCGCAAATCCCACTTTGATCGACTTCCCAAGTCTCCTCGAGTGATTCCCTTTAGTTTAGTAGGTTTAGGTATTCAGGACGCATATTCCCTCGTCCTTTTCTTAACACCTACTAGTTTTCCCCCGAACATGTTAGATACAATGTCCCAAGTTTACATAAACGAAATTGGTTCGGTCCCAAAATGATCGCACGATTCTCGTTGATGCTTCTAAAACCTCTACTTGTCTGAATTATTTTGGCCTGATACCTTCAGCTACTATACGTTCAAAATTATTCTCCTCTCTTTACAGAAATCTTTCGTCAACTTTTCCTTTACGTTAAGATTCGTCTGTTAGAAAGACCATCTGTCTTCTGTCGTTCGTCGTCAGGTTTAGACGAAAGATCTCAATTGAGGAACTAGCTGGGAGACCCCTGAAGCAAGGTTCTATTGACAGTCGCCTATAGATAGTATATTCTATAGACAGTAACCTGGGATACAGTTAGGGATTTATACGAATTTTGCCATCTGAAATTCGACATTCATTAACATTTCCGGCTGGCCGCGGGGAGATTAGAAGAAAGATTGGGTCGAGAATATTTTCACTCCAAGAAAGTTATCTAGGAATATTGTTCCCCAGGTAGAAAATAAGTAAAGACTGCAGGGAGAATAGAAGAGAGATTGAGTCAAGAATAGATTTGCTCCAAGAAAGTTATCTAGGAAGATAGTTCCCCAGGTAAAGGCCGTAGGAAGAATAGAAGAGAGATTAAGTCAAGAATATTCTAAGCTTCGAGAAAATTATCTAGCAAAATAATTCCCCAGGTGGAAAGAAGGAAATCAGGGCGGCTGTTAAACCTAATACTTGCACATATCGATAACTGGACGATGAGACGATACGGCTCATAAAAACGGTGCTAGCATTGCCGCATAAAACCCCTAGTATTGGGTATCGGGGAATAAAGGAGCGTCGTAAAAGCTGCGGTGTTTCATAAAAATAATTAACGGTGCGGAATGCTGAGAATACCAAAGCGCACATTGCCTATGTGGACGGAAATAAATTAGTAAAAGACAGCGATTTTATAGCTCTAATAATCGTAGGGATCGTATAACTAAACTATAAAATTAGCCATCTTAGGTCGGCATATTTAAATCTGCCCCCCGATTGTGTAAGAAAAATTTTAATGTTTAAGAAGTTGAAAGCATGTATGAACTCCTTAAACAGTCCGTTTTAATTCTTAAAGTTAAAGTCACGGGTAAAAACAATTGTCTAAAATAATATTTACTTAAATAAATACAAGATCTAACAAAAACATTTCGTAATCAAGGACAGTCGTGTTTTTGAATTTAATTGACTTGCAGTACTTGACTACAAACATAACCGAAGAATATCAATACACCATACCATAGCTAGACGCATAGTCGCTTTTCTAAACATATAATTTTTCTATTTATTTTTGCAGATAAATACCTCTCACTTTAGCAGATGTTCAATTTCTTTTCCTTCCTGTTTATTAGCTCCCAAAGTGCCAATGGGTATACATTTGTCAAATCTATTTTTTGTTGAAAGGATGAGATGGGACACGCCGAGTCAATATCTTCAAGTTTTGATGACGGGACGAAAATAAAAACGCTTATGGATTTTCTCAGATTCTGTTCACATGTTTGTTTTCATTTTATGTTGGTTTCGCATTCGAAGTTGTATGGTGGTCGAAACCATCATAAGATTTAGTGAGAGCTTAACGCAACATCAGCCTGACATGGGAACTCTTTGATTTTCCGGGATCGGGAAAAGTCGAAAAAAGTCATTTGGAACCCCTCGTAGCTTTAGTTTTAAGATAATATCACCATCATGTTTCATAAGTTTCGGACGTCAATAAGTGTACAGTGTACCTACGAGCGAGTGTATAGTATAAATAATTATTGATCGATTGATGTCCTTCCCAGGGAAACAATAAATTATCTCTATTCCAAAATTTAGCCAAAATCTGTTGTAGCCTGTAGCAGACTTAAAAACGTTACAGACACTTTCCCATTTATAATATTAACTAGCTATTGCCCGTGGCTTCGCTCGCGTTACGTTCGATTTGCATATCCGTCCAGTGGTTTGAGCTGTGCGTTGATAGATCAGTGAGTCAGTCACTCGTATTTTCCTTTTTAAATATTTTTAGAAGATATGGATTAGTAAATTGTTACGAAAACTGTCAGGAGAACATCAGGTACCTACCTACAGTATTAAGGTTAATGATTACTCCTTTGTGCGTTCTCATTACACATCCATTAAAAAAGACGTTTCTCAAGTGTTCGGAGCGTTTAAAGATGATCGACCTTTGACCCCGCGTCTCGTGGGCGTCTCGCTTTATGCCGTGAGTGTCAAATTAATGATCCGAAACAGTGAAATGCTGCGACCCCGTTCGTGGTCTCTTTTTGATGCCGACTCTTGCGAGGTTGGTGCAAGTTAGGACTTTTATTTTTTAATTAAACTTTTTGAAGGTAATACTTCTTTTAGCGCGTTATGGAAAAATTATCAGAGTGAATTTTTACGATGCGCGCGCACACCGATACCCAAATTCGACACCCTGAAGTTAGTTGGTTTAACTTTTAAGTCTTGCAGAAGGCCTACCAACAAAATAAAAATGAATACATTTACTGTATGTTGGGTGAGAACTGATAATTATATTCAAGATATTTATTATTTGCTATAATGCTTGTTAAAAAGTATAAAACTTCTTGCGTGCGTACATAAGTACACACATAGTTTTATTTGGAGAGGTTTTTATCCTCCAGAACATATTATCAACCCCATCGTAGCATTATTATAATCTATACTAATATTATAAATGCGAAAGTTTGGATGGATGGATAGATGTTTGTTGCTTTGGCTTTGGCTTAACAAATCTGGATGAAATTTGGCACATGGATAGATTACAATCTGGAATAGCACATAGGCTACTTTTTATCCCGTAAAATTACAGTTCCCGTGGGAAGCGAAACAAATCAATCCACGCGGATGAAGTCGCAGGCATTAAATAGCTAGTTTTAAATAATAACCTAAACATAACTAAAAAAGGAAAACTAACACTTAGCGAAAGACGACGTCCGAAGATGGTCACCGATGGCAAGCAGTGATCAAAGATCAAAGTTGTTAGTCATAATTATGAGTAGTTAGCTGGCATATATTGCTTATGTACACGCCTATTGTCCAATAACTACAATAAGGGATATGCCGTTGTCCACAACGTTCGCCAAGTTTAGGAACATTTCAAAACATCATGAAGAAGGTTTCCTCACAATGTTTTCCTTCACCGTCATACTAGAAGCGCGTCCCTGAGGATCCATCATCCAACCCCCAACCTCGTCGTCCTCATTCAACGCGGACGCTTCGCGCGGATTACCCAATAGGTTTCCGCTGTCACTTTTCTCTTGGACCACACCACAAGTTATGTAATAGATGGCATGCTGATAATCTAATCGTTACGATGCGTCTTGAACTTTTGCATACGTTACGTCGAAAGTCATTTGTTACTTGTCAACTGTTAGTGCCTTTGCACATGACAATCAACACGCGGCATCCAAAGGAACGTCAAAAGCGTTGCAAACGGTAAGCATTGCAAATGTATGTAGGTTGCAACTAGTGGCGTGCGGTCATAGAGGCAGATAGACGCAGCTTACCCTGTTTCGTGTATAGATACTTGTCTTATATCAAACTCTTTTCTGTTAGATTTTAATCTCTGAGAGATGTCTATTATTTGTATCAAAATATCAATGAAATGATGACCTATCTGAAAATATGCAAGAATCTCAGATGGTGAGTTTTCTTACTATGGATAGTAATAAGGTTAGGTAAGTAGCAACTCCGCCATTCTACCGATCGAAAGATCTGCATATCGAACAATAGAAAAGTGCAATATAAGGAAATTTCTTTTTAAATCCTCCGATAAACCCTAAAACTGAATAGGTATTGGATTCCAATGCTTTTGTCGGGATCAAGTGATCTTAAAATCCTTGCATTAAATGAAATTCTGTTAAACAAAAGAATGATGGCGAATGGCATGCACTATCTAGAAAGACAATCCTTTATTAAAGTAGGAACTATTTGTTGGCCAGCATCCACCCTGGCTTTACATTTTTTTCGAAAACTATACCAGTCGTCGCTATCTTCTAAATATATAAAAAGAAAAGGTGACTGACAAATCTACATGCAAGGTTCAAACAACTGGACCATTCGGGCTGAAATTTGGCATGCCACGACATTAAATTTGACGACCTCCCTGGTGCTGTGATCTTAACGTGCGGAGGTGCCGGGTTCAATACCAGGCAGGGTAAATTTGGGAATTTATAATTTCTGAATTTTCCCTGGTCTGGCCTGGTGGGATGCTGCGGCCGTGGCTAGTTACCACCCTACCGGCAAAGATGTGCCGCCAGGCGATTTAGCGTTCCGGTACTATGTCGTGTAGAAACCGATTAGGGGTATGGGTTAGTTCTGCCATGTCACTAACAGGTTAGCCCGCTACCATCTTAGACTGTATCATCACTTAACATCAGGTGAGATCGCAGTCAAGGGCTAACTTGTAGTGGATTACAAAAAGGCAGATAGTTATTATAAGATATAGACTTTCACGGAAAGTCGCTCACTAGAAACTATTTAAGCGTTAAGGTTTCATATGGTTGCTTTGGTTGTATTATGAATAATTGCGTTCACACGCATAAGCATACGAAATAAGAATTTTCACCTCATATCATGTCGGCGCATCTATTCTATGCGCTTACGCATCAATACAGAGTGTAAAAGATTAATGGCGACCATTTTATAGCGGTGTAAATTTATACCATATAGGTACCTTCCTCTATCTCTGTCGCACGCGCTGTAAAAAGGTATGTTAGATAAAGAAGGGAGAATATCTTTTGTAAAATCGTCCGTAATTCTGCATTACAAGCGATAAAGGCAAGCTTGAACGATTTTAGTTGCTTATTTAGTTACTTCGTAGAAAACGTGTCTCTAGTTTAAGGGCGATTTGAACCGGATTTTATGGACAAGTTTGCGCATATTATCTCACCTGCCCCCCGATTGTGTGAGGAAATCTTAATCATAATCGTTTCTCAAACGTATAACTCGAACTGTTTATGGAGTTCATAGATGCCTGTACTTCAAACAGCATGTATGAACTCCTTTTAAACAGTTCGAGTTATAGGTACGTTTAACAAACGAACACACACGTTTGATACATAGGATAGGGACAATACAATATTTATAATAAACTTTTGGGTGCTCTTCCATCACAATAAGTTAATCTTTTACGCTTTACTTCACTCCCTTTTATTAAAACTGTGAATCAAATACTTCGTTGTTATTTTATTCATAGTGTAAAATAAAAAAAAATAAAAAAAATTCATAGTGCACGGTGACGGAGCGCGCCAAAATGGGGGCGTTTAAATCGTCCTAAAGAGTAGTTTAAAAAATAAAAAAAATACATGCATATCCTCCCAATAGGGCCAGCCTCTGAGGCCCAATATCCCTATTGGGCCTCAGAGGCCCAATCGTAATAATTTTATAGCTTAAAACGTATTACCCGAACTGTTTAAGGAGTTCATACATGCTTTTTGACATGCAGGCATCTATGTGTGAACTCCTTGAACAGGTCGAATTGTCCGTTTGACAAACGATTCGATTACCATTACGATTTCCTTACACCATTGGGGGGCGATGTTAGTGCTCATGTCTTAACGGCCCCATACATCTTTTGTTCGATATTAAGGCCAAATAGGACTGGAGACAGTTAAACAATCCTAAAATTATCCCTACCAAGAATGGAAATCAGGACCTAGTTATAGCTGTCACATGATATTAGCGAGTCATAGAGGTCATCCAAATGGAGGTATTTTTATTTGCTAGGTTTATTTTTTCGTTCAGCGTAGCATAGGATAGGTCAAATCAGAGACAAACTAAACAAAACTCTAGCGCTTTGACATAGAGATCAAAGTTACGCAGAATTCTTGGTTCTATCGATAAAAACTTAGTCATCAGAACGTGTTTTTTCCAATGATTTGGTACGCTGTATGCATGTCGAGTAACCTGATAGGTATAGGTAAATACTTACTCATATTATGTCTCACGCCATACTGAGTACTAGCTGATGCCCGCGACTTCGTCAGCGTGGATTAAGGTTTTTTGATTCCCGCGATAACTGTTTCATTTCCCAGGATAAAAAACCTGTGTTATAACAGACTATATCTCTGTTCTAAATTTCATCCAGATCCCTTCAGCCGTTTTGGCGTGATTGAGTAACAAACTCGGTTCGGAAATTTTCGGCTCTATACCACCAATTCTACTGAGAAGAGACGGCAAGAATCTCGGTGGTTAGGGTTACTCTTGCCAAAGTTTAACAATATAGTAGCTTTAGGTACATTTGTAAACGCAGTTCTGCATATAACTGTCTTGCCCCTAACAGATGAGATTGCAGTTTAAAAGGCTAACTTGTAGTGGAATAAAAAAAATCTACAGCTCTCGACTCGACACGACACATGAGAAAATATTTCACACCGTTATCCCAAAAACAATTCAAACCCACTAACTCCATAAAGGCACAAACAAAACCTTTTTTTAGCTTACAGCCTCCAAGGCTAGCGGATAAGGCTGATAAGGCTGATAAGGGAACAATGCAGCCTCTAAAACAAACGGTCTTATCTCCGAACCCTTTACAGGTAGTTTCGATTGTAAACCCCGCAGTTTCGCTAAAACAAAAATCCGTTACATCCAAAAGTTACACATATAGCCTCAAATAGCCAATCGTGGGTCGTAAGTCGTAACTCGTAAGTCGTAACCACCTAAAACCTAGTTCGCAGTTCGGGCATAGTTACTTACTTAAGGACGCAATATTTTGGTCGAGTTTTTTTTATCCACTGCAAGTCAGCCCTTGACTGCGATCTCACCTGATGGATGGTAAGATAAGAAGCAGTCTAACAATAGAGTATTTTAATTACTTAGGACCTGTTTCTCCATCTCAGAGTAACTATTATATACTTACGTATATATAGTAAATAACATAATATTTTTTATTTTACTAGATACTTCTGTACCATTTCGTCAATATCGGTTTAACAGAAGGTAAAAGCGTAGCAGACTTATAGACAAATACACTGTCGCATTTTTAATGTAAGTAACTATTTTTCTTTTAGAAATGTACACGTGTGCACCACCCTGTCATCATACAACCTATCTCCTTTCATATTGGTTGCCTTGGAAGAGATCACTCGGTAGTGATAAGGCCGCCTTTACACCGTAACAAGTTGTAAATACTGTCACGATTCGTGTTACTTCTGTTCTGTTATTTGTTTGTGTGTAATGAAGAGTTTTACTTACTTACTTACTACGGATAATGATGTATTTCTAACATAACGAAGGTCTCCCAGATTCCTGCAAATGAATCATCTAACATGTGGGGACTTGGGACCTTAACTAGGACGTTAGTTTCTCACAAAGTTACCCACGTTCAACCGTGAATCACCCTCAATAATTAAAAGTAATAACCGCAACGTAGTGTTTAAGTCTTTGGACTCTTTGCCTTTCTAGGGCCTGAATACCTTAATACGTTTCTAGAATAGGGTAGAACCGGATAATTACAGAACTACCTATGTGGTATTGCGGATGTTCTATTAAGGACCCATTTAACTTGACTAGTGTCCCTTTGTTATGATTGTTCATACTGATAATTAGTTACTAACTACTAACTTGTCCATTAAAGAATTTTCTGTAACAACATGGCTGATATTGTTTAAATTTAGCGTTCCGAAACCGATTAAAAAATTATATTTTTTTATTACTAAGTAACTACGGTCTACGGTTTTTATCCCAGAAAATCACTGGATGTTCAACAAAACCTATTCCGGGGGCAAAGTCTTGGGCATAATCTAGTTTTTACTTCTTACATAATAATCTAACTTAAGTATTTAAATGTTAACTAATACTTAAAGCTAAAAGAGGTTTAATCATAAAAAGCTATATCTACTGACTACCACGCAAAAATATTCCCTGAGGAAAAGTGAAGTTAAGGATCGAGGAGTTTCGAAAAGTGTAACTAAGTGTTAAGGACTAATGTATGTAAGTAATTTAGTGTAATTTGAATTACATTTAATGACAACCTACATCATGTAAGCGTTTTAAAATTACATTGGAACATCAAATTTTCCATCTTTTAACATCGTACGACTAAAGTAGGTTGGTTTTTAGGGTTACCTACTTTCGCTTTTGCTGTCCTGATTTCTTGCCCTTTAGCAAGTCGGTGGGTAGGGTGTTCTTTTATGATGGTAGCTGGTAATTGTAGTTCAAAGCGTTACGGTTGCACGACCAGCTATAATTCTATAGGCGAACTGGTAGTTGTCAATAGGTTACTTTAAATGAAAAAAAAAACAATAGAACTTAAAAAGCTAGCTGCTAACCTAACCTAACCTTTAATTAGTATTTAAATCATGCCCTCGTGGGAAGGTGGCAATAATGCTGGCTGCATTCCCGCGCTGGACAGCCAGGCTGTTCCTTTGCGCAAGAAATGAGCCAGCAATAGGTTACTTGTTGAAATGTCGCAAAAGTATTTTTAGAACATACGATATAAATGATATTTCAAACTGGTTACAAAATTAGGGGATTTGAATTTTTATTTTTTGGTTTAATTTAACTGCCACAGGATAACCCGCAACTATCTTGTGAGATGTAAGTGCATTGGAGACCCTTGACTGCGTGAGATGTAGGCTTGTAGAAGAATAAAAAAAGTGTGTTTGTGCAATTCACACATGGCAGAAGTGAAACTTCAGAAAAGTAGCCTACGAGAGAATGAGATAAATATAACCTGTATTCTATCTCATTCTCTCGCAGGCTAAATCCTATTATGAATATGTTTGCCCCTTTTTGGTGTCGCTTTTTCATTTCATCGAATTTTCAAATCAAAACGATTCCAAAGAAGTTTCACTTTTAAAAAATCGCCTTTATAATTTTGATCTAGTGCTTTATAATTTTCTACATTAAAAGTTTAATCTGTTGGGTTCAACAAGACCGTGGCAACAAACTACGAAGTATCTCGATGAGCCTTCAACTATGAGCCCCTCGTGGAAACCAGGTCAAACCACGTGACACATGGCCACACTCCACACTTCTGATTAAGAAAAAAAAGCTAAGTATCCCCAACACTCTTCTTTTAATGAGATCGGTAAGGGTGGACTATTAGCATGAAGTAGTTATATATTATATTGGTAGGTACAGTGATAAAAGTTTTGTGTACCTGCTCTATATTAAAGATACCCTTCCTTTCTCTCTCTCCAGAAGTTCTTTCATGAGTCACAGCAAGAACCCTATCACAGTTCATAAGGAACACTTTAAAATATTACCACCTTCTGTTTAATTCCTTTCTGTTCAGTTCACCATAGCAACAAACTACAAAGTATCTCGATGAGCCTTCAACCTCGAGCCCCTCATAGAAACCAGGTCAAACCACGTGACACATGTCCACACTCCATACTTCTGATTAAGAAAAAAAAAAGTTAAGTATCCCCAACACTCTTCTTTTAATGAGGTGGGTACGTCGAGTTTGACGTCGTCGACTGTCGACGCTTTCACAGCAAATTCACGTGTCAACTTGCCAATATGTTTTCGAGGAGTTTCTTTTATGGAGCAATCTTTGAAAACTTCGAGGTAACGTAATCAAAAGCTATTTTTGTTTTCCTTTTTTTTAAAATCTTTATTTTTAGAGATTTTTCCTTTTTCAAGTATAAACAACATTCAAGGGACGTTGTATTAAGCTAAAGATGATGCCCGCGACTTCGTCCACGCAGATAAAGGTTTTTTGATTTCCACGAGAACTTTAACTAATTTTTCGGGATAAAAAAGCCTAGTAGCCCGAGATGGGACCTATCTCGGGTCCAAATTTCATCGAAATCGGTTGAAAAGATGGGCCGTTAAAGCGTAGCGGATAAGCAGACAGACAGACACACTTTCGCATTTATAATAATTAGTTTGGATTACTTGAAAATTATTTATAACTAGCTCATGCCCGCGACTTCGTCGGTGTGGATTCAGTTTTTGATTCCCGCGGGAACCCCTGGTGTTTCGGTGGGTCTAAAACGAGCCACGATAGTGACAACCATTTTAACCCTACGTGTCACCAGCGGTACGCGCGATGTTGTACGGTGATACACAGGTCCACACATCATCCATGGTCTTTCTCTTTTAACGTTATCTATAGTCATCGATGGTGCAATTGACCCACAGGTTTTCAAACTTCGGTTTCAGGTTTTCAGGTTTGTAAACTTTTACAATATTAAAAAGCAAGCTGCAATTATGTAAGTAAAGATCTTAGTTTTACGTTCTCAAAACCTTTTACGTAATTCAATACCACCAAGTTTACCAGCTTCCTAAATCCTAATACAAAGAAGCGTTCAAGGCCCACCCACTTTTGATACCCCGAAATTACTACATCCGACCATACAATGTTGGAACTGGGGTGTACGAAATCTCTATGCGTCCCAGTTCATACAATCATTTCAATGAAATATACCTTCACACCTCTTGAGAATAGTTCCAAATGTATTTCGCAATGAAGGGGCGTACTTAGTATTTAAAACGTCAATGCAGAATTATAACAATGTGATTTGTGAGGCGTTAAACGTTTTGAGACGTTACCTAATAGCAAGAAAGTGTTTTAGGTACGAGTAGGTGTGTATATGTCACTGTAAGATTGTAAAAACCGTTAGATTATAATATAACGTTTTTTATCTCGATAGATTATAAACTTTCGACAGATTGTGAACCGTAACATACTGCTTACAATTTAACGCGTTATTTTTGGGTAAATTGTAATATATTAGGTATATTAACCCGATAGAACCTAATAATAATATTCAGGTAGTGCCCGGCCTGCGGGCTAAGATTGTAAAACCGTAAGATTGTAAAACCGTTAGATTATAATCTAACGGATTTTACAATCTTACGGTGACATATATACGCTTTTATAGCATGGTACCAAAAGAGTTTCTGGATTTGCAATTGCATAAATAATTTAAGGACTGTGTTAAACAGCATTTGTTAGGTCGAGGTTATTTTAAAGATGATTTTCTCAATGACAAAGTTGCATGAAAGCAACCGGCTTCGCAACCCACACGTCAGTGTAATAATGGTTACGTAACGAATGCATTAACAAAGTGTAACATTTTTCTATTTATGAAAAGAGCAACTGCTGAGTTTCTTGCCGGCTCTTCTCAGTAGAATTCTTTCCGAATAGGTGGTAGATACTTAATGCGATTATTATAAGTGGCACAAGTTGTCATACGTGAAATAACTCATTTTTATTTGTAAACGGTGATAGCCTAGTGGTTCAGACATCCGACCTCCCTTGGGGGTCGCGGGTTCGATTACTAGTATATTTTCGGAGTTATTTGCGTTTAAAGAAATTACATATCACTTGACCTGCCCACCTGCATGCCCGAGAGTTCTCGAAATGTTCTCGAAACAAAGCAAACAACTAACTAGTTACTAGATCATAGCAATCCAGCTAGTTACGTAGTCTACGTAAAAAACAACGTAAAAGATGATTCATTCCTCAACTCCGTACGTACTCGGTTTCCGTCGAAAGCACATAAATAAAATAACGTTGAAAACAACAATGCAATCCGCCCCGAATGGGATCGAATGCTAGCTTGACATGCAAGAGCAATTTAAAAAAAACCGGGCAAGTGCGCGTCTGACTCGCTCACCGAGGGTTCCGTAGCAACTTGAATGTAGTTTACATTACAGACTGAACTTCTGAAGTTCATAAACTATGAAAGCAAAGAACACTATAAGTCGGGTTGAAGCACCATTAAAAGTGTTTTTTACTAGCTGATGCCGGCGCCCGGCGACTTCGTCCGCGTGGTTTATGTTGTTTTTGATTCCCGCGGGAATCAAAAACAATCTCCTGAATTTTCTGGGATAAAAACTAGTCTATGTCACTCCCCGGGTCCTCAACCGGGTGCCCATGCCAAAAATCACGTCGATCTGTAGCTCCGTAGCGGGGTGTTTGAAGGACAAACCAACAAACAAACACACTTTCTCATTTGTAATTTTAGTATGACTAGCTGATGCCCGCGACTGCGTCCGCGTGGTTTAAGTTTTTAATTCTCGCGGGAACTCCTTAATTTTCCGGGATAAAATATAGCCTACGCCACTCTCTAGGTCCTCAACTATACTTACCCATGCCAAAAATCACGTCGACCCGTTACTCCGTTGCGGCGTGGTTGAAGAAAAACCAACAAACATCTCTTTCGCATTTAAAATATTAGTATGATGTGATACCTACAAATTAATAATTTTCAGATTTTTTCTTTACTTGTGCTATGAGATTTTGCTTCTTGTTTTTTATAATTCTAGGTCAACTGAAAGTAACCTACCGGTTTTGATTTACAGGCGAGCGTCACAATAAACAGCATAAATGGCCATAATTTTTATTACGTTGACATATACGCTTGATTTAGAATTCAGCCCCAAGGTTCCATAGACCTCACTATTTGTTATTAAGTAATTTCAAATTCATATCTCCATGCGTTCCTGAGAAAAAGGGTCTTGACAGACGGAGAGACAAACAAACCTTTCCTTTTTCCTTTTGAGGGTTTCTTTATTTCCTTTTGAGTAAGCAACCCTAAAAAAAAAAGATTCAAAATGGCGGCCCGGAGTCACAGCTGACTCAGCGTCACCTTAGCAATAGCTATTGTCCTCTGTAACTTTTGCTAAGCGATTGTAAGCGTAATAGCTCAATATAGTTTGCAAAATTTAGCACAGTTCGGTTAACGGAGAACACGCTATGTTAATTTTACGTAAATCTATTATTTATTTATTTATCTAAATCAGTCAAGTGTAGACGAGGGCCAGGGGCCATACTGCCATCGCTTAAAGCATCAGGTGAGTTCGCAGTCAAGGGCTAACTTGTAGTTGATTAAAAAAAACTTAAGCAATATCACTCAGATTGATGTCACGTATCTTGACGTCCTAAAATAAGAGTTTCCTGAGTTCCTTGCCGGCTCTTCTCAGTAGAACAGTTTTCCGAACCGGTGGTAGATTCTTACGACTTATCCGTGGCACAAGTTGTCCTATGTGAAATAAATCATTTTCATTTTTTCATTTTTTGCAGTCGAAATTCCGCGGGCTCGTACGAAGCGATTTGCTTCCTCGTTTCTAATTCAAATCGCTAGGATGTGGAATGCTCTTCCGGCTTCCGTTTTCCCCTCCTCTTTTAATATAGGTACCTTCAAATCAAGAGTGAATCTCGTGTGTTCTAGGCAAGCGCGCTCCACCTTAGGCTGCATCACCTCTTGCATGCCAGTCTGACTGCAGCGAAACGCTAAACTAAATAGTTTTAAAAAAAATTTTTTTTTCATTTATCATAAGGATTATAATTCTTAAACCCGGAAAGTCAACAATAATGAAACAATATGGCTTTATGCGTTGACAGTTTGGCCTGTTACTGTATCTATGGTAGGTAGATGACGATGTTTTTCATAGCTTAATTATGGAGTTCAGACAAAACACATCTTAAAAGTTTAAACCGTCCTAGTAAATGCTAACAGGAGATAGTTTGCTTTTCGGGAAAATAAATTAATATATAGGTATACCCAGAATCTCTGCTTTGCGAAGTTGCATTAAAATTATGACCGAACTGACAAACATATCAAAATTCAGAAAAACTTTAGGCTCTGCATCATACTAAGTAAGTACATAAAGATTTCTCCCATTTTTTAAAAATTAATATGTATATTATGAAATTTTAACTGTAGAGAAATCTTCAAATTACATTTTTAGTTAAAAACTATAGATGGTTACTTATTTCGATAGGTATTCTTTCAAATTGATGTCACGAAAGCATTATTGTTGTAACATAAAGGCAAAAAAGTCTCAAGTACATCAAGTACAATGGAAAAATATTGTAAGTATCTACTATCTAGATACAATGGAAAAGCGTTCTACTGAATCATTGTGTATCAGAAGGCCAAACTAAGGTTGAATTGCATGACATCAACTACCTATTTGTAACATTCTGTTAACATTCAAAATAGCTATAAAAATAAAGGAAATAGGAACAGTTACTTGGAAATAGCTAATTAACATTTTGTTTTACGACTAAATTAAACTACAACGAATGTTATCGCAACTATTTAGAAGTATTACCTAACTAGTTACACACCTATTTAGTTAAAAAAATAGGTGTGTGGTGTTTATTTCTTTCCACTTTAGGGTGTTTTGGTGTAAAGACCGTATACCGGCGAGCGAAGCGAGCGACAATCTCCAGTCAGCTGGACAGGTGGAGGGAAGTAGCTAGATTTTTTTATTCCACTACAAGTTAGCCCTTGACTGCGATCTCACCTGATGGTAAGTGATGATGCAGTACAAGATGGTAGCGGGCTAACCTGTTAGGGGCATGGCAGTTATGTTAGGGTAGGGTAGGTTATGGCCATACCCCTAATCGGTTTCTACACGACATCGTACCGGAACGCTAAATCGCTTGGCGGCACGTCTTTTGCCGGTAGGGAAGTAACTTCCCACGGCTGAAGCCTCCCACCAGGTCAGACCAGGGAACATACAGAAACTATATACCTACCTATTCCCAAATTGACCCTGTCGGGAATCGAACCTTAAGACAACAGACTTTAAGACTCAACACTGCGCCAGGGAGCTCGTCAAAAACCTACTAACTACTATTAAGATAGATGAGAAGAATAAGAGAAAAAAAAGAGAAAGAAGAAGTCGGTGTTGTGGCATGCACACATCAGGCGTCTAAACAGTTTCCCTTGCCTCTAGTGAAAGCTGGAAGAGCAAAATGGCGGAAAATTAAAAAAAAAATTGGTCAGGTATCCGCAAGTGTAATTTTTATTATTTGCCATGAGTTTCATATAGCTCAGTGGCTTCCAGAATTTAACAATCTCATCTTTCACAGCCTATCTTTTTTTAATTTTTTCCATTTTTGGTCCATGGACAGGACAAGTGTCCGCGACTCTGAACTTTCATTTAAAGCTTAGATAAGTGACTAGGTAAAATAAATTACGTTTAACTTCCAAGCAGAACGATAAATTGCGAAAAATTTGGGGTCTATCTAGAAAATCGCCGCGCGTAATTACGAGGAGAGAAACTTTTTTAATAATGCCCGCGATTCTATCTCACTCGAAAATTTCGTAACGTAAAAAAATCCCTACACAACAAACAGTCCTACAAGAAAAATGTACAAAATACATCATGGGACCGGTCCAGGTACGCCATTTTTTATTTCAACGTAGTAAGGCTGAAAGGGACGCACGATGCTACCCTTGTCTAACGCGTTAAAGTCCTACATGTGTAGACAAGGACGCAGTCATATTTCTATGATATCCACGCTGCATTCATGAGGACAAAGAATAAGTAGTAATAAAGACGTGACACTCGTGCAGATGTTTGATAATATACTTTGTTCGGGTTTCTACTAAAACGGAACGAACAGATATTGTTCCTAATGGCAATTAGAAGTATTCTAATCGTTTAGAAGAATTCACGTGCAATAAGTATTGTTTTTTGAAGTGAAACTTCTTTAGCACTGTTGTGATTTGAAAATTCGATGAAACGGAAAAGCGACACAAAAAAACGTGCCGAATTGACAACCTCCTCCATTTTTGGAAGTTGGTTAAAAAGGTTAAACATATTCATAAATAGGATTTAGCCTGCGAGAGAATGAGATTGAGATGAGATGAATACAAGTTATATATTTTGTCACATTCTCTCGTAGGCTGCTTTTCTGAAGTTTCACTTCTGCCGTGTGTGAATTGCACACACACAATTTTTTTTGTGGATGGTCACTATCACTACGGATATGTCACAGTCGTGGAGCTAATATGCTGGGCAAATAAGAAAGAAACATGCCAAAATTCTACCGTTTTACCGTTGGCAATCAAATGCAGATAATATATCATAGATTATGATTGCCATCCTTTATAAATTGTCCTATATTTTTACCAAATATAGGCATTGGCCCAATGTGTACTTTACAGATTTAAAATCATAAGATTTGTGCTAAAAATACTGTCGCCACATTTATATTTAGCAGTAGGGAATTCCCCTATATTAATCCCCTAATTATAGATAATTATCTACCTGCTAACTTGTACTTAAGTACAAATTATAAAACAAACCCAGTAACTATACCACACATACCTACCATAAAAGTAATCCATACTAATATTATAAACTAGCTGATGCCCGCGACTTCGTCCGCGTGGATTGAGGATTTTTTGTTCCCGCGAGAACTCTTTCATTTCCCGGGATAAAAAGTAGCCTGTGTGTTATTCTATTCCAGACTATAATCTATCTGTGTACTAAATTTCATCCAGATCCGTTCAGCCGTTCTGGCATGATTGAGTAAAATCCATCCATCCATCCATCCATCCATCCATCCAATCTTTCGCATTTATAATATAAGTATAGATACAAAAGTGTATCTGTCTGCCTGCTACGCTTTCACGGCCCAACTACTTAACCGATTTTGATGAAATTTGTTACAGAGATAGGTTACATGATACATCCCGGAGAAGGACATAGACTATTTTTATATCGGAAAATTAAAGAGTTCCCGCGGGCATCAAAAACCATATATACCACTCGGACGAAGCACTCGCGGGCATAAGGTTCAAATATGAAATAACTATGTTACCTAATATGTACCGCTGGGGTTGCTTTCAAAACAATATCATTATAAAAAGGCAAAGACTAGATAGCTTGTTACACGGTCTTTAGTTTTCGAGACTCATGAAAACATTAAAGGAAACGAGCACTGCCAACGAGGTCGTATATCGGACTTCCACTGTTGGTGTCGAGGATCCTTTTTTCTTTTGCTATTGGCGCGGAATCGGAGGAAAAGGAAAAGAAAATGGGAAACATTCAATGTTTCAATTCGCAGCGGCAGAGATCGTTTGATTGTGTTTTAAACGTCTTCCTTCCACAATAAAGATCCTTTATAAATAAGATCGACGGAACGATTATTTAAAAGCATGCTCAAGTTGAGTTATAGAGCTAGGAATTAGGATATCCGAATATCTTATCATACTCTCCGCGTCGTATTCCTCATTACTGAGGGTCGTGACCCCTTTCCATTGATCAAATAATGGTAGGGGTTTTCTTGGGATAATAATGGGGTGGGTTCCCACGTCCTTCTCATATCATACCTACTTCATACTAAGTAATATTATAATCATGCGAAAGAGTGTTTGTTGGTTTGTCCTTCAATCACGCCGCAACGGAGCAACGGATCGACGTGGTTTTTGGCACGGGTATAGTTGAGCACCTGAAGAATGACATAGGCTACTTTTTATCCCGGAAAATTAAGGAGTTCCCGCGGGAATCCAAAAAACTTAATCCACGCGGATGAAGTCGCGGGCGTCAGCTAGTATTATAATAATGCGAAAGTGTGTTTGTTGGTTTGTCCTTCAATCACGCCGCAAGTGAGCAATCGATCGACGTGATTTTTTGCGTGGGTATAGTTGAGGACCTGGAGAGTGACATAGGCTAATGGGGTCTTAGAAAATGAAGGAGTTCCCGTGAGAATTAAAAAAAACTCCACGTCCACGCGGACGAAGTCGCAAGCATCGGCATAATAATTAGTTCCAATTTTGGTCACCGGGCCAGATAAGTTGGTGTGACTGTAGGTACTAATTAACTAGCATCTATAAAACTTCAAAGACATAGTTACATTTTTTTATCCATTACAAGTTAGCCCTTGACTGCGATCTCACCTGATGGTACGTGATGATGCAGTCTAAGATTGTAGCGGGCTAACCTGTTCGGGGCACGGCAGTTATATTAAACCATTACCAACCCTATTCGGTTTCTACGCGGCGTTGTACCGGAACGCTAAATCGGTTAGCGGCACGTCTTTGCCGAAGCCTCCCACCAGGCCAGACCAGGGAACATTGAAAAAATTAAAAATTTCCAAATTGACCCTGCCGGGTATCGAACCCGGGACCTCCTCACGTTAAGACAACACCGCTCAACATTGCGCCACGGAGGTCGTCAAAACTTCTATAAAACTTCAAGGACATACATGAAAAAGTGTATTAAATTCCACGTTAAACTTGCAAAAGGACCTAAAAAAATGCCAAACTTACATTTAGATTGTTCCCTGACCGTTTAAATGACAAAATACCTTTTCCCTGTTCAGTCTGTGCCACGGGGATACCCGTCTCTGTCCTTCCAAGCCAATTAGTGAAGGAGATACAATATCCCCGTTTGAATGAAAAAGGACTTTCGGGATCCAATTTTTACCTGATGTTTATTGCCTCCACTGACACCCGGTATTAGAGAGGACGGCATATATTGACCTTTTCTTACTCCAAGATTATAATGTTGACCAATTTTTGGACATCATTGGTTATTGGGGAATTTATGTTTATACTATTAATAATAATGTGTGGCTGGTGGTAGCAACTAACGTTTCTATATTGAATGAACTTATACTTACTAAAATAATAACTTGTTATCACCACGATGGCTGTATTTAGTGTTTAAATATACATTATTCTTCGACATTAAGCCGACATTTTTAAACGATTACTTAGGTACTTACTTATTAATCCATACTTCCATACTAATATTATAAATGCGAAAGTGTCTGTTTGTCTGCTACGCTTTCACGGCTCATCTGTTCAACCGATTTTGATGAAATTTCGTATGGGGATAGTTTGTATCCCGGGGAAGAAGACTTTATCCCGGAAAATTTCCGCAGGAATCAAAAATCTTAACCACGCGGACGAACTCGCGGGCATCATCTAGTAATTAATATAATTATTGTATACATACTAATTTGTATCATTATTTGCCTATTATCAAATAGCTCACTCATTTACACCATCTAGTTACGGCGTTTCGAATTGGACCATTGTGATATCTGACATTTGAAGGTTACAGGAAACGTGGCCGCGATTCCCTTTCAAAGCAAAAGAAAGTATAAACATACCTTTAATTAGCCATCGATATATGTATATGTAGGTACTAGATGGGCCCTTTCATAGAAAAAAGTTGGGCGTCCGACATGTAGGGAATGTCCCTCGCCTGTCACAGCAGGGGTCTTCTCCGGTTGGTCCATGAGGGCCAATCGGGGGTACGGGCTTCGAGGGCTGGCCTCATTACCCGGGCGGGGCGCGGGGTAACATTGTACCCCGGTGGTTGTCTTTAAGCCGTGAGTCGGCTAGGGCCTGCCTTGAAGGCTACGGGCCCCTAGGCCTGGTGTCATCTCCGGTAATGGGTCCGCACTGCGGGTGACGTCGTCGCCGCTGCGTGCAGGACCCGTGTCATGTCCAGGTGTCTCGGCGCTGCGGGCAGTGGCGTCGCTCTCGTGCGCCGAGATGGTGTCAGAGCTGGTGGACTCCACGCTGCGGGCGATATGGTCGCCGTCGCGCGTGGAGTCGGTGTCAAGTCCGGTGTGTGTCGCGTCGTCGTCGTCGCTACGATCGTCTTCATGCCGCGTGGGCGAAGGCGATCGTAGGAGCTCACGAGGTAGTGGACGCCCGGTCGGAGGTCGGGTGGTCGGCGGTGCTATCCCGTGGAGGTGTTCGTACGGCCCGTTGTCCGCGCGCGCAAACATGCGCCGCGCGAGCGTATGGACGTACTCCTCCACGGTGGGCGTCTTGAGGTCGCGATGGATTACGTCGTTCCTCACGTACCTCGGAGCTTCCACGATTAATCGCAGGCATTTGTTCTGCCGGACTTGTAGGCGGCTCTTCTGGTATGCAGAACAGAGCGCATACCAGGCGGGAGCCGCGTACGTCAGCCGTGAGCGGACATAGGCTCCGTAGATCCGGAGCTTGGTCTTCGGTGAGAGGCTTGAGGTGAGGACCTGGTGCAGCATCGACGCGGCAGCCGCGGCGTGGTTCACGACATGATTAATCATGGGAATCATGGCCAGGCCGGCGTCGATGTGGCACCCCAAGTAGCGCACCGAAGTCTGCCACTCTATGTCCTGGCCTCGCAATTGGAGCTGACGCATGTGCTTCCGGGCTCCGAACAGGATGGCGGCCGTCTTCCCCACGTTGACGGCCATTCTCCACTTGTCCAGCCACTCCGGAAGTAAGTTCAGCAGACGTTGCATGCGATTCGTAGCGACGATTTGATGGTACGACGACGCGAAGTACGCGCTGTCGTCAGCGTAGAGTGACAACAGCACGTCTTCCTCCCCCTCGCGTAGATGGTCGGCGAGGGTAGGGATGTCATCCGTGTACACCGCGTATAGACACGGGGACAAGCAGCTACCCTGAGGCACTCCGGCCCGTATTGGGCGCGGCTGGGACTCCGCGCCCTCTACGGTCGCTCTGAAGGACCTGCCCTCCAGGAATGAAGCTACCAGCCGCACGATCGCGGGTGGTAGGGTGGTCGAGAGGAGTTTCGCCAGGAGTCCATCGTGCCACACGCGGTCGAAGGCCTTCTCGATATCGAGAAAGACCCCGACGATGAAGTGGCCACGATTCCTCTCACTGGCGATGTAGTGAAGTCCTCTCGCCAGCTGGAGCGTCGTTGAGTGGTTACTGCGAAAGCCGAACTGCTCGGCACGCGGACGAAGGTGCGGAGCGAGCCTTCGCAGCAACAGACGCTCAAACAGCTTGGCGATGTGCGGCAAGAGGGTGATAGGGCGATAGCTTCCTGGCAGGCGTCGGTCCTTTCCCGGTTTGGGGATAGTGATAACTTTCCCCAACTTCCAGGAATCCGGGAAATGAGCGGTGCGGAGTACGCCGTTGAAGAGTCTCGCTAGTGCAACGAAAACTCTTCTCGGCAGCTGCTGTAGGGCGGCGATCGGGATTCCGTCGTAGCCTGGCGCCTTCCTCTTAGGAAGTCGGAAGACGGCCTTCCTCAGCTCTGACGGGGAGATGAAGTCGTCTCCCCGGAGCGGAGGAGTCGGGCTCGACAGGAATTCCTCTATCTGTTGTGCGATCGCCGCGTGGTGTCTAGACACGGTGTCGTCGGTGGCCGGTGGGTTGGGGGTGAATTGACCTTCCATATACTCCGCCATGATCTCAGCTCGGTCAATGGCGGAATATCTTCGTCTACCCTGGCTGTCTAGTAGAGGGTAGACGGGTGAGTCTGATCCGGTGAGAGTCTTGCACAGGTGGTAGCTGTAGCTGGTGGCAGCTCGCCTGTCTTTGTCCCCGCCATAGCGCTGTCCCGCTTTTCAGACTAGATGGCGTTAGTACTCGTAAAATATGTCCACATTCTTTGTTTGACAGGGCCCTAGACTAACGGCTCAAGCCTGCATTAGGCTTTTAGGATTTATATACGAGAGGCGCGCGCGGTGTAGCGACGGCGCGGCGAAGGTGCGGCGGCGGTGTGGCCTTGGAAGTTAGAAAGCGATGTCACAATTATAAATATTAACACAACAACGCCAAAATTAGAACAATAAGAATATAATAGAAAAAAATAGCTCAGAAAGGTGCTACATAATAAATAATACCAGAAACACGATCAAAAAAAAATATAGAACAACGCAACGAATTGACGTGATTTGGCATGGGTATAGTTGAGGGCCTGGAGAGTGACATAGGCTACTTTTTATCCCGGAAAATTAAGGAGTTCCCGCGGGAATCAAAAAAATTTAAACCACGCGGACGAAGTAGCGGGCATCACCTAGTAATAAATAGTCCTACCAGAAAACACGATAAAAAAATACTTACCACAAAATCACATACAATTGATCGCCAAAATTAGTACAATAAAAATACCCCAATCAAATGAGCAGCGCCCACAATCTCATTTAACGACACGCTTTCCAGCTTTTGATGACGTCAAACTTCCCGAACGAGTTTCCGGAAAGAGCCTTCGGGCCTATTCCAGAGCATGGCGTATGTATTCATACAGTGGGTCGCCACCCATAGAAATGACAGAGGCTACCATGACAGATATAAAAGGTCTCAGACCAACCAGAGGCCCAATTGTCTAAGCAAATCGTAATCATTTGACAGCTTAAAACGCATAACCCGAACTGTTTAAGGAGTTTATACATGCTTTTTGACGTGCAGGCATCTATAAGAAGTATGACTTCCTTAAACAGGTCGAATTATCGCCACGCCCCCAAGCTATTTAGCGATCCGGTACGATGTCGTTAGATCGATTGCATCATCACTTACCATCAGATGAGAATGCAGTCATGTACTTAGTGGATTAAAAAAAACAGAATTTTGTATTAAAATTTAGCCAGTTTCCTGCGTCACGTCCCTCTCACCCCGCAGCGTTGCTCTGAATAGACGCCTCCGTCGAACGACTGATAGGAAACGTGTCTCTTTAAACTGTGGCCGAAGTCATACATAACTCGTAAAACCTTGGCAGCAAGACGTTCCTGTGAAGTCCCGATATTCCCGAATTTAACGACTCTGTCGCTGGCACTGTTACGTTTCTTCCTTCGCACGCAAATCCTGTAGTTTGTGTGGGAACGTGCCAACATTGAGGTATAGAATACTAGACGATGGGAATTAAGTTATTTGTATTTCTTTTTTTTTTCTGGGATAAAAAGTAAAAGCCTTTGTGCTTCCGCGGGATACAACCTACCTGTGTTCCTCATCAAAATCGGTTGAAAAGAGGGTGTATACGAGTAAAAGAGTAGCAGACAGACAGACACACTTTCGCATTTATAATATTAGTATATTATAAGTATGGATTATAGAGTTGCAGATTTGGCGTCTAAATCTACTGCTCTCCCTTTCATAATGCTCTCTGTGGTAAAGGATAGCACTTTATTTAGAAATGCTACGCTATTTTTCGAATTTGGACATAGAACAGATAATTAAAAGAAGATCAATAGTCTGTGTTCATTATTCTCTTACTTCGTCTTATTATGTACTGCCATAAATCAAAATACTCCAACGAGAATGCAGTAAATTCTCTGAAATGTCCAAACAAATATCCTAAGTACTATGAAAATCCCAGAAACAAAGCATCAGATATCTCCGAATTTAACAAATTCTTTCCATTTACCAGAAATACTCTCCACACTTAGAAAAAATGAAATAGGAGACGTAAAAGAAATATGCACAAGAATTTCGTGTTCAATAAAACATTTTCGTACATTTTATCTTGTAACTTGTAACCGAGTTGCCCCGTTCAGATTTATGTTACTTTCTTGTTGCCAAGAAATTAAGGGGCACAATAAAACAATAAAATGTTTCCAGAACTTGCGAAATTACAACAATTAGCAACAACTTAAAGGTGAGCACAGAGAATAAAACATCTGTCGTAATAGCTCCAGTTCAAGAACAAGTGCAGGGGGTAAGTGCAGATAAAGAAACCACGATAATTTTGTTCTAAAAAGTTTTGTTTAGATCTCCTATCTAGAAAACTAGTTTACTAGTTCCGTTAGAATAGGGATGATGACAACTCGATCAAATCAGCAACTCGTTAACAAACTTAAAAACGCACTTTAAATAGTATGGAAGTTTGTATGAAATATTATGACGTGTAAAAATTGTGACGTCATCAAATTTCAACGACTTTTTTTTCTTTGATCGATAGTTTAAAATGGTTATCAAATGGTTGTTCATTGTGTAAATTTATTTCCCTGAAGTAACTGAGTATACCTATCTAAGTAACTATTTTAAATTATATTGGTTTAAATAGAGCTATTTCATATATATGTATATGAAATAGCTATAACTATTCGTGCAAAACACTATACCTAAACTGATTAGATTAAAAACTGACTAAAAAGCCGTAAAATCAAGTGATATTTAGGTACTTAAATGCTCAAAACGTTTTAGATCACAACCTAATCTAATAAAATTGGATGGGATATTGCGTGGGTAGTGGGTTATTATCGTTCATGCGTCATATAATTTTATTTTATAAACGTTACATTACAAGCTTGTTGTTTCCTTGTATTTCATGGAATTTCGCAAGCTAACTACGGCTTCTGTTAATTGTGTGCTCTATCGAAATTTGATACTTTCCTTTTTCATTGTTTCCACTTGACCGTCATAGCCAGTTTTTTATCTACAAGTTTAATTTACATAATAAATTATTCTTACGTTAGGGGTGAAAGCGGTTTTTTACCTTAGAAGTATTTTCGGATAAAAACTAAGTAACTAGCTGAAAATTTTGTAATTGCAAAAACCGTTAGATTGTAATCTAACTAGCGAAATTGTAAACTGTCGACAGATTACAATTTAACGCATTATTTTTCGGTAGATAGTAATCTGATAGGTAGGTATATTAACCTGATAAAACCTACCGCTACCTAATTATTTATGTCAAACCCTAACCTAACCTACAAGAAAGAGACAAGAAAACGCAAATACACATAGACATAGAATTTTTTCGCTACGCTAAGTCTATGCAAATACAACGAATATTTCAAAAATTGACACTCAGACCATTGAACGGTTCACAATCTGTCGACAGTTTACAATTTCGCTAGTTACGAGTAGATTCCAATCTAACGGTTTTTGCAATCTTATGGTGACATATATATCTTAAACTAAACCTTACCATGAGTCAACTAATCTTGCAACTAACTTAAGTTATTATGTCAGATTTAAGATATTTATAATGTAAATAAACTTTTAGTTACTCAGTGCTTTTGAATCGTAAAGTGTAATAAACCACTGGTTTGGAATACAATTCCTACTAAAATTATTAAGGGCGAATGATCTTCTGAATAAAAATCTTACTTAGTTACAACTGCCTCGTTGGTCTAGTGGTTAGTGTTAGACTGCAGCCGACGAGGTCCCGGGTTCGAGGTTCGGGTCGGGCCATAATTAAGTGTAGGTTTTTCTGACTAGAAATCACTAACGACTATTATCACTAACATGATAATAGTCGTTAAAGCCCGCCAACCCGCATTGGAGCAACGTGGTGGGTCTTAGCTCTAATTCCTTCTCTCCTGTGCCCAACAGTGGGACGTGAAAGGGCTGTAGTGGTTAGTTGGTAGTTACGTAACCTAGTTATCTTCAGATCAGACACATCACACCTCATAAATAATCTCCAAACCCGTCTACGATTAAAAGCGCTTCCGTATAAACTTTTTTTTTTTTTTTTTTTTTTATCCACTACAAGCTAGCCCTTGACTACGATCTCACCTGATGGTAAGTGATGATGCAGTCTAAGATGGTAGCGGGCTAACCTGTAAGGGGCATGGCAGTTATAATAAACCCATACCCCTTCGGTTTCTACACGGCATCGTACCGGAACGCTAAATCGCTTGGCGGCACGTCTTTGCCGGTAGGGTGGTAACTAGCCACGGCCGAAGCCTCCCACCAGGCCAGACCAGGGAAAATTAAGAAATTATAAATTCCCAAATTGACCCTGCCGGGGATCGAACCCAGGACCTCCGCACGTTAAGGCAACAGCGCTACACACTGCGCCACGGAGGTCGTCAAAGCTCCTAACTAACTAAAACTAACTAACTCCTGACTAAAAGCTCCTTCTAACAAATCAAAAATTATATCACTTTATTCAATTAGAAACTGGTCTCCAGAAGCTCGTATGATAACTTTAGTTGTATTACAAGTTATAGGACCGAATCCCTGTGTTATCTTAGTACAAGTTTCAACAAGTCGACAACGTTGATAGATTTCGAGTATCGAATACTATAAGCCTCAAAGAACCCATACTGAAGAATCGCTAAGGTAAGTGGAAATAAGGGTACATAGTTCGAAGAACCGATAGGCGTTGGGGTCCCAAGGTGCTTGAATGGCGGGATCAGCGCAGCGCAGCGTTGGACGACCCCCACTTGGGGGTCGGACGATCTCAAGCGAGTAGCTGGGAGCCGCAAGCGCCACAGTACCGTGTAGGTACTGTGGAGATCCATGCAGATTTTCGTCCAGCAGTGGACGTTTATTGTTTGAGACGATAAGTGAAGTTTGAATCCCGCTGTAAACTTAGTACAAGTGTGTACATAGAGACCACATTGATAGATTCCGAATAGAGAAACGATATCACGTCTAGGTAAAAAAGACCTAAGCTCTATTGTTTCAAGGTTTAAGCTTGTTTTTACTTGTATTTCATGGAATTTCGCCAGCTAACTACGGCTTCTGTTAATTGTGTCCTTTAAAAATTCGTAGATCTGCAGCCAGGCGTCGTGTGACGTGTTCCAAGCTGAAACTTGAATTAAAGTCGATTATAACTGCTCTTTAGGCTCTTTTGCCCGTATTAAGATATTGACATGAGCTAAGAAGAGCTATGAAGTAATACATACATGTATATTAGGTATTCTTAAGACTGGTCTTGAGACTCTTGAGCATAGTTTGACCGATACTTGATAACCTGTTCTCAGTGGATGTCAGTAATCAGTATATTGAAAACAATGAACTGTTGGTACTGCAAACAACTTTAAAACAAAAGCTTTAGGTCTAACTATAGAGTTTCGATAGTTACTCGAAATCTGTAAATCGAGATGTAATACTGTACTAAGGGTAAAAGTAGTAACTTTCTAATCCAGGGGCATCACATTTCATATTATATTCGTGTGGTAAGTGGTAACTACCTATACAGTTTTACATTATACGATCCGATATTGAAGCATGTAAAATGCATGAAATGTGTATTCAACTCGGTATTCAATATCGTTGAGTAAAGATGTATCTAGTTACATAACGAGACTTGGAATTAAAATCACTACTTACCCACATAAAAAATGCGAAAGTGTATCTGCTTGTTGATTTGTCCTTCAATTTCGCCACATCCGAGCAACGATATATGTATATACCTACGAGATATTTTGTATAATATTACCTAATACCTAGTATGATTTATGTAACGGGTATCGTTAGAATCCTTACATAATCTCTAGTGACACTGGCTATAAAATTTTTGACAAAAAAAAAACAATATGGCAAGGCCAGGGCACTCGTGTTTTGTTTATTTTTTAAAATTATATTTACTTATTTTTTGTGTAAAGCTTCTTTAGAATCGTTGTGATTTGAAAATTCGACGAAACGAAAAAGCGACACCAAAAAGTCACGAACATATTCATAATAGGATTTAGCCTGCGAGATAATGAGATAGAATACAAGTTATATTTATATCATTCTCTCGTAGGCTACTTTTCTGAAGTTTCACTTCTGCCATGTGTGAACTGTGAACTGTACACACACTTTTTTTTAAATTAAGATCATAACATCACTAACCGAACAAGTTACGAAAATATTGATTTAGCTACCGAATAGATAACTAGATCTATTTACTTACTTACTTAGTGGTAAGACAACACTTATTTTGAAGTGTCCCGAAAACATTCCTAACATTCTTGTAAAATCTTCATTGCTTAATGAATAAACTTAAAAGCTGTTTAACTTAGCTTTGGATTTGTTAAGTGAATCGTCAAAACATAAATTACTTTTCTGTATAAAAAAACTCTATGCACCATATTACAAGGTATTGGGATTCAAATTAGATTGAAGACAGCGTTGTGACGTGTAAAAATAACTTTGTACTATGTAAGCTTTCTGTGCTTTTAGTGATTTTCTATAGTATTTTATAAAGCCATGACTCAATGTTAAGTGTGCCTAAACAGTTTTGAAAATGGACTTCTACAATGTTATAGTTAGTAGGTAACATAAAGCTTGGTTTATGTTTGAGTCACCTCACAAATTGTATGATACAAACTAAGTAATTTAGCTTGTTATAGAGTTTTTTTTTGGCGCAGTGGTCTTAACGTGGGAGGTCCCGGGTTCGATCCTCAGCAGGGTCAATTTGCGAGTTTATAATTCCTGAATTTTACCTAGTCTTGTCTGGCAGGAGGCTTGGGCTGTGACTAGTGACCATCCTACCAGCAAAAACGTGCCGCCAAGCGATTTAGCGTTCCGGTTATCAGATAGAAATCGATTAGGGGTACGTTTAATATTGCCGCCATACTCCTAACAGGCTAGCCCGTTACCGTCTTAGACTGCATCATCACTTGCTATCAGGTGAGATCGCAGTAAATAGCCACGGCTGAAGCCTCCCACTGGAGATTGGAGAAAATGTAGAAATTTTAAATTCCCAACTTGACCCTGTCGGAGATCGAACACGGGACGTTCCATATATCGCCCACACCTCACCACTGGGCCAGGGAGGTCGTCAAAAGTACCTAAAGTATTTGGTACATCTTCTCTCCACTGCTCCAGAGAGTGTCGTCAAAAGTACCTAAACTAAGGACTGAAACAGTAAACGAAATAAGGGGTTTAAACACTGTTTTTTGAAAGTGTTATAAAACAGAAACACTTATAACGGAAACAGAAACGATACTGTAACCCAATCAATCTGTAACCGTTTATTTCTGTTAATAAGTGTTTTTATCTGTAACCCTAATAGGTACATGCCCTAACAAACTGCACGGTGTGACAACGCGTTCTTCTCACTTCATCGGACTTCACACATACTGCCACAACATGGCCATGTTTTTCTTAAAACAATTGCAACCAACGGTGCTAGACTTAGGTTCAAATTTGAATACGCGTCAACAGTAAATTGGCAGCGTCGCTATTTTGGTTACACATTAAAACACTTTCATTTCTGTTACAGATTCGTTTCTGTTACAGAAATTTAAGTGTTTCGGGTTAACAGAATTAAAAACACATTCAAAAGGGTTACAGATTCGATTCTGTTACACTTTCATCCTGTAACACTTATATTTCTGTAACCTTTATGAATCTGTTTTTCAGTCCCTGACCTAAAGTATTTGGTAGGTACATCTTAGTGATCTTAAGTAACCAACATTTTATTAATCTGTGGATTAATCTTCTCAACTAACATGCAACGGTTAAGAAATACGAGTACTTACAAGTAGTCCATCAGTGAGAATACATTTTGTTATCTCGCTGACGTTTAACAGTAAAAAAATACTGGACCGAGCCAGTACCGTTAGCGGTCATCTATGGTACCACTCCGCGTAGATAAGTGACCGTATCAAAACATAAGCTAATGTGGATTATAGAGAAACTACCGCAACGGTGTTTTGTTTTCTTATGAGATAAAAGACCAGTGTTCGATTCCAGGCTAGGTGGATTTATTTAAAAGTCATTTTTAAATCGATTTTACTTTTAAGTAATAAGTAATCCGTAGATAGGTATAACTTACGTATTTCGTAGCCTAGTAATTTTTAACGCCGCTTAGTTTTTAGTAAAGTATTCCATGAAATTTCACACCTAAAGGATTGTACTTAAGTAAGTTGTAGTACTTACCTAGTTATGGAATATTTTTTAACAATCTAAGTAGTAAGCTTTCAGTTACTTACATAAATTGTTAAAGTTAGAGAACAATGATAGTCAAGTTACTAAGTAATTGATTTATTTAGATATGTACTACTCTTTATTTACTCACTTACGCAAGTACTTACGATATTTAAGTACCGACTTACTGACTTAATAAGTAGGTATAATTACCTCTAGTAAGCTTTTTAATAAAGTATATACTTAATTAAGTATTATCTAAGTATTATCATTTATCGCATAACTACAAGTAATATGAATATGAATGCATCTCAAAAACAATGACATAATATATCATTTGACACTACAATTCGTCATCCGTTTAACATTTGACCCTACGTTATCTGACACTGACGCTCCAAGTCATGTGAAATTACACTTTATTAGTCCAAGTAGGTATACCAAGCACAATACACTTTAAAATGTAACGAAGCTTACATTTATCCATTTCTTGTGATGATAATATTACATGTTTCCATTGTTATACTGCGAAATCAGCTGAAGTTTTAAATAGAAAAGGTAGGTAGGTAGGTAGGTATTAAACCCGAATCCCTAGAGTGGTTTCGAAGAGCAACGTTTTACTTGACCTACAATATTATTTCTTGAAAAACGTAGTGGTTATATACTATATTCTACATTTCTTTTAAAATTATCAAGAAGTGCCAACATTCTAAAATGAAACAACGAAATAATGAATGCACCTAGTTAAAGCGCGATTCGTAGGTCATGTTCTTATTCATTCGTCCCATCGACCCACGTCAGGCAAAGATCTATGATCATACAGCCTGCTCAGAATATTATGATTCTTACGATTTAAATTATAAGATCATATTTTTTCTAAAATTTCACAAACCATGAGTAATTAAGTAACTATTAAATATATACTTATATCTTTTTCGCCACGCATGAAGTAACACCTAACTTACATTTAATTTAATTTTAATATTATAAAACCTATTAAATTGTTCTTTATTTATTTAGTCATCTAGTAAGTACTTATTAGAAATTAGAATTGATGTGATTAATAATGTTCTGAACTGCAGAATAAACTCTGTGAAAACAAACACAGGTTAGCCAACCCTACAGCACGAGTTAAAATAATTACTGTGAATGGACTATATCAGGATAATATTTATAATAAAAAATAAATAGGTAACTGCAGTTTCTGATCATCGGAATGACAATCAAATTAAACCGCAGGGCATCCTCATGTCCGACACATGCGACACAGTGAAATCCATGCAATTGTTAACCACAATTTTATTTTTCCTAGTCAATTAGCACGGAGTGGCACTACACATGTCGACATCTGTTCCACTGCCGATGGTACGCGTTTCCGGACGTAGGTATTTGGGATTTTTTTACGCGGTAAATTAACGCTTGGGGCGCGTTCGAAAATCCATGACACGTGCATGCCGTGGCGTGTATTCGAAATTCGAAATGCGTATGACGCCGAGTTCATAGGAAATGTAGTTTTTTTTTGTTATCTGTTTCGGTGTTCATTTGACAGTTAAATTTGATTGGGAGCTAATAAAAACCATGAATCAAAAAATATAGGTATAGTAGTGACAGCTGCAAGTCGGATTTTTAGATCTTACTGGCAACACTGGTGAATAAATTTAAACAGAATCCTCATACATTTGGACCTTGGGGATACCCGAACGCGATTATTTTTTAAATTTCCCGCCTATATCACTCATTTTCCGCTAGACAGACTACTCTAGGATGACAATACATAACTACAGATTTAGTGAGACCTGTGAACTTGTATATTTTATGATTACTTTTGCTTAGGTACCTAGCTATCCAAAATGAATTCAAAAAGGGGAATATATTATTATTATAAGTTAAGTAGGTACAGTACCCGGCAATAAATATTGCACATCGACCTTTGGAAAGAGACAATCGGTTATTTCGGCTTCGTATAGCGTTATCTCTGTCGCACACTACCGATCGGTAGTGTGCGACAGAGGACTGTAGGTACTTCTTGTGCTATAGATTAAGTAAGTACCTTAGCAGTGTTAGGTTTCTAATTCATTTAACTTGGAATCCACGTAGTGGTTTGTAAAAAAGGCTGGGCTCTATGGCCAGAGCACGGAGAAAGTGTTCTGGGGTATCGGGTCTATAATCATAGATGGAGCCGTTAAACCAGTTATATTTAAAAATAAAAAAAACATGGATGGAACTGTGGGATGGAATATATTTCAAAAAGTAATTTGGTGAGATTGATTTAATAAAGAAAATAATTTCAATAACATTTTAAGTATAATAGACTAGACTTCCTTTTCTGATCCTTCCCAAAATTCCGTATTTAAAAAAAAAAAAAAATTTGATTTTACTATTATAAAATAAGTTTCTCCGTTTAAAAAAAAAAAAAAAAAAATTGACTATGGCTCAAACGCTCGACGCGCGGAGCCACTAAAAATGAAGAAGAAGTAGACTAGACTTAGAGTTAGTCTGAAGCACGCATCAGGGACAAACGATTCCGTTCCGTATAAATTCAGAAAGACTACAGCTTCGGTGTTTTCATTATGGAGCCATATTATGGAGGGATTTTCTTACAGCAGCTATGGGTAATAGTATGTAAGTTATTACTTAACTTTCATGTCTAGATACTTGTTTTGCATACACTAAGTAACTACCTACTAAAAGAAAATATTTATGTGCTTTGTAACAAAAAAATAATATTCCCTTTTCTAATACCAATTTGAACCAGAGAACCTGCTTAGTTACGAGGTAGGACCTAGTAGTTATTATGTGTATATGACGCATTTTAGTTAACTCAGTACTTTTAAATTAAAAAACAAATTTAAAATACAAGCGAATATTTTAAGTAAGTAAACACAATGAAAACTATCAAATATAAATCTAAAATATATAAAACACTTTATCGAATATGGGGCGTGTATCCGAATAACTTTCCGATTTTAAAATTGACACGTCATGGCACGCATTCGATATTCAAATAATGCACAGGTGATTTTATTTTTTATCCGTGCTTTAAATTCTAGCTCACTATTTTAATATTTTGCAAAATATATATTATAAAAGTGTTCATTAAAATAGTATTTATAATTTTTGGTATTTGACTGCTAGTATTGTTTTTTAGTGATTAGGTAGTAAATAGAGGACCTCCCAGAAGTCGTAATATCCACGTTAGTTTTATGTTGATTAATCATTTTTAACTATCGATATAAGTAAAAAAGTGCGTCGAACCGTAATAACGTCTAAACCACAGTCAAAACTTACAATTCAGTATTTCATACAAAGTCTATGCACGCGTTTTGACTTTTGACGTTTGAAAAAAAAGTTGCAATGAAGTTTGTTGTCGTTGGTTGTCAAATACACAATTTGACATTGATTTTACTTGAAAAACAAAATGGTGCGTCCGCTTGTGTAATAACTTTGTGCAAATTATTAAAACATTTGATTAAATTTGTGTTTACCGTGTTTTATTATTGTAACTTGATATTATTTGTGTTTTAGTGTTGATTTGTTTTACTACAGACACCGAGTGATTACTAATGTTTGGGTTGACACGAGTTAGCATAGCTGTTCACAACATTGATATTTAGTTAGTGAAGACTGAGGGCGATATCCTTCCAAATTAATTAATTTGATTTGTCTGTTAGTTTTGCTATGCGTAACGCCATCTATTGGGGTGAATTTATTGCAATTCCTGAATTACATCGACATGATATACTTTTAAAAAAATCGCTTATTTACCTACCTAGCTGAAATCTGAATGGATATTTTTAAAGACAAAATATTTTATTTCATTGTTTTTCTATTGATTTCAGGTTGGTCAGTTCTCAGTGGTTCTGTAGGTATAACAAAATTAAATAGATAGTAAACTTAAGAAGGAATGGCTTTTTAAGTACCTACCGAAGTATAATGAATGGAGCGAAGATTATTTTTATCGTGGTCAACGCTCTATCAAGACAACCGAGGGCCTTAGAAGCCTTGGGGTCAAAGCGAAGGCATACCGTTGCGGCCGCCTAATTAATAGTCGCCCACACGTACTGGACAGTGGACTCGAACCCGCGCCCGGCTCCCAGGATCTGTTTACTGCACACTAACACGCTACGCATCTACAATGCAAATCCTCCGAACACGATCCACAATCCGCGATTCCATACCGACGCATTACACCTCGGAGCTTGCCATCGCATACGAAATCGGAGTGGGACTATCGATTTAACTACATGAGGGTCGTAGAAAGAATTCCTTACAACAATGAGTCGGTGTAACAATAAATACCTTAATGATATCCCGAGTTCCGAGAGAAAAGGCGTCCGGCGGCGGCAGGCTTACCCGTCCCACTCTTTAGAAGAGAAATCCGACACTATAACATCTGAACACGCAACATCACAATACGAAATGGCACAATCTCACAGGAACACTACAATGGAATCCACAGCACTGGTTTGGTTATGGTACAAAAGATGTTTTTCGTAACACGACGCGGTAACGTCACTCCCTCGAACGACGACCGACGCGCACGGCAGCCGGGCACGAACTGAACTGGTTTTGCCGGGAGAGAGGGAGGGGGAAGACGGTCGGGTGCGTTTGGTTCGGTTTTATGAAAATATTTCGTGAGTAATGCACGTGTTATGCTGAGTGCGTCGGCCTAGAGCGGCCTCGGATCTTTGATTGAAGTGCATCGAAACCTACCTAGATGTGCCTAGATGGAGATTATGAAAGCCTACGCTAAGCCTATAACACCAGATAGGCAGATAGCGATAAGCTTTTGAAGAGGGATGCTAAATGCAGGCTGTTGTTTCTGACAGACGTCTGTGATCTTTGTCTGCATTTAGCAACTTACAACCCAACCTGCGTCGTAACTTAAAACTTGCCTGTAGACTTACCTTGATGTTTAATATCTATTTATGGAAGGAAAATAATCCTGAATGGGAATCATTTAAATTAACTTCAAGCAAATACTGTTGTCATGGAATTTAAACAGTGCAGTAGCAGGCAGCTGGAACTCCCTTAGAATGCCTTTTTGGATTTCATACTGAAAGGCAATAAAACGGAATCTTGCGAGCTTATAAGAACAAAGTTACCTATTCAGTAAATGTTAACTTAAGCTTTAGGCTTTGCTTAAGTAGTTATACCACTGTAGGTACTGACTGTCTCGTTGGTCTATAATCATAATCATAATCATAATCATTTATTTTTTGCCAGAATATGGTACATGCAACATGGTATGGTACATTCTAGTGGTCGGCATGTTCCACTGTGGCCGACGAGGTCTCGCGTTCGAGTCCCGGGTCGGGCGACAATTAAGTATTGGGTTTTTCTGACTAGAAATTCTCAATAAAAGCCCGGAATTAGGAAGTTGGCGGTGTTTCACCCCCGTGCCTCGGAGAGCACGTTAAGCCGTCGGTCCCGGTTAATATCACTAGCATGGTTTAATAGTCGTTAAAACCCGCCAACCCGCATTGGAGCAGCATGGTGGGTCTAAGCTCTAAATCCCTCTCTTCTATGAGAGTGGAGGCCTGTGCCCAGCAGTGGGACGTTATTGGGTTGTAACTTGTAGTGGTTGAGGTACTCAACTTAAAAGCGAAGAATTTGGCGCAGTCTTTTTAAAATAGTAGGAGCTCAAACTGTGGAAGAAATCTTCTGCTCTAGATCTCATGACCTAAAATGCTCCCACCATAATTGCTGAAAGGACATATTGTGTCAACCTCAGAATCTTCAATGAGTGAACATATACTATGGTGAATTATAGGTAGCAGGATATGTCATAAGACGTTATAGGTGATAAGGTCTTGTGACATCTTCGACGACCTCCGTGGCGCAGTGTGTAGCGCTGTTGCCTTAACGTGCGGAGGTCCCGGGTTCGATCCCCGGCAGGGTCAATTTGGGAATTCATAAATCATAATTTCTGAATTTTCCCTGGTCTGGCCTGGTGGGAGGCTTCGGCCGTGGCTAGTTACCACCCTACCGGCAAAGACGTGCCGCCAAGCGATTTAGCGTTCCGGTACGATGCCGTGTGGAAACCGAAGGGGTATGGGTTTAATATAACTGCCATGCCCCTAACAGGTTAGCCCGCTACCATCTTAGACTGCATCATCACTTACCATCAGGTGAGATCGCAGTCAAGGGCTAACCTGTAGTGGATTAAAAAAAAAAAAATCTCCTGCTCCAGATTTCCTGTTCATGACCTAAAAAATGCTCTCACCATAATTGCTGACAGTACAGATTGCGTCAACTTGAGAATCTTCAATGAGTGAACATAGACTTCAGGGGAATTACCTATAGGTAGCTTACCTATAACATCTTGCGACACCTGCTCCAGATCTACCGTTCACGACCTCAAAAGATGCTCCCAGCAGGCATCTATGAAGGAGTTCATAGATGCCTGCATGTCAAAAATCATGAATGAACTCCTTAAACACTTTTTAAGTTGCCAAATGATTCCGATTCGCATAGCCAATTGTACCTCTGATTCCACTGAGAAGAGCCGGAAAGAAACTTGATTAAAACCTTGAATTAGTATTACCGATCCAAGGTTTTCATGCACGTCGTGATTCATTTATTCTCAATTTATCTGTGGTCGCAAAAGCTCGCATTGAATACCAAAATTTCTAAAACACTTGACAATCACGTCAAACTGGGTTTCTAACGGGAAAATCCACCCGGACCCAGTCATAGAACCGTACATGTATTTGTGCCGTGTTCATGTACAAATTATAAAGTCTAAGGCTTTTGTCTTCGTATTTCCTACGAGTGCGTCCCAGTTTCGAAAGCAAAGCAAAGCTCACCGGAACATGAGCTTTGGAGGCATTGGGATTGTGTCTGCAATCAAATTTACAGCGAATGGGAGGGCTGGATCGATATTAGCTCTCTTATTGGAATTATCTTGATATGGAATTTGATAAGCGAATAGAATAAAGATGGATAGGTACATACCTTGGAACGCGATGGAGGGGAACATAAATCGTGGTTATTTTATCCACCATATAAAAGTTAGCCCTTTACTGCGATCTGACCTAATGGTAAGTGATGATGAAGTCTAAGATGGTAGCGGGCGAAACCTGTTAGGGGCATGGCAGTTATATTTAACCCATACCGCTAATCGTTTTCTAAACGGCATCGTACCAGGACGCTAAATCGCTTGGCGGCACGTCTTTGCCGGTAGGGTGGTACTTAGCCATGGCTGAAGCCTCCCACCAGGCCAGACCAGGGAAAATTTAGAAATTATAAATTCGCTAATTGACTCTGTCAGGGATTAAACCTGGGAGCTCCGCACGTTAAGACAACAGCGCTCAATGCGCCAGGGAAGTCATCGGCTTTTATACAGAAGAATTACACTAAAAATACTTTTGCTCCAACGCAATTTTAGTGATTCAATTTTAAAGGTCTGGCCCCCCTACAGATGCACAGTGCGACGCGGCACGTAGCGGCAAATATTATTTGTATGAGGTAGTATGGGCTCACTTTAGCAACGCGGCACGGAGATGCACTGTGACAATAGGCATGATGACAGTAACAAAGAATCAATTAAATTATAAATTTATCTAATAAAATTGGATTCATGGATTATAAAAAACGTATTTTTTTCCTATTCCGAGTAAGATTGCTATTTATTTTGATAAAATAAAACTATAAAATACAGCAATCCGGAAGCGACAATGACGTCACAATTATTTTCGAACTTTGACAATCACACTATTGTTTACTGCACACTGCACAGAGTACATCGGTAAAAATAATAGTGACGTCACAAACGACGCCATGACACCGCCGAACGTTTTGGCGTGAATTTTAAAATTTAAATTTCAAATGCCAATTTCATCTACCAAACCTTATTTTTCTGCTGAAATAAGATATTTTTTCGAAATAGTAGATACTTCCGAACATAATCTGACCATTTCTCAAAATCCGTCATGCCTATTGTGCAAAGAATACTTGTTTGCTACGTGCCGCGCCGCGCCGTACATCTGAAGTAGTTTGTTTTTATAGTGCTTGGAGGCATTGGGATTGCTGCAATCCAATTTGCTGCGAACGGGAGCATAGATCAATATTAGCTCTCTTATTGGAATTATGATATGGAAGTTGATAAGCAAATGGGATAAAGGTGGAAACTGATTTTCAGAACGCGCCGTTAAGTGATGTACAATGTTTCCACCATTTGGGTATTGCGAAGGCTTGTGTAACATTCTTTGTCCATCCAGTGGTTCACGAATTCCGTAGGGGCCGTTTGCGCGAAACGACTGTGCTGCAAAGGAACTACGTTTTATCCTGTCTCGCTATTGTATGTGCTCCATGTGAATGACGTAGACTTTTTCTTAGCCAGACAGTTTTTTTGTCCTTCATATGTAACTTTACCTAAGAGTATGTGATAGATAAAACTTTACTAATTAATTAACGTAGGGGCCCGGCAGACGTTGTACGAATCTATAACATCCAGGGACCTATTCAAACAGACACAAAAATCATTAAATCGCTCCAGCCATATTAGAGTTATTGCGAGTCGCACGACAACGGACAACTGATTTTAAAAAAAAGGTATACTTGTATAACGCATGTGTATTTTTAATTACAGTAACCAACAGTGCTAAGTATGTACATATAAACGTCTACCTTGTTAAATCTAAAGAAGTAGCTTTGTGCTATTGACTACATATTTAAGTAGGTATATATTCCGATGAACTGTACTTATGTGCAATAACTACCACCACTACAGCCTATTAACGTCTCACTGCTGGGCACAGGCCTCCACTCTCATAGGAGAGAGGGAATTAGAGCTTAGACCCACCACGCTGTTTTAACGACTATTATCATTTATGTGCAATAAGTAATTACAAAATAGAGCAAAAAAGGCAAAAAAAGCCATTCATGGTACCGAGACTAAAACAGTCTCCGATCGACATCTCGGAGGAAAAAAGGAAGAAACATATTTTAAAAATAATGTTTTTTTTAATAGTGATTGAGTCTCGTCGCGATTTTAGAGTATGTTTCCACTTTTAGTTAGTCCTCATAATATAATGGTTACTAGATATCCATCTACGAGTAGTAATGCATAGGTACAGTCCATATGGAGACAGTAGTTCTATTTGTATTCAAATTAGCCCAGTTTCCTTCAAGTCGTATTTCGTAGATTTCGCGGTACACTTCCTGGCAGGCTATTTGTGTATAACTTTATAATTTACTGCTTGTTATCTGTAACTTCGTCTGCGTTTTATTTTTGCAATAAGTATACTTAGATAATTCGTCAAATGCGTTCGCGTGAACTTATTTATCAAAACCCCGAGGTTCTTTTCTCCTAAGTGCAAGTGCTCGTAAATTGCTTTATTATTTAAAAAAAACACTTCGGTCATTTGGCTCTTCAGGCCACTAATATTCAAATAGGAAATCATATAATTTCCCATTCAACACAAGGTTTTAGCGTGAGTAAGTCAACGCCATCTATAGGCAACGTAGGAAAGCTTTCTAAACAAATTCTGTTTATCCAAACAGAACAAGTGCCTGAGTCTAATTGTTGGAGCTCCGAGGTATGTGAGGAACGACATCATTCATCGCGACCTCAAGACACCCACCGTGGAGGAGTACGTCCGAAACTCCGAACGGTCGCGCGGCGCATGTTTGCGCGCGCGGACAACGGACCGTACGAACAGCTCCACGGGATCGCCCCGAGGCCCCGCTGACCACCCGACCGCCGACCGGACGGCGTATTTCCGTTTGCGTGTTCAATAGAAGGCAGTACTGCCTCGAACCCCGCACGGATTTGATGTGGAACTCTCTTTTCAAACACTTGTTCAATATATAAATAACTCGTCTCGTCTCGTCTACTCGTCCTCCAATCCCGCACGAGTTTGCGTCCTGTACGCGACCGGGCGACCAGGGAAAATTGCGAAATTATAAATTCCCAAATTGACCCTGCCTGGGATCGAACCCGGGACCTCCGCACGTTAAGACAACAGCGCTCAACACTGCGCCAGTGAGGTCGTCAGGTTCAACCAATAATAAACATTTATTACAGCAGAAATATTACCCCCAATATATTGATCCACTTGTGCATATAAGCCGGGATTAAAATCTCCAGCGCGGAAATAAATTAAAAGCAAAACGCTCAAGAGGGCGCAAGCCGGGAATTTTACGATATTAATAAACCCTTATTAGCAAGACAAGATGGCGCTTGGTAATTTTAAACACCTGAATATCGTTTGACCGAGTTTTGTAATTATTATCTTAATCTATACCGCTTAAATACTCCCTCTCCTATCCAGTCTTACTTACTTAATCGACCTACTTTATAATATTATAAATGTGAAAGTTTGTTTGTTTGTTTGTTATCTTCTAAGCTCCCCTGTTAAGTGTTAACATTAATAAATCTAACGTGAGTGGACAGTACCTAAACATAGTGAGTTTTCTTAAATGTGCCGCCATTTTGCACTCAGGTTTCACTAGACGGATTATAATAATAATAAGTTTTATCGATTAATTTTCAAAAATTTAATATGAGTACTTACTTGGTAGGTACTTGCTTAATTTATTCAGTAAAGAGTAGAGTTTACATCTTTATTTAAATTAATCTAGCCTCTTTGTACGCTTGTAGAATTTTATTCCTATTCTAAAAGGAGAACTGAAGTCATTCAAATTTTTCGAGGAGTTAACATCAGTTAATTACTCCGTTTTTCTTCAATATCCATATAAATTTCCATACTAATATTATAAATGCGAAAGAGTGTCTGTCTGTCTGCTACGCTTTCATGGCCCATTCATTCAACCGACTTTGGTGAAAGGTACAGGGATAGGCTGTATGATGTATCCCGAGGAAGGACATTGGCTACTATTTATCCCGGTAAATTAAGGAGTTCTCGCGGGAATTGGAAAAACTTAATCAACGGGGACGATTTCGACTTCGGGGGTAGCATCAAGTTTTTCATATATGTCTTTATGCAGGATGGTTAAACGGGACTTGAAGCAAATTAACATGAGGCAAAGGATCAAGTATTTCCTCTAAGATACTTTAAAAAATAGATTCTCTTTAGAGTTTCAGGTGTTCTGTTTAGTGTCCATTTTAGTCTATGCAATAATGCTAGTTGACCCCAATAATTTCAATTTCAATTTATTTATTTGAATACAAAAAATATGTACAAATACAGTAGGTATACTCCTTAAAAACTAGTCAAGGTTTTTATTATACCGAAGCATTTGAACATAATGAAATAATAATTCCTCAGGCGACGAAACTTAACAGTATGATAAAGTATCATGAGTTAAACGTATATTATAAATAGGTATCCAATAAAAAATCAGAAAGAAAGTAAGGTTTTTGTGCTATTGCTATTTTGTATATCCAATTGTTAAAGCAGGAAGGTACATCATCGTGTAAACGCAGTTTAGATTTGATAATAAAATCGGTTTAGGAATCGATGTTCTGCATGATTATTTCGTTTGATATTTCGGTTTTCAGTGTAAATATACCTACTTACTACTAATAATAATTAATATTCAGTTACAAATAATTAAGTTTTAGGTATAAATACCTAACTTCAGCATGGATTTTTTTTGGATAATTTGTATAAGTTCATACTATACTACAACCCTGCCAAGTTTCAACGACAGAGGATTTAATGCGGGGGTCTCCATACACCGAACCGCCTGTTGCCTAGACTATTTGGGGACGAAAATATCGCGGCTTTTGAGAATTCATAATTTTCTTGTTGCGACAATGAATTTTGGTCAATAGCGGAAGAGTGTTTACCAATCAGAGGCAGTGGCGTTACTGTCTTGATAAAAAATGAACATTGACGTTTTTCCACTTGGGTAAGCAGTGCTTTTATGCCTCTATGAACTGCACACCACTGATCAGAGGTGACGTAAAAATGCCCTTGACTTCTGAGTCGCGCTCAGGCCTATAGAGTGACTAGGAAAGTACTTACTTACTTACTTGTAAAGCTGAAGACGCAGGAAACAGCTAGTGTTTAAATATTCAGATTCAACTCTTAAACTTCCGAGAACAATCCTTGTTTTGGAATTACTTGGAACAGATTTATCATAAGACAGAAGTTGTTATTGTCCCTAAGTCCACCCCGGGGAAAGTTACCTGTCTCCATCTTACTTTACATTTAATATACCGTTTTGGGTTAGTATCATAGTAACTTGGAATTCGTGCTTTATTGCTTGAAAAGTCTTTATCTTGAATTCTTGACCTTTAAAATTATGAAGTATTTCAAGGAGAATATTTATTATTATGTATAAGCCGTGATTACAATAAATTGATGAATTACCAAATATCAATCAATCTGATTGATGGAAAAAAAATTCCCACTGGTCAGAGTCTAACCACCAATATGACCAACGGGAAACAATGAACAATTAGAACAGTCAATTGCGTCTTTAATAAAAAAGGACATTTTTTTTTTACTTTCAAAAATTAATAGTGTGCTGATTTTAAATTACACAATACACAGGTTAGCAATTTTTATAATTCTTTTCACTCTTAGGATCCTTGCATACGGACCCAAAACGCAAGTACGCACCACAGTGACGACATCGGTTCATATTATGAACGAAAACATAGTACGAACAAAAAAAAATATCTGGCACACTAGGTGACAGAATTAAACGTCGTTCCTGTGAGAACCTCCTAATTTTTTAAAGTCGGTCAAAAACATCATGCATCTAAACTCCTGTCAAACTCGACGTCAATATTTTTTATTGATGATAATTATTCAGACAAACGTCAAAATAAGTAACACAAGCCAATCAATAAAACAGACGTCATTTTATGCTGTGTTAGCAACTTTAGGCAGCATTGTAAGCGTAGCAGCTATCGGTCCTACGTGACCACTGCCTGATATTTTGGCATCTTGTTTTGTGGTTTTGGTCCATCTGCGAAGACAATTACCACTTAGACACTTACGGCCACCGCTACAGCCACCGGTGGCTAGTGACTAGCAGTTAACATTATTTTACGAACTTTTTGTATAGACTCGCCGTATACGTGTGGACTATGGCGGCCACATGCTACAATAGTAGTAGCGCGACAGTCACCGGTGGCTGTGGTAGCTGGCCCGTTTGCGCCGACCCTAACATAAAATCAGGTGAAGCGTTTTGTCTATGCAAATCCGGATTGCACAAATTAGCCTTACACAGCGTAATGTTGGAGCGTTTCTGCATAAATTAAATGAAAATCGGTTTTTCTTTTCTAATAACAACATTTTTTATTTAATTACTTTACCTACGCACTTCTTAGAACAAGAGATGAAAGATAAATTAAAGGTTTAAGTTCTTATGATTATCTTCAATATCAATATCGCATCGCATCGCTGCGAAACGCGACGCGATACTACGCCTTATAAACTGTCTGTCACTTTCTATGGCGTCGTATCGCATCGCGTTGCGTGGCATCGCTTCAGTCGCTCACCTAGGACAACAGGTAAGATTTGCCCGAACTGTACCGACTTATGTTTTTTTTTTGTTTATTGCTTCTGATTATTTATGTTATGTGTAGGTACAATAACGAATATTTCGTTAGAGTTTCTTGAGTTAGAGATTTGGCTAACACTAATTGTATTACGGCGGTGATAACCTAGAGGTTAAGTATGGGGCACGCACCTCCAACTTTTCGTAGTTATGTGCGGTTTAAGAAATTAATAATCACTTAATTCAAACGGTGAGGAAACCTGCGTGCATTTATTAAACCTGAAGCCACACCCCTGACAGATTAACCCGCTACCAACTAATACCGAGATCTATAAACCCAACTTTGACTTTGGTTAGACTTAAGACATGGTTAAAATGAGACAGAATTATGTTACTCACATAAGTCCATCTCGTTTTATCTCTGAGTAAAGTCTGAGCCAATTCAAAGTACGCTCTTTAGATCTTAGCCGTAGATGGCATCATAACATAACCTGTCAATTATTGAAGTGAAACTTCTTTAGAATTGGGTATTTGACTACTAGTGAAATAAATTATTTTATAGTGATTATTAAATAAAGGATCTCCCAAAAGTCGTAATATCCACGTCCCCTGATAGTTTTATTTTGAATAACCATTTTAAACTATCGATTAAAGTAAAAAAAGTGCGTCGAACTTGGATGACGTCATAACTTAAAATTTCATACAAAGTCCATACTAAGCACGCGTTTTGACGTTTGAAAAAAAGTTGCTGATTTGACTAGTTGTCAAATACCCAATTGTTGTGATTTGAAAATTCAATGAAACGAAAAAGCGACACCAAAAAGAGACAAACATTCTTAAAAGGGTTTAGCCTGCGAGAGAATGAGATAGAATACAAATTCTCTCTCATTCTTTCGTAGACTACTTTTCTGAAGTTCACTTCTGCCGTGTGTGAATTGCACACACACCTTTTATTTGTAATGGCTTTCAATAAAATGTTGTTTTAAAGGAACAAACAAATTCATTATTTCAACAATCAGGAATTCAAAAACGAAATTGTTTTATATATATGTGTTCCCACGCAAGCGGACGAGATCCACCAAAATGGATGGATAAAGCGCAACTTGGATACACCCTTCCACACCCACTAGGACATCTCTGAAAACCCCACCTTTATTATTCTTGAAATAAAGGCGATAGTTCGTTAAAAAGATTACGATGTTGCAGACCGTACGTTGCATATAATATGTAAATTGAGTACTGGGCTAATGGATCAGAAAATATAGAACCTTTTATCGAGTTTACCTTTGCCTACGACTTTTCAAGTATTTTTGGTACGATTTGCAGAAAAAAATCTCTTGAAAATTGTTTTTTATTAATTTATAGATGGGTCATGAAAACGTAGCAGACAGACAGACAGACACACTTTCGCATTTATAAGCATCTCATTCGCATTTCGTAAGTATGGATAATAGTTGAAAGCCTGTTGAAAATCAATTTCCGCCAAAATAGTACCATTTGTTGAACAGTAATCTCAATATTATACTCTCCAACGCATTTAATTCAATAACACATATTGGCCGTATTCAATTAACTGGGTTTGGGTATAAAATATTTAAAAAATAAAATAGTTACGTTGCAAGCGAGGCGATCTGTTTTCATACGTGCATTATGGATTTTTATTTCAATTTCTTTCCTTTGTGGAGTCGAGTGTACGCTTTTATAACATGTTTCAAAAAGAGTTTCTGGATTTGCCATTACATAAATTTAAAAACTGTTAAATAGCATTTGTTAAGTCGAGGTTATTATACTATTGTGACTTTTCTGAATGACAAATTTGCATGGAAGAAACCGGCTTCGCCTAGTTGGTCTAGTGGTTAGCATGTCCGACTGCGGCCGTCGAAGTCCCGGGTTCGAGTCTCGGGTCGGGCCATAAAATTAAGTATTGGGTTTTTCTGACTAGAAATTCTCAGTACTAGCCCGGAGTTAGGAAGTTGGTGGTATTTCACCCCCGTGCCTCGGAGAGCACGTTAAGCCGTCGGTCCTGGTTATTATCACTAACATTTATAAGTCGATAAAGCCCGCCGCATTGGAGCAGTGTGGTGGGTCTAATGGGTGGGCAGATTCAATATGGGAATTTATGCCTAATGTTTGTATTTTCTCTAGTCTGGTGTGGTGGGAGGCTCCGGCATTGGATAACAGAATGATAATGTCCTCCCGACCGAATTTCGGCCACGGCGGCCACTCTCCACAAAGAGTAGTCATCTGCGCGGGAGATGTTATAGTGCACAAGTGTGTGCGCAAACACAGGTGCACTGTCTTTTCCCTTACTCTCATAGCCTGTGTCGGATTTTCCATCCCATGGAAAATCCGACACGACCAGAGAGATCAGGCGCAAGACCAACGGCTTTACGTGCTCTCCGTGGCGCGGAGACAGAATGATACATACACAAACTCAAACACTTTATCGCGTTTATGATATTTCAGAAAAAGGAAAGATAACATTTACATACAAACAACCTCAAAAAAAAAAAAGAAGCCGCCTCCAAATCCAAGGATTAACTTCAAAGGGACACCGCAATTCAGAAAATGCGTTTTTATAGAAATACCCGCTTTGACGAGCAAGATTTCGTCAGCAAATTGCGAATGACAGAATTTCGGGACTCCGATTATATTCTCTATCCTGTTTCGGTGGGTTGGTCGATTCGGGGAATTCTGAGTTGACAAGCGATCGACCGTGACATCGTCTCTCGATGCTGTATAATATAATATTATGTCACCGTAAGATTGCAAAAACCGTGGCGAAAATTCATTCAAAAACTGTAAACTGTCGACAGATTAAAATTTAACGCATTATTTTTCGGTAGATTGTAATCTGTTAGGTATATTAACCCGATAAAACCTAATTATTTATGTCGAACCCTAACCTAACCTACAAGAAAGAGACAAGAAAACGTAAATACAATGAATATTTCAAAAAATTACACTCACAATCTGTCGACAGTTTACAATTTCGCTAGTTAGATTACAATCTAACGGTTTTTGCAATCTTACGGTGACATAATATATATTTCATCCACACTAATATATATTATAAATGCGAAAGTGTCTCTGTCTGCTACGCTTTCACGGCCCATATGTTGATGAAATATAGTACAGGGAGAGATTGTATCCCCAGGAAGGACATAGGCTACTTTTTATCCCGAATAATTAAAGTTCCCGCGGGAATCAGGAACCTTATTTCCCGCGGACGAATTCGCGGGCGTTATCTAGTTTAAAATATTATAACCTCGTTGGTCTAGAGCTACCTCTAGCATCGGTTAGCATGTTCTACTGCAGATGAAGGGTGAACGGATCTGGATGAAATTTGGCACTGAGATAGAGCATAACACATAAAGGCTACTTTTTATCCCGGAAGATTAAAGGACCAGAAAACATCAATCATCAATCTACGCGAAGTCGCGAGCATCAGCTAGTTAATAATAATCCCTGAGCAATTTTTCACCTGAAACCAACCTTCTATCAACCTTTTACAGCCATTTTCATCCTTTTAATAATTATTCTACGATTTTCCCTTTACGTGGGGTAGGTAATTACCAGCCGCATTAACTGAAAGGCCTAATTAAGAACTAAGTCTTGAACACTTTTCAGCCCAAAGGTTGTACTTTGGGGGTTGTTTCAGAAATTATTATTTAAAGGCACTTCGTAATTATTTAATGGCAGGTCCTTCTGAAAATAAAAGTTTGGGGTTAAGTGCTTTCAAAAATAGTTTTACAATACATTCACTTGTAAAGTTGCTGTTACTTCATCGCTCTCACAACTATAACAAAATTCCACAACCTATTATGAACTTGCCTTTATGAAATCCATTTTCAGGAGCATGTTTTTGCTCCTGAAAAAAGCTTACTAATATTATACTGTTGAAGATTAGGTATATAAATGATAAAAAGACATGGATTTGACTCACTCGACGGTTACTTGTGTATCTTCACATTAATTTAATTGTCAATATGTATTTTTTTTTTCAAAAAGCAGGCTTTCCAAATCAGTAGTAAATTTATTCGACTATTCGAAAGCTCTAGTAAAAATTGAAAGACAGAAAGAAAGAAAAAACATTTATTTCCACAATTGTGCCACACATAAATAGCATACCTAAAGAGGTAGATCAATTCTACTTGAATATTTTTTTTTTGATTTTGATAAAATTGACTTTTTTAAGAAATTCATAGATGCCTGCACATCAAAAAACACTTATGAACTCCTTAAAACAGTTCGTGTAATACGTTTTAAGTTGTCAAATTATTACGATTTGTCTTAAGTTATGTCAAAAAAAAAAAAAAAATTCAATCAGAAAGTGACCTCTCCTTAACCAAGAACGATTTTCGGTAGTCCCAAGGGTATTTAATAATGTCGTAATGGAGCGCTCCGAATTTTATATTTTAATTTAATGAGTGGGCGGTAGGTACTTACGTCAAATTATGTCAAATATTGGAATAGTAGGGATAGCTTGTAATACAATTTAGAAACTTTCGCATTAACTTGGAATGCGTCTAAAGTTCCAAGAATTTGCCCAATTACTTTAATCTAAACCTAAATCAAAGTTTTCATAAATTTATTTTTTTACTAGCTGATGCCCACGACTTTGTCCGTGTGCGTTAAGGTTTTAAGATTCCCGCGGGAACTCTCTAATTTTCAGGGATAAAACGTATCCTATGTAAAAGTATACATTTCATCAACATATTATGTCGAACAGGTGGGCCGTGAAAGCGTAGCAGACAGACAGACAGACAGACGGACAGACGGACAGACAGATGGACAGAAAGACAGACAGACAGATTTTCGCATTTATAATATTTGTATGGATAGTATGGAAGTATGGACTAGCAACACAGTAAACAGATTCAACCAGTATGGAAACTACCTAGAAACTTCGAAACAGGCTCACTCACACAAACGTGCGCATCGAACATGCGATGACGCGGCACTCACTACTGACAACACTGCGACGAACGCTTGGGGTCTCGTCGATGCGCACGTTTGTGTGAGTGAGCCTGTTTCGAACGTTTCTAGGTAGTTTCCATACTGGTTGTATCTGTTTACTGTGCTAGTACGGATTAGTATGATACACCTTGTCGCTTTCTACACTTCATCGTACCGGAACGCGAAATCGCTTGACGGTAGGTACGTCTTTGCGCGGTAGGGTAGTAACTAGCCACGACAAAAGCCTCCTCCCAGCCCAGACCAGAGAGAATACAGAAATCATAAATTCCCGAAAATACCCCGCGAACCTGAGACCTTTTAAAACCACAGCGTTCACCACAGCGCCAGCGAGGGTATGTTGACTCCCACATCTGAGGATGCTCCGTTGTCAGTGTGAAACGTACGTTGAGAGCAATTTGGAAGATTTGTGTGGTGTGGTATGGTGGCAGTGTGAACTGTGAATTGATGGCTATAAAGCTGAGGTGAGATTAAGGTATATTTACTATATAGAACAACATGCAATCTACCCTAATTACGCAACCCGTTATGCCTTTTATCTTCAATTTAATAAGTAAAATAGCGCGTTAACGAAACTTCATTCAGTTTCCACTTCCCCCCACATCCCTAAAATAGCCTGATTATTATACGACCTATCGTTTTTAACTTGAAAAGGCCTTTTGCATAACGTAGGTACTTCGTTCATATAAACAAAATCCCAATCCATACTTCCATATTTTTTTCTTTATTTGTTTTAGGGGATTTTATACCTATGTACATGACAGCCATATTATAATTTAAATATAAACACAAATCAAAACAAGATAACTTACAACAAAAAACGATAGACTTAGTATTGGGCTCGTGCGGTTAAAAAACAAAAGTTAAAAAAAACCACAAAAAAACACTTCAAGAAATGAGACATGCTTTCGAACAGACTACTCGCATTTATGTTATTAAATTCGAAAGTGTGAATTCTTGTCTGTCTTTTTCGAATTTTTTTTCTGTCTGTTTGTCTGTCACGTTTTCTCGGCCAATGTGTTCAACCGATTTTGACGAAATTCGGTACAGGGATAAGTTGCAGTGCGGAGAAGAACATAATATAATTTAAACTAGCTGATGCCGGCGACTTCGTCCGCGTTACTTATTAGTTATTTAGGTAATGGATTTTTAGTTATACCAACTCCAAGTCACCATACCTACTATTCAAATTAGCCTGAAAACACCGAAAGCATCATTGGTTTTTTTTGATATGTAGCGAGCAAAATCCAAATGAGCAGGCGGGTCACGTCCTGATGTTAAGTGCTTACCGCCACCCATGAACATTGGCAGCACCAGAGGAACCGCCAATACGTTGCCGGCTTTCGAGGAATTTGTTTATCCGCCCTTTGAAGAGCCCCGTGTTATAATCATGAGGGAACATAGAAGATGGAAGCTGGTTCCATTATTTGCTGGTACGTGGCAGAAATGACCTGGAATAACGGGTGGTGGAAGAAGACCAGGCATCCAGATGGAGAGGATGAAATTTGTTTCTGTGACGAAGGGTGCGATGTGAGAGCACGGAAGATGAGACCCTGCAAAGATGTTCAGCCAAAAAAAGGAGATTGTACTACCTTGTGCGTGATAGGTACTGATAAATGATAGTGCAAAATCATTAAATAAATACAAAACGAACATAAACACAAGTAACAAAACAGTAATTAATACTTATTTATCTTAATTTCGCCTCATTAACTTGACACGACATAATTAACTCCGCCACGTTGTTCTCGCGGGTATTGATGATGCAAAGTCGGATTTAATTATCGCGTTATACGTTGTAAGCATTTAACAATGTTAGCTCAATCTAGCTCATTTAGCTCACAGCCCACAGGCACGTGACGTAGTGTTATGTAATGTCCTAGATGTTGCCCGCGACTTCGTCTGCGTTAAGTTTTTTATTCCCGCGGCAACCCCTTAGTAACATTTGTTTGCTTTCGATTAATAATCACAATGCATTTAGTGTAACAACTGTTGACTATCCTAATAAATATTTGGTATATTATGAACTGTAATAAATAAAGTACCTGGATGACCTGGTTTTTTTTTGGTAATTATGAATAATATATTTCGATCTTACCAACATAATAATAAAAAATATGAACTGGTTATTTAAATCACGAGTGCAATTGGACTCCCAATAATAGTTTTCTCACAAAAGAAGGAACTTGAAAAAAAAAGGGGAAAAAATAAACGGACTGGAGACATGTTGTAATTTTAGTAACTCTTTTTCTAGGAGGGAAAGTCACGGCAGCCTAAACCACAGGGTATCCTACATTAGGCTGCAGAGACCAACCACACACTGTATTGTAATCCTAAGTCTTACTTTTGTAAATTTTGTGTGAAAATAAAAATTTTATTTATTTATCTGGACTCGAAACGGGGTCTTCTGGTTTCGGGGTGGCGAAATATACCTTCGTATTTTAATGATATTGAAGCAGTTTTTCAATGCAATTGACAATGACATTTTGTAAATATGAATCCTAGCTTGCTTATTTATCGCCCCCGAAACCCCCTGCACACTAAATTTCATGAAAATCTTTATAGCCGTTTCCGAGATTCAGATACGAGTATACTTATACAAGAATTGCTCGAGATAATGTATAGAATGACATAACTTTGTATGTTTATTTTTTCGTAATGATTTTTTAATTTTATACTTAATCTTAGATCTGAAATAAAGGTTTATTTATTTATTTAATCATTAAAAAAAATATTAATTAAATCCTAATAAAATTTTAAAAAAAAATCAAAGATGCCAATGCTGTACTTTCCACTGCGGGGTCGTCCAGCACCTTGGGACCCCGAGGAATGCTTATCGGTTTTTCGGGCTATGTGCCCGTTGAAACTTTCAATTTTCAACGTCCATTAAAAACTAATACAGTTTTCTAGCCCCTCAAAAGACCACGCCAATTAACTAATTTGATATTTCGGCGGCTGGAAAAGGAAGTAATCATTGTTGTCCGTTCGCCCAGTGTGTGTACACTCGAATTTATTATTTAGAGTGCTAACTTCCGGTCAATTAGATGGATGCGCAGTTCAACTTGGTGTTTTCCCAAGCTTTATTAATTTAAATATTCACTTATAACTTTTTATGGGAACAAAGTTATGATTAAGGTTTCATAACGGCAAGAGCTTTCTCATGAGGTTGAGAAAATTAAGGAGTTCCCGCGGGGATATAAAATACCAAACCACGCAAACGAAGTCGCGGACGTCAGCTAGTTTTAAGATAATACTGCTTTATGCGATGGTAATTACTACCATTGCATAAAGCCCACTGAGCTAAATAGGTACGTATTTTCGGCGACACCAAAAACAATAGATAACACAAATACTTGACATTCCACAGATCAAAACAAGTAAAACAAAGGCACTAACTAACGAGGCATTTAGAATGCATTTTATGTCAAACAGAATAACACGTGCTCTGACAATAAATAGATCTTGACGACGATTGGGTTTGGTCTGAGAAGTAAGCGGAAGCGGGTGGTTGTGAATTGTGATAGCTTTGGATATATAATAAATCGAATACCGATGAAGCCAAACTTTTAAGTAAACAACACGATCCTTGAGATACGAATAAATCATTTTGTTCTCTTACCGAATTTCAGCCACGTAGGTCAATATCAAATTCTTTGTAGTCGCGTTTAGCGCGTCCCATATTAGGCCGCATCATCATTTCCCATCAGGTATGATTGTGGTCAAGTGTAACTACTGTGTAAGCCTATAATGAATAAAAAAAACGTGGAAAATAGTTTCATGTCCTTACGGACACACTCGTTTATCGACTGAGTTACCTATTAAAATGTAATTTTTGTATTTTTATAGTATTAAAATACAAAAATGACTGTATTTTAATAATAATTTTGAAATAATGTGCCTTTGTTCTTAAAGGGTCGGAATTAGGCAAGATTCCCTATTTATTAAGAAGCACATACCTTGTAAACCTTTACTTCATAAGACTGCGTTATAATTTTACCGCTAATCGCTCTTCTCAACTCACAATGGCCTCACCCTTAAGGTTAGCGCGTTCAACAGCTGCGTTCGCTAGCGGATTAAAACAATTGATTAATTCGAGTGCAGTCTGAATGGACGCTGGACGGCTTCCAGGCCAGACATGCGACTTGCATCAGTAAATCTTAAGTGTAGTGTTCATTATAAGTAAAGTCCTTGTTAAGTGCTAGGGTTATATAGGGACTAGGGTTGTTACGGAGGCGTTCTTAGCGGAAGCAGAGGCGGATGCGGAGGTGAAGTGGCGTTGCCTCCGCGAACGCGGAGGTTAACGGAGGCGGAGGCGGAGGTGGATTTCTACGATCACATCGTCCATTTTCTGTGCTTTAGGATGCCATGAATCCCACATTTGATTTTTTTTTGTGGATTCCTCTAAGGACAGTTGCCTTTTTGCATGTTGTAATGGTGTAACTGACGTCACCTGCTTCGATTCGTTCCAACTCCGCAAAAAAAAGGCGGAGGCGGATGCGGAAGCGGAGTTACGATTTGTTGCGAAAGATCCGCACTTGCGGAAGCGAAGGCGAGGTTCCGTTACAACCCTAATAGGAACAAGTGAAATAATAGTTTCATGTGCGGACTTAAGATTTCAACTTAAAAATACGATACATTACATGGAAAGAGATAGCAATATAAATATAGCTGTCATTTTAATTTAGTTAAGAGACCGTGTGTACAACAGAATTTGCCTCATTTCGATGAATATCTTCTTTATCTATTTCAACGACTTACACGCAAATATTTTACAAGTAGTCTTATCGATTTTTCCCACGGGTCGTGATAGCCGAGGTATCTAACAACATGGGTTTTGTAGAGATAGTGCCTATCTGATTACGAAATAAATTACCTTTGATAAAGGGCTCGATCTTATTTGGACGGATTTAATGGGAATTTTGAATGGATCTGAAAATTACTGTTCTGTAACTGCCTCGTTGGTCTAGTGGTTAACATGTTTGACTGCGGCTGACGAAGTCCCGGTTTCGAGTCCCGGGTCGAGTCATATTAAGTATTGGGTTTTTCTGACTAGAAATTCTCAGTACTAGCCCGGAGTTAGGAAGTTGGCGGTGTTTCACCCCCGTGCCTCGGAGAGCACGTTAAGCCGTCGGTCCCGGTTATTATCACTAACATGATAATAGTCGTTAAAGCCCGCCAACCCGCATTGGAGCAGCGTGGTGGGTCTAAGCTCTAATTCCCGCTCTCCTATGAGAGTGGGGGCCTGTGCCCAGCAGTGGGACGTTATTGGGCTGTAGTGGTGGGTGGTGGGAAAATTCCTGTTAGACACATACAAACTTTTGTTTTAATACCTTACAAGTTAGCCCTTGACTGCGATCTCATCTGATGGTAAGTGATGACGCAGTATAAGATGGTAGCGGGCTAACCTGTTAGGGGTATGGCAGTTATATTAAATCGATACCACTACTCGTTTTCTACACGGTATCGTACCGGAACGCTAAATCGCTTGGCGGTACGTCTTTATCGGTAGGGTGGTAACTAGCCACGGTCGAAGCCTTCCACCATACCTGCATACCAGAGAAATGTCCCAAATTAGAAATTCCGATCGAACCCAGGACCTCCCTCCCACACGCTTATAAGACAGCGCAAGTTCAGAGATCAGTCAGTTAGTCAATCACCTTAAACTTTTTTTCGATTCCACTACTAAGTAGTTATCCCTAGACTGCGATCTCACCCGTTGGTATGTAATGATGCAGTCTTAGATGGTAGCGGGCTAATCTTTAGGTGTATGGCAGGCATCTACTTTCTACACGGCATCGTACGGAACGCTAAATCACTTGGCGGTACGTCCTTGTCGGTAGGGTGGTAACTAGCCACGGTCGAAGCCTTCCATCCAGACCAGACCAGAGAAATGTCCCAAATTAGAAATTCCCATAACGACTCTGGCGAGGATCAAACCCAGGACATCCTACCCACTTCTAATACAGCCCAAGTTAATACATCAGTCAGTCAGTCAGTCAATCACCTTTTCCTTTTATATATTTAGTAGATTGTTTGTTCAATGATTATTGTACCTACTTAACATTTTTTTTCAAAGATATCCTTTTCATTAGACATATTAGAGACGGTCAGGGAGCTTACTACCTTTGATTAAAGCAATATTATTTTAAAATGTCAGATATATATGACGTACCTTGACATCCCTAAATTAATGATAATATTTCAGAAACAAGAGCGTGAACAAGATTAAAATAATACTGCTTTAAGCGCTGGTAGTGAGCCCACTGGTTTGTGGCTGCTCAGAAACCGACGATTCATCTCCTCGGCAGTCTCCTTAATATCAAAACTTTTTGTGATTGTATACAGACATGTAGATTATGGAAATTAAGACAGAGGTGACACATTCATTAAACTATGTACCTACATTTTATATTAACTGCCCAATGATCGGATATTAAACTCAAATCCTTTATAAATAAGTCATTAAATTTTAATAGAACCATACTTCTTATAACAGCGTTTTTAGATCTACTTATTGAAATAAAGAAGAGGTTTATTTTTGTAAATAATGTTGTGAAATAAGTAAGTCCTTCTTATACGTATAGATAAAGATAGATACATACCTACACTTAGTTCCAAATATAGAGATATTATAAAGCGTAGAAGAAAGAAGGTTCTATATAAATCGTATCTGTCTACCGTTGCCTAGTTATTTAATAACTCAGAATTATTTGCCGTTTAAGTTTCCCCATCGCCATCGACCTCAGAAACATTATGAGAGAGCATTATTTTAGAGATTTTTCTTTTCTAAAACGGTTCGATACCTGTACCTAAGTGCAACGTAGTAGACGTGAGAATGTTAATCCGTTAATATAAAATTAATTATATATTAACGGATATTTAATATAAAAGCTAAAGTGTCTGTCTGTTACACTTTTACGACCCTTCTTTGATGAAATGTAGGTATAGGAAATTAAGGAGTTCCCGAATTAGGTTTTTCAATAACAATCCACATCACATAACATCCTCTTTAAAATCACCATGACTAAAGTAGATAGGTATATTCAATCAAAAGCTCGAGTTATTTGCAAGTGACCAGTCTGCCCGCCAGCTCACTCGTTAATCTATGTCGGAACGGCGATTCAGGTTTTTGTAGCATCGAATAACATTCATAGGTTTTTTTGTAACGTCATTAGGTATTGTGGCCGGCTTAATTATTGTATTGCTCTTGTATTGCTCGATATTATCTCGCGATTAGTGGAGTTACCCGCTTTATAGCTTTGTAATTTGAATTATTTGTGCATTATTGAACTGGTGTATAGGATTTTTAGCTTAAATGCGTTAAACTTTCATTAAAGTTTAAATGCGATGAGTTTAACAAAATATAATGTAAAAAATCCAAAGTAACTACATTATACCGCGGTTGCGTCCTGGTGATTTAAGGGTTTTAAAATCCTATGCTAACTCTTTATTTTTCCGGGATAATCCTATATGCATGCCGCAGAACAAGGAATTTGCTCAAATACTTTTTTTTATCAACTACAAATTAGCTCTTGACTGCGATCTCACCTGATGGTAAGTGATAATGCAGTTTAAGCTGGTAGCGGGCTAATCTGTTAGGGGTAACCACTACAGCTAATTACCGTCCCACTGCTGGGCACAGGCCTCCATTCTCATAGGAGAGAGGGAATTAGAGCTTAGACCCACCACGCTGCTCCAATGTGGGTTGAGTATGGCAGTTATATTAAACCCTAATAATCGGTTTCTACACGGCATCGTACCGGAACGCTAAATCGCTTGGCAGCACGTCTTTGCGTCACTATACATACTAAGCTTGCATGCAAATAGGTACATTCTATTCTATTCTATAGAAGCCATTAAGTATGTCATTCTGTCAAGTTTTCAAAAGTTCTTGCACAAATTACGTCGATCCGTTGCTCTGTTGCGGTTTGATTAAAGGACAAACCAACAAATCATGAAACACACTTTCGCAACTATTATTATTATCTTATATCTTCTAAATATATATAAATCACGTGCATAGAAAAAATAATCACGTGTCACGTTGTTTGTCCGCGATGGACTCCTAAACTACTTAACCGATTTTAAATTAAATTTGTACACCGTGTGCAGTTTGATCCAACTTGAAAGATAGGATAGCTTACATCTTAATTTATAGCCGCAATATTATTTTATGTCGGATTTGCAATGTAAGACGGAGAAAAAACGGTCGAACGAAAACGTTTCTTACGAAAAGCTCATTCCACGCGGATGAAGTCGCGGGAATCAGCTAGTGTATATATAAAAATCAATTGCTGTTCGTTTGTCTCGCTAAAACTCGAAAACGGCTGGGCCGATTTAGCTGATTTTGGTTTTGAAATGTTTGTCGTAGTCCAGGGAAGGTTTAAACGGTGCGAAAATATGGAAAAAATAGTTAGTTACGACGCGCGGACGAAGTCGCCGGCATCAGCTAGTTTGTAATAAAACAAGGCAAGGTTATTACCTTGCCTTGTTTTATTACAAACTAGCTACCCTTGAGGAACATTAAAAAGTATTTTATTCTCCTCTGAGTAAAACAACTTAACATTTACATATAAACCTTTGTCTATAAATCATATAATAAGATTAACTCTAGTTATATGAATTCAATAATGCTCAAATGGTCAGTGGTTGAAACATATTTCACCGTGGAACATGATTAATGCATAACCAGTTCGAAGCCGGACGCCGCGCCGGTGTCCTATCAATTTATAGAACAAACAATTTTACTACAACCACTAGATATTGATTTCAATGGCAGCAAATACTGCCAGCCTTAAAGCCATATTGTTTCAGTATTGTTGATTTTGGTGTTTTAGAATTATAATCCTTATTGTAGGAACGTCAAGGTGCGTGACATCAAACTGTCATGAGTAATATTGCTTAAGTATTGTTTACTTTGTCATTTTCGTAATAATTGTCAGCTTTGTGTTTAAAATTGAATTGAAGTTTTAGAAAATATAAAAGATTGTGTATTTGTTTATTGACGAAGGTTTAATTAAGTTGATATTTGACTCATTCGATGTAATTCACTCGGTCAGTTTGTTGGCGGGGATACGCCATATTGGATTAATTTGCATAAATACGAGTATTTTGACTTTGTTGGGTTAGTCTCCTGCCGGCAGACTCAGCGATTATTGAATACTTTTGTGTTTAGATCGCAATTTGTTTTAGAGCTTAGCAGTAGCAACTGCAGCCTGATCAAATGATTAATTTATTGTTGTTGTGATGCTTTGGCCAAGTTTTTATAATTAACTGTTTACATCAAATCTCTCGTGAAACCGCTACACGTTTAACCATTTATTCGTGCACGTTTTAAAGAGAGTACAAACATATTTTTAAAGTAATTTTAATTATTCATCCACTTCTGGAATTATGTTTACATAATGTTTTTTTTTTTATCCACTACAAGCTAGCCCTTGACTGCGATCTCACCTGATGGTAGGTGATGATGCAGTCTAAGATGGTAGCGGGCTAACCTGTTAGGGGCATGGCAGTTATATTAAACCCATACCCCTTCGGTTTCTACACGGCATCGTACCGGAACGCTAAATCGCTTGGCGGCACGTCTTTGCCGGTAGGGTGGTAACTAGCCACGGCCGAAGCCTCCCACCAGGCAAGGCAGGCAAGGCAAGGCTTTTGTCCCCTTTCTTACTAAATGGCGAATTGTTTAATTCATACCTACTTATTATATGAAACGTTTTAGTATTTATATTTATATTAAGCTTTTGACCGTTGCTTAGTTCACGTTAGCTTCGATTTTCATATTTTAAAAGCCCTATTTTACTCCCTTGGGGAATGAATTTTCAAAAGTCCTTTCTTAGCGAATACCTGCGTCATAAAAACTATCTGTATGCCAAATTTGAGCCCGATTCGTCCATTGGTTTGACCTGTGCGTTGATAGATCAGTCAGTCAGTCAGTCACCTTTCCCTTTTATATATTTACTAGCCGATGCCGGCGACTACGTCCGCGTGGATTGAGGTTTTTAGTTCCCGCGGGAACTCCTTAGTTTCCGGGATAAAAAGTAGCCTTTGTGTTAATCCAGACTATAATCTTTCTCTGTGCGAAATTTCATCTAGATCCGTTCAGCCGTGATTGAGTAACAAACATCCATCCATACATCCATTCAAACTTTCGCATTTATAATATTTATTTGATTGATTTGATGAAGAAGATTGTAAATACGAAAGTGTGTCTGTTTATTTGTCTCTCTCTTTGTCTGCTACGCTTTCTCAGCCCATCTTTTCAACCGATTTACGTATAAGTACTGTATACTTATGTTTTATACATTTGTCTCAGAAAATTAAGGCTTAAGCACTAACCCGCTGGAACAAAAAATAACTTAAAACTCGCGGACGAAGTCGCGGGCTTTGTCTAATATCTAGTATAGAAAACACAACGTCCACTTGCAACAAAGAAAAGTTTAACTGCTACATAACTCAAGGGTGACTTTGCACAGACGCAGTCGCAGGATAAAACTATCAACCTAATACACCCTGGGCAATGTACATAGTACATAAATTGCAATTTCCACTGCAATATATAACAATTACGCTAAGACTCCAGCTCTTAAGGTGAACTCTTGTGACCTAGATAGAAGGATAATATAAATGTGTGAGTGTGGATTATTTATAAATAGTTGTAAAAAAGTATTTCATTATTTTTAATAACTAAATATTTTTGATTTTATTTCCAAGTATTTTTCTCTATTTTGTGTAAGCGACAATCCAGAAGTGGGTATTAATGAAACACTTTTAATATATTTGTCCTCTCATTTAAAACTTGCACGAGTAAATGGTTAAAAACGTGTAGAGGTTTCACGAGAGATGTAATGTAATTGGATAAAAGTTGGCTTTACTTAAAAACAATATTCATTTGATCCGGCCACGATTGCTATCGTAAAGCTCTAAACCAAATTGCGATCTAAACACAAAAGTATTCAATAATCGCTGAGTCTGCCGGCAGGCTGAATGGCGTCCGTATCCACAGATTAAATCGAATGACATGAAACGAGTCAAATTGACAAATATTATACTTCCTGTTTCCTGAGAGATACTTAAATGTGACATTATATTTTAAAATATAATGTATGTAAATAATATTAAACACGAGTTAGAAAACAGACTTAAGACAGCAAACCCGTGCGGGGTTCGAGGCAATTCTGGCCTCGAGGCCTTCTATTGAACACGCAAACGGAAATACGCACCCGGGAGTCGAACTTGGGATCTCGTCGGCCGCAGTCGAACACGCTAACCACTAGACAACGAGGCAGTTTTATAAAATTTTAATTAAGTAAGTATATTTAAATTACATAAATAGTAGATAGGAACATAAGTCAAAAAGAACTATTTTATTTGTCATAATAGGCATGATGACTGATTTTGAAAAATGGTCAGATTATGTTCGGAAGTATCTACTATTTCGAAAAAATATCTTCTATTTCAGCAGAAAAATAAGGTTTGGTAGATGAAATTGGCATTTGAAATTTAAATTTAAAAATTCACGCCAAAACGCTCGGCGGTGTCATGGCGTCGTTTGTGACGTCACTATTATTTTCACCAATGTAGGTACTCTGTGCACTGTGCAGTAAACAATAGTGTGATTGTCAAAGCTCGAAAAAATACAATTGTGACGTCATTCGCTTCTTGGTGTTTAATCCATTATGGCGGATTGCTGTATTTTATCGTTTTATTTTCATTAGATAAATTCATAATTTCATTGATTCTTGGTTACTGTCATCATGCCTAACTTAGCCTGAGCGGAGAATTGGCTATTTGACATTTTTCGGAAAAATACTTAAAAATGTACGTAGGTTCATTTTATACCTCTTACAATTAACTTTTTCTCAAAAAAAGCGTTATTTATTAGAAAAAAATACATTTTTAATACATTAATTTTAAATTCACGCGAAAACAGCCGGTCACGTGACATTTGCTAGCTGTGACGTCATAGCTCAAAATAAAACAAAGCTAACTACGACGCTCCAAGTTTTATTTAATTTTAAGTGGAAAGTTTACAGCTTTTTTAATGCATTTGTGGAAATTACAAGCTACAAGACGTGTGTAGAAATACAATAAATAATAAGTAATTAATATCCTGACAAATTGTATAAACACATTCCTATATACTATATTACCTATGTCATAATTTAAACTTCGAAAGCAGTGGTTACAGTTAATCTGCCGAGACCCGGAATTTAAATCGGATAAATATCTGCGGTATTACTTTGCGAAGTCCACTTTGATGTTAGTGTTATGAAGAAATCAACTTAAAACTCTGATCTAGCAAAAATGAATTAAACCTAACCTGACATTTTCTTCATAAAACATGACATAAAATTAAAATAAATTATATTTCTGTCACTTTACAGCAGCACTTCCTTAGGTCTTAAACACGAGACCAAAGTACTATTACTTTGTTTATTTCGGTACTTACATGGAAGTTTTAATATATTACGAAACTCGGCAGTGCAAAAGTTTACACGCAAATAAATTTTCAACCATAAATGAATCGACTTTAGGCAAATTTGTACTATCAGCTGTAAAGCATAAACCCATTTCATTTAACCTCTCACAATCACAAATCGAAATATATTACTGTTAATTTTCTCAATAATAGCAAACGATAGTACACACGACGTTTTTTTTTTGAAATGTGACATCACACGGGGCTCAGTCATGACCGCCCGCGTTTCGCTTCTTGTAATCCACAGATAAAAAATCACAAATTTGTTTTGCAAAAATAAAATATTTACAATTTATTTTAATGCAAAATACATATTGTATAATTATTGTTAACCCACAAGCTACCAAATCTAACATATTTCATATTTTATAGTTACAGCTGTCAAGTAGCCAATTGTAATCATTATTGAGCCAGCAATGGATTGAAAATGATGATGATCTATCTAAGTATAAGGATCTAGATAAGTATATCGATCTAAAATAACGGCATTGCCAAATACTAATAATTACAAATTAAGATTGAAGTTTGAACAAATCAGTATATGAAATCAATTTCAAATTAACAATAATTTTAATATAAATCTAAAAGTCCGATATCAATACTAGAAACGTTACAAAAAATCTTACCGACATATTCTGCCGTCCGCGTCGCTCGATTTTGAGTTCTATTTCGCTGGTGATAAAGTCGATGTGGGTGGATTCGTGTTGACAAGGGTACCTAAATGATAGTGGTGGGCATGATAGCTATTTTTAAAGATTATCATTTCGATATTCCTCGTTTTTATAACGTGATTTTTCACGACAAGCGATTTTTCTTTTTTCGATATGTACATTGATTGTGCTGCAGTTACATTTGTTGGCCACATTAATAAACTAAATTTATTTATAACATGTTGGACATACAGTTGCCCCTTATGTTATCATGTCGTGTCGTCATGTTTTGACTCTACCACCGGTTCGGAAAGAAGTTCTGCTGAGAAGAGCCGGAAAAAACCCAGTTGCTCTTTTTAAAAACAAGATATTACAATACGTATCGTAATTATTATCTAAGTATAAGTCATATTATATACGATGTAATAATTGCTAATAATCATTTACATTTTGTAAGTCTATCACGTCTTTGAGAGGTGATATCTAAAGAACGGCCCTATTAATTGCGTCAGTCCTGCGCATGTCCTGCGTATACTTTAATACTGTATAAGAATCAGCCTTTCTAGTTATGGTTCATTTTTGGTAACCAAAACACGTCTTTGAGCGACCATATCTAGTGAAAGGCCCATCCGCATACGGGTCTTTCACTATCGTCATCAGTGGAGAGCGTAGCACCCACCTATCACTGAATCAGCCTTTCTAGCGATAATTACCAAAAGTGCAGCTATCTCCTATAATATTATATCCCGAGGAAGGCCATGGGCATACTTTTTATGCCGGAAAATTAAAGAGTTCTCGTGGGAATCGAAAACAACTTAGTCCACGCGGACGAAGTCGCGGGCATCATCTAGTTTTTCATAATTTCTCACAGGTGATTTTTAATTAGATAGCAGTGTTACCTATCTTTGTCACGTGATTTTTCACAGTGATTCTTCACACGCTATCTGTGATATGGTCCCATCTCTACTAAATGATAGTCACGGACAGATAATAGCGGTTCGATTAGCCATCCGCGGTTAATTCTTGCGGGTCATTTATTATAACGCAGCATTGTGATGGTGATGTCATCAGGGTTTTATTGGGATGTCTTCTAATCTTTGGATGCGGCATTCTCTACCTACGTATATTGTGGTGTAAGTTTTCTGTTGTGACTTGTGAGTGAGTGCCAAGTACTTTCACAACAAGTACACTATATTTTATTTTTATTTTATTTGTTTACATCAGGCAACTAGGCCCATAGAAATATATACATAATATAACATATAACACAATAAAATAACATTAATACATATTTATGATTAGATGATAACCGCGACTTCGTCCACGTGGATTAAGCTTTTAGATTCCCGCGGGAAATTTTTAATTTATTAGGATAAAAAGTAGCCTATAAACATTGCAGGGAACGACATATCCCTACCAAATTTTATCAAAATCGGTTAATAGCGTGGGCCGTGAATGCGTAGCAGACAGACAGACCCACACACTTTGTCATTAATTATAATTTTAAGTACGGATATGGACTTTTAGTCTTCGTATCTGGATGGGTGATTGATTTTGAAAGTTGTTTCAGTGTAACAACTACGACCGTGCTTCTTCTTCTTCTACGTCGTTATACACTCTTGACAGACTTGGCTTTTGGGGCAGAGGTAACAACTGCTGCAACCACGAAAATTTCGTTTTTTTTTTTAATCAACTACAAGTTAGCCCTTGACTGCGATCTAAGATGGTAGCGGGCTAACCTGTTAGGGGCATGGCAGTTATATTAAACCCACACCCCTTCGGTTTCTACACGGCATCGTACCGGAACGCTAAATATCTTGGCGGTACGTCTTTGCCGGTAGGGTGGTAACTAGCCAGACCAGGGAAAATTCAGAAATTATAAATTCCTAAATTGACCCTGCCGGGGATCGAACCCGGGACCTCCGCACGTTAAGGCAACAGCGCTACACACTGCGCCACGGAGGTCGTCAAAAGGAGGTCGTGTAGTAGTATTGAAATTGGAATATTCGACAAACGACTTAGTTAATGCCCTATATGAATTTTGCTACATTTTAATTTTTTGTATTTATTATGCAGCCCATTAACAAGCTTTAGCCAGTTGATATAATTCCATGACAAAACCTACCTAACTAATGATCCAAGTACCTTATCCACCATCACTTTTTCATGCAGTCTAATTATAGTAGAGCTACTACTCCATAGTAAGCCGGCTCCATCTTAGACTGCATCTTCGCTTGCCATCCATTTGAGACGACTATCAAGACTCAAGGCCACCTTTCAGTGAATTAAAAAGCCATCACTTGCCTTCTCCAAGTGTTCGTGTGCTCGATGATGTATCGCTGATACGAGCCGCGGCGATCACCGCCGGTCACGATCTAAGAACGGAACTTATTAATTCCGTCACTCCACACTCCGCGGAGAAACACATTTACTATTTATTGGAACACAATTACTATTATTGGAATACATTTTTAGCCCTGGAAAATGTATGCCCGCATTTATACGTGCAAAAGGTGAAAATGCAAGTAAGTTGCAAGTGCATTATGGGTAAATGCTGAGCTCATGTAAAGCTAGTCTGTGGTGTCACAGACAAGCTTTATATATTTCTTTTTTTTTTCTTTCTGATGAAATCATACCAAATAACTGGTGTAGTGTAGTAGTTGTAGAAAAGTCGCGTTATTCTTTTAGGTGTCTTAATAAACATACGGCATGTTTTTTTGATGACCTCCGTGGCGCAGTGTTGAGCGCTGTTGCCTTAACGGGGGAGGTCTCGGGTTCGAATGCCGGCAGGGTCAATTTGGGAATTTGTAATTTCTGAATGTTCTCTGGTCTGGTCTGGTGGGAGGCTTCGGCCGTGGATAGTATACATGTATACATCATCATCAGGGGAGATCGCAGTCACTAACTTGCAGTGGAATTGAAATTTTTTTTATAAAATCTTACTGTATTTTACCAGGTCTTATTTTCACAAAATTTTCATTGGCCTCAAATAATCTTGATTTACATTCAATTGCCTTCAATTCATTCAGATGATAATATATTAAACAGAATGTATCTCGCCACATTACTCTTACACGTCAGTAGTCATAAATATTGTAACATTTCTTACCTCGTTACAAATACAATCATTTTGCCATAAATTACGCTATCAAATACCACTTTCAACATTTCTCAAGCATTCAAACAAATTAGCGACACCGTACAATGGTATAATGTTATAAATTCTCTTTGCATACGAATAAATATAACCATACAACGCTCCTAAACATTTGAAACTTCAAAAAACATTCAAACAAAATCCACCTCTAAATCTTTAATAACAAATTCCATTATCCCATCCCATAAAACCGTCGAGGCATCTGTAAAACCACTTTTAAGCTGCACTATACAAAGATATGTGCCTTATCACGTAAGGCATAGGAGCTAAGATGCAAATGAAAGTCATTTTTAAGCCTCGTCTACATCATTTAACAGGACACCCTGTCTGTTAAGCCTACACCCCACCCACATATTTGCAATTCATACTTACGTTGTGTACTACCCCTACTAAATAAATACTTACATTCTATTGTAACCTTTATGTGTATTATTACAAGGAGTTTTATTGCGTGAAGATTTATAAAGCTTAAATAAAAGTGGAAGATCGTACCTAATGACCATACTGATATGAAATAGGCGTACATGAAATACAAGTTTTCGAGATTAAAAGGCTACAAAATAATCTAAATAGAGTGTGGAATGGAGTACATTTCGTTGATATGGCGGACAGGAAACTTCGATAAGGTAATGTAATGTAATAAGTTGTTCTGGTCGTGCTAAGTTGGAGATTAGACAGGTCGAAAGAAGCCAAGCCGACCATGCCAAGCAATCAAAGCTAGCAAGCAAGAAGAAAGAAGTCGAATAAAAACTCGAATTACTTAATTATAATTTTTTTTTTTTTTTTTTTTTTTTTTTTTTTTTTTTTTTTTTTTTTTTTTTTTTTTTTTAATTATTTAATAGTTTATTCCTTACAAATTATTATAATTACGTTGAATGTGTTAATATTGTCTACAAAATGATGGCCACAACTTCGTCAGTGTTGATTTAGATTTTTAGTGGAAACTGTTTAATTCCCGATTAAAGAAGAAAAAATAAAAAGTAGCTTATGCCCTTTCCCGGGATGCAATCTATCTCTGTGCCAAATTTCGTCAAAATCGGTTGAACAGATGAGCCGTGAAAGCGTAGCAGACAGACAAACACACTTTCGCATTTATAATATTAGTACAGATACAAACTTTTGAGAACAACGTTTAAAATACTTCCTCGTTCTCGTCCGATTCAGGTGGTTAGTGGGTTTAATCAGCAGGAGGTGGTTACCCCTAACTTATACTTAGTTATATGCTTTTTTCTGTGATATTACAAATGCGAATGTTTGGATGGATGGATGGATGTTTGTTACTCAATCCGAACCAGTGGTAGATTCACTTGACGATTCAAAAGTACTTGTAAAAGTTTATTTGAATAAAAAATATTTGATTTGATTTGATTTGATTTGAATCACGCCAGAACGGCTGAACGGGCTATCTGGATGAAATTTGGCACAGTGTCAGATTATATAGTCAGTAGGTATAGTCTGGAATAACACTTATCTCCCGGAATGTTAATTATCCCGGAATTTATAATATTACTTTAGATAACCATATTGTGTGACTATCGGTATCACATTGAAGGCAGACCGATATCATTAGTTAGTAGGTATTGCAATGTGACCCTCAACTAACAGACACCTCTTCCCACCCTCCTGAAACCTGACACCTATGATACTAATGTTGGGTCATTGTTCGACTGTTAAATAGACCGTTCACGTGACAAAATACAACTGGTCTAGTAGTTAGCTATTGCAGCCGACGAGGTCCTGAATTCGAGTCCCGGGTAAAGCCGTGATTAAGTATTGGGTTTTTCTGACTAGAAGTCCTCAGTAGCTCGGAGTTGGGAAGTTGTCGGTGTTTCACGCCCGTGCCTCGGACACGGTTATTATCATGCATGATAATAGTCGTTAAAGCCCGCCAACCCGCACTGGAACAGCGTGGTGGGTCTTAGCTCTAATTCCCTCTCTCCTGTGAGAGTGGAGGCCTGTGCCCAGCAGTGGGACGTTAATGAGCTGTAGTGGTGGCATAATATAGTAACGCACTACAAAGTATTTGAGAAATTAATAGTTAAAAAAAAACTTTCCAAAAAACCGACTTCCAAAACCACTGTAAAGTAAAAAATAATTTTGATTCGCCTGCTGCCTGATGTGTCAACTTTGCCTATCTTTGTTATACTCGCCCGACTTCAACATAGTGTGTAGAAATCAAAATTATTTTTTACTTTACAGTGGCTTTGGAAGTGGGTTTTTCGGAAAGAATTTTTATTTTTAACTTTTTAGGAGAAGTTAGGACTTGGTTTTAAGCATGAAGTCGTTGCTTGACACCTACAATATGAATTCATCATAAAAAAATCCTAAATCGCTATTTTTAAGGAGTTCTGTACCCTACAGCATCAGGGTTGAGGAGTTGGGACTCAAGACACACGTGTATACACGTGACTTGATACCTACTATATGTATTCACCATCAAAATTTCCTAACTCCCTAGTTTTGAGGATTTCATGTAGTACGGTACACCTACAGCATCAGGATTGAGGATTTGGAGTCAAATTTTGTTATGGGACCACCTCGCGAGCTTCCTCTAACCAGTGAAAAAAAAATTACAAATCGGTTTAGAAACCACGGAGATATGCACCGACATACATTTAAAAAAAAAAGGAAAACAAAACATACGCGCCGAATTGAGAACCTCCTCCTTTTTTGGAAGTCGGTTAATTAATCCATAGAAATATTATTAAGACGAGTCTTTGAACAGTGCGTGTCGCCAGTGACAACTATGATATACACTAGCTAGTGCCAGCGACTTCGTTCGCGTACAATTTCTAATAGAGTTTCCTTTACAATTTCCTTTAGAGGCTATGTATAGCTTATTCAGGTAACTCTTATTCAAAACTAATATTAAACTATCTGAAAAAACATAGAACTTTCATTTAACCTTCCAACCCCAATTCACATCCTCAGGGGTGAGTTTTCTAAAATCCGTTTCTTGGCCGATGCCTACACCATAGAAGGATCCTACCTTCCAAATTCGAAATTTGTATGCTTTATAGTTCCTGTGATATCGTGATTAGTCGTGGTATTTCGCTTTTATATACATATATATAGATGAAGATATATACGAAAGTGTATGACCTGTGTGTATGTGCACTAAACCAATGAGGCATCAGTAAAAATGAACGCAATTTATTATATAACCAAACTAAGTTTCTACAAAGTTGTTTACGAGATCCGTTTCGTAATCCAATGTTTTCCATACGAAGTATACACGGCATGTACTCTTGTTATTTGGGGCTTATAAGCCTTATATAACATTGAATTGGCCTTGGTAAAGTTGATCGGTGTATGGTAACAAGGTAAAGTGTGATGGATCTTATTCACACAACAGGTGGGACCTCACTTAAAAAAATCGTAAAAAAACACTTGTTGAGTGAAATTATACCATTTTGATGAATATTTTCTTAATGACGAATTTGTATGGATGGAAGCAATCAATACAAGTACATCCATAGGTACCGAGTTTCTTGCCTCTTTCTTCTCAGTAGAATTCCGAACCGATGGTGGAGTCAAAATTAGGTGAATCATTGTTCAATTAAAGTGAAATTCAAGTACCAACACCATTCACCTGGATGGTAAGTGATGACTGATGATGCACATAAATGACAAATCGTTAGCTTGCAACGCCCGCATCGTATACGAAACACGTTTGATTGTGTCGCGATAGTCTGTGCAGCTCCATAAAAAAGCGCGAACTTTTTTTTAAGTGAAACTTTAGAAATTTTGTGTATTGAAAATTCGATGAAACGAAAAAGCGACACCAAAGAGAGACATATTCATAAATAAATAGGATTTAGCCTGCGAGACAATGAGATAGAATACAAGTTATATGTTCACGTCCAAAAGATGGCGCTGTACGATATTGAGTCCTGAGTTTGCACAGCCAGAACTACGAGTAGCTGCTATGTACGATACGCGGACTTGAAGCTCGTGAGCCTTTTCTCCCAGTCGACCTTTGGAAGGTGTGAATAAGGCGTGTTGTGGGTAGTTAGGTATTTTGTGTGCCAGATAACATTTTTTTCAGTAGTGTGTTTTCCCCTAGGAACTATTTTCAAGATTAATTAAATCCAAGTGACCGGTTTATGTAAGCGGCAGTTTTCCACCGCTATATTAAGGCCCTGAACGTTTGGCCCTGAAGTGGGGCTAAATATGCACCGTGCGTGCCCAGAGTAAATATTGTGACCACGTGTGCACCGGGCTTTACACGTTAGCCTTGTGATACAGTTGCGAGCTATAGCCGAGTTTCTCGCTAGCTCTTCTCGGTAGGGATGGCATTCCTAACTAGTGCTTGATTCATTTGACGATTCAAAAGCACTTGTAAAAGTTTATTTGAATCAAAAACATTTGAATTTAGAATTTTATAAAAAATAATAATTATGTAAATCTTTTAATTTACTCCGATCAAACCTACTAATTGTATACTTAATTATTATAATCATGCAAAACAAACACTAAACCAATAAAGAAAAAAAGTGGTGAATTAATGCTTTGCATGATCGTTGAATTTCGTATGACAATCTAATAAAAAAAAATTGAATTTTTTCGAACAAAGGCCAACAATTGGCTTCCTTCAGAATAGGGTCGGTGCCAGATAATCAAATCAGCAACTTTATCAGACGTCAAAACGCACTCTCACTAAAGTGCAAAACACACAGGGAGGGGGTGTGGGTCGGGCGCGGGCCATTTAAATACAAGGAATTCGACCCGGCCCGCGCCCGACCCGCGCCCGCTCCCTGTGTGTTTTGCCCTTAAGGGATTTGCATGAAATTGTGACGTCATTTAAAAAATATTTATTTTTGACATAGGCAACATCCCAATTGTATCTTTCTAGTAGAAAAGTGTCTAGCTAAACTACACCAGCTAGTAAGCTTTTAAAGCTATATCATTGAGCTTAATAAATAAATCTCATCTCCCACTGTACAACGAGCCTGTAACAAAATAATAAAGTGGCCGCGTCACGCACACACGGTCCCGTCTCATTACCCCGAATTGTTTTAGTTAAATAAGCTAAATCTGCCCGTGGGCGCTCAGCTTTACATTAATATTAGAACAGCCTGTAATAGCTCATTTAGATGATGATATGAACAGCGCTTAATCAGATCAGGAATGAGAATGTTCTTCTGACAACAGGGCAGCTTTTCCATTTTTCCAATTTCCAATTTCACTTCAAGTTAGCCCGCTACTGCGGTTTCATCTGGTGGTAAGTGATGATGGTGCGAGCAAGCCCGTCAGAGGTATGGCAGTAATATTAAACCGATTACTAAACCGGTACTCTACACGGCCGGCATCGTACCGGAACGCTAAAACGCTTGGCGGAACGTGTTCATCAGTAGGGTATAAAAAGCAGGGCAAAAAGCCTAGGTCCTTCCCCATGATACAACCTAACCCTGTACCCTTCAATATCGGTTGAACAGATGGGCCGTGAAAGCGTAGCAGATAGACAAACAGACACACTTTCACATTTATTATATTAGTATGGATCAGTAAGAAATAATTTATTTTTGACATCTCATCATCTCTATTGCAACTAGTCCTTAGTACTTAGGTAAGATGCAACGCGAAGTTTCCCTAGAGTTCGCAACTCGAAAGTCATCAGTTATTCAATGAAGTTCGGACACTCGGTGTCGCGTATGGAAACTTCGAGATTAGTACTCCGACGGTGCAATGCATAAAATATTGCTAGTAATTTCATTACCTATAGCCCTGACGTCACAGGCGCGTTACAAGTTTGTTTTCATATAACCTGCATTGAAAATACGAATTTCAATGCCTGTTGAGCCACCTGAAACTGGTCAATTTCAGACGAATACGTCATGCAGCGGGGAGAAAGTGATGGTTTTCTATCCGCTGAATGACGTAGCAGTCCTCCTTTCAATCCTGTCAGAGTATCTTTTGTTTATTTCAAACGCGATGGACGATGGTATAGCATTGGCTACAATAAACTTGTCAAAAAAAAAATTAAATACAGTCTGGACCGGTTTTTAAATAGGTTGCTTATTAAGGCGTATATATATCTATTACTAGAAAATGCCCGCGACTTCGTCTGCGTGGATTAAGTTTTTTTGATTCCCACGGGAACTCTTTAATATTCCGGGATAAAAAGTAGCTTATTTCCTTCCCCTGGATACAAACTATCCCTATACCAAATTTCATTATAATCGGTTGAAGAGATAGTTTTTTGAATTGAATTTTCCGGGATAAAAAGTAGCCTATGTCCTTCCCCGGGATACAACCTATCCCTGTAACATTTAATCGAAATCGGTTGAATAGATGGGCCGTGAAAGCGTAGCAGACAGACAGACAGACCGATAGACAGACAGACACACTTTCGCATTTATGATATTAGTACCTTTAAATATGGATTATATAAAAATAAAAAGCAGGTTTCATCTATTAAACAGATCGGTGAAGGTCGTCGTATATCGGGATCTATGAACAACCATTGCATACAATCATTTGACAGTTAACGTACGAACCGTTTAAGGAGTTCATACATGGTCAAATTAAACGTCATCAAAATACAGGTCGAATTAAACGTTTGACAAATTACTATTAAGATTTCCTTACACAATCGGGGAGCAGTTTCTAGCTATAGGTATTACTTTAGTAAAAAGGTCAACGTACTTGTCCCCAAATTTAGTGAAGTGATCAGTTTATGAGTGTTTACATTAATTTATGGCTGGTTGTGTCCACACGGCTCGGGGCTAATACCGGAACTTTAATTATTTGGGGGGATAATTTAGGAGTCATATTAAATGGGGGTATAGAGCACACCCATTTTAAGGACATTTGATTGTACATGGATTATCTATGACGCAGACACCCACTGAGCTAGGACTGAGGTATTGCAAATGGATCGATAAAATATTTAGTGAAGTTCATCAGAATGTTTTTTCATGAATGTCATTTAAATGTTTGGAACAAGAAAAAGCCGCTAAAACATACAAATGTATGTGAAGCTTGCGATATGCACCACTTTTTTTTATTTTTTAATCCACTACAAGTGACGACCTCCGTGGCGCAGTGTGTAGCGCTGTTGCCTTACCGTGCGCAGGTCCTGGGTTCGATCCCCGGCAGGGTCAATTTGGGAAATTTATAATTTCTGAATTTTCCCTGGTCTGGCCTGGTGGGAGGCTTCGGCCGTGGCTAGTTACCACCCTACCGGCAAAGACGTGCCGCCAAGCGATTTAGCGTTCCGGTACGATGCCGTGTAGAAACCGAATAGGGGTATGGGTTTAATATAACTGCCATGCCCCTAACAGGTTAGCCCGCCACCATCTGACTGCATCATCACTTACCATCATTTGAGATCGCAGTCAAGGGCTAGCTTGTAGTGGATTAAAAAAAAATGTAAATATATTTTATTATTTTCAAAAGAGCAACCACCGAGTTTCTTGCTGGTTCTTCTCGGTAGGGACGGCATTCCGAACCAGTGGTAGATTTATTCGACTATTCATAAGCACTTGTAAAAAGTATTTGAATAAAAAGCATTTGAGTTTGAATTTGAAATTTGAATTTGACAATGCACAAAAGTAATTTTACAATTGTGCATTGTGGACTTCCGCAAAGTAGCGCCTGCTTCTATCCAATATACGTCAGAATACTCATGAGGTAGGGTTCCGGGGCCATGATAGTCAACATCATGATCTTTGACGGCCATTATTTTTTTTAAACTGTAGTATTACTGGAATCCTGTGAGAACTCGGGAAGAATAGATGTAGACAGACAGACACACTTTTGAATTTATAATATGACTAGACAATTGCTGACGAAATCTCAACCCTAAATACATGCGGATGTCGTGACGAATAAAAGTAAGTTTGTATATTAGTAGCAAAATTGTGCTTCTCTGAGTATGATAGTTTACATTATTTGAAGATTTACGCTAAATAAAAAAATATTACTAAAAAATAACCTACAGCAAAATTCCATAATATTTATTTTTTACAAAAAAATATTATGAAAATTGTTACGTTGTCGGTCTGCCTCATCAGCGAAACGTGCCGCGAGTGTCAGATTCTGATGTGAAGACGTCAAACCGGACAATTAGTGCTTTCGCTTACCTAACTTCGGTGCGAACAGACATCTTTACTTATTATATTATTTTACATTTTGTTATACCTTTATACCTACCACTTGTTATACCACTTCATTAAATAGTTATACACCCCAAAAGGACTTCATCATTACAAACCTGCTTCGGGACAGCCGCCCAATATAACTGGCGCAGTCTTAAAGGATCGTTCTGCTGCTTCAAGGTCTTCGTGCATCACCTAAAAATCAGGTCGACGCCTTCGAATTCCTTGACAGGACGACAGAACCTACAAGGAGCTGCTGTCATAGAAGCTGCCGCTGAAGACTTCGACTCATACTGAACATCGATGGATCGAAGCTCGTCAACGACTTTGGTTATGTAAGTCCATGAAATCCTTTTTATTGGTTGTGGTATAAATTTTTCGGAGGGTTCTATAATATACCTATAAGGTTTTTCTTTCCCGCGTAGTTCTTATAATTTTAGCCGTGTTAGTCTTTAATACATAGTTAAAATAAATTACTTAATTTTAAATTAAAATTATGGAAATTAGTCAAGTAGATTTGTTAGATAGAATAAATAAGTCACTAAAGTTTTTACCGAATTTTGATGGAAATTCTTATACATTAACTAGATTCCTAAAATTATCCGACCAATTAGTACGCTCATTTCTTAATCCGGCTCCAGAGTATGAGCTTTCAAATCTTTCTCTGATTAATGGAATTTTAAATAAAATCACTGGATCTGCCGCCAGAACCTTAGCAACTAACGGCATTTCCAATGATTGGCCTAGCATTAAATCTACATTAATAAATTGTTTCGCCGACCATAGAAATGAAACCGCATTACTCTCAGACCTATCCCTTTTAACTCAAGGCCATACTACAGTATCAAATTTTTATGAACAAGTCCAAAATCTGCTGTCCACGATTATTACATACATAGAGTTACACGATAATGTTAGAACTACTATAGACGCAAAAAGAACACTCTACCATAGTATAGCTCTTAAGACCTTCTTGAGGGGCTTAAGAGAACCGTTAGGGTCAAGATTAAGGTGTATGAGACCCCCCACTTTAGAAAAAGCTTTGGAATTTGCCAAAGAAGAATTAAATATAATTTACTTACAGAATAGAACCAAATTTTATCAAAATTGTAATAGACATACTTCGAGACCTTATTCTTCTTATTCACACCGAAATTATTATAATAGCATGAAATTCCCTAAAAGGTCACGAAGATACCCGAGGTTCCAAAAGCATATTCCTTCTACAGAACCTCAATACCCATCAAGTAGTTACGTTCCATACCAATCCGACCCTGATCCTAAAAATTTCTCACAAGTAGAGTTAAATCTACATAGTATATTGGAAACTCCAGAAACTCAAATTCCTTTTGATTTTTATAAATCCAACCAACATATTTCCCATGAACAATACGAGTACATGCCAGCTAAGTGTGAAAGTGAAATTGACACCGCCGACGATAAGCGGAATTATGTGTCCATATTATTACATTTGCCCACAGATCAATTTAATCAAGAAGAGGCAACTAATTTAATTAATCTCGTCAAAGAATATTCAGACTTATTTTATTTCGAAAATGATAATTTTATTAATGACTATCCTCAATTCGATCCCAATTTTGTAGAGAACTTGTATCCGATTTCAAACTTAACCGACGTTTTAGACAAGTTAGGGAAATCCTTGTACTTTACAACTCTAAGTTTCGAAAATTGTAGTGCTGCTTTTAATTTTAACAATCTTCTAGATCTGCTAAATTGCATAGGTTACTCAGACCAAATTTTAGTTTTCTCTACATCATTGCAGGAACACTTAATGAATCTGCGTGCTCTTTTACAAAGATTAAGGTGTTTAAATTTTAAACTTAATATAGATAAATCAGAATTCTTCAAACATGATACACCTCTATGCCATATCTATTCTCCACATGGCATACAACCGAACCCATATTACATGTCTGATATTTTAAATTTTGCTCTTCCTAAAACTCGGACAGAAATTAAAGAATTTTTATCTCTTCTTGGTTACTACAGACGATTCATACCCAATTTTGCAAGCTTAACCAAGCCCTTAACATCTTGCTTAAAGAAAGGTGTAAAAATCAATTTGACTTCTGAATTCATTGATTGTTTCAAACAATGTCAAATTCTGGCTAAAAATATCCCTATCCTAGCATATCCTAATTTTGAACAAGAATTTAATTTAGCCACTTACTCATCTGATTCTACCTTAAGTGCAACACTCTCGCAAGGCCCTTCTGGCACAGATATACCTATCGCATACGCTTCCCGAACTTTAAATGATAGCGAATTGAAATACTCTAAAATAGAGAAGGATCTTCTATCAATAGCCTGGGCCACAAAATACTTCAGACCTTACCTTTTGAATCAAAAAGTTAGAATAATTTCCGACCTCCAAAATTTACAGAATCAAAAAGAACCGAACACACGCATAATGAGATGGAAGTTAAAATTAGCAGAATACGATCACATTCTAATTAAGCGCAATGACTTTAATAATACCGATGAAAAATTACGTTTCACTACTACTGATTCGGATTTTAATGGAAAATTATCTAGTCCAACGAAACCACCGACTTCATCTAAATCTAAAGTAGAATTTTCAATCCTGGGAACTCCTATCCAAATCCAAGAAAAGCCCCATACTAGACACAACAAATTTGTCTCTAGGCAACGTATACATATATATACTTCTAAGAAAAGTCATGGCCCATTTACAAAGTCTCGATTAAAGAGACGTCCAAAAAATAATACGTATATTCCATAGTTGTACTTTATTCACTTACCTAGTAACACTTTAATTTAAAAGCAACTAAGTATAGTAGGTACTTGTCCGATGAGCTCGCGACATTCCCAGTAGGTATCACATCTCAACTTACTGATAGGACTACACTATATTATACCTATTACTTATAATATGCACACTATATTATTCAAAATGCTTTACGAAGATTGAATTACTTTTTTGAATTTTACATTTTTATAGTTTTACTTTATACACTTTTTACATTTTAGAATCTATAGACTAGGCCTTACAAGAAATCTTTTATTATAAATGAGATACTTTTTCCACTAATCTAAGAAAACGAAAGCTCTTACTTATCGTCACAGTGTACGTCACAATGTGACTAATAAGGTCAATGAGCAATTAGAGATGTATGCTGAACGCTCAGTTTTTGTAACTTTTCGTTTTACCGAAAATTATACAAGATATTTTGAGCCAATCCAGCAATTCGAGCATACATTCACTTATGAATTATACCCAATTAACATCCTATTCTTAGAAAGTTATTTCTCATTTAAATAACCTAATTAAAAAGAGCAGATATTTAGTTTAACTATTATTTTACAGAATTCTAGAAATTGTAGTCCTTAGGTTTCCTTTTACATTTAGTTCAGATTTTTGTATCAGTTTAGCTTATATACCTATCATGCTTATATATATTTTAATAGTTTAGCCCAGTCTGTAATAGTAGCCTATCGTAGTAGACACGAACCTGTTATCACAACCAATTTCTTGGATTTTATGCACATAGAGGCTGAAAGCCCGAAGGTATAATTCGACAGCCCAGCGAGCAGTGGACTTCTTCGTGCTGCCAAGCAATGAGTGATCACCAAATGCATCTACAATACTAGACTATCCTCTTCGATTCAGTACTGTTACAGGAGATAGATGAAACGTGTTTAACCTCGCCTATCTCTCTGTCCAAGGAAGCTCTGATAGAGCAGATGACCCACTATTTCACCAAATGTCTTATAATATTATACATCATCATTCATCAGCTACCAATATTGAAGAATAAAGACCACACACGAAGCAGGAAGATTACCATTTATAGAAGACCTTTAGAAGATTACAGAAATGCCGCAATATTCGTTGCCTTCATCCCCAAATAATTGCTCATCTGATGGCGGAGGTGTTACGTTGTCGGTCTGCCTCATCAGCGAAACGTGCCGCGAGTGTCAGATTCTGATGTGAAGACGTCAAACCGGACAATTAGTGCTTTCGCTTACCTAACTTCGGTGCGAACAGACATCTTTACTTATTATATTATTTTACATTTTGTTATACCTTTATACCTACCACTTGTTATACCACTTCATTAAATAGTTATACACCCCAAAAGGACTTCATCATTACAAACCTGCTTCGGGACAGCCGCCCAATATAACTAAATCCATATTTAATATTATAAATGCGAAAGTGTGTCTGTCTGTCTGCTACGCTTTCAGGGCCCATCTTTTCAACCGATTTTGATGAAATTTGGTACAGGGGTAGATGGTATTCCGGGGAATACTTTTTATCCCCGAAAATTAAAGAGTTCCCGCGGGAATCAAAAATCTTAATCCACTCGGATGAAGTCACAGGCATCATCTAGAGGTAATAGATATACGCAATACTTACTTATAGTAGTTAATTGTTATTGTGTACCCACCTGTGCCGGAATGCCGCATATGCGTGCCGGTGTGCCGCGAATTAGCTCGACCGCCAGCTATGTGCCGGAGAATGACAACTATGCACGAATACCAATTATGGAATGGCTACTGGGAAATCGTATTACACTTGGATTTGTTCTGTTTTGTTACAAAACGCAGGTATACGTATAGAAGCTAATGCTTATACAGTAGCGTCACATGTAAATTCTGTAAAAATAGCGCTGGGGTTATTACATGGGCTCTAGTAGGTATATACCTACATTAGATATTATAGATTTAATGAAGGAGTTTAACTAACTCAAATAAGTACACTAAACTTAAAAGTGCTTGCATTTTATTACAAAAACTGGAAATAGCTTGCAAATTATTTTGTTAATTACTTCGAAACTATAGCACGTAATACAGCGATTTATCATATATTACACACGAATATACGTACTAGTGGTTACTGTATCACGTCAGTTCTAACTTCTACTACAATTCAGCTATAATGACACATCATTGTGATATAATGTGTCACAAGAGCATGTACGGCGCTAATTGTTGTTACTGTGTGGCCACCTGTGCCGGAATGCCGCATATGCGTGCCGGTGTGCCGCGAATTAGCTCGACCGCGAGCTATGTGCCGGAGAATGACAGCTATGCACGAATACCAATTATGGAATGCCTACTGGGGAATCTAATAAGTGTAGATTTATTATGTTTTATTATAAAAGCGACGTTAAAAACTAAGACCCACGCGGAAAAATAACATGATGATTCCCAGTTCCAATCTCGGTGTACGTATCGGTCCTAATGTGTGTAAAATTTATAACAAAATAAATTCCAGACCATTCCAAATCTTTGGAGAGTAATACAGCTTTTGTTACTCACTAAAAAAAATCTAATTGATAAAGCCTATTACAAATTAACTGACTTTTTTGAATACAAATAAGGCAGCCTCTCTACTTCCAATATTGTAATGAGAATTATAATATTCTACTGACATTATGTAATAACTATAAGAATAATTGTATTGGAATGCAAAATAAATGAATATAAATATGAATAAATTATAAATATGAAATTATGTCCGTCTGTCTGTTATCGTTTCATTATTCATAGCACAATAGCTGAATCCATTTTGATAAAATTGGGTTCGAGCGGACACAGATTACTTTGTATTTGGGGGTGGAATTTTCAAAAACTGTGAAATACGTATTTCTTAATTTTTACCAAAAGCCCAAATACCTAATGTATATAATTTGAAAAACGACGGACTTTTACACAAACTTTCACGGGGTTGAATTAAAAAAAATCCTTTCTTAGCGGATGCCTACGTCAAAAAAGGTATCTGTATGCCAAATTTCAGCCCGATCTGTCCATTGGTGTGAGCTGTGCGAGGTCAGTCAGTCATTTAGTCAGCGAGTAATATTTAGGTTATGTCAGAAAGGTACATAAATATTGCCTCGAAAAACAAAACGTACATCGATATTATAGTAGGTAAATAAGTAGTCGGGTAAAACATTCCTTTGCCCGTTTATGCCAGGCAAATATTCGAGCTATTTGCAAAGGTGTATGTATATCCAGGCTGGGTATAGTAGCCATGCAGTCGGGTAGGCGCGGGTTATTGTAAACAATTTTATTGATTGAATATTTGCCAATAAATTATGTTGAAACATTTTTCATTCATACATGTTACGAGCTTTCGGAGTTACGTGTGTTTTAAGAAACTAAATATCGCTAGTGTCATTTTATAACTTGTATTATAAGTGTTTAAACCCACATTTTGGGACATTAAACAATTCGTAAATATGTATCAAAAATTGCGGAAACGGCAGGATCACTTGTTTTAAGATGGAAACCTGCAAGCCCGAGAGTGAAGTGTGCAAATCCCCACTTGCCTAGCGTGGTGGACTCGGTGCGTCGAACTTTGATGACGTCACAATTCAGTATCTCGTACAAAATCCCATACGATTTAATGCGAGATACTTTATTTTATACTTTAAATATTAATTTATACTTTAAAAAAGTACAACAATTTTGCGGTCAAATCCGGTTTTTGTTCCCCACCTTCTCAGTTGATAAAAAAAAAGTGTGTGTGTGCAATTCAATTGACACACGGCAGATGTGAAACTTCAGAAAAGTATAGGCTACGAGAGAATGAGATAAATAAGTATAACTTGTATTCTATCTCATTCTCTCGTAGGCCTTTTATGAATATGTTTGTCTCTTTTTGGTGTCGCTTTTTCGTTTCATCGAATTTTCAAATCACAACGATTCTAAGGAAGTTTCACTTCAAAACAAGGATGTTAGTGCTCGCATTATTACTTCTTTATTAGTATTAGTCCTAACGTATAGGTTTTAATTACCACATAGCTGGGGCAATGAGTTCTTCATTGCTGTCTATAAAAATCTAATCCCTTTTTACGATTACATAAAATTCCAAATTAACGTCCTCCCAGCCAATGCATAGCAAAATGGTAATAAAACTAGTCTATTTGAATTCACGGCGACGCGACGCAGTGACGACCACGGCGACCAGAGAAAAGATATTATCTATAAAAAATAATGTCCATCATACTTTATCACAATTCTATCATACTAATATCTATTTTCATATTATAAATGCGAAAGTTTGGATGGATGGATGTTTGTTACTCAATCACGCCAGAACGGCTGAACGGATCAGGATGAAGTTTGGCACAAAGAAAGGTTGTAGTCTGGAATAACACATAGGCTACTTTTGGGTGGTTTGTCCTTCAATCACGCTGCAACAGAGCAATGTATCTGTCACCGTAAGATTGCAAAAACCGTTAGATTGTATTCTAACTAGCTAAACTGTAAACTGTCGACAGATTACAATTTTGAATTTAACGCATTATTTTTCGGTAGATTGTAACCTGTTAGGTATATTAACCCGATAAAACCTAAGTGCCTACCTGATTATTTATGTCGAACCCTAACCTAACCTACAAGAAAGAGACAAGAAAACGTAAATACAATGAATATTTCAAAAATTGACACTCAGAACATTGAACGTTTCACAATCTGCCGACAGTTTACAATTTCGCTAGTTAGATTACAATCTAACGGTTTTTGCAATCTTAAGGTGACATATCGACGTGATTTTTTGTATGGACATACTTGAAGATCTGGAAAGTGACACTACTACTACTTTTTAACTCGGAAAATCAAAGAGATGAATATAAAAAACTTACTTAAACTACGCAGACTATGTAGCGGGAATCAGCTAGTCATGCTAATATTATTAATGCGAAAGTGTATTTGTTTGTTGGTTTGTTCTTCAATCATGCCGCAACGGAGCAACAGATCGACGTGATTTTTGGCATGGATACCTATAGTTGAAGATCTGGAGAGTGACATAGGCTACTTTTAATTTCGGAAAAGTAAGGAGTTCCCGCAGCAATCAAAAAAGCTTAAACCACGCGGACGAAGTCGCGGGCATCAGCTAATCAGATACATTGACTAAATTGGCCTCAAATCTCTATCTTATCTCGTTGTTGAAATATTCATACAAACCAATCATTACATACCCTACATACATTGTTCCGTTGAAAATAAACACGTCTTATCACAATGATTGCGATTGTCACCGTCCACTCCTTTAAAGCGATAGCAATAAAGTACTTCCATAAACAACAGTCCGCATCTGGCGTTCTGCGATATGTCTTAACGATGTGCTATAACTTCTTGTATCTAAGGCTGCGGCGTGCATAGGCGGTAGCGGAAACTGAAAAAAAAAACAAATAAATCTTCCGACCGAATTTCTGTCATAATGGTCAACCTCGATATCTGCTATTAACAAGCGCAGAGGTGAACGCTGTGGTCTTATTATGTTAGGTCCCGGGTTCGATTTCCATGCGATTAAGCGTTCCGGTACGATGCTGTGTAGAATCCGGTAGAGTTATGGGTTTAATATAACTGTCATACCTCAAACAGCCCGCTACCATCTTAGACTGGATCATCACTTACCATCAGGTGAGATCGCGGTCAAGGGCTAACTTGTAGTGGAATAAAAAAAGATACCCAGTCGCTATTGTGTAAACTGTAAAGGATTGACTGAGTGACAGTCGTTGTAAATGTACATCTCATACAATATCAAAGTATGTAAGTAATGCTTTTATGCCTCTATGTCGTGCACGCCACAGGCCACTGTGTAGACGCTATAGATAGAATATTTAAAAAATCCTATGGGATCTTTAAAAGCCAAAAAAAAAAACGCGCCGAATTCAGAATCTCCTCCTTTTTTGGAATGCGGTTAAAAATTCAAGCGAACGAAGTAACGAAAACAGGCTAGTAAGTACATAATTTATATAAGTAGTTTTATGGTGTAATTGAAAAGACATTATTAGGTATTAACAAGTAAATATACAAAAACATTTTTTATATATTTTTTTAAAGATATTCACATAAATGAGACACCATATTTTAGATCATCTTTTAAAATACGAGTATATAAAAATATATAAAAACATAAAATATATTAAAGCACGACATGTACCATGTCGTGTTTTTATATATTTTATTTAAGATATTCACATAAATGAGACACCATATTTTAGATCATCTTTTTAATAACATTACAAAAGTATGGCTTCTTTAGACATTTTAGATTTAAAAAGATTTTTAATATTGTGACACAAATTTTTGAACCCTGTATTACGTATATTGTCGCTACTACGTCTGAATACCATATTCGTATTTTAACGATCGAAAGATCCTCAAATGTCTTTAACGAGCAAACATACGAATTTAACTGAAGAAGACGTAACGTGGTAAAAGGAAAATCCTTAATATAGTTGCCGTGTGATTGGATCGCCGGAAGATCTTGGTTTTGACCAAAAACAGAAGGCGGTTATGTATGAACTGCCGTATGTAGACGCGGCATGCGTATCGTATGTTAGTGAGGTAGCGATAACTTTCTACGTTTGCGAACAGGCGATCCGTCAAATTAAAAATACAAATAAACAAATCGTGAATAGAGAGGTACAATTTTTTTGACAAGTATCCGAAAAAAGAGCGGTGAATTTTTGTAATGTAGTAATTTTATATTTGCTGAATTTTTTCCTATAAGCATCGCCTATGTCCTTATTACCTTCTCCGAGATACAATCTAAAGGTCTAGATTACAGAGGCGCGGCACGTAGCGGTAATTATTCTTTGTATGAGTTTGCATGGAGCTGGGCCCACTTAAGCGACGCGACGCAGAGATACACTGCGCGACGCGGTTTCATAGAAACTCATACGAATAATACGTGCATCTAAGTGGGGTTAGCCCTTATTCTATACAAAATTTCGTTAAAACCGTTTGAGAAGATGGGCCGTTAAATCATAGCAAACAGACAGACACACTTTCGCCTAGTATAACATTAAGTATTAAATAGGATGGATTATTAAGTTTTTTCAAATATTTGTACATATATTTTTTTAAATCCACTACAAGTTAGCCCTTGATTGCGATGTCACCTGATGGTAAGTGATGATGCAGTCTAAGATGGTAGCGGGCTAACCTGTTAGGAGCATGGCAATTAATTAAACCCATACCCCTATTCGGTTTCTACACGGCATCGTACCGGAACGCTAAATCCGATCTATTGTATTATTATTATTTATGTGATTTATTGTAACCATATCCGCGTTCGCTTTAACAATGTCACAATGTGCTTATTCGGTATACACTATACAGCAATCATACTTACAATTAAAATGCTCTTTGTTGTAAAAAAGTAATGTATGGTCTAGACTCTAGTCATTTTAATAGAAATTGGCTTGCCATAGCAATAGCGAAGTCTGGACGGATGGTGGCTTTAAAATATGCAACTTTTTATAAAGGTAACTAAATGTTTTAAGTTTTTACGGTTATTAAAAAAAGTCGTTAAAGCCTAGTCATAGAATATTTATTTATTTTAGGTACAATGTATGTACACTTATTGGTGTCCAGTTAAGTCAATGAAATAGAATGAGTACTACTAAAATTCTACATCAATGAGTTAGGTACTTAAACAATATGATGGTGGTAATCAGTTACGGTATCTTATAACTAAAGCTACGAGGGTTCCAAACGCACCCTGGTCTGAGAAGGGCCCACAACAAACTCAGCCTGGTTTTTTTTTATTATCACCGTCTCACAAATATCGTAAACTAGCGAATGAACGCGACTTCGTCTGCGTGGTTAGAGGTTTATTGGTTACCGCGGGAGCTCCTTAATTTTCCGGGAATTATGTGCTATTCCAGACTATAATCTAGCTCTGTGCTAAATTTCAGCCAGATCCGTTCAGCCGTTGGCGCGTGATTGAGTAACAAACATCCATACATCCATCCATACAAACTTTCACATTTATAATATTAGTAAGATTACTTAACTAGATTTATAATTATAACAATATTATATTATAATTATAACATAATTAGTAGCTGGAACAATTCATACCCATGCCTTCAGGACATTCAAATAATCCTTAATTACACTATAATAGGACTTTTAAATTATGTACGTAGTTTATTTTACAAAAACTTTGAACTTGTTGAGAGACATCTCAAATAATTATGTCTTCTGGGAGTTTATTATAAAACGTATGACTGTTACCAACAAATTTAAATTACTAATTTTACAAAGTCTAGAAGCGGGCACTACAATTTTATTCTTATTTCTTGTATTAACATTATGACAGTGGTATAGATGCCCAACCGCTCGATACGGGTTGCGGGTTGGATCCCCGAGTACCCTTCTCTAACTTTTGGAATTGGATAAAAGTGTGGTAGAAAATATGACTTGCTTCAAACGGTGAAGAGAAACCTCGTGAGAACTTGCATGCCTGAGAGTTCTCCATATTGTTCTCAAAGATGTGTTAAGTTTGCCGAACAGCATTTGGAATACAGCCCAATGGGACGGAACATCCGACACGACCGAAGAGAGATCAGGCGAACGACGGCTTTACGTGTTCTACGAGGCACGGGGTGAAACACCGCAAATTTCCTAATTTCGTCTAAATATTGAGAATTTCTTGTCAGAACAGCGTGATCCGGGAATCCTATCCAGGACCTCGTTCTATTTCATTTGGGGTCGGGCCTCCTTGTACGTAGGCGCCAGGACTTATCTGTCCTAGGTTGTCATAGGCGTGATGTTAAGGGCTCTAACGTCCCTCTCAACATTGGAGTTTGGACCACCATGTGGCTGGGGCTCTGCCTCTCCTACTACTTTTTTTTTTAAATTACAGACAGACGGAAATTATATTATGGTTCCCTTTTTATTACTACCTATACTAACGCAACTCTAAAAAGATTCAAAAAATTCAGTCAGTCAGTCACTACAGCCTATTAACGTCCCACTGCTGGGCACAGGCCTCCACTCACATAGGAGAGAGGGAATTAGAGCTTAGACCCACCACGCTGCTCCAATGCGGGTTGGCGGGCTTTAACGACTATTATCATGTTAGTGATAATAGCCGGGACCGACGGCTTAACGTGCTCTCCGAGGCACGGGGGTGAAACACCGCCAACTTCCAACTCCGGGCTGGCACTGAGAATTTCTTAATTGAAAAACCCAATACCTAACAATTTTTATGCCCGACCGGGAATCGAACCCAGGACCTCGTCATCCGCAGTCGACTATGCTAACCGCTAGACCAACGAGGCAGTTATTTAAGCCAACCTTTCTACAGGTTTGCAAGTTTCTAACTTTCTAGTGTAACATGGATTAAGTTACTATGAAAAGCAATTATGAACCTTCAAAAAGCATTGTTTATGCAGCGAAGAACAGCGGATACGGTGTCCAAGTTTGTCATAAGTTCGAACAAGTTTCTGAACGTGATATAAGTTCGAACAAGTTCACAACTTATAGGTCAGTTATTCAATAAAGTTACTGAACGCGAACAGTTCCGGATAAGTAGGTAAGGCGACCGTTGAATGAATAAAATGTCTCCAGTTATTCCATTATGCTGTGATGTTAACTTTATGCGCGTGCATTAAATTCGAAATTATAAAGTTTTCGCGGGCATCATCCGACGACGACCTCCCTCAGTGTTGAGCGCTGTTGTCTCAAGTCTCAACGGGCGGAGGTCTGGGGATCGATTCCCGTCAGGGTCAATTTGGGAATTTATAATCCTTGATCACAGTCTTGACTGCGATCTCACTTTTTTTTAATCTTTAGACTATATTTTTTTAAATCTACGACATCATAGTTTAATAATCTATACTTACTATTATAAATGCGAAAGTTTGGATGGATAGATGGATGTTTGTTACTTAATCACGGCTGAATGAATCTGGATGAAATTTGATACAGAGATAGATCATAGTCTGGAACACACAGGCTACACATACCCATACACACACACACACACTATACATGGGCTACTTTTTATCCCGGAAAATTAAAAAACCTCAATCCAAGCAGACGAAATCGCGGGCATCAGCGAGTAAAAAATATATACCTACGAAATAAAATGAGTTAAAATAATGAGCTCTCATAAGTTCGGAAATCTAACGCCATTGTAGCCAATTCTGTATAACACAATCTCTAAACTAAACTTTTGTTGAAATATCAGCTTTAAATCTAGTTCTGACTTCTGTCTCTTTCCGCAGGGAATATTATTAAAGGGTTAGCAATATTTTTAATGCTGTCATTTTAGTTAGAGATTGTGCACTACAGAATCAGCCTCATTAGTTATTCAATAAAATTCGGACGTTCCAAGTATGGGAACTTCCATAATAGGTGAGTAGGCAAGAGGATGGTAATGAATAAAACATGACACGTAATTTCATTACCGTGTGACGTCACGGGCGTGGCTACCAACTAATCGGTAAGTTATGAAAGTTTTAACTTAAGTTTAACGCAAACTTTGAACCATTAGCCTATATTTTAATTACCTATAACTAACGCCCCCGACTTCGTGGATATTTTTTTAAATTCCCAAGAAATCTTTTAAAATTTTCGGCATAAACAGTGCCGGTGTATCACTCTCTATAAGTCCTCTACTATTACAGTTAAATTTGAATTTCATTTATTTAACAGACAACATTTATCGTCCACTAGCGAATGCCCGCGACTTCGTCTGCGTGGTTTGAGTTTTTTTGGTTCCCGCGGGAACTGTTTTCTATTTTCTAATTTCTAATTTTCCGGGATAAAAATAGCCTATGTGCTATTCCAGACTACAATCTATCTCTGTGCCAAATTACAGCCAGATCCGTTCAGCCGTTGGCGCGTGATTGAGTAACAAACATCCATACATCCATCCAAACTTTCACATTTATAATATTAGTAAGACTACAATCTATCTCTGTGCAAAATTTCAGCCAGATCGGTTCAGCCGTTGGCGCGTGATTGAGTAACAAACATCCATACATCCATACATCCATCCATCCAAACTTTCACATTTATAATATTAGTAAGATTATTGTTAGGAACAATATAATTCTAATAACTATGTTAGTAGGTACTTAAAATCTACTCAATTACTATGGACAGCAGTGACGCAGTTTTTGCATCAGAGCTATCTGTCCACGCCAGGGAAAACATCGCTGACGCGCTGCAGAACCTAGGTCGCCGCAACAGCACCCTGAACGCATTATTATACTGGACCCGCAGTGCGTTGTAAGCTCTTTGCGTATACCGGAACCACAGGCTCGCTGAGTATAAGGATGTACAGTAGGCTCTGAAAAGAGTTATCTTCACAGCCTTTATACATCGTACTATACCCAAGCAAAAAATTACGTTGATCCGCGGTTGCGCTTTTGCAGCGTGATTGTAGGATAAACCATCAAACACACTTTCGCATTTATAATATTAGTGTGATACGAAAGTGGACGTAAATCTGTTACACTTTCAAGGCTCATACCAGACGTCCACTGCTGGACATAGGCCAATAGCTATTTTTTTTTTATAACCACTGACCATTGATGTAGAAGTATGCCACTGACATAATATTTTTTTAAAGAAAATCGAGTTGAATTGAGTTACAGAGAGTTTTCAGAAACATTAGGTAAATTAAAAAAAATTGGCAGTCATAGGACTGCCGATAGAAGTGAAAACGAATATTTAAAATAATAATAATAAAAAAAATATAAACCTACTTAGTTTTACTAAGGCATTATTTATCTACTCCAGCATCGAAAAGTTCCAATTTCGAATTTGACAACTATATCGAATTGAACCCTCTTTCGTGTTTGCTTCTCATAACGATACAGTTCGTTGTATGGGAGCTGTATCGTTATGAGTCGTAGCTGTATCGATATGGTTATCTTCATAAATAGGATACCTATAGCTTAATAGCGGCTCTGGGTTCTGGCACTTTCCCAACCACAGAGTTCTTAGTATGTAGAGGAGCCATACCTACATCATGGCGGATGGTGGCACCCGTCATTGAATATGTACATATTATATATTTCATCTCCACCTACTCTATACTCTATGTACCCAACCCACTCTATGGTTGGTACTGCCACTCTTACTGCCAATATTTTTAAAAAAATTAGAAAAATTACGCGGTTAACGGATTACTTTTGCAACTTGTGAAATTTGTATTGATTTGACTTTTTTATTAATTTACAAAGTAAAAAATTATAAAGACGTCCTTGTCGTAGATAAAATCTTGTATGCAACTGTACGTAATTAGTCATTTTAATTCTCGTACTATCCTATTTTGATACTCGGCAAGCCTCGTATCAAAAAACAGCACTCGAATTAAAATGACCCTCATTACGATACAGTTGCATAAATAGCTATTACGACCTTTTGTCTGCGTAACAACGCGAGCATGGGGCAGCATGTTGTCGGTGACGCGAATCCACAAGTTTACCCCCTACCTACCTACCAAAAAGTGCTCAACGCGGCTAAAGAAGTTTTCACTTCAAAAATTTACTCTGTCGGGCATCGAACCAGTGACCTCACCTCTTACAAGACCACAGCGTTCATCACTGCGCTAGGGATATAGCCTTTATTTTAAGCAAACAGCTTTTTACAAAATTATCCATAGACGAGAAAATACCTCTCGCGAACTTATGAGGCCCTAGTCACATCTGCTACACATTTAAGCACAATGTATGGCATTAATAAGGCTCTCAGACCATTTTCCCTTTTAACTTCACCGCGTTACTCACAAACATACAACCATCCTGTTCTAACATACAACATTTTCAAATGTTTATCTCTTTTTATGGCAAGAATTTTCTTCTAGCCCGTTAGGTTGTACCCTTTAGGGAAATGTGCAGAATATGCTTAGCAGAAATCATTCATTTTGATCGCATAGTGGAGAGATTTTGCAACAGGTTATTTTTATTTCCTTCACGTTCAAAATTTCATGACGCCAAATGACTTGGGCTGTGGATTATTGTAAACCCGGCATTTCTGCTTCTCGCTGCTCCTCGAATAGAGTCCAATATCATCCGATCAGTGACAACCAACGACCTCAATTTATATAAACGGGCCCAGTCAAACAAATAATGTGGACCTATTTTACTAACGCCATCTAGTCTGAAAAGCGGGACAGCGCTATGGAGGGGACAAGGACAGGCCTATACAGGTGAGGAGCATGCACCACAAGTCGAACGCCCATTTTTCTAGGAAACCTACCTGTACCTACCTAGTAGTACCTACTGTACTTTAGTACCTACATATATCGATGGTGACAACTTATACGGCCCGTTGGACCGATTATACTTACCTATGAAAAACAGTCAAGTTCTTGCTCACGTATTCCCCCGTATCCTCGTCCAAAACTGAACCGATTTTTTTTTTCAAGAATAATTAAAGAATCAATTTTTGAAGGTTCCATGTTATTAAAATTATTAATTTATCAAAGAAAGGAAAACTTAGCACTTGTAAAAAGTCTAAATGAATAAAAAATATTTGATTTTGAGTTTTTGATTTGATAGGGTCATGGCACGGAGACATGGATCAGTGGTGAAATAATATACTTATTTCTCTATTGTCCATGGAGAAAACAGATGAATATGTTTCTATGGAGAAACCGCCGCGGCATTTCTTCTCAAACATTAGCCGTTGATGTAGAATTTTAGTAGGGACTATTACTTCTATTTCGATGGCATTGGCTCACAAAAACTTTACACAAGTACACGCGCATTCAATGTGACTTCCCAGGGACGCGTTGTATGTAATTCAGGCTTAAGAATCCTTTAAAATTTCGAATACTCCATTTTGCTAAAACCTTGCATAAACCAAACAGTGTATTCCGCTTGAAGAATTAGTTTGTTAAATAGTTGGTCGAACTTCCTAATTTGAATTTCGAACTGGAACTCAAATCACTCGACCGGCGCTTACCGCTGATTGGCGGGCTGAGCGATGACGTCATCAATATCTGTCGCTCGACCAACCACGGTTTAGTTGGAGCAACTAATATGCTTAGCTTACTGCAAACTTGGGACCTTATTAGTTATTACGTGCTAAGTGAAGCCCGCGATTTCGCCCGAGTGAATATAGCTTTTTTTTGTCCACTACAAGTTAAACCTCGACTGCGATCTCACCTGATGGTAATTGATGATGCAGTCTAAGATGGTAGCGGGCTAACCTGTTAGGGGCATGGCAGTTATATTAAACCCATTCCCGATTCGGTTTCTACACGGCATCGTACCGGAACGCTAAATCGCAAGTCCTCACCAGGCTAGACCAAGGAATGTAGGTATACGTTGCAAGAAAAGAGCTCGAGCGTTCTTCATAACGTTCTCGAAGGTGTGTGAAGTCTGCCAATATGCGCTCGACCAGCGTAGTGGAGTATGGCCAAATCCTTCTCAATCTGAGAGTAGTCTCGTCCTCAGTAGTGAGCTTAAATGATTGTTTGTTATTTGTGTTACGAAAATTTCGCAGGTAGTTGTATAAAAATATAACTATCAATATTTAATTAAAACCGACCAGAATCCATAACGCTCTGATATTCATAGCACAGATCCAAACGCCAGTCATGGACGGTGGAGTGTTACATATTGATGACGTCATCACTATGTCCATTGCTTAACCCGATTTATCTTTCAACTGTATATCGCGAAATGAATAGATCACTTCATGAATAGAGGCATCACCGATTTTGGATATATCCATCCATCCATCAACCTGTATGTATCTGGATGGATGTAGCCTAGCCTGACAGTACATCCTTTGTAAATATAAAATATCTAATTACCAAAATCGGTTACGATACCACAGGGGCCATACTGCCAACGCTTAAATCAATACTGAAGCAATATTACTCAAATTTACAGTTATTTATTAAGTTGTGCGATAGTAAATGCGCGCGAAAAAGGTGTTTTTGAAAGAAAGAAAGAAAGAAAGAAAGAAAGAAAGAAAATATATTTATTCATTGATGGTGTCGCAAACAAACAGTAAATTATTGTACTATTGTACCTAAAATTATGCTTGTCTGTGACACCACCCAGAATGGGTGTACAGCTCAGCTTTTGCCCTTTTTGATGATTATGTTGTGATGAATTATGACACCCTTTCACAGCACGGTAGATACGTTACTTTAAAGTGAAACTTCTTTAGAATCGTTGTGATTTGAAAATGCCGTGAAATGAAAAAGCGACACAAATAGAGACAAACATTTTCATAATAGGATTAGCATGCGCGAGTATGAGGTAGAATACAAGTTTTAATTATCTCATTCTCTCGTTAGCTAGCCTGCCTGCCTGATCTCTCGTTTGCCTGGTGGGAGGCTTCGGCCGTGGCTAGTTACCACCCTACCCGCAAAGACGTGTCGCCAAGCGATTTAGCGTTCCGGTACGATGCCGTGTAGAAACCGAAGGGGTGTGGGTTTAATATAACTGCCATGCCCCTAACAGGTTAGCCCGCTACCATCTTAGACTGCATCATCACTTACCATCAGGTGTGATCGCAGTCAAGGGCTAGCTTGTAGTGGATAAAAAAAAAGCTACTTTTCTGAAGTTTCACTTCTGCCGTGTGTGAATTGAATTGCACACATTTTTTTTTAATTTCTGGGAATTTGCTATAGTTATTATTAAAATTCTATCTTGAACACTAACGCCGCACATGAGTAAAGAAAGTGCTAACGCGACGATAGGCGTAGTCTGCCTACGCCTGATTTTAAACTTGATATTATACAAATCACAGACTTGCTCTACACGTTCTAAATTTGAAAATTGAAACGTTCCAATTTCAAACTGTAACGAGCATACACGCGTTTAATCTGAATTAGCATTGATTAGCGATGCAATGATGTGATTGATACACGACTCGCGCGCTATCGGCCCTGGGTTCCGGATGGATTGGTTATTGTTATCGATATTAGAATCGAGTGATCACTAAATATTATGGCAAATGGCATATGGCAAACTCCGTCGAGTCTTTTCGTCGCCTATACCGCCATGCCTGTAGACCAAAGTCTTCAATCAGTGCGTCCTGCCAGTTATGACTTACGGTGCCGAAACGTGGACACTGATATCGAGGCTACTCCACAAACTTCAAGTCAACGCGCTATGGAAAGAGCTATGCTCGGAATTTCTTTGAGGGATAAAATCCGAAACAAAGTAATTCGCCAAAGAACCAAAGTAATCGACATAGCTCTCAAGGCTAACGCGCTGAAGTGGCAGTGGGCTGGTCACGTTTGCCGTAGGACCGACGGCCGCTGGAGTCGTAAGGTCCTAGAGTGGAGTGCGGGGCGCCCCCCGGCTAGGTGGAGCGACGACATCCGGAGAGTGGCTGGCATCAAATGGATGCTAACAGCCAAGGATAGGCAACGATGGCGCAATCTTAAAGAGACCTATGTCCAGCAGTGGATGCATATTGGCTGATGACGATGATGATGATCACTAAACATAAATTAATAATAGCTTTTACTTTTTAGATACGAAAACGATCAAGTGCGTTTTTTTATACTAAAGCAGTTATTAGTTTGTTATTAGCAATTATAGGCAGTGTTAGTTTTATATACTTAAGCAATTTATACTTAATTCAGGGATATAATTATTTTTAATTTTGCTCTCTCAGATTTTCTTGGGTAGCCTAAGCATATATGGAAAGACGAATTAAAACTAAATTAAATCTATACATGAATAAAATTCAAAGTCTTGACTAATATAACTGACAGCCTAAACCTCTGATCTTAGGGACATGAAATTTGGAAATTCTATCCCCAAAGGGCTGAAATAGGGGATGAAAGTTAGTATGAAAGTCCTTACTCAATCACGTCAGAACGGCAGAACTGATGTGGATGAAAGGACAGTTATAGAATATAGTCTGGAATAACACAGGCTACGTTTTATCCCGAATAATTAAAGACTTCCCGCGGGAACCAAAAAATTCTTTCCGAACCGGTGGTAAAGTCTTGACTTACCGTAAGTTAAAGGTACAAGTTGTCCTACCTACGTGATATAAATAAATCATAATATTTTATCTTTTATCATTTAACGTTTGGATTGCAATCCGAAAATTATGATTAACAGTGAGGTACCATTGAATAATATTCGCTCGTTCTAATTACCGTGTAAATATTAAAGTTTGAATTTGGAATTAAATTGCTTATACGCATTTTGGGAATTCCACAAATATTTTAACAGCTCGGACTGCAATTTAGCAATCGTAGTTTTGTGATATCATGAAATTTTAAATTTTACAAAAATTTGAAATCAGAATTGGCATTCGTTTGAGTATTCATTGCGTTACATATTGATGACGTCACTTTTCGACCACCGATATGTATACTGATAGTATTATGTTTTAAGTTAGTTTAGTATTTGTTAAGTTTTGTTTAGTTTATGCAAAGGGTTGTCTGTCTGTCTGTTACGCTCTCACGGCCCTTGCGCTCAGCCAATTTTGACGAAATTTGTCACACAGATATTTTGCATCCCAGGGAAGGATAAAGTCACCGAACGAAGTCGTGGGCATCATTAACCGCCTATTTACTAATTATTTAGTTGAATGTGTTAGAGAAAAATAGTTTTTAAGACCTAAACAATACTTGTATATCAGATTCTTGCAAAATAAAAAATCTTATTCTTGCTTCTTCTCCGTGCTAGTAGAGAATTTCTTGTCAGAAAAGTTAGTTAAATACTTAACTATTTCCCTACCCGGGAATCGAACCCGCATTCGTAATCCGCAGTTGAACATGCTAACCACTAGACCACGGGAGTTAGTAGTGTAGCAGTAATGACGTCATCAATATGTAGCCGTCCGCTGATAGGTGGACGACCGCTATGAATATACGAGCGTACTACACTGCCGTTCTGAATTTAAATTGTTATTAAATTCTTTAATCGTTCCAAATTTAAATATCATATCATCATATATATTTCTGTTATTATTTCCTTTTCTAGGTTGCCTGGAAGAGATCGCTTCTCGATAAGGCCGCCTATTGTACAGTTTTTCATAATTTCTTGTATTTCTATAGATGTGTTTCATGTATGGTGTACAATAAAGTATATTTTCATTTCATTTAATGAAATGTCAAATCATAGTAAACAGTGAGTGAGTGCAACAGTATTCCAAACTCAAACTTTAACTCAGACGCTTATTTCAATGTCTGTGCCATCTATCTCTGTGCCAAATTATGTTAAAATCGGTTGCACAGATGGACCGAAAAAACGTTGCCTACAGACAGACACGCTTTCGTATTTGAAATAATAGTATGGATTTTGGTTAAGGTATTAAATCGACATTCAAGCCAATCAATATAATATCATAGGCTGCATCACAAATTGCAAGCAAGTCTAATTGCAGCCAAGCATTAGCCTATATATTAAAAAAAACAGACTAGGCAGACAAAAAAACAAAATAGGTAATAGGTAATAGACCTACAGATGATATATATTCCAATACCTTGAGAGAAAACGTGTACAAATGTCAAGTTAAATTTTAAACCAAAATAGTTTTCAAGCTACAAAAATTAGTTCAGCTTATAACGTTAAAATGCACACCAAAAACAATTAAAACTTATATGAAAGCTTTTACACAAAAAACACTTAATCCCATACATTTTTTTCGCCTGTCTAGACGCGAAGTTAATCGTCCACTTACAAAAGTTCAATCCGGATGGGTCTAGCGCCACATGAAATAATTTAACAAGCTCTCTGCATCCCCTAACAAAGGCATTGAACTGAAGCTCCTACTATTATAATGAAACTCGACGTGAAGTCGAATTTATCATCTCTCTCTCTCGTTGTCGTTTCATGTGCATCAGCATATCTCTCTCTCTCTCTCACACACACACACACACACTCCAATAATTTCTGCGTTAGGTCTTATTGTTAGTGTTTAGGATCCGACGGAAGGCTACGGTGCCCGTAACACAGGTTTTCCAAGTACGGGTGCTAAAGCACTCCCTCTGACCTCAAAAAACTTTATTGTTCACCTTTTCCATTGCATTGTATTGCTTTGTATAATTTCTAAGGGAAATTATTATTGGTAATCACAGTGTTAGTTTAATTCTAAGTTATACCTAGTGACGTTTGGCGTGTTTGGTTGTTTTGATGGTACTCTTGCTGCAATATTTCCAGTAGTAAGAGTACGTCGATTATTTTTAGGTGATTGTGATTATCACAATACCAAACCACAGCAAGTTTCTGATATGGATTATTACCGAAAATGATTTTGTGATGCTTGGTTTAATTACTTCCACTCCAGCGATTCGCTTGATATCGCGCTGTGAGCTCACGAGATAAAAAACACAGACGCGTGGGGGTGAAATCGAGCAAGCGCATATCGCACAAAATGCATGAAATAATTTGTAAAAAAATTAATATTTACTTTTCAATACAAATGAAACGTCAATGTGTTTGATTTAGAAATATAAATTTTATCTTATATTTCTAGAGCTAATTATTGGTTTCAATAAGGAGAAAAATTGCTTTAAAAGGTAAATTAAGAGGTATGTTTAAAATAAATTTCAATGCAGAGATTTTTTTTAAATTGTGTTTTGAGATGCGTCAATGGCTGCTCAAAGGTCTTGAAAACAGCACATTATTTTTACAAGCATACATTATGTCACCGTATGATGGATACACTGCTTTTAAAAACCCCCTTTTACGCTACACAGGGCCTTAATCTAGTTGGGTCATCTTGGGAGCCCAATATCTATCGGCTCTTCAAATGAACCCCGCCCGTTACCACCTATCTTCTTTGAAAAAATAAAAGTAATTAATAATCATTTGTTTATCTTAAACATGAATAGTTTACACAATAAAAAGTATAACCGTTGACTAAGTCAAGGTATTTCACAAAAACTGTTATCACAAAACTCGAACCGTTTTCGCTCGAATGACCAAAAACCGATGGTAGGTTCCATAAACTACGGTCGATCTGGCGTCTGTCAAGGCGCTATTCATCTCTATTAATGCTTTCAAATGATAGGATACGCAAAAACTTTATATTTCGCGCTATAATATATTTAACGACCTCCCTGGCGCAGTGGCAAGCGCTAGAGGTCCCCGGTTCGATTGCTAACAGGGTTGATTTGGGAATTACTAATTCATCAATCGAAATCTCGAAAGTGTTATCACAGAACTCGATCCGTCTTCGCACGAATTACTAAAATCCGATAGTAGTTCCATAACTACGGTCGATCTGGCGTCTGTCCAGGCGCTATTCATCTCTATTAATGCTTTCAAATGATAGGATACGCAAAAACTTTATTTGCGCTTTAATGTATTTAAAACGTAGATAAATTGAATCGCATTAGGGCGATTGCACGCTCCCCGCTGGTTAACTTACGGGCGTCGGGCGACGCGACGCTTTGTCATAATAAGTGTGTTATATTTAATTATAGTTTTAAGCGACCGTCTGGTTTTAATATAAGAAACAGCACCCCGATTGTGTAATGAAATTGTAATCGTAATCGTCTGTCAAACGTATAATTCGACCTGTTTAAGGAGTTCATAGATGCCTGCACGTTAAAAAGCATGTATGGAACTCCTTAAACAGTTCGAGTAATAGATACGTTTTAAGTTGATAAATGATTACGATTTGCTTCGACGATTGGGCATCTGAAGTGTAAATTTTGGAGTTTATAATAACAAGACCTGTAAATAGAATAAAATCAATGCTAGAAAATATAATTAATAGTTGTTTAATTTTTACCCAATTGTTTGAATCCGCTGCCGCGAGGAAGAGGGGCAAATATGCACCTCTCTTGGGCCAATATTTATTTGTCCCACTGGCGGTGGAGACGATGGGATGCTGGGGTGGAGATGCAAAAAAATTTATAAAAGAGATCGGCTGTCGTTTAAGGGAAAGGGGCTGTGACCCACGTTCTGGTTCCTACCTGGTTCAAAGGTTATCCATCGCCATTCAGCGCGGCAATGCTGCAAGTTTGATGGGTACCTTTGGCCCAGAGGCAACCAGGGGTGGTCTTTTTGATTAGGGTTTTATTTTTATTTTTGTTAGTAGGTATATAAGGATTTTAGATTAACGTTTAGTTTATAAGTTTTTATTATATCTTCTAATTTTGTTTTAAATGAATAAATAGATCTATTATTGTTTGTATATATTAATATTATAATTACTTGTACAATTTCTAAATATATTTTTTTTTCATGTATTTTCTGTAATTTGTTTAGCTTTTTATAAATAGATGTTAGAATATCTATTTAATAGATGATGCCGAACTCCTTAATTTTCTGAGATAAAGATTTAATGTTCCGGTATGCAACCTATATCAGTACCAAATTTCATCAAAATTAGTTGAAAAGATTGGCCGTTAAAGCGTAGCAGACAGGCAGACACACACTTTCCCTTTAATTACTTGTATAATATTACTATGGATTATGGCTGAGCATCTCAAACGCATCAAATAGAAAGAAAATCTATTTATTCTCATCATTGTGCCACACATTACAATACCTTAAGGTAAATGTTCCATGGCGCCTCCAGCATTTGAGCATTAAACTCATGTTCAAGTCCTAGAGGCACCCTGATAACACTTGTCTTTTTTTTTTTTTAATATATAGGCTAGCGCTTGGCTGCGATCAGACTTGCATGCAGGAGGTGATGCAGCCTAAGGTAGAGCGCGCTTGCCTAGAAGATGCCTATTCACTCTTGATTTGAAGGTACCTATATTAAAAGGGGATGGGAAAACGGAAGCCGGGAGGGTCGCGAATGGCACAACCTGAAAGAAGGCATCAGCTCAGTATCGGCATGCCTTGCAATAAATTACAAGAGCAATCTGCGCTGATTTTCAACTGGAGCCCTACTCTAGGTAATAGGACAAGGTGTGTTCAAATTAAATCAAATAAACTCACAATTTGAACTGCACCCATTTGTAATTGATTTCGATCTAGCCACCTTGTTAAATACCCACAAGGCTTATCTGCATTCGAAGGCAGTTAATTTAAGGCTTTGCCTTTTGAATTCGTAACAAATATCAACCTTGTTTCATGAACTATCAAAATTTGAATGATATACAAAAGATAGTGGTAAAATATTCGTACCTAAGCTTTAAGGCACGTTTACAGTGACTGATTGAGTCGGTCGCATTCGGTTCAACCGGATTCGTTTGCTGGATTAAATTTTCGGCCAACAGTATAATTTCCACAAGTCGGTAATATCCGAATACGGCCAACCCTAACAACTTTTGTTAAATCTACTAAAAGTTAGCCCTTGACTGTGATCTCACCTGATGGTAAGTGATGATGCAGTCTAAGATGGTAACGGGCTAACCTGTTAGGGGCATGGCAGTTATATCAAACCCATACCCCTAATCGGTTTTTACACAACATCGTACCGGAACGCTAAATCACTTGGCGGCACGTCTTTACCGGTAGGGTGGTAACTAGCCAGAGAAAATACAGAAATTTGACCACTACCCGTCAGGGTAGGGGTTCGATCACCGACAGGGTAAATTTAGGTCACTAAATTTACCCAGTCGGAGACCGAACAAAGGCCTCCGCACTAGTGATGTGCCGAGTCGCTGTTTTGGAGAATCGAGTCAACTCGAGTCTTTTTATACGGTACTCGAATCATGACTCGATTCCGCGATTCGAGCTCAGTACTCGAGTTCTACGTTTGGTATTCGAATGATATCTAGACTCGAGTCCTAGACTCGATTCCCAGACTCGAGTCCGAGACTCGATTCCCAGACTCGATTCCCAGACTCGAGTCCCAGACTCGATTCCCAGACTCGAGTCTGGAAATTCGAGTCCAGAACTCGTTACGGATTTCAGAACAAAAAGGAAAAGTCGAAAAGGAGTAAAGATACACAGGTATAGCATAATGAGTAATGACACAACGTTAATAAATCAAACATTTTAAATGAAAATATTCATAAACATTACAAAAAATATGAACCATAAATGAGAACAAGTTCTATTTGTTTTATTACACAACAAAAAGATATATTTGTAGAAGCTATTTAAGAACTTCATATATTTGTTCTTTTAGTTAGTTACTAACTCGAATACTAGACTCGAATACTAGACTCGAGTCACTTGGACTCGAATACTAGACTCGAATCAGTTGGACTCGAATACTAGACTCGAGTCACTTGGACTCGAATACTAGACTCGAGTCACGTGGACTCGAATACTAGACTCGAGTAGGACTCGCATAATAGAATCGAGTCAGCGGTCTTGACTCGAGTACCGGAATCGAGTCCGGCGTACTCGAGTCAAAATAAATTGGTACTCGAGTATGCGAGTCCATAGCAGGAATCGAGTCTGACTCGAGTCAAGCCGTACTCGGCACATCGCTACTCCGCACGTTAACAGCGCTCAACACTGCGTCCCTCGCGCAAAATCTTATTGTAACCCATTGAAATAGAATGAGTACTACTAAAATTCTACATCAATGTTGTAACCGTTTAAAAAGTTCAGCTTACATAATTACAAATAGGTAATCTGTCCCTCTTCATCTATTCTAGAGGAAGAGAAACAGAGACTAACGCTTTTCTGTCCCTTACAATTTTTCCAACCCAATGCCCAGCGTTTTATCCGGTCATAAATAACTTAAATTCTAAAAATTCCAAATGCGTCGCAACTAAATACTCTGGTAATTTCGAAGCTAAAGTATCAGTCACATAAATCTGACCCTAGTTTTCCTAGGGCTCCCTTCCGCACCCCACTAATAGGGTTGTCAAATTGCCCATCTATTTAATTTCCCGTATGAGTAAACGAATTAGGCTGGCAACTTTGAGACGAATTAAATTTTCGACGGTTGTTTGTGAGTCATTCTATTACGGTCCACTCATGGCCCTTTATGTTTTTTTTTTGTAATAAGATTAAAGCGACGTTGTTTTGATGATATTGCCATTTTTAAATCAATGGAGCACTTTCATTTTTAAATTCATCTTTTATAATCACTATCCATATTATTCTAACTACGAAATACGTGTTTGTTTGTTGGTTTGTCCTCTAATAACGTCATAAGGAAGTATCGGATCGACATATTAGGTAGTATGGAATTATAGGTACGACAACGCAGACAAATTCAGCAGGCTTAGGTAGTATGCGCACAACGAGATATCTCGCGACGAGAGACAGAGATGTTGTCGTTGCCGGCTAATTACTTGTTTAAATACAAAATCCGGTATATTATAAGAAAATAATAGTCGGCATGTAAGGGTTCGTAGAGAAAAGATACCACAGATAAGAAATATTACTTTTATCCCTACTTTTGACGTAACGAGACAAGTCATAATTATATGTGTACCTAGCCATGTTAGCTTTTGTAGACAAATAGAGATAATGCGAGAAAATGGGTAGACATAATTTTACTCGTTGTGCGCATGCTAGCAGGGATTAACTGATTTAGTTAATACTAGCTGATGCCCGCTACTACTCAATCACTCCAGAACGGCTGAACGGATCTGGATGAAATTTGGCACAGACATAGATTATAGTCTGGAATAGCACATAGGCTACTTTTTATCCCGGAAAATTAAGGAGTTCCCGCGGGAACCAAAAAACCTTTATCCACGCGGACGGAGTCGCGGGCATCAGCTAGTAAATAATATAAATTTGGATGGATGGATGTATGTATGTGTACGTTTGTTACTCAATCACGCCAGAACGGCTGAACGGATCTGGATACAATTTGGCACAGAGATAGATTATAGTCTAGAATAACACATAGGCTACTTTTTATCCCGGAAAATTAAACAGTTCTCGCAGGAACCAAAAAGCCTCAATCCACGCGGACGAAGTTTATTTCGGGGTTGACAAAAAAAGACAGGGATAGAAAATTTAACTTGAACACATCTAACGTTCTTGTGAAACTGAGCCTAAATCTAAACAGCAAACGTTATTAGATTTAGCAAGCAGCGTCAAGCCCATACGGCTGAAGTTATTGCTCGCTAGTGATTCGACGGTTTTTCCCCTCCGCCGTACGCAGTGTTGCCATGCAAACAATTCAATTACCAACCTGACAGTACAGAAATATTGCATGAAATTTAAATAAAAGTTAAAAAAAAAAAAACCCGTTCATTGTTTTAACCCATCTCTGGCTCACTACTGGGCGCATATTAACATGGCTCAAAGCCCTATTGTTTTAATCAAGTTTTAATATGTTGATGTCTTAGAATTATAATTCTTACTATATTATGCACGTGACTTCGTCCGCGTGGATTAGGGTTATTAATTCCCCTGGGAACTCTATAATTTTCTGGGATAAAAACTAGCTTATTTCCTTCCCCGGGATACAAACTATCCCTAAATTTCATCAAAATCGGTTGAAGATATAATTTTTTTTATTAAATTTTCCGGGATAAAAAGTAGCCTATGTCCTTCCCCGGGATACAACATATCCCTGTAACATTTCATCGAAGTCGGTTGAATAGACAGACACTCAGACAGACAGACAGACAGACACACTTTTGTATTTATAATATTAGTGTGGATAGTATGGATTTTAGAGGTACAGGAGGAGAGGTATGGTTCTTATTAAAATAAATTATCCTGAGGGAATAAAAAAACTTAATCCACGCGGACGAAGTCGCGGGCATCAGTTAGTTAATTATAAATGTGAAAGTTTGGATGGATGGATGTTCGTTACTCAGTCACGCCAGACCGGCTGAACGGATCTGGATGAAATTTGACACAGAGATAGATTATTGTCTCAAATATAACACGTAGGCTAATCAAATCAAATCAAATCAAATATTCTTTATTCAAATAAACTTTTACAAGTACTTATGAATCGTCAAGTGAATCTACCACTGGTTCGGAATGCCATTCCTACCGAGAAGAACCAGCAAGAAACTCGGTGGTTGCTTTTTTTAAATAATTCATTTACAATTATTATATCAATGTGTACATAAGTAACCGCTGTCCCCAGCATTGCTGGAGCGATCAAATCCATGCTCCTCTATCATTTACATAATCTTCAACAGTATAATAAGCTTTTTTCAGGAGCATACTTTTAAACCAACAAATACTGCAACAAATAACAATACTAACTAGAATAAGACAAACACTAACACAACTAACACTTATTTCATCTAAAAAGTAGTTATATACAATTGTAAATATCATGAGATTAGAAATAAAAAGGCTTATTATTATTATTATTATTATTACTTTTAATGGATTTCTTCAATTTGTTTATTCAATTCATGTCAAAGACGTGCAGACAGAAAGTAGCCCCATTCCCGCCGGTGGCACCCGTTCACGAGCATGACGCATGGTCCAGCCATTGCTTCGCTCGACCATATTTGAGGGAACGTAACAACCCGCACCACACGACACCACCACAGAAATTTTTAAAGAGAGCGTGACATACCCAGTCTACCCGTATCAAAGCATCGAATTGAATACTAATATTCAAACACTAATTTATAATAAGTAACCGCTGTCCCCAGCATTGCTGGAGCGATCAAATCCATGCTCCTCTATCATTTACATAATCTTCAACAGTATAATAAGCCTTTTTCAGGAGCGTAATTTTAATGGACTTCTTAAACTTGTGTAAAGGCAAGTTTAAGATAGGTTGTGGAATTTTGTTATAAAATAGAATGCTCATTCCCACAAACGACCTTCGGACCTTCTTGAGGCGGAGCGATGGAGTCACGAGCTTATGGCGGCCTCTAGTTTGCCTATCATGCAGATCGCATATTTTTTTGTAATTATGAATGTGCTGTTTTACGAAGATTAAATTACTATAAATATATTGCGAGGCTACTGTGAGAATACCTATTTCCTTAAATTTCTCTCTAAGGGATTCGCGCGGTTTTAAATTATAAATTGCACGTATTGCCCTTTTTTGTAATACAAAAATTTTTTGAATATCTGCTGCTTTACCCCATAGTAAAATTCCGTAAGACATAATACTATGAAAGTAAGCAAAATATACAATTTTTGCAGTTTCAACGTCAGTAAACTGTCGAATCTTTCTGACAGCGTAAGCAGCAGAGCTGAGTTTGCCAGCCAGAGTTGATATATGAGTGCCCCATTGAAGCTTTGAATCTAAGGTCACCCCCAGGAACACAGTGGTCTCTTCTATTTTTAAAATATCATTATTTACAGTTAAATTTATGTTTCCTGCGGACTTGGTATTCGGCAATGCGAATTCAATGCACTTAGTTTTCTTTGCGTTTAAAAGTAAATTGTTTACAGTAAACCAGTTAGTGACTTGAGAAATTGCATTATTTACGTCTTCATAATTGTCCTTGTTTCTATCGACTTTAAAAATCAAGGACGTGTCGTCAGCAAATAGCACAATATCGCAAGTATTTTGGACGTAGTATGGTAAATCATTTATATAGACCAAGAACATGAAGGGACCCAGAATAGAGCCTTGAGGAACACCCATAAGTGAGGCTGATCCGGACGACTTCACATCGTTGACACATACCGTTTGAATGCGGTCACTGAGATAAGATGCAATGAGGCCAAGTGCAGTGTCTTTGATTCCATAATGGTTCAACTTAACTAAAAGCGTCTCATGCTCAACGCAATCGAATGCCTTAGACAAATCACAGAAAATACCAATAGCATTCTGTGATTTCTCCCACGCATCGAATATATGCTTTAACAGCATAGCTCCCGCATCGGTTGTTGATCGGCCTTTAGTAAAACCATACTGCTCTGAGTGTAGTAGTTTATTTGAGTTAAAGTGCAGAAGCAGTTGGTTGAGCATAATTTTCTCAAATATCTTGCTGAGTGCTGGTAATATAGAAATTGGTCTATAATTATTAGGGTCACTTCTACTACCAGATTTAAAAAGTGGAATCAATTTACTGTATTTCATAAGATCTGGAAAGGATCCTGAATCTACAGACTCATTAAATATTAAAGCAAGATATGGTGCAATTATATCAATAACATTGCTGATTATTTTTACTGATATTCCCCATAGATCCCCGGTTTTTTTGCACTGCAAAGATTTAAATATTTTAATAATATCATATGGGGTCACATGTTTAAACTTAAACAACACACTGCACTCGGTGACATTACCCTTGAGAAGCTTAAGGGCTTCTATTGGCGAGGAATTAAGGGAGCTAGTAGTGGTAACAGGAATATTTTTGAAAAAATTTTCAAATGTATTTGCAATTTCAGTATCGCAGTTAATAATACGGTCATTAACTTTTAGCTCCAATTTAGGCCCAATTTAGCTCCAATTTAATAATAATAATCATAATCCCGGAAAAATAAAAGGAGTTCTCCATCCATCCATCAGCCTGTATGCATCCACTGCTGGACATAGGCCTTTTCGAGAGCGCGCCATCCAAAGAGGAGTTCTAGTTGGAATCAAATACTGTGAAACCACGCGGACGAAGTCGCGGGCATCAGCTAGTGCAAAGTATCCTAGATCATTAGTCCAAAAGAATCGCTTGAGAAGCCCTCGAGGGCCCAGTTACCATAAAAATCTACGTCCAGCGAAACTGCCAGAGCACAACCCTTTGCAGTCCTTCATCAAATTTTACACATGTATTATCTTGTGCTACTTCTCCGCTGCCGTTAAAGGTTTGGACAGACACAACGCGCGGCGGTCATGACAATGCGGCTATTAGAAGTCAAACATGGCAATATGTATCACGTACAGAGGAAAACGAGAAAATTCAATAGTGCATTCAAGTGCAGTGACCGCACTTGGCTTTCGTTAACGCATCAGTTGGACGTCAATGGCTGTTAGAATAATATAAGTGGTCCCGAATTGTCTACTTTAAATAAAAGTTTATTTAACATCGAAACAGACTAAATAATTGTTTTTGAGATGTAAAATCTCAAAAACACATACAATCGACTGTATGTAAGTTAATCCAAAATGGCGGTCGTATGCGCAGGTACATTGTACTACAGAGCCGAGCGGAGCATGCGCGAGGAGTGAGGGGTAAGGCGCGGCCCCTCATACCGCACTTCGTTTGACACCCGAAATGTTTCTCTGCGCAGAGTTCAACTTACGCCACAGCTATTATACATTTTCCTCTTAACTGCGTGTGTGTGTGTGTGTGTGTGTGTGTACATGCATACATTCAGAGATCAAACGTCTTGTCTACTTATATTGAGTGAGGAGGTCAAACGAATATTATAATGATTTAAATGCGGTTTTTGTTCGAAAGCAGGTTTAACTCTGATGGTTTGTAGCTGTATTTGATGATTATCTTTTTCAGATTAAAGTAAAAAAAATAACTACGTTATAATTAATACGCGCGTTCTATGTGAAATTCAGCATTCTGCCGTTATACACCTCGAGCCTCGTTACAGTTGCGCGTTTTGTCTGACCAAGCCTTTACAGTAATATCCGCAGGCGGAAAGGGTTGGGGCCTCCACAATTTCACTACTCTGATATTATCTTGTAAGACCTTTTTTCTAATATAACGAGAGTTTTTTTTATAAATTACTAGTCCAGTTTTCTCGTGTTTTCTTTCGTAACAAGCTAAGTATGATTCGATTTAGTTTTTTTGGGACATGAACTGATACAACAATTTTGCTTTTTTACTAGCTGATGCCCGCGACTTCGTCCGCGTGTATTGAGGTTTTTTAGTTTCCCGCGGGTATTCTTTAATCTTCCCTTCCTCTTTAATATTCCAGACTATAATTTATATCTGTGCCAAACATCCGGATCTGTTCAGCCGTTCTGGCGTGATTGAGTAACAAACATCCATCCATCCATCCAAACTTTCGCATTTATAATATTGGTAGGTATAGAAGTATAGATAGTAAATAAAAAAGTATAGATTATTATTAGCAGATATTTTGTTTCATCATAATTCATCGTCTCAAAATATTTCTCGTTAAAGTGACTTGCTTAAAATTGATTCTTTTTATGAAAAGAGCAACGATATTAACGATTTATAAGATAAAATTCGTATTTCTAAATCAAACACATTGTTGGATTAATTTGTATTGAAAAGTAAATATTAATTTTGTTACAAATTATTTCATGCATTTTTTGCGACATGCGCTTGCTCGAGTTCACCCCCGCGCGCCTGTGTTTTTCATCTCGTGAGCTCACAGCGCCTTAACCCAAAATCCTAATCAACAAACGTTAAAACCGCGTCAAAATACACCGAAATCCAAATTCCCTGTAGTTAATCCTCTTAATTCAAATAATTGTTACCGTAATACCGTCCCTTTATTCAGTATCACCGTGGCGCCCTTTAATTAAGGAAATTGAGATAAAAACCGCCCTAAACCACCCTCGGGGCCGTGAAAAATTAGTTTTAGATTCTTTTTTCACTAGATTTTTCCACAGATTCAGTTGCAGAGCTACAGATCTGGTACAAATTCAAAAAGTAAAACTTACAAGTTGCTTACCTACCTTTTGTTTTTTTTTTCTAAATTATATTTTTTATGCCACTACAAGTTAACCCTTGACTGCAATCCTACTTGCTATCAGGACGAAGTCGCGGGCATCAGCTAGTAAGGTAAAGAGAGTCTGATAGACTACTTTTGATCCCGGGAAATCAAGGAGATCCCCCGGGTTTTCAAAACTTACATTCACGCGGGTAAAGTCGCGGGTATCAGCTTGTGCTGAATTATTATCACCGAATGTATCAGAGCTTTTTTCAAAACACAATAAATAGATCTTGAAAACTCATGTGAATGGATAATATGCCAATCCGCATTTGGCAAGCGTGGTGGACTACGCCCAAACCCTTCTCATTCCGAGAGGAGGCTCGTGCCCAGTTGTTATAGCAATGGAAATTATCATGATAATAGTTTTTTTAAGCCGCAAGAGGCCAAAAATGTTCCATAACACGATGTCCAGGTGAGCAAGGAAGGCGACGAGGGTTGGAGGGTAACTTACCTGGAGGGTTGCTGTTGCATGACAATTGTTGTCAAACGTGACTCGATACGAAGCGACGCGACAGAAACAAACAGAAAATCAATCAAACAGAAGCCGACCCACGTCATGGATCGGCTTCAGTTTGATACAGACCCAACGTTGGTTCAAACGTATATGTTTGACCCAACGTTGTCGCGTAAACAAGTCTGTCATTTTCTATTGGGTCGTACCGCGTCGCGTCGCTTCCGTCGCCCTAGGACAATGGGTTAGGTAGGACACAAGCACATCAATGTAACGGATAGGTATATCATTTACCGGTAGAGTTATTCGATCAGGACACTTCAAAGCCTCGCTTATCGTAACCTGGGAGCCAGTGGAGCGCACCGGATAAATTGCATCCATTCCCGCTCACGGATTTCAATCATTATAACATTGAGCTGTACCAATAATATATAGTGTAACTGCTTATGAAATTCAAACTCTTTCGAAATTCGAACATCTCTCTCTTTGCATCGTATTCCTCACTACTGAGAGGGTCGTTTTCATGGGATAATAATGCGTTGGGTTCCCACGTCCTGCATACAACTCGACTAAGGGTAGGTACTAAACTCTTAGGGTTTTTATAACGATTATTATCAGGTTTTAGTGATAATATAATAACCGGGACCGACGGTTTAACGTGTTCTCCGAGGCACGGAGGAAACGAAAAGTCCAAATTTGAACCTCCAAATTCGGTCACCCATCCAGTTACCGACTTGGGCCAACGTTGCTTAACAATCGTAATCGACTGGTATGTGTTGTCACAACTAGGCCACTCGTCCCTCAAACAACTTTCGAACATATAAGGAAAAAGAAAAAAAACATTTCCTACTTCTGCGACACATTTCACAACCTCAAGTTTATGCTATCCCGGCAACTCCACCAAGTTAAACTGCCCAAGTGACAGAAGCGTCGGGACAGCAGGAGTCATGTGTGGCACAACCCGAAAAAAGGCTCTAACTCAGCATAATGACATTTGACTACCTCCCTGGTGCAGTGTTGAGCGCTGTTGTCTTAACGTGGGAGGTCCCGGGTTCGATTACCGGCAGGGTCAATTTGGGAATTTATAATTTCTGAATTTTCTCTTGTCTGGTCTGGTGCTCCTACCTGGTGCTTCGGCCGTGGCTAGTTACCACCCTATCGGCAAAGACGTGCCGCCAAGCGATTAAGCGTTCCGGTACGATGCCGTGTAAAACCCGATTAGGGGTATGGATTTAATATAACTGCCATACCCCTAACAGGTTAGCCCGCTACCATCTTAAACTTACCATCGGGTGAAATCGCAGCCAAGAGCTAACTTAAGGTAACTAAAAAAACATCATTTAAGACATATGATTCGGACTTTGACAGATAAGAGAGAAAATATGTTAAAACTCTTTCACTAACAGTTTTTGCTGTTATAGGCCAATGCACTTACCTACACTTAACATATGTTAGATGTATATTATGAAAACTACTATATTCCCTTCTTATCTACACGTGTACGCTAAGATAAATGTCTCTCGTCCACTAATAGCGGAGTGAGGTCACGGCCTGCATTAGCCGCGGTATATTATAGCTGCGTTAGTAGGTCACCGGCTTTATAGCTCGTAAAGATACGAATATGCGTGATTTATTATAACTTTAAATTCATTTCACCTGGCTTGTTTCGTAATATTATTGACTAGTTGATGCCCGCGACTTCGTCCGCGTGGTTTAAGTAAGTTTTTTAATTCCCGGGGGAACTCTTAGAGAAGTCGTAAAAAGTAGCATATGCCGGTCTTCAGGTCTTTTTCAAATATATCAATGCAAAAATTTCGTCGATCGATTGATGTGTTGCGGCGTGATTGAAGGACAAACAAATCAACAAACAAACACACTTTCGCATTTATAATATTAGCATGTTTTATTTTTTGCCTGAAGGTAAATCCGCCCAACTAATAAAATAATTTACTATTACGCCCTAATAATAATAAATACGCTCTTAAAGGGAAGCTCTGAATAATTTAGGTACTTAACGTGTCTGAACATAACAAAAGGATTTTAATTTCAGAAACAACATTAAAATAATACTGCTTTAAGCTCCCGGGACTGGTTTGACGATTTTACACATTATATTTTATTTCTTAAAAAAATATCAGTCTGCTTAATATCTTTTATTTCTCTTTTTTAAGCGTAGAATACAGAAATTAGAATTTAGCAATCCTCTTAAAAGCTGCTGCATTTCAAATATGACAGTATTTTTTTATTACTAGTACGTCAAATTCTTTCCCGCTTTCACTTACAGCTACAGCTTGTCAATATAACCGCTACCTTATCACGTAGCTGGCAGCGTTTACGTTTCTTTAGGCAGCTGGGCGATTGTCTAAAAATAACAGGTACAGTGTAACGACTGTAATCACCTCTCATTGCTTAGTATTCTTCCACTATTTGCCTGGTGGGAGGCTTCGGCCGTGGCTAGTTACCACCCTACTGGCAAAGACGTGCCGCTAAGCGATTTAGCGTTCCGGTACGATGCCGTGTAGAAACCGATGGGGTATGGGTTTAATATAACTGCCATGCTCCTAACAGGTTAGCCCGCTACCATCTTATACTGCATCATCACTTACCATCAGATGAGATCGCAGTCAAGGGCTAGCTTGTAGTGGATTAAAAAAAAAACTATTGGCCAAAATCCATTGACGCAGCAAAAATACCATAAATTCAGCCAATAAAAACAATTGAGACTGTAACAATGATTGATGCAGGCTTTACACAATCGTCCTGCAGGTGTCCTAACTCCTTAGTCACAAATTTTCTGATAACGGCGTTAGGTGTCTAGAATAAGTAGTGAAAACGAAACTGGCTGGCGTCCGTTAGCGATAGTCCCTATTCTTAATAAGCCTGTGAATACATTGATAATCTTTTAAACAAACAAATAATATATAATAGATAAATTTAATAAACGAGTACTAATTCTAACTAGTACGTATTTACAAAAAATACACGCCTGATCCTTAATGGCTCATGGTGCCCAAAACACAAGCGCCTATTACCTCGTAGAATGGCATAGTACATTAATAAGTTTAGAATTCTTACCACATTATTCCAACCGTACTATCATAAATACAAAAGTGTGTCTGTCTGTCTCTACATAAATCTGCTTGTCTGTTACGCTTTCACGGCCCATTTGCTTAACCAATTTTGATGAAACCTGGTACAGAGATAGGTTGTATTACGGGAAGGACGCATATTCTACTTTTTATCCCGAAAAATCGCGGACGAAGTCGCTGAGTTTTGTCACTGACATTTGAATTTGTATTGGAGTAATATAATCGCTCCCGCTACCGCTCATTAATATAACATCCGGCTCATAGTAAGCCGCCGGCGTTGACATCTCTCTAGGAATATCTCTCTCGAATGCCCAGATAACGAAGACAAAGAAAGGTGGTTGGTGCTGAATTGTTGAGAAAAATGTGCTTGGAATTAATTTAACATTACGTTGGTCACCACTGGTTTTCATTTAATATTCAAATTCAAAGTATCTGTCTGTCTGTCGGCCTACTACGCTTTCACGCGCATCATTTCAATCTGTTTTGGTAGGTTGCATCCCGAGGAACATATGCACTTTTTTCCCGGAAAATTAGAATTTCCCGCGCCAATTAAAAAACTTAATCCACGCGGACGAAGTCGAATCGCTCCCGCTACCGCTCATTAACATATCCACCGGCTTAAAGTAAGCCGCCGGCGTTGACATCTCTCTAGGAATATCTCTCTCGAATGCCCAGATAACGGAGACAAAGAAAGATGGTTAGCGCTGAATTGCTTAGAAAAATGTGCCTGGAATTAATTTAACGTTTACCTAGCATTTAAAACGTGGTTTATTCAAATTCAAAGTATACTACGAGTATAAGCTATATTTTATACTAGACTTATGCCCGTGAATTCGTTCGCGTGGATTTTTTTATTTTATTTCCGCAGGATCTGTATATAAAAAGTCTATGTCCTTCCCCGGGATACAACCTACCTCTGTAACAAATTTCATTAAAGTTGGTTGAAAAGATGAGCCGGGAAAGCGTAGCAGATAGACAGACAGGCAGACCGAAAGACAGACAGACACACTTTCGCATTTATAATACCTATTACTATGGATCGTTGGCTAGGGTATGGAGAAAACGTAATATAATTTTTTCTGTTCATCTAGATACTGTACTGATTTATTTCAAAATTGGTCGAACAGAAGCCGTGAGAATGCAGCAGAAATATAGAACACGTTGTTAAAATCGTAACACGTAACACCGTAATTAAAAGCGGTCCATTAGTTTCCGAGGAAATCTTCAATAAACACACGTACATACATACGAGTCGAATATACTGAACCTCCTTTTTCAAATCGGTTATAAACGAATTTTTATGACGTCACAAGTCTGTATTTTACAATATTAATGTAATAAGTACCTAATAATACAGGGCATTCAAAATAGGGCATTTAGGGGCGTGTTTTTTTTAAATATAACATATAGGCTAGCGCTTGGCTGCAATCAGACTTGCTTGCAAGTGGTGATGCAGCCTAAGGTGGAGCGCGCTTGCCTAGAAGATGCCTATTCACTCTTGATTTGAAGGTACCTATATTAAAACAGGAGGGGAAAACGGAAGCCGGAAGGGCATTCCATATCCTAGCGGTTCGAATTAGAAACGAGGAAGCAAATCGCTTCGTAGGGGTGCAGACCTTGTCGATGCCTTGCGGTTCGATAATAAAAAGGTGACGGAGGAACCAGATCGAATAGTTCTTTGAGCACACTCTCCGAAATATACCCTGAAAAATACCGACAGACAGTCAACTTTCGACATTTTGATAAAAAGTGATGAATGAGTTGTCAAATACGCAATTAGGATATTAATGATTGTTGCAGTTTTGGCGAAATAAGGCTTCAGGGGACATACTCCCAACGCTTAAAGCCATGTCGTTTCATTATTGTTGACTTTCGTGTTTTAGGATTATAACCCTTATTTTAGGAACGTCCAGGTACGTGACATCAAACTGTCATCTTGAGTAATATTGCTTGAGTATTGCTTTATGCGTTAGCAGTATGGCCGATGATTGTGCTCTGACTGCTGTAAATTAGACAAAATACTCCCAAATTAAATCCAAACTAAACAAGCAAGCGGAGTGTTCATTTGAGTTAATTTAAAACTTCAAGCGAATTAACCTATTAACTCCGGAAAAAGCGCGATGTTAATTTAAGGGCCCACACTGAATTTTTCTTTTTAAATCTAAATTTTTCATGAAATAAAACCTCGATTGCCGGTGCTTCTCATTAGAATCCTCGTAGCTTTAGTTTCAAGATACCTTAATTGATTATCACCATCATGTTTTATAAGTTTCGGACGTCAATCAGTGTACCTAAATTGAATAATCCGGAGGTAGAGTCAAAACATGACGTATCTATAAGAGGCACCTGTCATAAATGAAACAAACAAATTGAGTATTAAATTATTGTGGACACTACAATTTCTTCGAAATAATAAAATGCCGAAAACTGCTACAGATAATAGATTATTTAGTTTTAATCGGAAACGGTATTTAATTTGTTCCCATAAAGTTTTTTATTTGAACTAATTAGATCATTTTTATTTATTATTAGTTGATTAATTGAGTAAAAAGCGATGATTATTAATAAAAATAAATCTTTAGATTTTAGCTTCCGACGCGGCCAACATAGCTCTATTTCTCCATACTCTACAGTGAATATATCTCTCCTTCTCATATTTTGATTCGTTATGGCTTCTTAAGTTCGAAAAAGCGTGCTGTTTATTTAAACCAGTCTGAATCGGACAGAGCCGGGAAACTGAACGTCAAATAAACAACACAACAGACAAATGGGCGGTAAAACGGGTAATTGGGGAAATTGCGAACATTTGTTAACGTGTTATTTTGTGAACTTGGATTTAAATAGGTTTAGTGGGGTAAGTTCGAATGATGAAATGTGGCTTGTTTTTCAATTTTACTGCTGATTACTTTTAGTTTCATAGTTGCATAGCCGTTTTTAGTAGTCAAAAAGGAACACTTATAGTTTCGCTATATCCATCCATCCGTCTGTCCGTCCTTCCGTCCGTCCGTGACTTATATAGCTCAGAGGCTGTTAGTACTAGAAATCTGTAATTTGGAATTAAATACATATTAATCACGCCGACAAAGTGGTGGAATAAAATTTTGAAATTAAAAAAATGTAGGGTACCTCCCCTTCACGTAAAGTAGGGATTGCAAGCTAAACGGTTGCTTTTGGATACGTGAAAAATTTCAAGGCAGTAATATATATGGTATAATGGGTACAACAAAGTTAAAAGGAAAACTAAATTCGCCTGGTGGGAGGCTTCGGCCGTGGCTAGTTACCACCCTACCGGCAAAGACGTGCCGCCAAGCGATTTAGCGTTCCGGTACGATGCCGTGTAGAAACCGAAGGGGTATGTATGGGTTTAATATAACTGCCATACCCCTAACAGGTTAGCCCGCAACCATCTTAGACTGCATCATCACTTACCATCAGGTGAGATCGTAGTCAAGGGCTAGCTTGTAGTGGTTAAAAAAAAAAAAGAGGAAAACTATCGCAGCTAAAATCGACCTGTGGTGGTCTTTCCTTTCTTTATAATAAAACTACATCTTAGTAGCGTCTGTACTATGTATTATGTATTCTGTGGTATCGTATAGAAGAACAGGCCTTCGCATAAAGAAGTATTCTTTCAAAATGATAGTCTTACGTTACGTACCTAGACGTCCCTAAAATAACGATAAAATTTCTAAAACACGATCGTCAACAATATTAAGGCGAGTCACCTGCAAGATTTTAGGAGGTGAGGTGTGGGGTGCCGCCCGCGCGTCCCGCGGTACATTTCTCGTAGAGACTGGCGGGGAAGCGGGCAGCGCGGTATATTCTGAAACCGCTTGACAACGTTCAAGTTCTGGGATTAATTTGAATTAAATAGATATAGGACTTCAGTTTGGCATAAATTTTAGCAGGTTCTCATTAATACTTCAAGAGGAATTTATCCATATAAAAATGATGAGCAAAGTCGAAAATTTTATTAATAAAAAATTCGTTTTAAACTTTTAATTTAGCCTGTTTCAAGATTTTTTTTGATCGAGTAAAGTACATCCTATCGTGTAACAAATTAGCACATTCTTTAGACAATATCTTTAAGTGTATCGGATATTTTTTGTAAGACCGTTATTTAATAGTAAATACCGAAAAAATTTCATCTAGCAAACCAGTTTTCACCGCTGAGCTGAGGTGACTCGCCTTAAAACAATACGACTTAGAGCTATGGTAGTATGCCACCAGAACTCAAAGTAGCTACTGGGTTTATAGGCGTCTAGTTTGCCCCGTTAAAACTTCGCGAGTTTAATATCATAACCCAATTTATATGGATGTCAGCGGTGAGTGGCAATAATATTTTTTATTAGAGCAATAAGAGAAGAAATTTTAAAAGCTCTTTCGCGGTCGCATTGATGGCTTATGATATCTTTTACGGCTTATTTATACGATAAAGATTTATGGCAGGTTAGATTTTGGCCGGCTGTTTTCGAAATAAAAGTTTGCATCTGTGCAACGGTATACCAAACCGTAACTATTATATTCATACAGTGGACCGACGCCGATACGAATTGCAGATCAGGCTCTACACGTACACTTCCAAGCTGCATACTAATTTGGTGCTAGATTGACAGAATTGATAATTTTAGCAGAGCTAATTTTGTACTAGATTGAAAAAGTTTTTTTCAAACGTCTAAACTGACTTAGTTTGGGAATTTGTATGAAATACAGAACTGTGACCTCATCAAAATTCGACGCACATTTTTACTTCAATCGATAGTTTAAAATGGTTTTCAAACATACAACTAACAAGGGACATGGATATTAAGAATATTGGGAGATCCTCTATTTAATAATCACTAAAAAAATATATTTGAATAGTTGTCAAATACTCAATTTTGTATTGAAATTATTCTGCCAGATTAGAACTTAAACTTTGCTTATCCTTGTTATACCCGCCCGACTTCAACATAGTGGGTAGAAATAAAAAATATTTATTACTTTACAGTGCCGCTGGAAGTCGGTTTTTTGGAAATAATTTTTATTTTTAACTTTTTAGTGTCAGGGTTGAGGATTTGGAGTCAGAATTTTTTGAGTCGGAGTTATGGGACCACCTCGTAAGCTTCCTCTAAAGACTGATCGATAAAAAAATTCAAATCGGTTCAGAAACCCCGGAGATATGCACCGACATACATTAAAAATATAATATATATATATATATATATATATATATATATATATATATATATATATATATATATATAATATATATATATATATATATACGCGCCGAATTGAGAACCTCCTCCTTTTTTGGAAGTCGGTTAAAAATAAAACTTATCTGACCCAGTGACAGCGTCACCTAGTGTATATGAAAAATAAAATAAAAATAAAAACTAAACAGGCATCAAAATTAGTTCTAATTTTGGCCACCGGGCCAGATAAGTTTGTGATACTAGTCCGGGAGGCAGCGACCGAAATTTTGCACCCATTCCTACAAAGCTAATTTTTCTGTCAAGCAATGTTTATACCGTATAAATAATGAAAGTGAAAGTCTGCCAAGCTTTTAGTGTTGCAAACATTAATAACAATTTTTGAAACCTGTAAATAAATAATACGTAAATGTATTATACCTACAAGACTGAAACTTCTTACAGTGAACAAGGATACCTAAATATACAGGATAATGATAGTCTTTGATTTTTCAGGGATAGAAAAGTAGCATGTCTTTCCCCGGGATACAACCTATCTTTGTACCAAATTTAATCAAAATCGGTTGCACAGATGGACCGTGAAAGCGTAGCAGACAGGCAGACAGACACACTTTCGCATTTATTATATTAGTATGGATATCTGGTTAAAAACCTACTGTTTACTAAGCTATTACACTGATCGCGAGCAATTTACTCTTATCCATTGAGGACTTCCGTTCGCCATGTCTGAAGACATTCATCAGATCTTCACCAAATTTATATGGGACCACCTCTGAAGTATCAAACAAAAAAGAATCATCAAAATTGATTCATAATTGGCGGAGTAATCGTGTAACAAACATACAGAAACATACAGCCGAATTGATAACCTCCTTCTTTTTTTTGAAGTCGGTTAAAATTAATAATCGCGGTATAAATTCAAAACAAAAAAATCAAATTCAGATTTAAATTAGAATTTTTATTCGTTCATTGGCATTACATTTCAATTAAGTTCTTGCGCTACAACTTGGGCCACGTCTACCGAAGCTTTAGCCACCTTCTATCGAAAGTAGACGACGATAATTCAATAATATTTATCGTAAACGGCTTGTAGACGAAAGACCAGCGTTGTAGATTTTAATTTAATGCCAGTATGCCCATTCAGAGCGACTTACAGCGGATCGGCGCAGTAGCTGCGCTCGGGAAATAGTGCATTCCATCGCGTCTACCAAGGCTTTAGCAACATTGGATTCTCGGCAGACTGTCTTTTTTTGTTCTTGTATAAACCTAACTATTTAAGAAAAAAAAATCAGCCTTGTAGAAATAAGTCCAAAAAGTTAATTTTTCAACACATTACGTGAGTGGAAGACCTTAGATGGCAACGCTTCCTATGCGGCAGACTATCATTATCCTGTATATTTAGGTATCCTTGTTCACTGTAAGAAGTTTCAGTCTTGTAGGTATAACACATTTACGTATCATTTATTTACAGGTTTCAAAAATTGTTGTAAATCTTTGCAACAACATCGGCGCGGCAGACTGCCATTCTGTTTACGTACGGTCTTAAAATAACAAAATAGCAAAGAATCAGCTTTGTAGGAATAATCGCACCAATAATGTCGCTGCCTCCCGGACCATACTGACTATAAATGAAGATCGAGCTTAATGCGAGTGAAACCGCGGAAAACAGCTATTTATAATATAATTTCATAAAAATGCGTTTATATCCTAGTTACAAACGTGAGCACGCCCGCAAAGCACCCGCCGTAGAGGCAAAGGGGTAGGCGTTTTGGGCATTTCGTAATTATATCCCGCTTTTCACGCGCAACGAGGATTAAGTGTAATTAGACGGAGCTTTTTAAAATTCAGAGCTGAGATAAACACCGCTATTTTTTTTCATTGGATCGTTATCAAGTAAGACCCAAGTTACAAGTGGGGTAAGATTAGATATTTTAAAACCCAGACCGTTACTGGTACCCTGTCCACGAGCCTCCATCTATACTAATATTATAAAGAGGTAAAGTTTGTGAGGTTGTAGGGGGTTAAAAATTAAAAGTTAGAGGTTCGTGCCCGGGAATTGAACCTGGAGACCCCCATATAGAAGTCCGAGGTCTTAATTACCATGCTATTGTTGTTCCTTCAACTATCACCCCTTCTAAAAACGTTAGTCAGTAGTTTTGTCAAGATGCAAACAATGGTAAGCCAAGTTAGATCAAAATATTATAGTTACAAAAAAACGAAAGTAAGTATGTTTTTTGTTGGTTTCTCCTCCAATCTCGCCGCAACAGAGCAAAGGATCGATGTCATTTGCGTGGATATAGTTGAGAACCTGGAGAATGATAGAGGCTACTTTTTATCCCGGAAAAGGTCCCACAGGATTTGTAAAAAACGAACAAAGTTGCGGTCATCAACTAGTCTCTCATGAGTTACACCACATAATGCGAATGCTACAATTTCACATTCATTTGTCAAAGTCCAGGGGGTGGATTTATTACTGGGTATTTATGGTGGGCGCGCGCAGTGGCCCAGTAACCTAACACCATCCTTACGCCTAGACTTTCTTACTATCTGTACCCTTAGCACGACCTTGCACACCTCGAAAACGACGGCAGTTATGGGCATCCTCTGGGTGCTTTTATATTGGGCGACTCAATTCTGTTCTGTATTCACCACAATAGTCAAGGAATAAGAAGCTTTTTGGTATAATCTCCCAAATGCTAAATTTTTATCCACCTTCATACGAAACATCCAAATCGATTGAAAAGATTTTATTTAGCCCGTCTGTCTGTCTGCTACGCTTTGACGACCCAACCAATCAACTGATTTTGATGAAACTTTGTACAGAGATAGGTTACATCCCGGGGACGGACATACGGACAAATTTTTATAGCGGAAAATTGAAGAGTTCCCGCGGGAATCAAAAAACATCAATCCACGCGGACGAAGTCGCGGGCATCATCTAGTTTATAATTACTATTAGGGCACAAGCCAATTACACTACTTAATTATAATGAGATGGTCTGTTAAAGCGTAGGAGACGGACACACTTTCGCATTATATAATATTATTACGGATGTTTCAGTAAAATTTTATCGTCCTAAAGTGCTTAATTTTGAAGCAGTCTTATCAGTACTAACTACTTACTGAACCTTAACATTTACTTTGACTTACTTAATAGATAGGCTACTCGAAATCTATCAATGTTGTCGAGATACACAAACTCGTATTAAGGCTGCTACACTTGAACATGTAATGCCCTACGCAATGCACCTACGTGGGATCGTTGATTGTGGACTGTATGCAGTTGAAAATTATATTGCACATCTTTAACAGGTTTGCCTACTGGTAAGTAATGATGCTTTAAGGCTGCGGTGGACGTCCCCTTAAGGTGCATTTAAACTAAACGAACAAAGAGCTAGAGCTAGAACAAGAGCATTATTTCTTTATCTTTTGTGTAAACAGCTTTTACACCAAAATCCGTCCGAACACGCAAGAACGCTCTAGGCAACTGTGCGCACGCTCCAGTGCCGTTTACATCAAGCGAGCGAGCATTCTTAGAATATTCCATAGAATCTTTGCGAACGTAGACAGAACAACGAAAGAGTGCTCTACGTCTGTTTACACTAAAATAATTTAATAGAGTAGGGATAGAATGACCATTCGCTCGTCTAGTGTAAATGCACCTTTACACAAATGCACTCGCAAAGCGGCCATCAGAGAAGAATGGAGATGGATATAGTTCAGCAGAACAGTCAACACTAAAGTGACGACCGCGACCACTCTGACAAGAGCGATACGACGAAGAAGAAGTAAAGATGCAGTTTAAAGTGCCACACACACATTGGCCCAACGTTTTCGGCGATTTCCAGCCACGTGCCAACAAGTTAACGTTGTTCCTGAATTAAGCTAAAAAGTCAAGCAGTGAGAGTCCATGTCTTTATGGAAGTTATTCATTGGATCTGGTTGTACCTTTGTTCTCCTGCGGATCTCTTTGCTCAGCAAAATAAGATAATTAGGAACTCCCACTCTAAAAATACTCAGTACTAGCCCGGAGTTAGGAAGTCGGTGGTGTATCACCCCCATGCCTCGGAGAGCACTAACGCCGTCGGTCGTGCGCCTAATCTCTCTCTGGTCGCGTTGGATTTTCCGTCCCATCGGGCTATGAGAGTAAAGGAACAGAGAGTGCACCTGTGTATGCACAAACACTTGTGCACTACAATATCTCCCGCGCATATGGCTTATCTCTCGAGAGTTTTTCCGCCGTGGCTGAAATTAGGTACGAACTAGATTCTTGTTATTAAATAGATAATTAGGAATTGGGATAAAATCCCACGACCTTTCGGGTTTCTGTCCATCCCTTAAACCCACTAGCATTTTCATACGGGTAAACACAATGAGAAAAGCCAGTTTTTCCACGTCAAATTCAATTTCCAACGTATGTGCACTCAAAGGCCGTTTGTTCGTTCAGCCAATGACAGCGTGTAACGTGGGACGTGACGTCATGCGTCTGACAGCTTTTAATAACTCCCATAGGTTGATGAGTTGTTGATAATAGCGTACGTACTATGAAATCCATACTAATATTATAAATCCAAAAGTGTGCTGGTTTGTTCGTCTATCTGTTTGTCTGCTACGCGTTCATAGCCAATTTTTTAACTGATTTTAATGTAATTCGGTAAAGAGATGGAAAGGACATAGGCTTCTTTTTTTATCCCACAAAATTAAAGAGTTCCCACGGGAATCAAAAAACTTTAACTCACGCGGACGATGTCGCTGGCATCATCTAGTCTAGTATAATATTATGAATTTTGTTTTTTTATCCACTACAAGCTAGCCCTTGACTGCGATCTCACCTGATGGTAAGTGATGATGCAGTCTAAGATGGTAGCGGGCTAACCTGTTAGGGGCATGGCAGTTATATTAAACCCACACCCCTTCGGTTTCTACACGGCATCGTACCGGAACGCTAAATCGCTTGGCGGCACGTCTTTGCCGGTAGGGTGGTTAAAAATTTAAAAAAAAAAATTTAATTTATAAATACTAGATGACGCCGGCGACTCCATTTGCGTGGTTTAATTATATTTAAAAATCTCGGAAAGTTTTACAGAATAAAAAATTGTCTATGTCCTTCCGCAAGATGTAATTTATCTCTGTACCTGTCATCAAAATTGGCTTCAGGCGTATCAGACAAACAGACTAATGGACAGATTGACAAACATATATTTGCATTATAATATTAGTATGGATTCGATACTATGCCTGGGAATTCTTCAGAGTAGTTTTTGGTTTCTTCAAAATCCCTTACCAAAAAATCTATATCTATACTTCTTACTAATATTATAAATGCGAAAGTTTGGATGGATATATGTTTCTTACTCAATCATGCCAGAACGGCTGAACGGATGTGGATGAAATTTGGTACACTGGTTTGGTGGTGAATTACACATAGAATACTATTATTCCACGCGGACGAAGTCGCGGGCATCAGCTAGTGTTTCAATAAAGATTTTATGGCAATTTGCAAATAAAGTAAATATCATTAAAACAGTTCTGTACCCCTGGCATGCCATCAATCGCGGGGATTTCCAACTCCAGGTCGGAACAACTCAAGGGCGCGAGTGCGACCGACAGTTTTACAGCCCTGGCTTAAAGAATTGCGCATTTATTATTTTTATTTGCCACGCTCCGTTGTAGGCCTTTTTTCCGGTCTCTTTTCAGGCCTTGATATCTTGCGTTTTGGATCGGTGCTTTATAGGTATACATTTTGCACAAACAAAACTATTACAGTTTTCGTTTATGTTCCATTTTTTGCGAGGCCAGGCCAAGCTTTGGCATATTTTTACTAGCTGATGCCCGCGACTTCGTTCGCTTGGATAATATAGATGATGACAACTCAATCTAATCAGGGGACATACCCAGCCATACTGGCAATGCTTAAAGCAATACTTAAGCAATTTTACTCTAAATGACAGTTTGATGTCACGTACCTTGACGTTCCTAAAATAAGGATTATAATTCCAAAACACCAAAGTCAATAATAATGAAACAATGTGGCTTTGAGCGTTGGTAGTATGATCCCTGGATCTCCTAAATTTTGTTTCAAAATCACGATGACAGCGCTTGATTTAGTTAAAATTGCTATAATACCATGTCTTGGTTCGTCGCTTATTAAACTATTCTTGTCTGGTATGGTTCTGTACAGTTTAAATATATCTTTTATATTGCCATTAAGTTGAGAGTCAAGTTAGAAAAATGATCCTTAAAAAAATACACTAAAAGTACCTACTGCGCCAAGGAGATCGTAAAATTTTCCAAAATTGTTTCCTAATTTTATTTTTTGTTCATTTTAAGCCATATAAAAAACAGTAAAGTTCAATAAAGTGTAATAGAATATTTAACAGTCAAATACCTACCGTATTTGACTGTCAAACTGTAAAAGATTAAATCAACTTATCCACGGTTGATCGATTGATTTGTCAATTGCTTACACCCACGTCAGCCGAATCTCAGAAGAGTTGAAGTTCAGGATGGATCGGGTTGGGAGTTTTCTTATAAAATTTAGAAGAAATGTTTAATAAGTACGTACCTAAGTAACTATGGCAATAAGTACCTTTTGTGAAAAGTTTGGATAAGGTTGTTTTATGATATCAATCAATCAATCAAATATCTTTTTATTCAAATAAACTTTTACAAGTACTTTTGAATCGTCAAGTGAATCTACCACTGGTTCGGAATGCCATTCCTACCGAGAAGAACCAGCAAGAAACTCGGTGGTTGCTCTTTTTAAATAATTCATTTACAATTACTATATCAATGTGTACATAAGTAACCGCTGTCCCCAGCATTGTTGGAGCGATCAAATCCATGCTCCTCTATCATTTACATAATCTTCAACAGTATAATAAGCTTTTTTCAGGAGCATACTTTTAATGGATTTCTTAAATTTGTTTATTCAATTCATGTCAAAGACGGGCAGACAGAAAGTAGCCCCATTCCCGCCGGTGGCACCCGTTCACGAGCATGACGCATGATCCAGCCATTGCTTCGCTCGACCATATTTGAGGGAACGTAACAACCCGCACCACACGACACCACCACAGAAATGTTTAAAGAGAGCGTGACATACTCAGTCTACCCGTATCAAAGCATCGAATTGAATACTAATATTCAAACACTAATTTATAATAAGTAACCGCTGTCCCCAGCATTGCTGGAGCGATCAAATCCATGCTCCTCTATCATTTACATAATCTTCAACTGTATAATAAGCTTTTTTCAGGAGCATACTTTTAATGGATTTCTTAAATTTATTTATTGGCAAGTCCAAAATAGGTTGTGGAACTTTGTTATAGAAAATAATGCCCATTCCCACGAATGACCTTCTGACTTTTTTGAGGCGGAGCGATGGAGTCACGAGCTTATTACGGCCTCTAGTTGGCCTATCGTGCAGATCGCATTTTTTTTTATAATTATGGATGTGCTGTTTTACAAAAATTATATTACTGTAAATATATTGCGAGGCTACTGTTAGAATACCAATTTCTTTAAATTTCTCTCTAAGTGAATCACGCGGTTTTAAATTATAAATTGCTCGTATAGCCCTTTTTTGTAGTACAAAAATTTTTTGAATATCTGCCGCTTTACCCCACAGTAAGATTCCGTAAGACATAATGCTATGGAAATAAGCAAAATATACGATCCTGGCAGTTTCGATGTCAGTTAACTGTCGAATCTTTCTGACAGCGTAAGCAGCAGAACTAAGCTTGCCAGCAAGTGTTGATATATGGGTGCCCCATTGAAGCTTTGCGTCCAAGGTCACCCCCAGGAACACAGTAGTATCTTCTATTTTCAACATGTCATTATTTACCATTAGTTTTATATCACTTGTGGATCTGGCATTCGGCAATGCGAACTCGACACATTTAGTTTTTTTTGTGTTTAAAAGTAGATTGTTAACCGTAAACCAGTTCGTGACTTGAGAAATTGCAGTATTTACGTCGTCAAAGTTGTCCTTATGTCTATCGACTTTAAAAATCAAGGACGTATCATCAGCAAATAGTACAATATCGCAAGTGTTACGGACAAAATATGGCAAATCATTGATGTACACTAGGAACATGAAGGGACCCAAAATGGAGCCTTGAGGGACACCCATTAGTGAGGCTGATCCGGATGACTTCACATCGTTGACACATACTGTTTGAATGCGATTACTGAGGTAGGATGCAATGAGGCCAAGCGCAGTGTCTTTGACTCCATAGTAGCTCAACTTAACTAAAAGCGTCTCGTGCTCAACGCAATCAAATGCCTTAGACAAATCACAGAAAATACCAATAGCATTCTGTGATTTCTCCCACGCGTCGAATATATGTTTTAACAGCACGGCGCCCGCATCAATTGTCGATCGACCTTTAGTAAAACCATACTGCTCGGAGTGAAGAAGTTTATTTGAATTAAAGTGCTGAAGCAGTTGGTTGAGCATAATTTTTTCAAATATCTTGCTGAGTGTTGGCAAAATTGAAATTGGTCTGTAATTATTTGGATCGCTTTTGCTACCCGATTTAAAAAGTGGAATCAATTTACCACATTTCATAAGGTTTGGAAAGGATCCTGAATTTACAGACTCATTAAAAACTAGAGCAAGATATGGTGCAATAACATCAATAATATTGCCGATTATTTTTACGGATATACCCCATAGGTCTCCGGTTTTTTTAAGTTGCAAAGATTTAAATACTTTAATAATATCATATGGGGTCACATGTCTAAACTTAAACAGCACACTGCACTCGGTGACACTATCCTTGAGCAGTTTATGGGCTTCTGTTGGCGAGGAGTTAAGGAAACTAGTAGTGGTGACTGGAATATTTCGAAAAAAATTCTCAAATGTGTTCGCGATTTCTGTTTTGCAGTCAATAATACGGTTGTTAATTTTTAGCTCCAGTTTATTGTCGTCCACTTTATGTTTCCCAATTTCATCGGCGATTATTTCCCAAACTGCTTTAATTTTGTCATCTGAATTTATAATTTTTTGTTTTATATGAAGTGACTTTGCTTGTATGCAGACATTTCTAAATAATTTTGAATAATTTCTGACGTATTTAACAAATGTGGGGGTGTAATTATATTGCTTTTCGGCATACAAGCTAAACAACTTGTTTCTACTTTTATAAATGCCAACAGTAGCCCAGTCACTAAATTTTAGGTTCTTAAACAATTTTTTTTCTACTACTTTAAAGATGGAATTAAATTGAGAATTTAGCAAATCAAAGAAGGTGTTATAGAGTTCATCCGGACCACCCTGTGTAAAATCGAGCGTAGGTAAATTATTTGAAATTTCATGTTTAAATTTCTGTACTTTTTTAGTGGTAATTGGCCTATACTTTATTATTTTAGTTGTATTTTGTTTAGAGCTAGGTATAGATATCATTTGCCCGCAGTGATCAGATCTTAGATGAGTAATGACGGATTTGTTGACAATTTTACAGTCACTGAAAATATTGTCAATACAGGTAGCTGTACTTGCAGTTATCCTTGTAGGTTCAATAAAAATGTTGTCTAAATTGAAACTTTTAAATAAGTTAAGTAATTTCTCAGCTGGAGAAGTGAGATGCAAAATATCTATATTAAAGTCTCCACAGATTAAAATTTTTTTGGATGACTTACATATCCGCCTTAGGGCCTCCTCCATAACATCCTCAAACAGTGCAAGGTCACCTGAAGGAGGTCGGTACACACAAACTATGATGTATCGCTCCAACTCAACACAGGACAGCTCAATAGTGCGTTCAACGGAAAGGTTAACAATGTCTTTTCTTTCTTTACAATTGTTATTGTTACGAGTTATTATTAAAGACCCTCCGCGTATAGCTTTCTTTCTGGAGAACGCACTTGACAGAGAGTAATTCTTAAGATTGAATAATAATTGATAACTATTGAGCCAATGTTCAGTAAGACATAAAATGTCAATATCAAAATTTCTAATAAAAAGCTCAATCTCATGTTCTTTGCCAGGTAAGCCCTGTATATTCTGGTGTACAAGATTAATATTACACGCCTTACCTGTTGTCTTATTACTTAGTTTAAAATATTTTTTCCAACAATTATATTACAATTGTTTGTATCTGGAGTTAAAATACTACTACTCAGATTCATACAATTTGCATCCGGTGTCAAAAGACTGGAATTAGTAAAGTTACTAATATCAATATTCTCAGTACAATATGTACAGTTGCCAATAACATTACAGCTAAAAATAGCTGGGTCCAATATACTGGAATTGGTACTAATATTACTAGCTAAATCAATATTATGGGTACAACATGTACCATTCACAGTTACATCCAAGCTAAAAATAGCTGGGTCTTGTATATTACAAGCTACTAATGTAGCTATTTGTTTCTTATATCTATGTGGCAGATACATAGTATCTTTTGTCAGAGTAAATCTCTTAACAAACTTATTTGTGTCTAGTACATGGAAATGGTCTCTATGACCATAGCTTAAGTTATGTAAAACCATGTTAAGTTTATAAACATACCTATTTTGTGCTGGGGTCAAAGAGCATGAGTATGGAAACGCACAAAGTATAAATTTACATTCAGAATCTTTTTGTACACTTTGTAGGTATGCAAAACTTCTCAGTATTTCTTTTTTGGTTATTTGCAGACTGTCACCGACTAACAATACTACTGTGCTGTATTTATCTAAACAACAGTCTTTAATATTTTCAATTATGTACTCATAGGGGGCCCCCGGGTTACATATGTTAAGGACCTGTTGGTGTAGTTCACTTTTTAGCAAATAACCAAAGTCTTTTCCCAACCCATCTGAGATTACAAATGTTTTTCGCTGTGGGGAGGGACACATTAATTTGTTATTACTCATACAGGAATTTTTGAAATCAGTACATTGATTTTCCGCTGAGACAACTGAAGGAACCTTATTTGAACACTGACATTTATTCACTAGAGAGTCTAATCGTTCAATATTATAATTACCTATGGTTAACAGCTCATCGGCAGCCATAATGTGTTCACTGATCTGTTTCTGTGACAGATATTTTTTTATCTACTTCAAGTTAGGCTAAGATGCAGTCTAAGATGCAGAGGGCTAACCTGTTAGGGGTATGGCAGTTACATTAAACCCATACCTCTAATCGGTTTCTACACGGCATCATACCGGAACGCTTAATCGATTGGCGGCAAGTCTTTGCCGGTAGGATGGTAACTAGTGTTGCAGACCTACTTGCGTATGGTTATGGATAGGGTTTTTTTTACAAATACTATGTCATTTCTTTAGGAAGCTACATAAGAACACATTAGGTATATTAAATTAATTGCAATTTAACAATAAAACAACTATATAGATCCATAACCACTCGCAACCAAGGTAAAGATAGGTCTACTTTCTTGACACCTGCTACTCAAGGCAAATCTGAGTATCGAATGGTTAGACCGTTATTCTGAAGTTGCTATAATGTAATATTATAAACAATATTATGACGTCACGTCATTAAACATAGCTGCCACATGAGCGGAAACTTCTCTGGTTGGCGAAAACCTCGCGTAACGACTGCTTTGCCGCCTCACAGGTACAGCGCCATCTGTAGTCATCGAGCGGCGCTAACACTCGCCACGGTCGAAGCCTCCCACCAGGCCAGGCATAGACAACAACATTCCCAACAGGCAATCTCTGTGGAGATTGGCCTTCATGGTTGAAATTTGGTCGCGATGACATTTATTATTGTAAAGAGAGAACCGTACACAAACCACGAACAAAAGTATGAAATATAAATGATATTTCCACACAAGTAGGTAGCTACCCGCTAAGCCACGGAATACGGGCGATGAAATATAGGAACAAATTCAAGCTTTAGGTACGGAACCAATGCGTTGGCCTGTAAATGATTTATTCTGCTCGTTTTATTCTTCATATCGCATTCCCTCTGAGGGAAAAACGCGAAATCGTGAGAGGGTACATTCACATTGACTGGCCATATCATCTAAATAAATAAAGGAATTTCGTCAGCTGAGGAATGATTGTTGGGGTCCACCAGCTTTATTGCCTAGAGCCCTTTTTTTTTTTTTCCTGGGGAAATCCTCTTGGATACCCTTGAATCTGGGGAAATGCGAAGGTTATGTCGGACTCTTACCAATTAAAACCCCACGGTGTTCCTTCCAACGCCTTGGCTGGATTGGGGCCGGGGAATTCGCGCAACCCAGCCACCAGCGTCGTCGTGTGATTGACCCTTCTCCGCGGGACTTCAATATTCCCTTCTCACCGTCTGAGGCACACCAGGAACACCAACGTGTGCCTCCCGACTCGAGGAAGCCCTAGACTATCTAGACGAATCGGGCTGGAGTTTGGCATGCAGATAGCTATGACGTAGACGTCCGTTCAGAAAAGATTTTTGAAAATTCAACTCCTAATGGTTTAAAATAGGGGTTTTAATTTGTGTAGTTCACACGGACAAGTCGCGGGCAAAGCTAGTTACATTATAAAATGCTTTGTTGTAAAAGTGTGTTTGTTAATTTGTTTGTAAACCGATGCGAAAATCGTGAAAAGCGTCTTTATTCAAGACCCAAATACCCAAAATTACTTCGTAAGTCCTATGTGAAAAGTCCCCCGGACCTTACAAGGCATGAACGTGGGAAAAACAGGATTGTAGATACGCTGATATTAATTATTTGCGCGCCAAAATAGAGCATTTTATTTATGCTATCATCACACGATATAGGTACCATTACCTAGTGGAAGTTGTTTTTTTTTATCCACTACAAGTTAGCCCTTGAATTCATACTTCCATTAAAGTTCCATACTAGTATTATTAACTAGATGATGCCCACGACTTCGTTCGCATGGATTAAGTTTTTGTTATTGCTGCGGGAACTCTTTTATTTTCCGGGATAAAAAATAGCCTTTGTCCTTCCCCGGGATACAACCTATGCCTCTACCAAATTTCATCAAAATCGGTTGAACGCATGGACCGTGAAAGTGTAGCAAACAGACAGACACACTTTCGCATTTATAATATTAGTATATCTTGCGAAAGTGTGTATGTCTGTCTGTTACGAATTAACGGTCTATATCTTCAACCGATTTTGACGGGTATAGAGGTAGGTTGCATTCCAGGGAAGGACATAGGTTTCTTTTTCTGCCGGAAATTTAAAGATTTCTCGCGGGAACCAAAAACACCTCAATCCACATTCCACGCGGACGAAGTCGCCGGCATCAGCTAGTAGATATATAGACATACAACAAAACAATATGGCATACGAAAATAAACGGGTATTGAAAAACAATGTTTTGTCTGCTAATATGAAGGTAACATAATTCCTGACATACAATGACAAAAATACATTATTATGAAAAACATATTAATATCAACCCTTTGTCTCTAATATCATATTAGAGGTTTTATTAGGGCAAGGAAATATGCTATTGTCTTATATTGTGGGTGATAATAGCCTTGATAAATAGCTTGGACGAGTCTACGTGACGCTTCTATGTACCTACCTACATATAGCTGAATAAACCTAAACATAAACCAGCTGAAATGTTGTACAATCGAAATGACGAATATAATACTCCACTGTAGCCCATTAACGTCCCACAGCTGGGCACAGGCCTCCACTATCATATGGAAGACGGAATAAGAGTCTAGGCCCACCACGCTGCTCCAATGCGTGTTGATTTAACGTTAAGGTTATTTCGAAACCATGGAGGAAGTCTTTGATTTTTCGGGATAAAAGTAGCTAAAAGTAGTAGTTTTGACCACCTCCGTGGCGCAGTGTGTAGCGCTGTTGCCTTAACGTCCTGACTCCTGGGTTCGATTCCCGGCAGGGTCAATTTGGGAATTTATAATTTCTGATTTTTCCCTGATCTGGTCTGGTCGGTGGTCGGCCGTGGCTTTACCACCCTACCGGCAAAGACGTGCCGCCAAGCGATTTAGCGTTCAGATACGATGCCGTGTAGAAAACGAAGGGGTATGGGTTTAATATAACTGCCATGCTCCTAACAGATTAGCCCGCTACCATCTTAGACTGCATCATCATTTACCATCAGGTGAAATCGCAGTCAAGGGCTAGCTTGTAGTGGATAAAAAATAAAAAGCTTATATCTTTTCCCGGGATACAAACTTTCCCCGTACCAAATTTTATCAAAACCGGTTGAACGGATGGGCCGTGAAAGCGTAGCAGATAGACAGACAGACAGACATACTATCGCATTTATAATATTACTATGGAATATGGATACGTAGGTATTTATTTAGATATTTCTAACGTATGAACACTTACAGGCCCTTTTACCGGGCGGATCAAGTCTGTATCACTGAATTTTATATGGAGCGCGCTCTAACGCGACAGGTCAATACGTCGCTTCCCTCCGACGCGGACGTTTCATCCTGGTCGGTCTTTATTGTGGTTTTCCTCAAAATGATCCTTAGTTTTCAAATAAATGATCAATGTGGAAAATGTACTCAACATTATCTTAGTACCTAAAATATTGTAAATTTTCTGATTTATGTTTTAAATGATATAGCTGTTGGTAAACCAAATAAACGAAAAAAAAACGAAGTTATTGTTATCAAAAGCGAGAATGAAAGGCGCACAATGCAAGATGACAGGTGATTTTGGCGGGAAAACGCGAGGACGTCGAGGCATCAACAATATAGTATATTTCATTACAAGTGTGGAAAGGCTGTCATTGCAAAGAGTTCCGACAAATGTCTACCCGAGCCGAGGCGCAGCCGAAGGCGAGGGTTGACAGTCGGAACAAGTTGCAATGACGGTTCCGCACGTGTACTGAACGACTATTTTTAATACCTTTGCGAAAAAATTAAGCAATTTAATAAAATAATAAAAACACAATAAACTCAACTAAACATTTATTTTCGTCGTATGTAGATATGTAGCGACTTTTTGACTTTTCCGGTAAAATGTTCTCCGAAGCATTTTGTGCAACAATACTGAGTTCCGGTGGTGTTAATTCAAAAAAACTAGGGTCGAAATTATTGATTTTGTGCAACAAACAACTAAACTCGCAAAGAAAATTTCTGAAAAATGGCGCCAACCGTAGAATATAAGCAGAGTTTTTTTTTTCTTCACCCATTCTGGTAGGCAAAGGGAATGCCCATACAGCCAAGTCTTCAGTATAATTTTTTTATTGATATGAAATGAAAATGAAATTTAATGAGATGAAATGAAATGAAACCTAACCAAACTCATTCAATCAAATCATTAAATCTGATATTGAAACAAATTATTAGCTTCTTTTTAGAAATATACGTATTTGCATGAATCATAAAAACTTCTATGAATTTTTTTAGTAAAAAACTTCATGGTAGGTTTTTCTTTTTAATAGACATTATTTTGACAGTTGGGAAAGAGAACACACGAGTTCGGGAAAGGTAAAAAAAAAGCACGAGTATGTAATAGCCCACATCCCGAACGCTATAAATACGCCCGAATGCAATACGCCACTTTTTGAGCAACTATGTACCTACTCCATTTATGTTTACCTCTTAACATCTTTATTATTATTATAAATGCGAAAGTTTGAATGGATGTATGGATGGATTGATGTTTGTAACTCAATCATGCCAGAACAGCTGAATGGATCTGGATGACATTTGGCATAGAGATAGATTATAGTCTGGAATAACACATATTCTACTTTTTATCCTGGAAAATTTAGGAGTTCCCGCGGGAACCAAAAAACCTCAAATGGATGTTTGTTACTCAATCACGCGAGAACGGCTGAACGGATCTGTATCAAATTCGGCATAAAGATAGATTGTAGTCTAGAATAGCGAATAGCAATAGGCTACTTTTTATCCCGGAAATTTAAAGATTTCCCGCGGGAACCAAAAAATCTCAATCTACGCGGACGGAGTCGCGGGCATCAGCTAGTGTATTTATTACAATAACAAGCAAACGCTACGAAGTAAAATATTTCGCTTAGGTGCTTAAATACAAATTTGAAGCCATCCAAAATCCGGACCATACAAAACCGGTAGAAAATGTCACCAATTAGTAACCGCTGCTAACTGTAGCATTAGAACGAAACAAACATCATATTTCACAGATGACGGTAGCGCGCTGCAGTAATTATGTACTTACAGAATATATTCCACGAATCGCTTCTCAACCTTTATTTGTCGCCCGTATTGTTAGAACAATAGAACACAAAATGGCTTGACATATTTAACTGCTTAAAATCACACAAACGATAGCGATGGTAGCCAGAACAACGGGTCTCCAACCAGTTAAACCTGACCTGGGCAAAACTGCCAACGCTTAAAGTAATACTTAAGCAACATTACTCAAAATGGCAGTTTGCTGTCACCTTGACGTTCCTAAAATAAGGATTACTAGCTAATGCCCGCGAATTCGTCTGCGTGGTTTGAGGTTTTTCAGTTCCCGCGGGAACTCTTTAATTTGCCGGGATAAAAAAATTGCCTACGTGCTATTCCAGACTATAATCTATCTCTGTGTCAAATTTCATCCAGATCCGTTCAGGCATTGGGGCGTGATTGAACAAACATCCATGTATACATCCATACATCCATCCATCAAAACTTTCGCATTTATAATATTTATTTGATTTGATTGATTGATTGATATTTGATTGATTGATTGATTTGATTGATTATTTGATTTGATATTTGATTTGATTTGATTTGATGATTCTAAAACACGATTGTGAATGTAACTTGACGACCTCCCTGGCACAGTGTTGAGTGCTGTTGCCTTAACATGGGAGGTCCTGGGTTCGATTCCCGGCAGGGTCGATTCGGGAATCTATAATTTCTGATTTTTCTCTGGTCTGGCCTGGTGGGAGGCTTTGGCCGTGGCTAGTTACCACCCTACCGGTAAAACGTACTGCCAGGCGATTTCGCGTTTCGGTACGATGCCGTGTAGAAACCGACTAGGGGTACACCATACCCCTAATAGGTTATCCCGTTACCATCTTAGACTGCATCAGGTGAGATCGCAGTCAAGGGCTAACTTGCAATTTAAAAAAAAAAGAATTGGCAGTCATAGGGACTGCCGATAAAAGTAAAAACATGAAAAAGGTTTGTTTTTTAAATAATTAAAATATAAACCTTAACACTAAGGCTATTTATATTTCAGACCTTTTGTCTTCGTAACAACGCGAGCATGTCGGCGCCGGCTACAGCCTATTAACGTCCCACTAGGTACTGGGCACAGGCCTCCACTCTCATAGGAGAGAGGGAATTAGAGCTTAGGCCCACCACGCTGCTCCATTGCGGGTTGGCGGGCTTTAACGACTATTATAATGTTAGTGATAATAACCGGGACCGACGGCTTAGCGTGCTCTCCGAGGCACGGGGGTGAAACACCGCCAACTTCCTAACTCCGGGCTAGTACTGAGAATTTCTAGTCAGAAAAACCCAACACTTATTATGACCTGACACGGGACTCGAACCCGGGACCTCGTCAGCCGCAGTCAAACATGCTAACCACTAGACCAACGAGGCAGTTATTAACCAAACTAACCAAATTAACCAAAATCTCCTCAAATTAGTAGTTATTATAAGCAAAAGAGGATGATAGGTCTTTCTATAGTGGTTCATCGAATGCCACCCGCAGCGACCTCACAGCATGTTGGGCTGAGTCACAAAAGACGTGAAAATAATGATCAGATGCGGATTGCAATTCCCAGGAATGGCGAAATGACCGCATGCTTTGGTGTTTATTTGAATCGCTGAATCAGGTGTCATGTTTTTCATGATATGACTTTTCTTGAAGGTTGTTAGACCTACATTAATATTAAAAGCCGCTTACACATTCATTATTTATTTTATTGAAGTGAAACTTCTTTAGAATCGTTGTGATTTGAAAATTCGATGAAACGAAAAAGCGACACCAAGAAAATACAAACATATATACATAATAGGATTTAGCCTGCGGGAGAATGAGATAGAATACAAGTTATATTAATCTCATTCTCTCTTGCATTATTTTAAATCTTACTTCTTAATAGCAGATTAACAAAACCGATAAGTATCATCCCTACTGTAAATAATTAAAATTTTATTAGACCGTTAAAACAAATAGTTCTTAAGACCATTCCGCTCCAAACTCGAAAGTAAGTGAAAACTAAAAAAAAGGTCTTTAAATTCCACGAAGCCATTGCCGCAAAATAAAATTTAAGAGCACATACGTTCCCGTAACAGCGAGTGCTATCAAAATGCGGAGCGACGGTGTCAAACTATTAAGGCAGGTCACGCCATCTAGCGGCCACTGCCAGTCACGGAATTCCCCTACTAGTGGTTAATTTCGCCGGCTGCAGTGCGGACCCCATATCGAAAAACCCCCCTCAACCCTAGGGGCCCGTAGGCTGCTAGGCAGGACAAAGCCGCTACGGCTATCCACCGGGGCACAGTGTTGCCCCGCGCCCCGCCCGGGTAAGGATGCCCAGCCTCGACGCCCGTACCCCCGCTTGCTCCTCACGGGCCAAACGGAGAAGACCCACACGCGGTTATTTTACATCACCCTAAGTATCAGTTTAAAGGGACGAATGGCCAAGTTGTGTCAACGCATATCAGTCGACTGCGATTGTTAAGCATCGTTGACCCAAGTCGGTAACTGGATGGGTGACCTAATTTGGCCTTTTCGATTCCTCCGTGCCTCGGATAGCACGTTAAGCCGTCGGTCCTGGTTATTATCACCAATATGTGATAATAATCGTGATAAACCCAAGAGTTTTAAAATACTCTTAGTCGAGTCGTATGTGGAAGGACGTGGGAACCCACCGCATTATTATCCCAAGAAAACTCCTGCCATTATGTGATTAATGGAATGGTTTCACGATCCTCAGTAATTAGGAATTCGACGCAGAGAGAGAGAAGTATCAGTCTATCCGTCTTTATTCACCGTCACCGCCGCACCCCAGTACGCTTACTTTGAGTTTTTACATTGCAAATACGATTGATCGACGTGAGAGCTCACCACGCCAAGTGTAAGCGAACGGTCAAAGTAAAATGGACCCAAAAGCTCTTGAAGTCACAAATTCAGCGTTTGGAGCGCTGGCTGTGAATAAATACACGAAACGATGAAATTAGCTCTAAACCAATGCAGTTAAGGTTCATTTTACTTTAACGTTCGCTTACACTTGGTGAGGTGAGCTCTCACGTCGATCAATCGTATTTGCAATCGTACTGGCCGGTCATGATAGCCACGAGGAGGACGACGCGATCCTTACCGGATTTGACAACACGCCTACACCAAAGTGGCGTGCCCTGGATCCAAAACCCAGCAAAGACCATGAGGTCCTAAGGCCAGAAGGACTACGTATCTAGTTTTTTTTTCCATAAAACCTGTATTATGAGGATTTTCCTGGGCGAAACCTAGAGAGTGACATAGGGATACAGTTCACGCGGGGTTTTATTAAATTTTATAGGAAACGGTAATGCAATGATATTTTGTCTTATTTTATTATAACCTAAGATATTATTTTATGACTACCATTGATTACCCACATACAGGCTAACTCAACATGCATGTTAAAATAAGTTAAAAGTAGCTCCAAGACAAATATTTTACTTTGATTTTAATTTTTGATTTGATTTAATTTTAATTTTTGGGCTTTAAGAAAAACTCAAATCGACGCAGATGCAGTCGCGGGAATAATCTAGTTAATAGTAAAAACTCTTAGGTTAGTTTAATAACTTAGTGTACCAGAATTCGATGTATTGCAAAAGGAAGTAATCGATTGCTCCCCATTTAAGGTAGAAACCAATTTACTGTCGAGACTATATCAAATCGAGTTGTAATCGTAAACAATCTGTAGGGCTCCTACTTGAACACTTAATATAGATGTACTTTACTGTAAATAACATAATTTATGTTCGACTACTTGATGCCCGTGTCTTCGTCCGCGTGGACAAAAACCGACTTCAAAACTATACCTAGTACCAACTTAAACTCAAAATTAAAAAACGTTATCTGGATACTTATACATTTTTGTTTTTTATTTAGGGGCTTTTATAATGAAATGAAATGAAGTTTATTTGCTAAATATGGGTGGTTAACAAAGTTCTTAAAATTAAAGAGGCCCTGCATATTTTACTGACACTTCAGCATGCAAATATTTGTAACACACATAAACAAGAGAGTGTGTAGGTAGGTATATAATATATAGTATAATTAATTTCATGTCAGCCCCATTATAATCTAATACATTAAATTAAAACAAAATGGTTATTAAACAAAATTAGAAAACAAGAAACACTAAAAGAACAACAATAATCAAGTTAAAAAAAAACAATTCTCAAAAAATCTGACTTATGGATTCAAACAGATTCATAGCATCCTTTGATGCAGGTCGAGCAAGTACACCCCGCGCCAAACTTTGTGGCCGCCCCGAACTAGGCTCATTGCATGCGCAGAACAAAATCAGGTATTAGCGGGACGCACAAGAGTGCGCAGTAGCACGCTCGCGACTATATTCAAGGCGGCCACAAAGTTTGGCGCGGGGTGTACCTATATCTATATTACATACCCGTGTCAAATCTGTTCAAACCCATATGCTGTACATTTTGATCTCTCCCAGGTTTTTTTGTTGATTTTCTCAAAAAGCGCTAAATCAATTTTGACAAAATTTATACGAGACCACCTCTGAAGTATGATCTACCAAATAAAAAAAGAATCATCAAAATGGATTCTTAATTGGCGCAATGATCGTGTAACATACATACAAAAAAACATACTCGAATTGAGAACCTCCTCCGTTTTTGAAATCGGTTGAAAAGTTGCCTATGAATAATAATCTCCGGGTTTTCAGTTATTGTACACTATAATATGTATATGCAAAACATTAGATACGTAGACGTCGATCCATTGCTATGTTGCGACGTGATTGAAGAACAAACCTAAACAAGCACACATTCGCTAATTTTTAACATAACTAGATGATGCCCACGACTTCGTCTGTGTGGATTGAGGTTTTTCAGTTCCCGCGAGAACTATTTAATTTTCCAGGATAAAAAGTAGCCTATGTTTTATTCCAAACTATAATCTATCTCTGTGCCAAATTTCATCCAGACCCGTTTCGCTGTTCTGGCGTGATTGAGTAACAACCATGCATCCATACATCCATCCATCCGTCCATTCATTCAAACTTTCGCATTTATAATAATATACTATATGCGACTTCGTCCGCGTGGATTTTGTTTTTTTGATTGCCGGGGGAAATCTTTAATTTTCCGGGATAAAAATTTGTAGTAACCTAGCGCTATACTAAATTTCAACAAAATCGGTTGAATAGATGGGATAGAGCGTAGCAGACAGACAGACTTCTGCATTTAACATGTTAGTATGGATTAGTATTACTTAGTGCAGATAACATGATAGCAAGAAGTACCTATATGCAAGTAATACTCGTACAACGATTAAACGTTTTCAAAGAAAATTATCCAAGTAATAAAAAGTTGCATCGGATCAAATTATTATTCACATGAAAGTTCAGTTAAAGGTGTAGAAATCATTCGGCCCAATTGTCTAGTAATTGACTCGTACTAGGAATAGCAGTTGAAACAATACATTTTTAATACTACAGTCTACTAGGCTACTGCACTTTGGATTAGGGCGCTTTTACATCGTACGATAATATTATTTTTATTAAAAAATATATTTTATTATTAAAAAATAAAAAATATAATATATAAAAAATTATATATTTAAATTTAAAAAATAAACATGTTATGTTCTTTCTTTATATTTTTTTCTAATAAATTATTCCAAAAATAAGACATTGAAAAGCCGTGTCTTTATGTAGGATTATCTGATGCTCACGACTTTGTCCGCGTGGATTTACGTTTTTTGGTTTCCGTTTTGGAAATGGCAAATGAAATTTTCCGGGATAAAAAGTAGCATATGTGCTAATTCAGAATATAATCTGTCTCTGAGCCAAATTTCATTCGAATCTGTTCAGCCTGTGTGTCACATTTATAATATGAAATAAATAATATAAAGCCTAAAGTAATAAAGGAAAGTTTTTATTTTATTTATCTCTCTTTTATTTGTACAATTTTTTATAAAACTATTTCAAAACACGTTTTATTTATTTATTTTATTTATTATTAATCTTATAAAATTAGCGTAAAATTGTGTTACAACTGATTACTTTATTGTTTTATTGTTTTGTTAGGGTGCCAACGATTACCTACTAAGCATCCGGTGTGCATCCGACCTTCTGTCCGTCCGTTCGTCTGTCTGTTAGCGGGCTGTAGGTATCTCATGAATATATTACAAAGTAATAATTTATAAAAAAAAAGGGGCGGGTCCCAGACAAGAAACATAATTTTCTCTTTTACGAAAATACATATTTATAATTACATAATTTAGTGTTAAATCTTGTGCGATGGTACGAACCCTTAGTTTCTGAGTCCGACTCGCACTTGGCCGATTTATTTTTTTATACATTTGTATTTTAAATACTACTTTATGGATACTTACAAAAGTAGTAGACCTACAAAAGTATACTGTATGTACCTATACTTTTGCAAGTCGTTGGCTGTAAAATCGGATACACACTCAATAAAACATTTGTTATATGCACGCGACGTATGCAGAACGCCCCACATGTGTCTGCGATCGAATCCGTTTAGTGTTTATTATTAAATAGGTAGGTTCTTCGAAAGTATATATAACAAAAGCTATTCATGAACCAGGTAAATATCTACCCAATTACTGTTTTCTTTGAAAGAATAATATAACTCATGGTATTATTTACTTACTCGTACTTAATTAGAGAACAATTTTCCAATAAAACTAGCTGATGCCCGCTAATTACTTAGTTAATTAAATTAAGCTTAATTAATTAGAGAAGAATTTTCCATTAAAACTAGCTGATACCCGCTAATTACTTAATTAATTAAATTAAGTTTAATTAATTACAGAAGAATTTTCCAGTAAAACTAGCTGATTCCCGCTAATTACTTAATTAATTAAATTAAGCTTAATTAATTACAGAAGAATTTTCCAATAAAACTAGCTGATGCTCGCGACTTCGTCCGCTTGGAATAAGTTTTTTTAAATTCCCACGGGAACTCGTTAATTAAAATATCTATGAAAAAAATCACGTCTCTCACGTCAATCAAAAAATCTGTCGCTCCGTGGCGGCGTGTTTGGAGAACAAACCAACAAACGAGCACACTTTCATATTATTTTATAGTATTGGTAATGATTGTAATTCGGCAATAGATACATCATTAGCTTAGATAAATAAAGCTCAAACTATAACGCTGATATAATTCGTTTTTAATACTTTATACCACAAAAGTAGTACCTTGTAAATACATACCATTAAAACCTTGATTACAAATTAAGCGCAACACGGTAAAATTCTTATCGGCATCGAATACAACTATGTAGATAATGATTGTAATACATAGTTGCAATTAATTCTGATCCTTAATCGGGGTTTCGGAACCGGTTATACTGGCGGGCTACTACCATGGCTCATAGCAGTATTATTTCAAAATTGCTTTTCTTACATTTTTTAAATTTTTTATTTATTTAAGAACACCCAACAGGTTTACGATACATTAACAGTAAAAATATAGTAGAAACCAGAGTTATATGCATTATTTTAAGCCCTCTTAGAGGTTGCCACAGCTTGCTATATAGCGATAAACGCTAGTCCGGAAGAAAATCGAAATAACAGACTTGTACGGAAAATAAAATTAAAATAATTACACCGGTAGAAAATTGACCGTTGATGAGTTCGCTGTCTCCTTTCGTCCTGGGTAGTGCGAAGGAGACGGGTGAGGGTAATTAGAATGAGGTACATATTAATATATTAATGCGTTTTTGCGTGTGTGTGTGTGTGTAAACGGCGTGACAAATTACTACATACTAATTAATATAATTATAATAAAAATAAATTATAAGGACTATAATTCTAAAACACGAACGTCAACATTATTAAAACAAAAGGGTTTTATCCGGTAGTATACCCCCAGGCTGTGCGTTATTTAACAATTGAAACTCGGAATACAGCCGCGCTAAAAATACCTTAGTTTTTAGTGTAGGTGAAGGTGGGGTCTTAAACGCGATGTTTAGTCAGAAGTTAGCGACCCTTTTGAAATATCTTCAGAGTTATGTAATTTAAAAGTATCTTAGAAGGTACTAATTAAACGATGGAGGAATTCCCGGCAGGGTCTATTTGAGAATTTATAATTTCTGAATTGTCTCTGGTTTGGTTTGGTGGGAGGCTTCGGCCGTGGCTAGTTACCACCCTACAGGCAAAGGCGTTCCGGTACGCTGCCGTGTAGAGACAAGGGTGGGTATGAGTTTAATATAACTGCCATACCCCTAACAGGTGCACTCTACCTGCAACTTAGACTGCATCTTCGCATACCATCAGAAAATATTGCATTGCGGTCAAGGGCTAACTTGAAGTCGCGTAAAAAAAATGCATAATTACAAAAGTTCACCTTAATAATTTGACCTCTATTCCTAAAAAAGGAAAAATTGTATTATGGGAGTTAGTGCCTTCCCTATGTGTGTGTCTGTGTGTGTGTGTGTGTGTGTGTGTGTGTGTGTGAGTGGGTGTGTGTGTGTGTGTGTGTGTGTGTGTGTGTGTGCGTGTGTGGGTGTGTGGGTGTGTGAGTGTGTGGGTGTTTGTGTGTGAGTGGGAATGTGTGTGTGTGAACTAGTTTGTGTGTAAGCTAGTATCTAATAATATCATCAGAGATAAGTAATTTAAAAGTAGTACTAATAACGTCTTAAAGTTAACTTCTTTACATGATACTGAACAATTTTATTCTACGATTTTAAAAAATTGTGTTTTTTTCTTTTTCAAAACAATAATTATAATTAAATTGGCTGCATTAACGGCAGACTGGTCAATCAATCGACTACTGCCTACTAAAGCCTTAAGCTACGCAATCCGGAATCAGCGATCACACATTGGCGGACACTTGCCAAAGGCATTGTTCAATGTATACGAGGGACATCAAAAGTATGTAAGTATATTCCATCACTCGCTTTTCTATTAAAGGCATAAAGCTCCAACTGTAGTGTACCGTAATAAAGTTTCCTCTCGACGCAAAAGCCGGGCACAATCCATTTGCAAGGAAAATAAGTGCAAAGAGAAAAAAAACATTAAAGGCCTGGACAGATACAAAGCAGATCATAGACGTAGAGCACGGCAGAGCATTAGAGCCATAGATGTGTTTTTCATTATATATCTATTTTTTTAGTTTTTTTCTGTAAAATGTACACCTTATTATTAGTGTTATATATACCACCTTTCATCTCATCATACTTTTCAACAATTCAACAATTCAAAATAATACAAACATCTTGTTTTGTTGTTAATACTATAGTAGAATTTTAAATGACAATATTTTTGACGTTTCCACTGAGTGCTACCAGATTTTTATGAAAAATTAATAGTGATTGGGACAAAAAAAATGATTGAAATATGAATTATGAATCACCTCACTCAATAGGTACAGTAGTCATTGGTAACTATAGAAATGTGTCAAACATTGTGAGTCTTTGGCTCAATCTTAAAAAATAGAGAAGCAGGAATTGGTTCATTGACTCAATCACATGACATAACTGAACCACATCACATTACTATTACCTTAAATATGGCATCATTATGTTACAATTTGACATTAGCTAATGTCAAAACTTGTTAAAAATTCGAGTTTAACTACATACAGTAACCGCGTGCCATGGCATGGTCGCGAGTCGTGCGAGTCGCTATCGTCTATCGTTTTGTTTGTCCACGCCTTTATATTTTACTTGTTATACTAAAAAGAAGAAGCCCAGAGCAATCTTTTAACCAATTATTGCCCACCGCAAGGAGTATTTGTTTAGAGTTTAGTGAAAGAGCTACTTTTTTATATTTTAGTTTGCTGACAAGTGACTGAAATTTTTTGTATGCGAAATCTGTTATGATGCCTGCGACTTCTTCATTGATAATGGTTATCAGATGCAAATCGCCTGAGACGTATTTTTGGCCATAGCTCCGAGGATTTTGAGAGGATCGAGATGATAATACTACCAAGAGTTGAGAAATTTATCGAGACACGTGTAAGCGTTTGAATTTTGAAAATCGGCAGGTAACTTTTTTGGAATTTTGAAAAATGTAAAAAAGTCGGGTTTTTGGGGGGGGGGTGTTTGTTTACCCGGTTTAAATTGTAAATATTTCGGAAAAAAATGAAAAAAGGGTCTAGGTTATTATAGTTTAGCTACAAATGGCGAATTTTTTTTGAAAATCGGTTACCTTATAATTGTGACCTGTGGTCCCTTTAGATTTGGAATCGTAGAAAAACGGGTATTTCCGTATAATATATAAAGTGATGTGTAGTAGGTAGTGTTAAAAGATGCGGATGTAGGCGAGAAGTGCTTTTTCGTAATTTTTTGTATTAATTTTCAATGCTCCGATTCTTGCGGGGACTGCGAAATCTGTGATTTTTTTATAAAAAGCCTGCCCTTCCCCGGGACGCAACCTATCTTTGCACCAAATTTCCTTAAAATCGATTTAATTTTCTTAAAACCGTGAAAGCGTTAATAGCAGACAGACAGACACACTTTCGCATTAGGTAATAATATTAAAATGTAATGGATATAAGTCGCTTGGCGTCGTGACCTTGCCAGTAAGGGTTGTAACTAGCCACGGCTGAAGCCTCCAGCCCCAGGCCAGATCAGAGAAAAATCTAAAATTATAAATTCCACAATAGCGCTCACCACTGCGCTGGGGAGTCGTTTTGGGTATTAGAGCGAAAATCTTAATGTTATTTAATCTTAATGGTATTAATGCTAATTAAACTGACATGACATGACAAAACGTTCAGCTTCTTTTTAGTGGAATAAATATAATCAGTTGGTCCAGGGATTGGAACTGCCTCGTTGTTCTAGTGGTTGGCATGTTCGACTGCGGCCTACGAGGTCCCGGGTTCGAGTCCCGGGTTGGGTCATAATTGAGTATTGGGTTTTTCTGACTAGAAATTCTCAGTACTAGCCCGGAGTTAGGAAGTTGGCGGTGTTGCACCCCCCGTGCCTCAGAGAGCACGTTAAGCCATCGGTCCCGGTTATTACCTATCACAAACATGATAATAGTCGTTAAAGCCCGCCAACCCGCATTGGAGCAGCGTGGTGTGTCTAAGCTCTAATTCCCTCTCTCCTATGAGAGTGGAGGCCTGTGCCCAGCAGTGGGACGTTAATGGGCTGCAGTGGAAATATAATCAAACTTAAAGTATATTATTCAAAATTGGTACCTACCCAGTACACCTTCTGAACGTCACGTTTACAAAGTATAAGACGTGATTGGGATAATTAACCAAGGTATCTTAAAACTAATGCTACGAGCAGAGAACTAAATCTAACTTAAATGCATCGAACCTTACATTGCAGTGAGCAGGTGCAACCATTTGATAAAATCCGCACTCAAAAGCTCTATTTATTTATCGTTAAAGGAATCCATAAATAACGAAAGATATGCATACAGATTCTAGGAAATTGGAGGCGAAAAATACGTTTTGAAACGTCTAGTTCAAAAATATGAAAAGGGGTTCAGATAAAAAGATAAGTCTTATATTTTACTTTATAGGATAGGAAGCACGAACAAGCCTTAAACTAAAAAGAACAATTATTTATTAATCTTCAAATATTTTAATAGATTTGATACACACAGAGTATAAACTTCCTTTAGTAGCTAATGCCCGCGAGTTTGTGTTCTTGTGTGAAGGTTTTAAAAAAATGTCGTATAGAGTTCCTGGAGAATAGAGGAGTTACCCCTATTCTCCAGGATATTATCCTGTACCCGTTTCCATTCTCCAGGATGCAAGCTATCCCTGTGCCAAAATCCTCAAGATTGGTTCGTCATCTTAACAGAACAAACAAGTTTCGTATGTATAAATAACTAGATGATTCCCGCGACTTCGTCCGCGTGGAATAGAATTTTCTAATAGGTACTATAGATGATGCCCGCGACTTCGATTGTATACATTGAGTTTTTTTTAAATACTGCAGAAACTCTTTAATTTTCCGGGATAAAAAAGTCCTTCTCCGTTATACAACCAACCCCTGTACCAAATTTCATCAAAATCGGTTGAACGGATGAGCTATGAAAGCGTAGCAGACAGACAGACAGACACACTTTCGCATTTATAATATTAGTATGGATTCATAGTTTCAGTTTACAATCAAGGCCCTCTGTATTAAAAAAAAAAATTAAATTATTATAACAAAAAAGAGGGCTCGTCCGGGATTTGAACCCGGGACCTCTCGCACCCAAAGCGAGAATCATACCCCTAGACCAACGAGCCGCTTGGACAGAAAAGTAAAAATATGTTACAAGAGTAAAGACTGATAAAGAGAAATAAAAAATACGTGTGGTGTTTGTTAGCACAATTGGTTAGTAGCATTACTAAGTACTGACAGCCTAATCAGTTTATAGTTATGGCAGCGGGGCTAACCTGTTAGGGGTATGGCAGTTATATTAAACCCATACCCCTAATCTGTTTCTACACGGCATTGTACCCAAACGCTAAATCGCTTATCAGTACGTCTTTGCCGGTTTCCCAAATTGACTCTGCCAGGCATCGAACTCGGGACCTCCCACGTTAACACAACAGCGCTCAACATTGCGCCAGGGTGGTCGTCAAAATATATTCGACGACCTCCCTGAATATTGATATAAATATGGATATTGATATTAAAACCTTAACGACTGATATTTCAACTTTCATTATGCTTATAACAAAAGAATGAATACCTACCTTGCTACATTTAGTTGCACCAAAACAATAACCGGTTCGTCTGGTGAATAACAAGCGGACCCGGATAAATGAAAACAATACCGGGTATCGGGTTATTGTTATCCGGGAAAATTCACACAATGCAGCCTACGGTTGAGGCACATTATTTTGTGTTTATAAGTTATATAATGGTGACAGCCTTTATTATGTAAGGAAAGTGTCGTTACAATATTATGGCTTATTTCCACTATACTTAATATATACTAGTGATGTTAGGGATATCCGTATCCGTATCCGCGGATATCCGAGGGAGAAGTTGACGAATCTTTTTACGGATCTTTTACCTTATTAATTTTCAATACATAGATGAAATTCTATATGGAGGTGATTAGGTAACAATTAAAAACTATTAAATTCCATTCAGTTTTTTTTTAAATCAAATATTCGCACCTTCATATTACAAACATTTATCGTAGTGAGTTTCAAGGTCACGCGCACCGACAACGATTGAGTAAGAAAGTTAAAATCCGTATATCTGTATCCGTATTCGCGGATCTTGACACCAAATATCCGTATTCGGATCCGTATCCGCGGATATACAACTTTAACGATCCGGCACATCACTAATATATACCTAATAAATCTCTAAGGCGTCTTTCTGTGATTACTTGAAAATCTAAATATTATATATAGAGGTTACTAAGTAATAATTACCTATATTATTAGTAAGAGTAGACTTAAAAGCTCTAGATACCTAGTTAGTAGTTTCAATACTTAATTGCTTGAGTACTATGTTAATAAAGGGGTTAAATAGGGGTTTGAAATTTGTGTTGTCCACACGGACGAAGTCGCAGGCAAAAGCTAGTAGTTTATAAAAGTAATAACTAAGAATTATGCAGTCTATTTTTCATTTTTACGTCCGGTATTTAAACCTATCTATTATGTGATTTATGGATAATTATTGTGATGTTCCATTTCCCAATAATCCAACGGGATTAAAGGGATTACCAAATAAAATACGTCAGCAGGCTATATTTAAAAACTATAATGTAATGAAAACCGAAGTTTACGTCATACATCACAATAATGACTTACCTTACTATATTTCGCTGCATCAAAACAATAACATGTTTGCCCGTTGAATAACGAACGGACCCGGATAAATGAAAACAATATCGGGTATCCGGTTATTGTTATTCAGGAAAATCCTCACAATGCTGTACACGGTTAAGATACTTTCATGCTGCCTCACTTTATTATGTAACTAAGAACGAAGAAGGAAGGTGTTAAAATGTTTTTTGTTTACTTTATTACGATAGAGAACAATAATAAATAGAAAATATTGTGTTATTATGAACTAACTGCCACTTATTACGCCCAATTTATGATTTCTTGGTTAGTTTTAATATCTTAAATGTGTTACCAATACCCAAATACTCATTTTTCTTATTTTGTCTGTGAGTCTGATTACTCCAGAAAAGCTCGTCCTATGCACGATTTTTCGTCCGAGCTTTGCCTACCTTAGCCGTGAAGACCCGATTGGCGTGATAATGTATCTGTTTACAGTGGTACAATACAGCCATTTGTGTCAGCGTAATAAGTCAAAAATGCCCTTCGGATCACTTAACAGCGAAGAAAGTAAGTCTATTCTAATAAATCAAAACAGGAGAGTTCTTATAGGCTTTATAAAACCACCGTGTGTACATTTAGCATTTGTATTTTAGACACAATCCTACCGGGCAGCAACTACCCTACCTTCGTAAAATCTGCATCAAAATAATAGCCGGATATAACAACGGTACACCGCGCGCGTTGTTTGAGTAACGAGCACCCGGATAAATGAAAACAATACCCGGGTGTTGGTCGACCAATGTTATCTGCACGTAGCCTATAGGTGAGCCATTTTCGTAACATGCTTAGATTTTTATACAGACCATCTTACTATCTTATGTTATGATGATTTAATTTAATTAAATTAATTATTATTATGGTTATTATCATTAATTAATAGTTCATCTTAGTGCTTCACTTGCTCAACCTTTTATATAAAATAAAAGAGTTTCATGCAAAATCCACGCAGATAAATTGGTGGGTATAATATTATAGAAAATATTCCGTCCGTTGGGTTATGTGAGCGAAAGAAACGACGCCATACGACGCCATAGCAAATGTCAAACTTGTTTATGCGACAACGTAGGCCGCGTGAAGGGTTCGCTTCTGTTTGATACTGTCGCGTCGAGTCGTATCGAGTCGCGGTGTCACTCTTGTCGCTTACATAGGACAACAGGTCACGTAAAACAACGGGTAACGTACCTACCACTGGCAACGCGACTCGTTCCGACGCGACGCGACGCGACAATATCAAACAGTAGCCCTTTACGTGGCTTACACTGTCACTTATCGTGATTCGTGAAGAATTAGGACAACAGGTACCTATGTACCTACTCGACATCAGCGTAAGCAGAATTCAGGATTTAGCTTTTTAGTGAGAGTATTCATTAAGACTAATGAACAAATAATTAATTAGGCATTCCCAAAAGGCCTCCTCCCACCACGTTATTTGCATCAAAACAAAACATAACACAAGGCTGTTTGAGTAACGAGCGCGCCCGGGTAAATGAAAACAATACCCGGGTATTGGGCAGCCATTGTTAATCTGGAAATCGGAATCAGGGTTAGCTTATAATTACGACGGACTGTACTATTCGGTGGAGGTTAAAAACGATTTTGATATTTTAGTTGTCTATTGAAATCGGTAAAGTTATGAAATACTAGCTGATGCCCGCGACTTTGTCCGCGGGATTTAGGTTTTTCGCTTACCGGGGGAACCCTTTAATTTTCCGGGATAAAAAGTAGTTTATGTGTTATTCCAGACTATAATCTATATCTGTGCCTTTGATCCAGATCCGTTCAGCCGTTCTGGCGTGATTAAGTGACAAATATCCATCCATCCAAACTTTCACATTTATTATATTAGTAAAGTATAGATATCTAGAAACGAAAGTTTTATCCGTTCGTTTTGTGTAGTGAGTTTTCGTTACCTGTAAGTAACACTTAATAGAACATTTATGGTATTTTCATAACTGTGACCCAATTTTGTATGAATTGTCATTGTATTATAATTGTCAGCTGTCACTGTCTAATTAATTGTCCTTTCCATCTACAATTCTAAATTAACAAAATATCCTCCAGTGCTCTATAAATAAAATAATTAATAAATTCAGTAATTCTCGTTTTATTCCAACATCAAATAGACCTAACTTCAATAATACCTCAGAAAAGGCCTACAACTTATTCAAATGTACCGGACCGATTTAGAATACTTTGTTATTCATTAATTTATTTAGAACTTAAATATAATGAGAACCCTTAGTCGGCCACTTAAATTATAAGCAAGGGAGCGAGTTCAATCACACAAATATTATAAGTTGAGGGTCTGGAGAATGTCAAAGGTTACTTTTTATCCCGGAAAATAATGGGGGTCGCGGACATCAGCATCAGCATCAGAAGTCTATTCATTACAATCTTACCCGTAGTCCAGTATCCTAGGTGAGCGACAGAAGCGATGCCAAGCGACGCTACGCGACTCGACGCCATAGAAAACAGACGAATCTACGCGACAACGTAGACCACGCGAAGGGACAGCTACTGTTTGATACTGTGGCGTTGCCGCGTTTGGCGCTCACCTAGGACAACCAGTTATTGGCGAGTACCATAACAAAAAATAATTGCCTAGCATGCAGGAAGACAAACATTTCCAAACTAATTAGACAGATCCGATGCAGCAATTGTCGGCTACTGTTTGATAGATACTGTGGCGTTGCTGCGTTTGGCGCTCACTTATGACAACGAGTTATTGGCGAGTACCATAACAAAAATAATTGTCTAGCACACACGAAGACAAACATTTCCAAACTAATTAGACATATCCTTTGCAGCAACTATCGGCGAAGCCATCAATAACTCTCAAGCGCCACCTGGCGTTTGCGAGCGAAAGTTTAAGCGCCGCAAACGTCGATAATACCTACCTTTAGTATTATACACGTGTTACACCACAGCCTACATCATATCAGTATAACGGCCTCTTTGGTCTGGCGGTTAGTATGTTTGACTGCGGCTGAAGAGGTCCCGGGTTCGAATCGCGGGTCACGCCATAATTAATTTAGCCATTTAGGCCTTCTGACACAGGTATTCTTGTGTTTAACAAAAGGCCTCAGCCACAATTAATTGTCAATATTGTATATGGAAATAAATCATTTTTCATTTTCATTTTCATTTCCATTAAGTATTGAGTTTTGCTGAATTTTTTTTTTCAGAAAAACTCGATAATTAATAAATTAATAACAAAAAATTCTTAGAAATTGAAGTTAGGAATTTGGCAATGTTTCATCCACGTGCCTCGGAGAAAACGTAAAGCAGACAAATCCTGCGCCTGATCTCTCATCATCTGGATCCGGTCATTTCGGATTTTCCGTCCCATCGGGCTATGGGATCAAAGGAACAGAGAGTGCACCTGTGTATGCGCACACACTTGTGATATAATGTCTCCCGCGCAGATGGCTATAATCTCTTTGGAGATTGGCCATCATGGCTGAAATTCGGTCTTGAGGACATTATAACCAGTGATCACTCGTCATACACCTTGAAAAATACTATGTGAATTATCGCCCACACACCGCGCGACATACCGTCTCAAAAATAGAGGAGTTAAATACACTAGTAAGTTAACAAGTATGCAAATGTCAGTTATGTAATTTACTTAAGCAAAAATTTTCAAGTGTAAACGTGGCTTTACGACTGAGAAATCTCCGTAACAGGACTCTCCGCATTAACTCCGTGACACTGACCTGACCTTAAAAAAATATAACTAAAATTAAAAAAAAAAATACACCTAAATCCGCGCGCACGCAATCTCAGTTTTTTTTTTATCCACTACAAGTTAGCCCTTGACTGCGATCTCACCTGATGGTAAGTGATGATGCAGTCTAAGATGGTAGCGGGCTAACCTGTTAGGGGCATGGCAGTTATATTAAACCCACACCCCTTCGGTTTCTACACGGCATCATACCGGAACGCTAAATCGCTTGGTCTTTGCCGGTAGGGTGGTAACTAGCCACAGCCAAAGCCTCCCACACGGCCAGACCAGGGAAAATTCAGAAATTATAAATTCCTAAATTGACCCTGCCGAACCCGAGACCTCCGCACGTTAAGGCAACAGCGGTACACACTGCGCCACGGAGGTCGTCAAATTTTGACTCTACCACCTAAACCCACGCGTCTCCAGCATCATCTAGTACCTAATAGAGAAAATAAAAGCGGTCTTACTGCTCCCACTTGGTCTATGGCGTTGCTGAAATTTCCATTAGTTGCTACGTAACCCGTTCATTAGTCTACGTAAAGTGGCAACAGCACACAAATAAATATCAGCTTCTAATTGTAAATCCTGGAATTCCAATGCTCATCTTAACAGAACAATACATTTCCGAATAGTTCCACTCTATTGTGTTAACGTTAAGTTAAATTCGACTCGAGTATTCGCTTTTATAATATGGTTCCTTTTAAGAACATTTGGATTTGCTGTTACACAAATTTTAAAAAAGCCGTAACACTTGTACAATTCTTAGTGAAAAAGCAATCGACCTTGGGTCCAGTGCCCCACATGATAGTACAATAACTTACACTAGGTACTGTATACAAATACTAATATTATAAATGCGAAAGTTTGGATGAATGGATGGATGTTTGTTACTCAATCACGCCAGAGCGGCTGAACGGATCTGAATGAAATTTGGCACAGAGACAGATCATAGTCTGGAATAATACATTATTTTATTCCGAAAAATTAAAGAGTTCTCACGGTAACCAAAAAACCTCAATCCTCGCGGACGAAGTCGCGGGCATCATATTACCTAATTATAGTAATGTCTTGCTTTTTAAAAAGAGCAACAGCTGAGTTTCATGCCAGCTCTTCTCAGTAGAATCTGCTTTTCGAAACGGTGGAAGAGTCAAAATATGACGTAACATAAGAGACACCTGTGTGTCCTACATGTAATAAATTAATTGAGTATTGAGCATTAATATGCATAACTTTACTAAAAGAATCCTTAAAGAAGATAGTAAGTATGTCATAATTTTTTTACTCTTTGTAGTTCCCAACTAAATAATGCGCGACAGAAGTTGTTCGCACCCCATTAGACCCCCATAGAAGCCTTCCATTTCCCCCATAATTAAAGGCAAATGATGTAACGGGGCCCTTCAGACGCGAATTGAAATGGCGGTACACAAAACAGTCTGCACTCTGCCTTATTGCTATGTACATGGTGTTTGAAAAAGTGTTTAAATATTTTTAATGCTCATAGATAGATAGATATTTTATTGCACACACTTATAACAAAAACAATTAACAAAGGCGTAAAAGATAAAACAGAAGGGTGCAAAGGCGGTCTTATTGCTAAAGCAATCTCTTCCAGACAACCTTTGGGGAGAGGAGATTATCAAACAAGAGCGCGGGATAGTGCAACATCTAAACACTAAAATATATAATATACATACATACATAGAGACATACATACATACATACATGCATACATACATACGGAGTCTGATTGGGAGCCACTTCAGACGAGCTCTTTAAAAAAAATCATTTAAAAATGTGTGTAACAATTACTGTGTGTAATTGTTTTTACGGATAAAAAATAACTGAATTGATTTTATAAATTATAAATATTTCATCTTATTGCGAAAACAACATAAAAAGATAGAAATAAATTATTTCGAGAATTTATTATAAAGCTTGCTCTGATCGAAATTTTCAATAAATATTTCCCTATGTACTAGTAAGCTACTGGCCCGGTGGCCAAAATTGGAACAAATTTTTATGCCTGTTTAGTTTTGTATGTATTTTTTGTATTTTTCATATCTACTAGCGACGCTGCCACCGGTTTGTTTATGGGATTATACTTCAAAATTACAGTTTTATGTCACACGAACGTCAACAGTATTAAAACAATACTGCTTTAACCGATGGTAGTATACCTCCTTAAATTGTCTAGTTAGAGTTTTTTTAATAATTAGGTACGTATCCTTCCGACTCGCACTTGGATTTATTTATACAGCCGAAACTACTTTGAGGTGTCCATACTAATGATAAAAAATAGCTCTGTCCGTCCGCCTCACCCAATTACGTGGTCAGCTGCATAGCGTAACATCCATCCATTTGTTCTCGTTTCTTGGCCACCAATTTGTTGTTCTCGCAAATGGCCGGTGTTTCGAGTGGGGATAAATCAACGAAAATGAGTGCTCGCGAAACTACCAACAATTTTCTCACTTAAGGTGCTCCCTGCTAAATAATAATTAAATATTCGTTTTCACTTATATCGGCAGTATAAAGGAAAAAATTAAATATTCGTTTTCACTCATATCGGCAGTCCATATGACTGCCAATTTATTTATTTTTACTTATCAAATATCACGAAATTAAAATGCCAATATTTTTTTTATTGTGCATCATTATTATATAAGCCAAGACAAAGCGAAGACTTTGTTAGAAAAACTTCTAAAAGGAAGTGGAAAACGAAAACTATCAGTAATTTAAAAATGCTTTCTAAGTTTCTATAATCTTTTATAATATCGTTTGGCTAGCATAATTACTAAATTATATTATGAATTTATCACGAAATCGTAGAAATTTGTTTAAAGCTCAATAATTTAAAACAAAATAATGTCTAATACGGTATAGGTATGAATTAATGATAATATTAAACTCAAAAAGGCGTTATTAGAAAAAAGAAAAACGCGTTCTGGAGTGGAGACCGCGTACCGGTAAACGCAGTGTGGGACGTGCGCCAGCCCGCTGGACCGACGACCTTAAAAGGGCGGCGGGAAGTGGATGGATGAGGAAAGCGGAGGATCGTATGTGGTGGCACGCTCTCCAAAAGGCCTATGTCCAGCAGTGGACGAATACAAGCTGATGGATGGATGATGGATGAAGAAAAAAGAAAAAAGTAAACTAAACCCACTAATAAATATTTCACTATTACAAATCCAATGAGTTAAAGGTCTGAAAAGTATTTTGACTACCATGAGTCATGTGTCCTAGGCCTTGTGCATTGTATGAGTTTTGAAAAACCACGTTTTTTGCTCGCAAAATCTGTAGCGACTTAAACACCTCCAGTTTAGTACGTATTTTGTAAACCACTGGCCATTATGTTAATTTTACTTGTACATTACTTAATTGTGAAAAGTAATGGACGTAACAGTGAGAAATATTTTTGCAGGTAAAATAGTAAAAATTGAACACGATGAAATATTTTACAAAAACTTTAACATAAGAAAAAGTATCCAAAAGCCACATTTAAATATTCTAAGTAAATTACACTTTAACAATTTAGTTCGACTCAGTCAATTGTTAAACCTCCACTTACTGACATACCTATCTATACTAATACTATTTAAAATGATCTTGTGTTGTTATGTGGGTCTCTCTCCCTCTCTCTATCTCTCCCTCTCTCTCTCTCTCTCTCTCTCTCTCTCTCTGTGTGTGTGTGTGCTTGTGTGTGTGATAGTCTCTCTCCATCTATATTAGAAGTACAGAGCCAGAGTTTAATGCTTTTTTGTCACGGAAGATTTTTAAAGCCCAGTGCCAAAAGGATCCTGCCAAATTTTTATCCTGCCAAAATCCTCTACGTACTAAAAATCTGATCGTGCATTTATCTGGTTCCGTGTATAAGATACAGTTAACTACACAACCTTTTTAAGGTTCGGTATTCTACTACGGAAGCTTAAAAACGTTCAGTAGCAAATTGTTGTGTGGCTAAGAAGAAAAACACAGATTTTTTCGGAGCAGCCTGTATAAAAAGTGTGTCTATCACACACAGAGCAGGCGATGCATGCCTTGTGGCTTTGTTGTGCTTTTAAAAAAAGGCATCGCGAGAACAATGCCGCGCTCAGGTACGTGTCCCGTCTCAGACTGAATCTCGAACATACGGATCATAATACAGTCGAGCATAATGCATAGCAGAAAAATGAACCGTGCCCAAAGCTTCCCTCTCTCTCGCGCATTGTATTATTTTCAATTTGTAGGAGTTTCAGAATACTTTTTGTAAATGTCGCCAAACAACGTCATTGATAATAAAAATACGGACATTTTAGATATAATATTTTTATTTCATATGCATAGATTTTAATAGAGAATAATGGAGAAGAATAATGCTAGTTGTTTTCGTCATTTTTCTTTTTTTTAACACGAGGTACGATACTGCATGCAAAGCAATAATAATTATTTATTGGAGTTAAATTTACTTATCTCAAAAATGGTACTTATACAATAACCTAAACTTAAATGTAGATTATTAAAAATCTTTTAAATATGTAAAGATTCTCTGTGGCTTCCTTTTTAAAAAAAATGTTTTAAGGTTGTATTAAGTATTGTTTCACAATGTTTTGACTAAAAATAAGCTCTCAAAGCTTTATTATAAGCTCTCTTATCTTTTAATCAAACAGTAACATATACATGCCATGTGCAAGCTTGATATTTTATTCACCCGTGTGTTCACAAAACAATCTCTCATCGCGAACTAAACGCTGATTGTAGTCGACTGCAACTCTGAATGGTTACCGGTAACTTTGCTTTGCATGTATATGTTACTGTCAAAGCTACGAAAACGATAAGGCTGCAAAAAATCCCCTCGATCCCACTAGTAGGTAAAACCGTTGAACTATTGAGACTTTTTTTCCCAGTAGTTCAACTGCATCAAAATAGTTGAACTCCTGAAAACTATCCTATGAACGATCAATCATGAGATTCAGTCCGTTCCAGAAGTTTGAGCAGGGCGTTGTAAGATCAGTCAGTCAGTCACCTTTTCCTTTTACATATTTAGACTCATGGAATATAAATTAAAAATACTATGCAGTTTAAATAGTATGTAAATCTACCAGGGCCTGTCCGGTATTTTACGATGAGGCGCAATTTAGTACTTTCACCGCAACATGCTATCCGAATAATGATAATGCAGCGGCAAATTCGAAGTAGAAATAATGCAGTATCCGCTACGGTAAATATAACCACGAGGACGAGCTTCCGTAATAAAAAAAACTGGTCAAGTGCGAGTCAGACTCGTGCACGAAGGGTTCCGTACCACCACACAATATTAATTGTTTTAGTAAATAACAAGAAAGACGTCATAACAACAGCTGTGAAATAATTGACTTATATGGCGCTAAACTGGTAAAAATTCGACACCCAATGAGTACGGAACCCTAATTATCGACTTTTCCCATACTTGTTCTGTGAGACCTTGCTTCAAAACATGTAATACATGCGGCATCAACGGCTAGATTTTTTTAAAGTAAGTATTTGGTATTAATTTCCACTTGATCACGCTTGAACACGTACCAGAGAAAAAGGTGGTTGACAGACAGACAGACAGACAACGAAATGATCCTATAACGTTTCCTTTTTTCCTCTTGAGATACGGAACCCTAAAAAAGGGAAATATAATGTCCGATCCTTCCTGTTCTGTTATGAAAAAGCTTTCAGGAACTGGCCTTTTATAGACTTCTAGACAAGAAACATTGTTTTCAGACATAGTCCTTGATCATATTATATGCTTTTATAACATGGTTCCCAAAGAGTTTCTAGATTTGCCATTACATTTGTTGTACGCCTCAAAGGATATAAACGAGGCGCGCAATAATATTCAATTAGATCTTGAAAATGTAATAAAATGGTCACACGATAATAGTATTATTATAAATTTTGAAAAAACAAAATGCATGCATATATTATACTCACCACATAATGCAAAGGCAAAAACTATAAAATATAAGGACATAGAGATTTTGGGACATAGCTATGACTGTCTACATATAACTAAGAACCAGTGTAGCTGCCAACAGTTAGAGTTCGTGGAAAAATATAAATATTTGGGTTTACATATAGATAGGCACTTCAACTGGAAGACTCACATAGGTGTAGTATGTAACAAGCTAAGGTCTGTGCTGGGAAACTTCCATCATCTGAAGAGGGTGCTAAGCGAACATACAATGCTTGTATAGTTTACTACGCGAGCAGACTCAGTCATCAGTTATGGGCTTAGCATATTATTTGGAAGAACATTCACTACATATCTTAATGAAATAAAAAAAATACAAATAAGATTATTAAAACAAGTTATAACTAAAAAGATAAAGAAACAGTACAAAAGAAATTACGAAATTTTATTTATAGAATTAAAAATACTACCAATACATATTATGTTAAATTATTTGTTATCAAAAAAACACTATTATTCAAGTAAGTATAAAGAACTTTTATCACATAAAGAGCATGTCAGAAGAGTTAGACAAGGTCGATTAAGAGTAAATAGAGTAAATAATTATTATGGTAAGAGATTAAATCGTTACTTAGTACCTAAGATATTTAATAGCATAGAGTGGTTAAGAGTAGGTAAAAAAGTCAGTGAAGGAGTCCTTAAGAAAAAACTAAAGGAAGTTTTTATTAACGACTCCTTCACTGATTAACAATAACATAAAATAGTTAAGTAAATAAATAAATATTTAGCGCAAGTTTCTTAATTTTAATTATATTATAACTTTAGTACGGCCATTTTAAGCGCGGACAAAATGTAAACAAACAAACGAGAGGTCGTTCGCCTAATGAAGGGGTAAACAACACTTTGGTCTTCTGTAAAAAATAATATAATCTATCGGCTCCTTGTACCACAGCAACATTAATTGATCGTTGATTACTGAACTACTAAGTACATAATATATTTACATACGTTAGTACTACTATAGTACATTATGAATCATGATGTTACGACGCGTAAAATATTACTTACACCTATGTTTCGGTGGTGAGACGTCACGACTTTTATTATGAAATCCACTGTCGACCACGTAAGCGCGTCTATTCATATGCGCGAAAGAGACAGTTATAGTTTTGGCGTAGTTAGTTAGTTTCGTGAGGGTTTCATAGTGAAGGTGCGTCAATGAACTTTTGTCCGCGCTTAAAATGGCCGTACTATAGGTATATTGATGTTGTGTGTTAATGATAAGTGTACGGCATAATATAAGTTGAGCGCGAACTCGCCAACAAACTGCGCGTGTAGTTTGGCGAGATACATAATTTTTGTATTTTTTTGTGCAATATTAAATTAAAAAAAAAAAAAAATTTAAAGTCCGTGTTAAAGATGATTTTCTGAATGACAAAGTTGCACGGAAGCAACCGGCCTCGCATCCAGTGACCCACAAGTCAGTGTTATACTTGTAACGTAATGTATGTGTTGTATTGTTTTCTCATTGCAACCTTTGTCTTTTTTAAGAAAAGAGCAATTGCTGATTTTCTTGCCGGCTCTTCTCTGTAGAAACAGTCTTCTGAACCGGTGGTAGAGTCTTAAGAGGAATTCTCCCGGCGCTTTCTCCATACAAAAACATTTGTCTGTTTCCTCCGTGGATAATTACAATAAAGACAATATTCTTGCACTATAAAATCCAAATGTATCCGTGCCATGCCCCTAAGTTTTCCTTTTTTCGATAAATTCTTAATTATTTTAAGAACATGGAACCATCACAAACTGCAAAAAATGGCCCAGTTTACGCGCCATCATCAGATATGTAACCGCAAATAAATTTGACTTTGATTTTTGATATAATCAAAAAAAGAAAAACATACCGGCCTAGCCTGAGTCCTTGTTAAATTATTCGTAAAACAGAAGAAAAATTTGGTTTAGTTTTGGAGGTGGAAAACTGGAAACAGAATAATACAAGAGTAAGAATTCTACTGTTTTTCATATTAACAGTCCGAGCTGCAGTTGTCCCTATCGGGTGTTATGGAATTCTAATCGAGGAGCAGCGCGACGGCAATATAAATTTTCCTATAATACCTATTCTCAAAGATTCCCGATCATGCCTTATCCTCTTAATTTATCATAAGTACAAGTTGTCCTACATGAAATAAATAAATCATTTATTACAAGAACAATAGATCTGTATAAAGTTAACAAGACGACACCGCTTTCCTAAGAAACCGAAGCTTTAGAAACGATATCGTACAGCGTACTTAGCATTAGAGTAACTCCTAGAGGTCTGTTAGTGTTAATAATTATAGTCATAGATCACGTCTATGACGATAATTATTATCAGACCTCTAGGTCACGTCACGTTAGAGTCTCTAGACTATAATTTTTCGTAGAGAGTGGTAACTGTGTTAAACGTGGTCCATTTTCATTTACGGGAAAATTTCGGAAGACCTAGTTAAACTGTTTAATTAATATCCATACTAATCAAATATCAAATCAATCAAATAATAATATAAATATTATATAAATGCGAAAGTTTAGATGTATGGATGTAAATATTATAAATGCGAAAGTTTGGATGTATGGATGTATGGATGGATGTTTGTTACTCAATCACGCCCCAACGGCTTTACGGATCTGGATGAAATTTGGCACGGAGATAGAATATAGTCTGGAATAACACATAGGCTACTTTTTATCCCGGAAAAATTAAATGCAGTCGCGAGAATCATCTTACACTTTATAGAGAATCACACTTCACTATACTATCTTATTTTGTTAAGATTGATTCAGTGATGGAGAAAGGCAAATAAATATATAAAAATCACCTGTATTTACGCAACTACCTATCAGTTAATAGGCTTATCAGTTTATAAAATATATATCAATTGTGTTTCGTAGAGAGATCGACACAAAGAAATATAATGGGAAAGGAAAATATCAAATGAATAAAAGAAGGCATAATCACTGAGCATTTATTATTCATAGATAAAGGTGAGATCACAATACCATACGAATCAAATAACCTACGACCGTATCTTTGCATCGCTATCATATTACGTCATGAAAAATGACTTTTTTATTACGTAGTTAGTTAGGTGTAGAGGTGGATGGACGATGACCTATCTGGCGCAGTTTTGAGCGCTGTTGTCTCAACGCGGGAGGCCACGGGTTCGATTCCCGGCAGAATTTATCTGGTCTGGTCTGGTGGGAGGCTTCGGCTGTGGCTAGTTATCACCCTACAAAGACGTACAACCAAGTGATTAAGCGTTCCGGTACGATGCCGTGTAGAAACCGACTAGGGGTATGGGTTTAATATAAACTGCCATACCCCTAACAGGTTAGTCATCGTCACTTACCATCAGGTGAGATTGCAGTCAAGGGCTTACTTGTAGTGGAATAGGAAAAAAAAGATACGCGCCGAATGGAGAACCTCGTTCTTTTTTGGAAGTCGGTCAAAAACATAGACTTAGAATGTACAAGACCAACAGTGACAGATTACGGTGTTACAAAAAATGAAATGTAAATGTGTGCGTGAAATAGTGTTGTCTTGACTCTAGCATAGTATTATCGATAGTCTTACTGGTGAAATCATAGGACTCTAATGAGTTAGTTTAACGAGGTAAAATATAACTATCTTTTAATTTAAAAAAATCAAATACATAAATAGCAACAAAGCTACAGCTAGGTACAAATTATTTATTGATGAGATGACCATGTTTTCTCTAAAAAGTTTTTCAGCGTTACAACACAATGCAACATCATTAGCTGGATATATATATATACTTATTGTGTATTTTCGAATAGTCTCTCTAAATAATTAACGAATTATTACATAGAGCTGTTGGGTCCGATAATAAACTATGTACCTACACAGTCTTCACACTTAACTCTTTTAATAATCCTTTTAATTAAGAAAAAAAGAATGTCCATTCATACATTAGTTTTCTCATTAATTCATTTAATTATTTATTATTCAGACTAATATCTAGTTTTTTACGCATAGCCCATGATGCTACACCACTGGGGACGGGGTCCATACAATTTTGCCCACTGTTCTTTGTAGAGTTTTTTTGGGGATCTCATTACTTTCGTGCTAACTCAATATTCGATGTTTCCTTTGTAAGAAGCATTTCGATTCAAAATGCTTACTACAAACAGTAGAATTCTTCTTAGGAAACCAGGAGCCCCTATCTATAATCCGTAACCATTTGTTACGTAGCAAAGAATTGGTTGGAAACCTAGAACATAACATTGTAAATATTATGAGATACTTATAGATATTTTAGCCCCATAAAAGTTTTTTTTTTTGATATTTCGAAAGAAAGCTTTTAAAATAGAGATATTTTTTAAAAATTCTGCCTGAAAATATACACTATAATTTTTTTGAGAAATAGAGCAGTTTTTGAGATTTTTCATAAAAATTGTTAGTTTACCGCCGCTATTTTTTTTAAGGGTGCAAGTAGTTTTAATTTGATTAATTACAATAATACTCTGATATAATGTAAAAGTGACAAGTTAATAAAAATAAATAATAACCATATATGGCGCTCAAGTCATAGCATGACCTCCCCGATAAGCACTTAAATACATAATGTACTGAATTACCAGTATGTATAGTATACCCTGTATATATATTTCATGTACATATGAAATCTAAGACACGCCAAATAAAACAAAAATTAAGGAAAATATTTATTTCGTTCTTTTCTTTTACAGGAAAGTAGTGTTTAATATTGTACTCTACACACCTAAGCTTATGAGCTATCACGTCAAACCTACCGGCAGACACGATTATCGACTATCGATACTTATGACGTCATCACTTTGTCAATCCCTATCGTAACCAAACATTTTTAAGTTTTACACAAAATATCCAAAAATTCTTTATTTAGCAATGTAATTTGATGAAAAGTCTTAAGGGAAACCTATTATCTAAGCTTTCAATAGTTATTTTGCCTCATTTTCAAACAACAAGTGACGAAATAATGATTATGAATAATTCAGAAAAATATTCAGTAATTACCTGTGAAACGTGTATTTATGCGGGTTATTACGTCTTGTAACGTCACATTCATTCACTGAACAAGACACCATGGTGGCAGAACAAAGATTTTAAGTTTTAATCGTAAGATTATTAATTAAATACACAAAATTCACCTCGACTTGGAAAAGGCCGGTACACTATGGCCTCTTACTCGCGTAAACAATGACATACTGGCCTTTTGTGTCGCTATCTCTTTTTCGCTCGCGGCAGTGTTTATTATCTAAATACCTCTCGCTCCCACGCTTTGTCAGTCTATTGAGCGTAGCGAAAAAATTCTAAGTCTATGGTCAAAAATACATAAAGCACATCGAGACAGAAATAAATTATATTAGTTTTTTATTACCATAAGTATGTTTCGATGAGAGTAAAATAATAGAGAGTGCACTATAATAACTATATAACTGCCTCGTTGGTCTAGCGGTTAGCATAGTCGACTGCGGATCACGAGGTCCTGGGTTCGATTCCCGGTCGGGCATAAAAATTGTTAGGTATTGGGTTTTTCAATTGAGAAATTCTCAGTGCCAGCCCGGAGCTGGAAGTTGGCGGTGTTTCACCCCCGTGCCTCGGAGAGCACGTTAAGCCGTCGGTCCCGGTTATTATCACTAACATGATAATAGTCGTTAAAGCCCGCCAACCCGCAATGGAGCAGCGTGGTGGGTCTAAGCTCTAATTCCTTCTCTCCTATGAGAGTGGAGGCCTGTGCCCAGCAGTGGGACGTTAAAAGGCTGTAGTGGTGGTGGTGGTGGTGCACTATAATATCTCCTTCGCTAACAGATGGCTAATCTCCGGAGATTGACCGCCATGGCCGAAATTCGGTCGGGAGGACATTATTCCAGAAATTCAAAGGGGTCCCACGGAATTTTCCAAAAACCTAAATCCACGCGGATAATTTAAAAAACTACATTTTGTGAAATGTGTACACAGCCTTATTCACCGATAGATATTAAAGATGTCAATACCGATTGACAGAAAACAACTTTTGGCTTTCAGCTGGAAATAAAGGTATTTCCAATTTTCATACTTTGAACCTTGTTGGATTATTTATATTGTTTCTTTTTACGGTCTATCCAATCGAAAAAATAAAATTGCGAAATGTTTTTAACATTCCTCAGTCTTAAAGACTTATTATTTTTTGACGACCTCCGTGGCGCAGTGTGTAGCGCTGTTGCCTTAACGTACGGAGGTCCTGGGTTCGATCCCCGGCAGGGTCAATTTGGGAATTTATAATTTCTGAATTTTCCCTGGTCTGGTCTGGTGGGAGGCTTCGGCCGTGGCTAGTTACCACTCTACCGGCAAAGACGTGCCGCCAAGCGATTTAGCGTTCCGGTACGATGCCGTGTAGAAACCGAAGGGGTATGGGTTTAATATAACTGCCATGCCCCTAACAGGTTAGCCCGCTACCATCTTAGACTGCATCATCACTTACCATCAGGTAAGATCGCAGTCAAGGGCTAACTTGTAGAGGTTAAAAAAAAAATACTAGCTGATGCTCGTGAATTCATCTAACTTTTTAATTTTCCGGGATAAAAGTAGCCTGGTGTTATTCCGGACTGCTCAGCCCCGTTCAGCCGTTCTGGCGTGATTGAGTAACAAACATCCATCCAATCAATCAATCAATCAATCAATCAATCAATCAATCAATCAATCAATCAATCAACTCATTTATTCAATATAGGTTACACTTATTGACGTCAAAAATTACTTACTTATAAAACATGATGGTGATAATCAGTTACGGTATCTTAAAACTAAAGCTACGAGGGTTCCAAACGCGTCCTGGTCTGAGAAGAGCCCACAACAAACTCAGCCAGGTTTTTTGTTTTACTTTTATTATCACCATCTCACAAAATATCATCTTAATTAAAGAACTATCAGAGTCATTAGAGTAAATCATTGCCAAGCTTCCTTTAAGTAATCCTTTACGGTAATAAGATTTTTCAATGAGCTTACGTTTTACAATAACTTTGAACTTATTTAGAGACATCTTCAACATGTCTTCTGGGGAGCCTATTGTAGAAACGGACAATGTTTCCAATTTCCAACAAATGAATTGCTAATTTTACTAAGCCTAGAAGCAGGCATTACAAGTTTATTTTTATTTCTTGTATTGACATTATGACAATCACAATCCATCCATCCAAACTTAATAATATTAGTATAGAAGATAATTTGCCTGAAGACCGTGTTTTCCTCCGCATCGACGTGGATATTTATTCGAAAATCACATGGGAACTCTTGGATTATCTGGGGTAAAAATTAGTCTATGTCATTTCCAGGTCTTGAACTATATCTACGCTAAAAATCTCGTTACTCAATGAAGCATGATTGAAGGACAGGAAAACAGACACAATTTCACATTTAACACATAAAATCGATGGTGGTGTGTAGTGACTAGGGTTGTGCCAGGGTAGTGACTGAAATTAGAATTACTAAGTACTTTAAATTCGTATTTTTGTGACCACATTGTTTTAAATGTTTGTAAAATGTAAATATCACAAATGAGTTATTTCTGAGCGGCTATCTTAATTAAATCAGAATGCAAAACACGTCTACTTAATTAATATTACTTCCACGGCCATTATTACAAGTTCTGAAAAAAAAAACACAGCCGGACTATTTGAAATTCAAAAAACGGATGTAAGAGAGAACAAAATGGCCACCGGAGAGAATAAATTTCAAACAAATCCCGAGTACTGTCACCAAACAAGTGAGCAACAAAACAAAAGATTTATACACAAACTTTTACATCGTTTAGAATTAGTTGCGTCCTCTTAAATTAAGACTTTACCTACTTTCCGCGGCTTTTCAGTTACGCTTCGACGATCAACCGACTGAATTGTTTTATACAAGACTATGCTGGCGACTTCGTCCGCGTGGATAAAGTTTTTTGAAGTGAAACTTCTTTAGAATCGTTATGATTTAAAAATTCGATGAAACGAAACGGGACAAACATATTCATAAATAGGATTTAGCCTGCGAGAGAATGAGATCTAATTCAAGTTTGATTTATCTCTGAAGTTTCACTTCTGCCGTGTGTGAATTGCACACACACACTTTTTTTTATGTCCGTGGGAACTCCTTATGTTTCCGGGATAAATTTAGCCTACGCCCGCCCCGGGATAGGTAGGTACATATCTATTTTACCATTTCATTAAAATCTGTTGAAAAAGTGGCCATGAAAGGTTTTAAGTAAACAAACTGTCATTTGTGTAACAGTTCATCACGTTTTTATCAGGTTGCCGATTCACAAATTAATTGGCTTATTACTTTATTCGGCTTAGTTATACTGATCTCTTAATATCACTTATACACGATTGTTATATCGGATTAAGAGTCGCTACTAATTATTTAATTCATTGTCTGCTGAAGCATACTTAAGCCTGATTATACCTATACGAGGTTAACACAGGAGCCTTATAATGTACTAAGTCTTGAATGATTAAAAACATTTTTAAAAACAAGCTTATATCGTCCTCCATATTGAATTTAGTGTGACGTCATTCTCGTACTCTTCACAACAAACTCTTTTAATTGATATCACATTACGGGTAAGAAATAATGAGTCTGCCATCTTTGGGAGTCGACCATATAGGATTTAGAGTGACGTCACTTAGCTAACATTGTATTGTCATCCAAACTAAAGCCAGCCATTTAGCGTTCCGATACGGTGCCGTGTAGAAACCAATTAGGGGTATTGGTTTAATATCTGCCATGCCCCTAACAAGTTAGCCCGCAAGTTGCATCATCACTTACCTAATAGGTGAGATCGCAATTAAGGGCTAACTTGTAGTGGGTACACCGTACAATCGCTCTCTAGCCAGCACACATCTCTGCTCCAAATCAAATCAAATGTTTTTTATTCAAATAAACTTTTACAAGTACTTTTGAATCGTCAAGTGAATCTACCACTGGTTCGGAATGCCATTCCTACCGAGAAGAACCAGCAAGAAACTCGGTGGTTGCTCTTTTTAAATAATTCATTTACAATTACTATATCAATGTGTACATAAGTAACCGCTGTCCCTAGCATTGCTGGAGCGATCAAATCCATGCTCCTCTATCATTTACATAATCTTCAACAGTATAATAAGCTTTTTTCAGGAGCATACTTTTAATGGATTTCTTAAATTTGTTTATTCAATTCAAATCAAACCAAATGTTTTTTATTCAAATAAACTTTTACAAGTACTTTTGAATCCTCAAGTGAATCTACCACTGGTTCGGAATGCCATTCCTACCGAGAAGAACCAGCAAGAGCTCCAGTCTAGCCAGTAGTTAGGTACGCATCTCCGCGCCGCCTCGGTGGATACATCCTAGCTGAAAAACATCTCTTCTCGTCTCCGCTTCGGACATATCCGCACATCTCCGCTTTGGTGGAGTCCGGGCCTAAACGTGACATATAACTTATAATTGATTTACGTATAAGAAATAGTTATAATGTGAATTTTCTTGTGTTTGTAATATATGTAAATTGTGTACTAATAGTGTACTTAATAAATAAATAAATAAAATAAAACGTGTACGCTAAATTTCAGCTCAATCACTTGCAAGATTTGACCTAATATAAATACAAATATTGCATATTATTAATGCAAAACTGTGTCTGTCTTTATGTCTATCTGCCTGCCTGACTGTCTGTTGCGCTTTAACAGTCCATCTTTTCAACCGATTTTGATAAAATTTGGTGTAAAGATAGTTTATATCCCATGGGTAAGGATATAGCTTTCTTTTTATCCCAGAAAATTAATAAAAGAATTCCCGCGGGAATTAAGAAACCTTAATCCACGCAGACGAAGTCGCAGGCATCACCTGGTTTAAGTATTGTATTGTAGTAGTATTTGTATGGATATTATCATATTATGGATTTGATATACCTATCATAACAAAAGCCATTTATTTTCAAAATGATATCTTCTTTTGTAGAATTACTAACAATGACAATATTGTTTTCCTAATTGTATGAAATTACGTAAATATAGTTTACGATGAAATTACCGACTTCCGCCTAAAATGGTATTCACTTAATACCAGAGTAGACATAAGTCTAAAGTGAACCTCGTGTTTATTTCTCAACCAACTTACAACGTATTTTTATAATGTAGATACGAGTACATACCACTGCTTGTCGTTCTGACCCACAACTGAGCATGCGAGTCTCCTCTCAGAATGAGAAGGGTTTTGGCCTTAGTCCACCACGCTTGCCAAGTACAGATTGGCAGAGAATGCTCGGGCATGCAAGTTTCACGATGTTTTCGTTTCCGCATATTTTTGATCCCTTGGGAACTCATTGATTTTTCGGGATAAAATCTAGCTTTTGTCCGTTGCCGAAATTAAAGATTCAATCTTAATCTGTGAACTACCATCTGCAAGTGAAAGTAATTTAAAAAATAAAAAACGACGCCCTGCCATACCTCACTCGGGAGAATGTATGGATTCTACCGATACTCCATTGTACATCCAAATCTGTTAAGGCATTTAGAAGTTATGAGGGAATAAGGAAACTTACATACATACAAACACAAATGAATCCTGAAAATATTACACTCGTTTTTTGGGCAGTCAAATAAAAATGATAAGCGTAGCAGACATGTTAAGTGGTCAGTAAAAAAAAACATCGTGAGGAAAAGATTAAGGTTAAAGGTTTAATATAGCTGCCATACCCCTAACAGTATTGCGTGCTACCACCTTAGACTGCATCATCACTTACCACTAGGTGAGATCGCAGAATAGGTGCAAAGTCGTGCCTGATGTCTGCACTGCCTTATGCTTATTACTTTCGAGTCGCCGACATTTTACATGTTTCGCTGTCATTATTCAGTTACGAAGGTCAGATGGCATTCGCTGCCAAAGCGGATACGAGTCAATTTAAAGTATAAAAGCTCTGGCAGCCTTAACGTGGTATTTTTGCCAACTTTGAGCCCTAAAGAGTAAAAAATATTCAAGTAAAGGTATCTACTTCTATCTACGAGTATTTTAAGCGATTTAGCATTAATGTGCATTGTACCGAAACTCTAAATCATGATCTGTGGCTTGTTTCCGTGATCTGTGGCTTGTTTCCGTGATCTATGGCTTGACGGCACATCTTTGCCGTTAGGGTCGTAACTAGCCACGGCCAAAGCCTCCTACCAGACCAAATTAGAGAAAATTTTGAAATTATAAATTCCCAAATCGACCCTGCCAAGAATTGAACCCGTGTTTTAGCATTAGTGCTCCCACAGATCACGGAAGCTCCCCACTGCGCTAGAAGGGTTGCCAAATTTCTCTATCGGATTACTGGTAGAATATAAAGGACCTCCTTAGATTGGTGAAAGTATGACTCAATTTCTTTATGAACAAACTAGTTGATGCCCGCTACTTCGTCCACATGGAATACGTTTTAAATAATATGATATTCTCACAGGAACTCCTTAATTTTAGGGTATGCCATTTAGCGATATAACGGTATATATAGCGGTTTTAGACCGCTTAATAATACCTATTTATAATTATTATAACTTAAGTACCTTCAAGGCAAGTGTGAATAGGCATCTTCTAGGCAACCGCGTTCCAACCTAGACTTCATCATTGCTTTGCACTAAGCATGATTGTCGTCAAGCGCAAGACTATCTCACAATAGAATATAATTTTAAAAAAAATTGGCGATAGAAGTGACAACGAATATTAATTTTTTTTAGCTAAAGAAAACAAAAAAAAATTAAAATATATATCTTAAAACTAAGGCATTCAAGTTTAATTACGAATGTAGTATATTTATATTTAAGATAACTTAGCGTTGTCTTCGTAACAACGCGGGGACGGTGTCGGTGTCGGTGTCGCGAATCCACAGTGCTCAACGCGGCTAAAGAAGTTTTCACTTCAAAAAACTGGGATAAAAGTAGCCTATGTCACTCCCCAGGTATAAATATACATATGCAGAATATCACGTCAATCCGTTGCTTGCTCCGTTGTGGCGTGATTGAAGGACAAACCAACAAACAAACACACATTCGCATTTATAATATTAGTATATGATTTCCAGTGGATAGGTAGTGTAAATCGGTGACTACGTGACACTTTTATTGTTATAACTGTATATAAATAGCGATAAGTGCCGCAGAAGTAATGTATACGTTTTCTTTATCCGACCGTGTTATCTTGAAAAAGTATACACGCTTTATACAGTGGCTCTCAAAGTATTTTTTTTTATTTCTCTACAAGATAGCCATTGACTGCGATCTCACCTGATGGTATATCACCCGGAAGTATACATCTTCATTTACCATCAGGTGAGACCGCAGTCAAGGGCTAACTAATTGAAGTGGAATAAAAAAAAACATTAAATAAATGATGCCTGCGAATCAATCCATTAGGAGTGGATTCTCCACAAAAATAGCATATATCTGTCCCCGGGATGTAACAAATTTTCCTACCACTGTACCTGTAACATGGCTAGTGATGATGCAGTCTAAGATGGTAGCGGGCTAACCTGTTAGGGGTACATCTGTTATATTAAACCCATAACTATCCCTAATCCATTTCAACACGGCATCGTACTGGAACGCTAAATCGCTTGATGGCATGTCTTTGACGCTAGGGTATTTTAAACAGATGGTCTGTACCTAAACGACACGGACGGCCTATCAGACAAATAGACACACTTCCGTATTGTATGAAAGTACCTATGGACTTTTTTGTCAAGTACGTTAATTAATGACTTAATACCGCCAATTAACTTTGACTCTGAAACCAAAATGAAGCAACCTAAAGGGAAGGAATTTCAAGGGCCTAAATGTAGAGAGTCCTTGTTGTAAGCCGTCTTTGTCTCGAGGGGTCCTCGGTGGCGCCACAAAGGTTGGGATTCGCTGACCGAGGCCTTTTAATCATATAAAGTGGCCAAATACCTACCTATTTTCTAGACTGTTTGCCTCTTGGCAGTTTTACTACTGGTGTTTTAAGTCAAGTAACTTATAAATCAAATATAAATATTATAAATGCGAAAGTTTGGATGGATGGATGTTTGTTACTCAATCACGCTCCAACAGCTGAACGGATCTGGATGAAATTTGGCACAGAGATAGATTATAGTCTGGAGTCATAGGCTACTTTTTATCCCGGAAAACTAACTAAGTTCCCGCAACCAAAAAACCTCAATCCACGCAGCCGTAGTCGCGGGCATCAGCTAGTTCAAACAGGATTTATCTAAATAGAAAGAAAAGGTGACTGACTGATCTATCAACGCTCAACTCAAACCACTGGATGGATCGGCCTGAACTTTGAAATACAGATAGCTATTGGGATATCCCTACACACTTTTGCACTCTCTGTTCCTTTACTCTCATATCAATAGCCCGACGGGACGGAAAATCTGACACGAGAGAGATCAGGCGCAGGACCGACGGCTACGTTGACTACGGCTTTACGTGTTGTCCGAGGGGTATGGGATTAATATAACTGCCCGTAGACTAAGAAAAAGTATATAATATATGGTGTTGTATATGAGTGTAATCATACAAAATTACAACATTAGGAAATAGATTAAGACTCTAACTGTAAATTAAAAACACCTGTACTTGTATCCAAATAAAGAAAACCATAACCTAGAATACCCTGAACTGAATGAAAGGATAGTAGCTAGCAAAGGCTCCAATCATGTTGGAGGAAGTGGTATTATTATATTTAAAAAAAAAACTGCCCTGCTCACTTCTCGTCACTCACATCGTCACTTACCATGAGGTGAGATCGCAGTCAAGAACTAACTTGTAGTGGAATAAAAAAAAGGTATCAAGAGAGTTTGTAAAGTTGAGAGCCTGTGACAAAGACTAATCAGATAAAGTGGCCGAATGCTATACCAGACTCTTGTCTGCATTAATCTTCTATTATAAAGCATACACCATGTTGAAACCGTGCCAAAATGGCGGCCAACTCAAGGCCAAGATGATAGAAGGAAACACAAAATCTATGTTACGGACTAAGTAATGGAGTAGGTTAAAAACACCAATAAAATGCTTCAAATTGGTAATCAAAATTTAATCATAAATAAAATAATTTTATTTTTGTGCCTTTTGGTGTTGAAACCATGGGGTCGTGGGGCGAAGATGCTAGATCCTTTTTTAAGGATCTATCTTCTCGTCTCACGGAGTCCACAGGTGACCGGAGGGCTGGCAGTTATCTCGGCCAACATATAAGTTTGGCTATTCAGCGAGGTAACGCAGCCAGCATTCTGGGCACATTGCCTTATTGCAGTGGAATAGATGATATTTTTAATGTTTAGTTTTTAGTTTCCTTTTTTTTTTTTTTTTTACTTTAGATTTAATTTAGATTTTAATTTTTCATGTATATATTCAATAAAATAATTGTGCGTGAAAAAAAAAAAAAATCATAAATCCTCAAAATATTTTTAAAATACAATTTTTAAAATATTTTGAGGATTTTTTTGAATCATCAGGGCTTCCAAATGTAACTCGAATTCCCGAAAACGTCCGTCACTCAGCCAGTTCCGTTAACCTTTCTATTCCGGACTCCAGTTGATTGAAGTTTGAACGAGCGAAAGCCTACGGGGTGGGAGTACGATTTTTCAGAACTACGTGACCCGATGTTAAATCTTTACAGAGCTTTGGGCACTATGCATTTAACGTGATGTGGAGGACATAGTGACGTCATCAATCGAGTTAAATGGCGGAGGACGTGTGCAGACAGCCGATAGAGTGTTGAGATATAGGGTGTGGCGGCAGTGCGAGCGGTTGTTGAGTTTAGAAAAGCTTTACTCATCTCTGCTCCTTAGTTAATAATAGAGATGTTATCTGTGTCAAAAATAAATTATTTCTTACTGATTATTAAATAGAGGGTCTTCCAAAAGATCTAAAATTCACATTTTCTGCTAGTTTTAAGTTTGAAAATTATTTTAAACTATCGATTAAAGAAAATATAGTGTTGAAATTTGATGACGTTACTAAATATTTCACACAAACTTTCCTAGACGGGCATTTAAAGACTTGCTGATTAGAATGCGTTGTCATTATCCCTATTAATAATTATTTAGATGCTTCGACTTCATCTGTGTAGATTTACGTTTTTGAAATATCCTTAATTTCTTGTCTTTTTCTGCACAATTATTGACACTAGTGCATGAAAAAGTCGATCACTATGACGACACAAAATCATAATAATTAATGGGAAACTGCCACAGGTCGCGGCTAGAGGTGTAAGGTGAATATTGCCGATATCACGCGTCCCGTCGTTAATTAATCGTCCAAGGTTTTAAGTAATAATCTTTTAACTGTCAGTAGATCTCTAACACTGGGGCGGTAGATTGTCGACGCCCTACATACTGTATGTGTGAGGCGACCACAGGCTCGGCTGTTGAATATGAATTCAGTGCAATGAGCTAGAATTCAACCAACATTAAGAAAATTGTTGAGAAATTACCGCTTATGTACATAGTATTGTGTATTTTCAGAGCGATTTAAAAATTTATTTTGATAAAATATTGTGACCTATTCTGTTTAGCACTTAGATTGAATTCATTGGTTTAGCATAATATTTAAACTTTTGACGTTTGAAAAAAGTTGCTAATTTGACTAGTTGTCAAATACCCAATTTAATAGAAACCGCGCGATTAAATAAATAGATATACAAAATCTGCCCCCAGGCCAGAGAGCTTACAATCAAATTTTTGAATATTGTTCCAGAATTATAATAGTTATTTTATTAAAGAGAAGGTTCGTTAAATAAAACTGCAATTTTAAAAATAATACTGCTTAAAGGTCTAGTTAACAGGCGGCACGTAGCGGTAAGTATTCTTTGCATGAGGTTGTATGGAGCTGGCCCCGTACCATCGATATATTATAATATGTAGGTACTTGATGGGCCCTTTCATAGAAAAAAATTGGGCATCCGACCTGTAGACCGCGCTCCACGTCTGTATAAGCCTCTCCTTGTCCCCGCCATAGCGCTGTCTCGCTTTTCAGCCTAGATGGCGTTAGTAAAATAAGTTCACATTCTTTGTTTGACAATGCTTGTTTGTTTGTTTCTATGTAAATTGAGGTCGTCTAACTCATACAAATAATATTTGCCGCTACGTGCCGCGCCGCTCCGTGCATCTCAAGACGGGCACTAGCACACTGGTCTACTGAATCCAATCAATGTTAGGCAGGAGATCGAAAGGTATCATTGACGAAGTGCAGACAGTAAATTCAGTTTGTGTAGATAATAAGGCCGTCGCGTCGTCTCGCCTGATTTGAATCTAATTTGGCCGCGTCCTGGGACGATCGGTATTGAGAGGTCGACGTGTAAATTATGTCTCTATATGGCTTCTTGTATTGATATTTCTATATTCGTGTATCCCTTTACGAGATCAAATCAGAAGAGTGAAGATCCGTAGCAGATATTAGCTCAATAAGCTTACGCTTTTATAACATGGCTCCAAAAGAGTTCTTAGATTTGCCATTGCATTAATTTAAAGACTGCGTAAAACAGCATTTGTTAAGCCGCCTACTAATTTGTAAATTGTATATACTATTGCTGAATTTCTTAATGACAAAGTTGCATGAAAAAACTGGTTTCGCTTTCAACAACCCACAAGTCAGTTTACCTAATTCTTTTTACGTTACATATGTAATATACAATGTAACAATATGAAGGTAATAATACATATGTATGTTCATATTGTAACATTCTTTGTTCTTTTAGAAAAAAGAGCAACTGCTGAGTTTTTCACAGGTTCTTCTCAGTAGAATCTGCTTTCCGAATCGGTGGTAACGTCTTGACGTATCAAGTTTAATTTCAAGTAGCAGTCGGCATAGTCTTCGGACATATTCCGAATATTCGGTAGGTATTGGGGTCCCAAGGTGCACTCACAGACCCACCCTATAATAAGGTTTCTCGAATTAATGACATTGCTTTATTTGTAACTTTTTTCGTAACTACGCGCGCGAACTGAATGCATTCGGGCCCGGGGTCAAGCAGCGAGAACTTCATTCCGTGTAACGTGATCAAATCAGAAATGACGACATACCTCGACTCTCGCTGCAGGTTAAGAACCCTACGAGAGAATGAGTTAACTTGTATTCTATCTCATTCTCTCGTAGGCTAATAATTTATCTTTTTTTAGTGTCGGTTTTTTCGTTTTATCGAATTTTCCGATCACAACGATTGTAAAGAAGTCTCACTCCAAAAAGTTCTTATTAGTCGATGTGGTTTCCCAATGATCGTGTAAAAGTCTTAAAATTTGGAAATGGAACTTGGAAATTTGACAGACACTTGGCGTATCAAACCTATTTTCTAGAATTGTATCTAACTAAGTAATTCAGTACCTATCTATTTAGTTAATAAGTGCGCCGCGTCGTCTCGTCCAAATTGAATCTAATTTGGCTCCATCCTGGGACGATCGGCATATCGGCAGCTAGACGGTGAAATTATTGATATTTCTAAGGCTTCAAGAGATCCGAAATAGATATTGCTCAATTGAATGAGTGATACAGTAAGAGAGAATTGAAGGATATACTCTTAAACGTGTATTAAATTTATCCAACCATTTATTTTACTTTTGACAGGCAACCACAGACAAAAAAATTGCAATACTGCACAATAGTGAAGCAACGTGCCCTTTTGTCTCGTAACTCGTATACTCAAGTAATTACAAGTACGAGTTTCCTTTTAAAAATAGTCACGGAACTTCAACACTAGCTTACTTGATAGTCCTTTCAGTACCATACATCTTTGGCGATGAATGTTTTCTATGACCTGGCGGATTCATGTACGTACATTTACTGTACTGTGTAAAATGATTTATTTTCATAATCAAATCAATATAGGTACATCATTATAGTTAGTCATTTAAACGCTTGGCTATGTTGAGCAAAGATAAATATCAATGTGTCAATTCGATTAAAAGTTCTTCATAAAGAAAGTCAATTATCAAAAATCTAATCAGTAACATTGAATCGAGCTGCCAAAAGTAAAATAAATGGTTGGACAAACTATGAGTACCTTAATTAAAGGTAGATTATTACCAATACATTACTAAGTAAAGAAAGCTACAGCTATTAACACAGCGATGGGAAACTGTGTCTGTCTGTCTGTCTGCTATGCTTTCACGGCTCATCTGTTTAACCGATTTTGATGAAATTTGGTACAGGGATAGGTTCCATCCCGTTGAAGGACATAGACTTCTTTTTATCGCGGAAAATTAAAGAGTTGAAAAAACTTAATCCACGCGGACGATGTCGCGGGTATCATCTAGTCATCTAGTAATATATAGGTACTCGTAAGTGTAACCCATCCGTGCGAGGCCAGAGCAGGTCAGTTGATATATTTTTTTTAAAGAATGAAATTTCTGTCCTTTTGTATCTTTCGACAAATTTGTTAGCACGTATGAATGAGCCCGACAAATTCCCTCATATGCCATTAGTAATAATGCTGTTGCAACTTCAAAAGGCCCTTTGTGGGGACGCTTCTTCGTAATGGCTTTGGTAATTTTAACAGAGAAAAAAGGAGAGATTTTTGTAAAGAACTCTCTCTCCGTCCGTTTTCTCCGGGGCAATTTTGTCCGGGAGATAGCGTTTTACCCACTGTGCAATTACCCGATCAATGGGGTCCAGTAAATCAGTGTTAAAGTACTTTTGGACGTTTTAATGCGCGATCTTCTAGCTTTGGACCCCCATTTTACCTCGATGCATCAGCATACATTTTGACGACCTCCCTGGCGTAGTGTTGAGCGCTGTTGTCTTAACGTGGGAGGTTCCGTGTTCGATTCCCGGCCGGGTCAATTTGAGGATTTATAATTTCTGAATTTTCTCTAATCTGAGGTGCAATCATGTAAGGATTGCCGATCAAATCGTTAAAGTTCGGCTTCAAAGGAAAATAAATGATAACTGCATTAAATTAAAGCTCAATTTCGTGTAACCATTCTCATTGTTTAGAGTATCGTACATACCTGGTCTGGTGGAAGGCTTCGGCCGTAGCTAGTTACTACCCTACCGGCAAAGACCTACCGCCAAGCGTATTAGCGTTCCGGTATGATGATTGATGCCATGTCGGAACCGACTAGGTGTATGGGTTTAATATAACTGCCATAACCCCTAACAAGTTACCCCGCTACTATCTTGGACTGCATCGTCACTTACCATCAGGTGAGATCGCAGTCTAGGGCTAACTTGTAGCGGAAAAAAAAAATTAAGCTTTTTTATCAGAACCAGTTTGCTTAGTTTCTTGCCAGCTCTTCTCAGTAGAATCAGCTTTCCGAACCGGTGTTAGAGTCTTAACATATCATAAGTGACACTAGTTGTCCAAAGTGAAATAAATAAATAAATCAAATCATTTTGGAAGATTACGAGATAAGACGGTAAACAAACCCAATTCATCTCGTTAGGAGTCCCACTGCAATATCTATTAGCGATTCTTTTGTCTTAATGCATCTTAACTTTTTGCTTTATTTTTGGTATTTTGGGATCCACGTTTGGAATGCGTCGCATGGTTATACTCAATACAGATTACAAAATAAGATAAAAGACAATGTTCAACAACTGGATATTTTTGTTTTCTTATTTTACTGGTTTGTCTGGTGGGAGGCTTCAGCCGTGGCTAGTTACCACCCTACCGGCAAAGACTTGCCGCCAAGCGATTAAGCGTTCCGGTACGATGGCGTGTAGAAACCGAATAGGGGTATGGGTTTAAAATAACGGCCATGCGCCTAACATGTTAGCCCGCTTGTTAGCAGTGTAAGGTGTTCCTTACACTGCATCATCACCGATCAGGTGAGATTCTAGCCAAGGGCTAACTTGGAGTGGAATGAAAAAAAATTGCTTACGCACATAACTCAGAAATGTTAAAACTGCATGCCCGAGGATTGAACTCCGATAGCCCGAAAGGAAGGCCAACTTCCCGACCACTAGGCTATCACATTTGAGTAGGTATCTATATTTCTACCCAAAAGCCTAATTTAGAAAGCAATGTTGGAATAACGAGATGGACATAAAGGGTTAAGGTTAGGAGCTATGCGTGAAATGCGGTCGGGGCAAAAACCACCGCCCAGTCGGACCCGCGCCGCTACCGACCGACTGTACCATTTGGGATACCACGCTTTTTGTACTGGGTCATAAATATTAGCGTTCATATTGCGCATTAACTGCCTCGTTGGTCTAGTAGTTAGCATGTTCGACTGCGGCCGATGAGGTCCCGGGTTCGAATCCCGGATCGGGCCATAGCAAGTATTGGGTTTTTTACAAGGAAATTGGCGGTATATAACCCCGTGCCTGGTCGGTCCTGCGCCTGATCTCTCTCCGGTCGTGTCGGATTTTCATTTTTCAGTCCCATCGGACTACGAGAGTAAAGGAACAGAGAGTGCACCTGCGTACGCGCACACACTTGTGCACTATAATATCTCCCGCGCAGGTGCCTAACCTCATATATGGAAGGACATCATTACTAATCTACTTAGGTACAATCTAAGAGATCATACAGTAATCTTACCTACGTCATAGTTACTACACCTACACCTAGTTTAGAAAACCCAAATGTAAGTGGGTATTATCTAGTTAAAAAATATTTCTTTATTCTGTTTGATACCCACTCCCGAGGGGATATCAAACTTGACAGCCTGGGTAGTTAAACTGTCCCATCAGTTTAATAACCCAGATGGTTACATCGCGTAAAAATAGTATCTGTGGCAACCCTAGTAAGAGTTCGTATAATAACGAACCAGTAACGAATATAATATTTATAAGATAATATTAGTAAGATAATAAAAACATACATATATAATATGTTCGATACATATTCCACGTCATTTGTAAATGTCGTCTGTCTGTCTGACGAATTGTCTAGCGGACAAAAAGTCAGCGTAACTCACTTTCGAATGGAGCCGCACACACTCGGCTATTGTTATGACAGGACAAAACGTGATTCGCCTTCGCCACCAGGCGGACATTTCACGCTGGTGTTTTATCCTAGGTCGTACATTCTATACTTCCGATTTTTATTTCACAAAGTTTTCTTCCACTGCGAATGTCAAAAGTCACTCGACATCCAATTTCGTTTGCTACGAGTAAAACTCCTACTAAAAGTATTGTTTGATTATTATTTAGATTAAGATTAAAAAAGCAAGAGGATTTTACGATCCTTTTGCTTTATATCGCAATTAATTTGCAATAAGAAATGTAATTAAATCCAGTATGCGGTGCGTATTATGGTAATTGTGTTAGCCTATTACTGGGGCCCGGCGTCGCGCGGAACCGATCGGTAATGGTGATACAAGAGTCATGCATAAACTAGTCGTTGGGTGGATACGGCATTTGCCTGAAGCTGCTTAGGAGAATTATCCGTTTTTTAAATGGGATTCTACATTCGTAGTCGTTTCCACCGATTAGATATCACACACACACACACACACACACACGAGAATGGACAGAACACGGTATTTTTTAAGTGAAAACTTCGTTAGCCGAGTTGAGCACTTTTTCGTAGGGGGTAAACTTGTGGATTCGCGTCACCGACATCGACACGCTCGCGTTGTTACGAAGACAAAAGGTCTTAAATATAAATATACTACATTCGTTATTAAACTTAGTTTCAAGGTTTATATTTTAATTATTTAAAAATATTTTTTTTATAATTAAAAAATATACTTACTAAAATAATAATAAAAAATATCTTAAGTATTCGTTTTCACTTCTATCGGCAATGACCTATGACTGCCAATTTTTTTTACAACAACTACAAGACATTAGCCCTTGACTGGGAATTCACCTGATGGTAAGAGATGACGCAGTCTAAGATGGTAGCGAGCTAACCTTGTTACCTTGTTAGGGGCACTCATACCCCTATTCGGTTTCTACACGGCATCGTACCGGAACGTTAAATCACTTGGCGCCACGTCTTGGCCGGTAGGGTGGTAACTAACCTCCCACCAGGCCAGACCAGGGAAAAGCCAAGGAGGTCAGCTTGTGCCGTTTCTCCATTCCAGCAGTTTCCAGTTACTCGTTTGACATTCGTCCACCTACGTTTACAGGTCGTGTAGTGCCTACACGACCTACACGACCTTGGGTCCCCAACGCCTATCGGTTCTTCCTTCTATTAGCCCCGCACACACTCTAAATAGTAAGCTCAGTGACCAAAGACATTGTATAATTATTTCAGCGACTCTTCGAGCTACTTCGGAGTCTACATTAAATAGGATAAGGATAATTGTTTTCTACATAAAACAAGGTAGCGAGTCGCTTCGGCTTGGCACGGGTAGTCAAAGCATCCAGTTATTTTTTTTAATTATTTGCTAACGTTAGATAATTTTTGAAGATCGCCTATTGAAATTGCTCTAGTATTTTACCTTAGTTTTATTTAAAAGGAACAATTTCACAATAGTTACTAGTGCTTTTCACAACAAAAGCACTCAAGAGGTGCAATTTTCCCCGACATCATAAGTAGGTATGAAATTAATATCTTTCGTAAGTCGTTCTGCCAATTTACATCAAACTCTTGTAAATTTTACACAACCTTACAATGATTTCTCCATTGGTGTACTTACATCCATATTATATAAAGGATTTTCTACTAGCGAAAACGTACAAGGAACCAGAAACCTCCGCGTCGGAGGGGAACGACGTTTTATTCTGTCGCTGCATGTAAAAGTGAATGACGCAGACTTGTCATTCACTTTTACAGTCTTTTAGAAGTCAGTCTTGTCACTCTAAGATTGGCAAACAAACATACATAATTCGACGAGGGGACTTGGTTTTTAAAATAATTAGTAATACTAATAATAATCATAGCGATAATGCCTCATCCACATAATTGAATTATCGTTGCACGTGCATCGCATAGGAAGCGGGCCAGCCGCGGTGAGTTTCGATTCGTCACATGCGCATTATTCATTACATACAGCGCAAAATGAAATACACCGATAATTTGCCCGTAAATTACTTATACACATAACTAACTTCATTATACATATATAAACCGTATAATATTTCAAAGAAACGGTATTTTATATTCTTACCAGTTTATACGCTTCGTCCTTTACAATAAAATACCTAAAAAGTGAACTGACAAACTTACTATGTCTCTTACATGCCGATCCCTTTGCGCACTTGTTTTTTCTTTTTGCTTGTTAACTTTTTTTGTTTCTTTTTAATTTTTTGTGTGGCAATAAAGCATTTATCTATCTATCTATCTATCTATCCCTTGCTCTGTTGCGACGTGATTGAAGCACGAACCAGCATAATATTATTATGTTCTATAAACTAAACTAGACATTGGGGCTGATTCTGTAATCTCTAAACTAAACTAAAATGGCAGCTTTAAATCTAGTTCTGTCCCTTTCCGTAGGAAGTATTATGAAAGGGTTAGCCATATTTGTAACGCTCTAATTTTAGTTTAGTTTAGAGATTGTGCACTACAGAATCAGCCCCATAATCTATTTTACCCAGCACATTTCTAAAAATGTTATCACTGAATCTAAATCAAATATCCGCGATTTAGAGATCCTTATCACTTCAGTTTTTAGAGCACTGTATGTTAATGTGTTCCAATTTCGGCTAAGCTGATTCGGTATGTGTTGCATGTCTCGGGGAGCATAGCTTGCGAATACCGAACGCCAAAACTGGTACCCTACGTCCGAATTAAGGCTTGGATTACACTAAGTTCGGTACAGACTCGACTCATTCATAACTAGATGATGCCCGCGACTTCGTCCGCGTGGATTGATGTTTTTTAATTCTCGCGGGAATTTTTCAATTTTCTGGGATAAAAAGTAGCCTATGTCCTTCCTCGGGATGTAAACTATCTCTGTGCCAAATTTCATCAAAATCGATTGAGTAGTTGGGCCGTGAAATCGTAGCAGACAGACAGACACACTTTCGCATTTATAATATAATAGCGAATGCCCGCGACTTCGTACGCGTGGATCGAGGTTTTGTAGTTCCCGCGGGAACTCTTTAATTTTCCGGGAAAAGCCTATGTGCTATTCCAGACTATAATCTATCTCTGTGCCAAATTTCATCCAGATCCGTTCAGCTGTTGGGGCGTGATTGAGTAACAAACATCCATCCATACATCCAGACATCCATACATCCAAACTTTCGCATTTATAATATTAGTAAGATAAGAAGTAAGACTGATGATTCCCGCGACTTCGTCCACGTGGATTAAGGTTTTTGATTCCCGCGGGAACTCTTTAATTTTCCGGGATAAAAAGTAGCCTATGTCCTTCCCCGGGATACCATCTACCCCTGTACCAAATTTCATCAAAATCGGTTGAACAGATGGGCCGTGAAAGCGTAGCAGACAGACAAATATTATTTTTTAATCTACTACAAGCTAGCCCTTGACTGCAATCTCACCTGATGGTAAGTGATGATGCAGTTTAAGATGGTAGGGGGCTAACCTATTAGGGCATGGCAGTTATAGTAAAACCCCTATTCGGTTTCTACACGGCATCGCATCGTAACGTTAAATCGCTTAGCGGCACGTCTTTGCCGGTAGGGTGGTAACTAGCCACGGCCGAAGTCTCCCACCAGGCAAAATAAACATAGGGTTTGCTTTGGCATGTGAGATTAACTATTATGGATTGTTCCTGTGCTTGTGCCATGATAACTTGTTTCTTACCAAATTTTATGATTCTAAATCAACGGGATAGTTCACGTTAGTTCCATGAAGGTTTTGATTTATTTGGAGAGTGTCAAAATTTGCCATATAAAATTCAATCTTTGACTATAAAAGCTTAATTTCTTTACAGCTCAAAGGGCCCATTGACCTAGTAGGTACCAATAAAGACGTAGTACCTATTTACGCCTTTGCGTTCCTGAGAAAAAGGGTCTTAACAGGCAAACTCCATACAAACTAGGGTTGTAACGGAACCTCGCCTCCGCTTCCGTAAGTGCGGAACGTTTGCAAGAAATCGTATCGCATACGCCTCCGCCGTTTTTTTGCCGAGTTGTAACGGAGGTATATTTACGTTGACTTATAATGCGAGATGTACAAATCGAAGCAGGTGATATCAATTACACCATTACAACAAGTAAAAGGCATCTGTCCTTGGCAGAATCCTCAAGAAAAAATCTTAAAGCACAGAACATGGACGATGTGATTGGAGAAATCCACCTCCGCCTCCGCCTCCGCTAACATCCGTATCCGCGGAGGCAAAGCCCCTTCACCTCCGCATCCGCCTCTGCTTCCGCTACGAACGCCTCCGTTACAACCCTAATACAAACTCTTACAAAGAATATTTGCCGCTACGTACCGCGCTGCGCCGTGTGCAGCTAAATAAAATAAAAAATAGCCTATGTCACTCTCCAGGTCCTCAACTATGCCCATGCCAAAAATCACGTCGATCCGTTGCTCCATTGCGACGTGATTAAAGGACAAACCAACAAAACAAACACACTTTCGCAATTGGATTTATTATGTGCTACCGGATTTCATCTGATTCAACCCTTAGTCCGAATTTGAGCCCGAAAAACTTGTCGCAATTAAAAAGAACTCCCAATGTATATTCAGAGCGTATCGTGTAACAAAGAAACAAAGAATGTAACAGGTTTGGTAGCTTCTGTCGTGAGAGTGAGCGCAATGAGTAAAGAAAGTCGTACAGAGCTTACTCCTTTGAGATTATTTATGCCTATCCAGTATCCACACAGGGTTGTCAGATTATTATAACTTTTGGGACTCTTTTTTCTTTTTTTTATCCACTAAAAGTTAGCCCTTGACTGCGATCTCACCTGATGTTAAGTTTTGATGCAGTCTAAGATGGTAGCAGGCTATATTAGGGCTTCAGTGCATATTGAAGATCAAACAAACAAAGAATGTAACAGGTTTGGTGGCTCCTGTTGTAACAGTGCGCGTAATGAGTAAAGAAAGTCGTACAGAACGTACTCCATTGAGATTATTTATGCCTATTGACGTAGGGTTGTCAGTTTATTATAATCTTTCGGACTCGTTTTACTCATAGAATGGACCTCGCGACATGAATATTTTACATACGTGGACGCTTCTTAAGATGCTAAATAGGCTGTATTACATTAGGGCTTATTAAAGATCAAACAGGCAAAGAATGTAATGGGTTAAGCGGCTAGACTAGGTTTAGTTAGAGCTTACTCCTTTAAAATTATTTATGCCTATGCATATTTATAGGGTTGTCTTCGAGTTAGAGACTTCACAGGCTATTTCATATATTCAGAGCGTATCGTGAAATATACAAATAAAGAATGTACTTAACAGGTTTGGTAGCTCCTGTCGTTAGAGTGTGCGTAATGAGTAAAGAAAGTCTTAAAGAGCTTACTCCTTTGAGATTATTTATGCCTAGTCAAGTAGGGCTTGTCAGTTATCTTTATTCGAATTTTTGCAAATATTTTTACTCATGGGAGTATGATTAAGTACCTACAGGCACGCTTATTTTTAAATAGAGGCTCTTGTACCTACTTGGAGGCTCTTTTAGTGATTGTACGCCAGTTTAAAATTTTATTAGCACTTTATTGTGCAATAAACAGGCAAGAATTTAACAGGTTTACACTCCTGTTGTTGGAGAGTGCGCAACAACAACATAAGAAGAGAGCAATTTTTCTTATTTTTTGAGTTAGCGTAACTACTTAGTCCCTTAAAATTCATGCCAGAAGAGCTAAAATTGCAGTTTTGTTTACCTTGACGTCACTAATATAGGGATTATAATTCTGATACAAGGTGAAGATAGCTGTAAGCCCCCTGAACTCATAAAATATGTATATTTTAATTCGATTCTCCGAACATAAAGTCACCACTCTGACGATTTTTTTTACTTTGCAATTTAAATTCCGTTCGCGTGCGGGGCTACCAATAAATAAAATTAAATAAAAAAAATAATTAGTTCTTTTAAACTCTCCGTTATGTTACCGCAACACGACACAGTGTTGTGTTGTGGTGTTAAATTGCACTTTTCTTTTAATTTTATAGCCTATTGACATGTCAGTATAGAGTTACACGATGGACAGAGCGGCTATTTACACGCGTATTTCCATACCTATATTTTGGGTTTAAAACAGGCGCATAATATATTTAGGATAAAATAGAACAGAAGACTTTTTAAAATATAAAAAGCTCTTACAAGTGTTTTTAAATATTCAGGTCTAACAATGGTACAAAATACCCATAACGTCAAAACGAATTTACAATTGGACATTCCTGGGTAGTAGGTAGAAACTCAATATGAGTTTCTTGCCGGATCTTCTCAGTACAATCCGAACCGGTGGTAGAGTCAAAACATGACTTAACATAAGAAACACCTTTATGTCCTGCAATAAATAAATAAATTGAGTACCGGTGCACTATTTGGAGTCACCCGAGTCTCGTGTTGTGTACCTTGTGTACCTAATGTATTGTCTTGTGAAAGCAAAGCTACATTCAAATCGGTTCAAAATTTTGAAAAATCTTCGATGTCCAGCCGTGGAATTGTATAGGTTGACGACGACCACAGCAATGACGGTTCAGTTGAAGTAATCCCAATTTACTTGACTTACGCCTTCAGTTGCCTTGTCCTGTCTGTAACTTAAATAAAATGTAAATATCTATGTAACATGCAAAGATATTTTAACTTTTTGGTGTAAGGTCTCGGGTCCAATTTATTGGCGGAGCATGCTGAGCGGCGGTTAATTACGAACGAATGATACTAATTAAATATTGCATCTTCCCCGGTGAGAGAATTTGTTTGTGTTGTGTATTGAATTTTGAAAAAATATGTCCCGGGTCTAAACAGGCTAAGAACAGGGCATGGCCGCTGCAACTACCTATTGCACAAGTGAGAGTGGAAACCCTCCGCTCTCTGTGGTTGTGGTGAGGAAGATCAAACAATGGAACATATAATTCGACGCTGCCCCACACATTCTTATCGAGGAGCGCCGCAAGACCTTTTTGACCTCCTTCCTGATTTTGTCTTTTGGCTGGAGAATTTGGACATTGACATATAATAGTAATTGACCAATAATCAATAATCATTGAAATAGAAAAACCTTGTATTGCATACTTTTCATAATTTTAACTTAAAAATTTTTTTTTTTTTTTACATAGTCTCCTTTGTGGATCTTCCACTCCACCTGTCATTGGCAAAGTGCATTGTGCTGGTGTGGCACTAATAAAGGCCATAGAACAAAATAAGAAGAAATAGAAAAAATTCTACATCAATGCCAATAATACTAATAATTTGACATTAAAAATTGACATATGAATTAAAATATAGTATAATATAAAACGCTTATTGTGAATAAAATGCCATACGATTAAATAATAAAAAGTCCTTATTCGCCCTGAGGGGTGTTTTCAAGTTTACAATAACCTACGGAATCAAGGTCTATCCCCACTACAAAAGCGCGGCGCGACACGTAGCGGCAGATCCTTATACAGTAAGTAGAATTATGTCACAGTGCATCTCCGTGCCGCGTCGTATGGGCCCAGCTCCACACAAACTCATACTAGGAATATTTGCCGCGCCGCGCCGTGCATCTGTAGCGAGGCCAGATCTTTAGAATTATTAGGTATGAGAATATGTACAGTCTCAGAAGAAAATAATTACTCTGATCAATCAATCAACAGTAATCTATTAAGACCTCCCTGGCGCAAGGATGATCGCTGTTGACTTATAAACGGGTTCACTCCCTGGCAGGGTCAATTTGGGAATGACGGCATGGCACGGCAGGGTATTTTTCCTGTGACGAATGGAAATAGGTAGATTATATCTAAATAGTATGATAGTAAAACTGTAATTTCAATGCATAAAAAGCTAGTGCCTAAGCGGTTTTTGTACCTACGATGATCACCATTCACCATGTAGGGCTAAACTAAGGGCTAATCCTTTATTTCGCGAAAATAAAGGATTTTCACAGGTTTTACAAAACAAAGTGGTGGTTATTTATTTATAGGTGAACGGACACCCAAATAGCATCCAACAACCAAAAATAACGTAACGAAAAATACAGATGTTAAGGTGATGCTCCCAAAATACGATAAAGTTGAAAATCACGTCTTATATAATTTGAATCTGCGAAATTATTTCATTTGACACCTGGGTTCCCGCCATACCAATAGGTACGTCAAACATTTGTTAGAAAAGGGTAATTCCGAAATGTTGCTAAAATTAGTCGTTGTAAGTGGTGAACTGAAAAAATTTATTCCTAAAAAAAATTATGATATAAACAGTTATGAATAAGGTCGAAAAAACTTACAAATTACAAAGACAATGTTAAGGTTCGTTTCCGGCTCTATGTGTATACTTACCACGTTTTTGCTGACTTTTTTTGAGGCGCCTTAATAAAACAAAACACAGAACAACGCCGTTACAAAATTTAACATAACAAACAAGTTCAAAAAGTTAATTCATAATTCACGTGACAAGCGCACTGGAACTTATGCTGAAGGGCTGATGTGTATGCTTTGATTATATAGAAATGTCCAACTATGTAAAAAAACTGCATAAATAATATATTTTTTTTAACTTCCTTGAAATATGGTAGAGACCTATTTTACTCACTAAGTACCCTACGGGAATAAACAATACCTTAATTCACACGGATGAAGTCGCAGGCATTATCTATTTTAGTACTAAAATTCTACATCAATGAATTCCTATGAGTAAAACATTAGTGTTAGTGCTCCCCTATCTGTGTATCTCCTTGGTTATCAAAACTGAAGGCCACTGAAGGATATGAAAATGTTATTTTTATTTCGTAGCAAACCTCCAATGGATAAAATGTCAAAGAAAGAAGGATGCACACGATTTTTTCCAAATGAATACAGGTATTCAAAACAATGCCATTGAATTAATACAAAATCCTGAAAGCATCTTCTTAAAAAATTTGACAATATAGAAATGAAATGAAATGATTTATTTATTTCACATCTTGATCGCAGTTTCACATAGGACAACTTGTGTCACCTATGATACGTCAAGACTCTACCACCGGTTCGGAAAGCTGTTTCTACTGAGAAGAGCCGGCAAGAAACTCAGCAGTTGCTCTTTTCTCAAAAAAGAAAGAGGTTACAATATTAATACATACGTAATATTACAAGTATTACACTGAATTGTGGGTCACTGGATGCGGTTGCTTCCATACAACTTTGTCGTTAATAAAATTGTCGATAGTATAATAACCTCGACCTATAAATGCGAGTTTTTTGACGATTTTATTTCAGTCTCCTGCATGCAGACTCAGCGATTACTGAATACTTTTGTGTTTAGTTCGCATCTACTCGTAATTACATTAAATCTCTCGTGGAACCTCTACTGTCTACACGTTTAACCATTTACTCGTGCAAGTTCAATTGAGAGTACAAATATATTAAAAGTGTCTTATTAATACCTACTTCTGGATTGTCGCTAATACAAATTTCATCAAAATCGGTTGAAAAGATGGGCCGTTAAAGCGTACCAGACCAACAGATGGACAGACACACTTTCTCATTTATAATGTAGGTATAGATAGATTATTTCTATTATTAGGTCACATCGTCGGAACTCGGAGGCTTCTATGAAGTCAGGTTATACGCGTTTTCGGAATAGTTAACAAATTACTACACTTTGAATCGGATAACTTGAATGTACAACATGAATTCGGGACATTCGATCATTTGAGGCGCTGCCTTTAAAAATAATGTAAAAGGGTTTAGGGTACTGACACATACAGAACTGCTTAAAAACAAAAATAAAAGTCGTCCAAAAAATTCGGATTTTTTTTAAACTGGATATTTTAATATTAGTTTGATATAAATTTATTGTTGCTTTATTTTCTTTTTTTGCTTCTGTTATTGTTGTCCTATTTGGTATACAATATACAATAAAGTGATATATTTTCATTTTATTTTTTATTTAATGAAACATTGGGGATGGAATTATGATGTTGAAATTATTAAAATCGATTGGTGACAGTTTTCACATTACTAGTTGTCACCTAATTAGGTTTTCACCTTAAGTTTACGGGTTGTGGGTAAAAACGAGCACTAACCTATTTCTTCAAAAGAACTGTAAAAGGAAATAAGAAAACGTACAAAGTAGGTATAATTTACTTTACAACCAGTTTCATCAATAGGATAAAGCTCCACATAAACCCAGGATACTTTAACAGCACTTGCTACATAACCACTAACAAAGTGTAAGAGTTACGAGGGAACAAATAAAAACAGACGTAATCCACCGCTAATCACTTTTCCGCGCGCTTACACCGTCGCGTGCCAACTCTACATAAGGGTCCGTACACACGCTAGTCTGATGTTTTACAGCGCTTTGTATAAAAAACGACACCGCCCCAATTGATATTTTGTACCACTGTATACAACGCTTTATAAATACTACCTATGGTCAGAATTTTCATTTAATAATTAATTCATATCTATACTTTTCAATAGTTCATACTAATCTATATTTCCATGCTAATATTATAAATGCGAAAGTGTGTCTCTCTGTCGGTCTGCTACGCTTTCACAGCTCATCCGTTTAACCGATTTTGATAAAATTTGGTACAGGGGTAGGTTGTATCCCGGGAAAGGAGATAGGTTACTTTCTATAGTTAGAGTTCCCGCGGAAATCAAAAAATCTTAATGCCCGCGAACGAAGTCGTAGGCTTCATCTATCTAGTATCTAGTATTACAAATACATGCGAAATTGTCTGTCTGTCTGATACGCTTTCACGGCCCAACTACTCAACCAATTTTGATGGAATTTGGTAAATTGAAGAGTTCCCGCGGGAATTAAAAAAACCTCAATCCACGCAGCTGAAGTCGCGGGCATCAGCTAGTAATTAATAAATACTAAAATATGCCAAAGGTTGCGCTCCCCAGGTGCACAAGGATTAATTCATGCCGAATATAAATTACGATAGTTTTAATTATTTTGTAGACACTCTGAATTACGGCATACCCACGTCATACGTTCGCTTGCGTTTCATTGAAACCATTTAATTTGGCATTAATATAAATATTTGCGCAAATTATAATGCATATAGGAGAGGTGTTATTATATTTGCGATTGTATTAAAAGCTTACGAGCATTATTAAAAACAAAATATTATATTTAAACTGTTAAAATTCGGTTTCAATATATGAGCACTTTTTGGCCTACAAAAAAGTGCTCAAAGCTCATAATATATTGAAACCGAATTTTAACAGATTCGCGTCACCGTCACCGACATGCTCGCGTTGTTATGAAGACAAAAGTTCTAATATATAAATATACTACATTCGTAAATAAACTTCAATGCCTTAGTTTTATGGTTTATATTTTAATTATTTAAAAAAATATGTCTTTAAAATAATTAAAAAAAAAATTAACAACAGCGCTCAACATTACGCCAGGGAGGTTGTATTAAGCACTAGCTGATAGGTAATCCGCGTGGTTTAAGTTTTTTTGGTTCCCGTAGGAACTGGATAAAAAGTAGACTATGTCACTCTTCGGGTCGTCAACTATACTCATGCCAAAAATAACGTTGATTTTTTTTTTTTTTTTTTGATTTATTTGGAAAACATACAGCTTAAATAAATAAATATAGCTAATACATTAGTGATATCACTGGAGCCAGTTAAGTTTCCACGTTTTGATGTAATACAATATTTTAGGTGGGAGTCCATCCTAAATTTTAGTGGACAAAAATATAATAATAATAAAAGATATAAAAAAAAAAAAAAAAAAGATATAAGATATAAATATGTACCACAAACAAGATAGGTCCACCCCTGTCATCAAGCCTTGCATTATTTGCATTTCTTGATGGCAGAGACGAACCCCCCACACTTATATTTAAATTGGTCTATTTTGAGATATTTCATGTTATACGTATCACAAGCTCGAACGATGAATCTGTTATGACTATAGTTGGTTCTGGCACGTGGAAGTACAAACATTTTACTTTTACGTGACTTACGCTTATCTAATTTAGGTACACAGAATTTTATTTTATTTAGTAGATTCAATTCAATTCAATTCAATTCAATTTATTTATTTGTGAATAGTGTAGGTACATTTGAGGTGGAAATAAGTATAAAAGTGCTCCTATTCTACCACAGTGTGGTGTACAAATATCTTACTTTATAAAATTAAAATTACTGCATATTGTACTAATTAGATGTTAAATAGTAATTCTTAAACTTGTCTATTATGCTATGAGACACAATTTTATAACAACTTATTAATTAATTGTAACACACCGTATTTATACCTATTCAAATGCCACTTTGGAGTTTGAGGGGAGTGCCTAACTTATACCACAGAATATAAGTAGGTAATATGTCTTATTATAACAGATAAGAAAAAGTCTTAATGAGGCCTTTACGTCAAATTCAGCAAAAATACTATGAAAATTAAAGTATATCTAGGTACCTTTATAATGTCAAATAAAAGATAAAAAGTAGCAACCATGTCAAGCAAAATGTCACATTCAATTAAAATGTCAATTAGGTATAATAAAAATTAGTCACGGAATTAACAAACAAGAAGAAATTAGTCTAATAACTTATACCAGGTACTAAAAAAAAAAATTCTACATCAATGTACCTAGTACAGTAATGTCAGTTAAATCATGTCATACGTTGTCAGTTTAGTTTAAAATTAATTTATTTAATCGGTTCATTAAGGTACTCATTTATTGAATAATATGCTTTATTAATTAATAATAACTTCAATGATTTTTTGAAGCTGCTCAAGTTAGTTATTTTTTTAATGTCATTGGATAGCTTATTATAGAGAGTGATAGCCAGACAAAAAATGCTTTTTCCCATTTTTGCTGTTTTACATGGGCGAACTCGTAGCCTCAAAGGGAGTCTTTCATTTTGCAAATTTTTAAATAAAGTTAGGTTGCTATGGACAAACACGGCTGTTTCATAGATGAAGAGTGATGGGAATGTCAAAATTTGCAGCTCTTTAAAATGCGGCTTACAGCTGTCTGTCCAATGCAAATTCCGAATTGCTCTTATGCACCTTTTTTGGGCTTTAAAGATCTTTTCGCGATCAGTGCAGTTTCCCCAAAACATAATACCATACTTGAGAGTTGATTCTACGTACCCAAAGTATGCGATACGCAGTGTCTGTATACTGGCTCTTTTATTAAGTTTATAGAGGGCGTACGAGAATCTGCATAATTTAGCACAAACGCTATCAACTTGTTTCCTCCATTTTAACTGGTTATCTATCATTATGCCCAAGAATTTAGTCTCCTCTGTTTTATTAATTTGCGTTCCCATATAATTTATAGCACAATTAATATTGCAACTATCCCAATTGAATTGCATGATGTTGGTTTTTCCTAGATTAATTTTTAAATTGTTGTTCTCGAGCCATTCAATTATGAGACCTAAGGACTTATTCATTTCCATTTCATAATTTGGAATATTACTCCCATCGTATATCACAGTACAATCGTCAGCAAAGAGTACCATAGATTGTGTTATCACTGATGGAAGGTCATTTATATATAGTAGAAACAACAAAGGCCCCAGAACACTTCCCTGTGGAACGCCGTATTGAACAAGTCTAGATGTAGATCGATATACCTTTTCTGTTAAATCATATTGACAAATTTTGGTAATTTCAGTGATTTGTGATCTCCCCGTCAGATACGACTTGAGAAGGTCCAATACTGTTCCTCTCACGCCATATTGATCTAGTTTATTTAATAAAATGCTATGATCCACAAAATCGAACGCCTTAGTCATGTCCATGAATAAAGCAGCCACTGGTATTTTCCTATCCAAACATGTCATGATTTTATTTAGGAGGTCATAGATTGCAATGTTTATAGATTTATTTTTTCGGAATCCTTGTTGTTCTTTTGCAAGTATAGAATTTTCCTCTATATAATTGTATAAGCGTTTATAGATTACTTTTTCAAACACTTTGGCAAATATCGTAATTAAAGCGACCGGACGGTAGCAGCCAACATCGCACCTATCATTTTTTTTTAAAAGCGGCTTAACTATCGATAGTTTAAGGGCATTTGGGAATATGCCTTGCTCAATACATAGGTTCACTATGTGACACAATATACCAGATATCGAGAGTGAGGTCTTTTTAACCACTTTTGTGATAATTCCATCATAGCCTGCACTTTGAGTATTATTAAGAGATTTTATTATTTGATAAATTTCCACAGGCGTGACGGGGGACATAAACATAGACGAGAATTTTTTGAATTGGATTCGATGGGTACTTCCCCTTTGTTTTACTTGGGCGTTTTGTACAATATCGACAAAGTAATCGTTAAACGTTTGTGCTATATTGCTCGGGTTTACAATTACTTGATTATTAAAGTTAATTTTTTCAATCTGATTTTTCGGGGTATTCGACTTTTTACTTTTTATAACATTCCATGTCGCTAGACATTTATTGTTTGACCTTGCTATGTAGTAATTATTTTGGGATCTCTTAGTCAGCTCGATTATTTTTTTGAACCTCTTAGCATAGCTTTTAAATTTATTTTTTGAACCTTTTTTAGGGTTCAAGCGAAAATTCCAGAGAAGATTCCGTTTTTTACGACTACATAATTTAATTCCTCTGGAAATCCATTTTGGTTTATTTTTAAGAGAAACTCTAATCTTGATTGTAGGAAAACACAGATCATAAAATAGTTTAAAAGTGTCAAAGAAATTATCAAAGGCCTCATTAGGATTTTGTGATAAAATGACATCATTAAAAGATATAGAGTTTAAACACTCTTCAAACTTTTCCAGGTTTTCATTACAATAATCCCTTCTAAATATATACCAATGTGTCATTGATTGCTGATTTATTACTGGTATTCTTAACAATTGGGCTGAATGATCCGAGAGTGCAAGTTCTCGTAGTTCACTTTTGACCATGCTTAAATTGTGGAATGCATTATCTATGCAAGTCCCACTTGCTGACCGTGTCGGCACTTTAAATTCAATCGATAAATTATAACTACTAAGAATTTGTTTTAGATTGTCCGTCAAATTATTTAATTTTAAAATGTCAATATTAAAGTCGCCCATTATTATGATATTTTTTTCTTTAAAACTATATTTGTGAAGGATGTTTTGAAATATATTTAGAAAAGAATCAATATCCCCACTAGAGTTTTTTGGGACTCGGTACATACATACTATAATGATTTTAAAATCAACAAGCTCGATAGCACAACATTCGACTTTATTGCAGACTGAAAGTCCTTCTACTTCGTCAATTATTTTATAATTAATATCACTAGCTGTTAAAATACACGCACCACCGTTCCTATTAGGCCGCATGTAATAGGAGGCTAACATAAAATTTGGGATGTCTAAAAGTTGAATGTCGTCTTCGACCATGTTGTGTTCAGTGATACATATGATACCAATTGGTTTATTTTCGTCTTTAAATTCCTCTAAACAGACGGCCAAAAGATCAGATTTGTTAATAAGCCCATTAATGTTCTGATGTATGACATATAGAGAAACATTATCCACGAAAAAGCCTATCAGAATCAGAGACTAAATCTGTTTTACTAAATTCTGTCTGGGACGACTTATCGCAGAAAAGCTTTAGATCTGCATAGATATGGACTATCAATCAATCCATTGATAATTTTATACAAAAATATTTGATCTTTATGTTCCCTCCTTATTTGTAAAGTATTTATATTAGTAGTATTAAATGAACTAAACCTTTTGTTCAAACATTTTGTAAATTTGCGTTGAATATTCTCCAACATATCCACGTGAACTGCATACTGAGGGTTCCAAGCAGTGGAAGCATGCTCCAAATGGGATCTGACAATTGAGTTATAAAGAAGGATTTGATCAACCAACAAACCAACAAACAAACACACTTTCGCATTTATAATATTAGTATGATATTATGACAGACGTATAGATATAGTATTAACATAATTCATATACCTTATATGGAGTTTGGGGGCGGATATAACATTTTATGTAACTCATTGTACTTTTATTTGGGTTTATGTCATAGTGTAATGGCTGTGTCAAATGCTCGTACAATAGCTGTTACTCGGTGGGTGTGGTCACAGATGCTTAGTCGCTGGAAGAGCGTTATCCGTTGTACTAGAGTTGAGCGACGAAAGCGACGCGACGCGATACGAATCCATAGGAAATAACAATACATAACATTATAGGTACAATTTCTTTATTTTGCAGAAACATACAAACTCTTGTAATGTGTATAAACAGTGATATGTTTCGCCTAAAAACTTATCAATGTAGAATACATAGCTAGGGTTACCATTTATCCGGGTTTCCCCGGATTTGTCCAAGTATAAAGGGCATCCGGGGAGCTTCCGGGCGGGGTTAAATTTGTAATCCGGGTTTAAAAGTTTTCAAGTGACCGGTCGCCGCGGGGCGGTCGTGCGGCAAAAGTTGATTTAAATATATTAATTAAAATTATTTTTTATTTTACTAAGTATCAGTATCACACTGTTGAAATTTTCGGGTTCTAAGCTCCAAAACCCGGGGTTTCCAAGCTTCTTATCCAGTAGGGCTAGCATGCGCACAACGAGTAAAATTGTCTACCCGTTATCTCTATTTGTTGCAGCGGCAGCGCGACAGCGTAAAACAACGATGTTATAATATTAGGTATGTGCTATCGTGATAATTCGTGCTACCCGTGCGAAGCCGGGGCGGTTCGCTAGGCCTGTTACAAGGGCCAAGTGCTAAATAGTCCTCGAACCCAAAATAATATACCTAGAGCTTCTAGATCCGTGTAGAGGAATTCTTTTAATGTCAAGCCCAAACCTCTCTGCGGGGGACACGCAATAATTGGTCAAATCACTTAGCCGGGCCGGTTCGGTTCGCTATTCCGACTCTATACACGGGTGACGGGACGCGTGTGGTACCCGTGTTATGACCGTAGATAATACTTACTCCGAGAACTGGTGAACTTTTTAGGTCCGGCTTTACGACAGAGGCGCGGTGCGACACGTTGCGTCAAGCGCTTACGAGCACGAAGAAACCATAAACTGTCTTTTTTACTTGTGAAATTTAAAAAAAAAAGTACAATTTTGTTCTTTCTTTTTACAATTATGTCGAAGTGCCAGGCCCTGAGCTCGGCTCAGTTTTTATGTGAAGATTTAAACTTTTACAATCATTGATGTAGAATTTTTTCATCCATTTCAATGATTGACTTGCTAATTATTATTAGCAAGTCAATTATTGAAATTAATGAAAAAAAGCAATTTGATTTCGCTAGTCAACCGAAAGTCAACATTACTTTATAACTACTTTATGTAACATTTTGCTTTGGACCGGTGATAGTCAAAACACGACGTATCTTAAGCCTTCCTTCCAGGTTAACCTTCTCCCAGGTTTCTACCATCGCTTTAAGCAGTACTATTATTTAAAAAGTCAGTTTTATGTCACGTGCCTTGATATTCCTAACATAAGGATTATAATTCTAAAACACAAACCTTAAGAATATTAAATTAATACGGCTTTAAGCGATGGTAGTATAGGCCTTAATAATAATTATGAAATAAGAGAATTGAGTGATTAAGGCGAGTCACCGGCAAGATTTTAGGAGGTGAGGTGTGGGGTGCCGCCCGCGCGTCTCGCGGTACGTTTCTCGTAGAGACTGGCGGGGAAGCGGGCAGCGCGGTATGTTCTGAAACCGCTTGGCAACGTTCAAGTTCTGGAATTAATTTGATTAAAATAAATCTGGATTTCAGTTGGAAACAAAGTTAAGCAGATACTCATTACTTCAAGAGAAATTTATCCATATAAAAATTATGAGCAAAGTCGAAAATTTTATTAATAAAAAAATCGTTTTAAACTTTTAATTTAGCCTGTTTCAAGATTTTTTTTGATCGAGTAAAGTACATCCTATCGTGTAACAAATTAGCACATTCTTTAGACAATATCTTTAAGTGTATCGGATATTTTTTGTAAGACCGTTATTTAATAGTAAATACCGAAAACATTTGATCTAGCAAACCAGTTTTCACCGCTGAGCTGAGGTGACTCGCCTTAATCAATGACTCAAACGTCATACGTACCTTCTCATTAGTAGGTACGTATTGAGTTCACTAGCTCTCGGACTAAACGGATTCAGATAACTCTAGAGTGAGTTGATATTTTCCTAATAGTAGATTTTCCCACCGCTGATTATTTAAATGAGTTGTTATGAATGCATAATTAATTAATTAGTAGGTATAGGTATAGCAGATTCATGATTATCTACTAATGTTTGGAAGATTTGTCGTCACGCTATGGGAGATATGGTACAGACTACAAAGGTCCTAGATATGACGACCTCCCTAGTGAGCTCTGTAGCTGGCCTAATGGGAGGCTTCGGCCGTGGGTAGTTACTAGTTACCACCATCGGCAAAAGACGTGCCGCCAAGCGATTTGCGTTCCGGTACGATGCCGCGTATACACCGATTGGGTACATGGGTTTTATATAACTGCCATACCCCTAACATGTTAGCCCACTACCATCTTAGACGGCATCATCACTTACCATCAGGTGACATCAAGGTCAAGAGCTAACTTGTAGTGGATAAAAAAGTGTTATCCTTTCGCCAATGAGGCGAAAAATAAAACTTTTTTTTAATTTTCTTTTAAATATTAGCTTGTTTAAATCATAGATCCGCGTGAAGCGCGCGAACCCAAGAATAAATCTATGGTTTAAATATATTTCAGCCAATTAAAGGAGACTTAGTTTAACCCAGCTTAAGTAAGTATCTATACTAATATTATAAATGCGAAAGTTTGGATAAGTGGATGTATGGATAGATGTTTGTTACTCAGTCACGGCAAAACGGCAAAACGGATCTGGATGAAATGAAGGGCGTCTACACTGCTAGATATGCTTCTTTAATCCCGGAGAATTAAGAAGTTCCCGGGGGAACCGAAAACCTCAATCCACGCGGACGAAGTCGCGGGTACCAGAGTCGTCGCGCCTTTTTGGAGAATCATTTAAAATGAAATAGTTCGCAAACTAATTATAGTTTACTATTTATGTTAAACAATGTTTATAGTACACTGTCATGAGATGCTTTTTAATGGGGCACTGCACCGATTGCGGGCTACGAAACCATCAATTTCCCAAAGAATTCCAAGCAATTTCCATACATATTGAACTATTCGTTCCGTTTCTACAATATCGTGACTTATAAGGCGTTGGGCAAATTAGTTGGACGTCATAAAGTGTAATTGGTTTGTGATCTATGCATCAATAGTCTGTGTTACTGTGTAAATAATTCGTGGCTGGGTTCAGATTGGGTTTGCGCTAAAATGGAGTTCTTTTTTTTTTTTAATTTATTTATTTCTAATGGATACAACAATTTTTACATAATATATATCTCGCCAAACTGGTGGGCCAGTTTGTTGGCGAGTTGGCAAATTGTTTATTGGGAATGAGGACTGTAGTCAACATATTATTTAAATTTCTACGGGAACTCCTTAATTTTCCGGGATAAAAGGTAGCCTATGTCACTCTCCGGATCCTCAACTATACCCATGCAAAAAATCACGTCGCACCGTTGCTCTGTTGCGGCGTGATTAAAAGACAAACCAACACAAGAGCGACAAGTTTCTTTTTTTTATCAAATTCAGTATTAAAATTGGACTACCTTGGGATGTTGAAAGGAAGAAAAAAACCATTTTATTTCCAAATTGTATCACGCATAAACAGCATACCTAAACCTATGTTGGAAAGTAAAGCATCAAAGGCCGTATATCTAGGTAAGTATAACATACAATTAAAGTTGAATTTAATCCGCAACTCGCAAGTGAGCGTGGTTGATTGCTATTATAAAACAGTGGTAAGGCCGAGGAGCATCTTAAGCACTCATTAAGAGCTGTTAATGTTCAGGGTATGGCACGATTAATGCCGAGGCGTCCGCGAGGCCGCGCGTTACAGTGAACGACAGGGTCAGGGCCGAGCGGGGATTTAACAAATCAGTTTTAACAAAACAAAAGCTTTCACATACCTTTGTTATAGAAATCTGGCAAAATTTTTGCGAAACATGGAAAGACATGTCTGTCAAATACCATGCATAATTATATCCTAGTAATTAACTGGTTAGCAGGTATTACGTTAGGTTGAAAAAAGAAGCGTTCTGGAAGAAAAACCTTTATCAAATATTGGCACGCGTCGAATAGAATCTAGTATTAGTATCTAGAATAATATTTAAGCAGGCTATTATATCACACTAATATTTTAAATTTATTTTATCCACTACAAGCTAGCCCTTGACTGCGATCTCACCTGATGGTAAGTGATGATGCAGTCTAAGATGGTAGCGGGCTAACCTGTTAGGGGCATGGCTTTCTACACGGCATCGTACCGGAACGCTAAATAGCTTGGCAGCACGTCTTTGCCAGTAGGGTGGTAACTAGCCACGGCCGAAACCTCCCACCAGGCCAGACCAGGGAAAATACAGAAATTATAAATTCCTAAATTGACCCTGCCGGGGATCGAACCCGGGACCTCCGCACGTTAAGGCAGCAGCGCTACACACTGCGCCACGGAGGTCCTCAAAATGCACAAGTGTGTTTGTTTGTTGGTTTCTTAGTTTGTTGGTTTGTCCTTCAATCACGCCGCAACGGAGCAACTGATCGACGTGATATTTGGCATGGGTATAGTTTAGGATCTGGAGAGTGACATAGGCTACTTTTAATTCCGGAAAAGTAAGGAGTTCCCGTGGGAATCGAAAAATCTTATTCCACGCGAACGATGTCGCGGGCATCAGGTCGTGTTTAAATAAACAAGTATGTACTTACAATATTTCTTCATACATATTGTTAAGTACGGGTAGGGTAGGTAGTAAGGCTTTCCTCCAGTTGGTCATTAATCGCGCGGGCCCCATTGGCCGCCATTAACGACTCGTAATGAGCGCTTAAGACGCCCGGGAAACCTTACAATTGTTTTATAGTCGCAATTTAACTCGCCTGATCTATGTAAGTCGTATATCTGCTGTAAATACTGACATTTAAAAAAAATACTGCCATTTCAAAAGTTTTTTTTTAATCCACTACAAGCTAGCCCTTGACTGCGATCTCACCTGATGGTAAGTAATGATGCAGTCTGACATGGTAGCGGGCTAACCTGTCAGGGGCATGGCAGTTATATTAAACCCATACCCCTTCGGTTTCTACACGGCATCGTACCGGAACGCTAAATCGCTCGGCGGCACGTCCTTGCCGCTAGGGTGATAACTAGCCACGGTCGAAGCCTCCCAAAAAAAACTAGAAAATCCAGAAATTATAAATTTCCAAATTGACCCTGCCGAGGATCGAACCCGGGACCTCCGCACGTTAAGGCAACAGCGCTACACACTGCGCCACGGAGGTCGTCAAAGTATTACATACTTCAACGTATTTTTAATCTTCTTCCATCTCAATAGTCCTCGGATACACGGACAGCTCAAAGCAGTCAGAATAGACTGCTTCAAGCTGCGACTGCATAGTGGACTACAGTTTTCAACGTCCACACGTACATGGAACCGCTCGAGCAGTTGCGACTGCTTCGGGCAGTTGTCAGCAGTTATCAATGTTAGCTTCAAGCAGTTAACTATGATTGGAAGAGCGATCCGTTTATGTGGTTCACTGGCTAACTGCTCGAGCAGTTCGTGTATGGCCGGCCTTAGAGGTTGGAAATCATTTTAGATAACAATATGTTAGCCGGCTACTATCTTAGACTACATCATCACTTATCTAACACCAGGTGAGATCGCATTCACGGGCTAACTTATACAGGAATCTTAAATTGGTTTGTTTCTTATGCTTCAACAGAAATAACGAAATTTGGTACGGTTTTTATACCGAAAAACAAAGAGTTCAACGCGGTCTGAGTCGTAGCATCATCTAGTAACTAGATTCTAGTTTATAATATATAAATGGATATCACTACATTACACAGAAACAGCGTCATATTATCGTGTGCGCAGAAATCCTTTGTGGGGTCGAGTGTATGCTTTTATAACATGGTTCCAAAATAGTTTCTGGAGTTGCCATTGCATAAATTTAAAGACTGTATTAAACAACATCTGTTATGATACTATTGATGATTTTCACGATGACAAAGTTACATGGAAGCAACCAGCTTCGCATCCAGTAACAATTACAATTTTTATTATTGTTACAATTTTTAGATAATATAAAATGCATAGGTACGTTACGTAACAAGTATTTACACTGACTAGTTACTGGATGCGAAGCTGGTTGCTTACATGCAACTTTGTCATCGTGAAAATCATCAATAGTATCATAACAGATGTTGTTTAATACAGTCTTTAAATTTAAGCAATGGCAACTCCAGAAACTATTTTGGAACCATGTTATAACAGCATACACTCGACCCCACAAAGGATTTCTGCAATGATGGACTTCCGCAAAATAACGCCTGCATCTATCCAAATTGCAACATTTTTCTGTTTATGGAAAGAGCAACTGCTGAGTTTCTTGCCGGTTCTTCTCAGTAGAATCATCTTTCCGAACCGGTGGTAGAGTCTTACGACTTATCTTAGGTGGCACAAGTTGTCCTACGTGAAATAAATCATTTCATTTACATTAAAAACAAAATAATATTTGCTATTTCGGTAAATACCTACCTATATCCAAATCGCGTGACACACCAGGAAGTCAACGACCGTTATTGAAAATGTAAACAAGTTATTAAAGAAATAAGGCCCTCTCGTTAAGAAAGATCAACTGATTAAAGAATCAAAAGAGAAAAAAAATTCAAAAATCGCCACTTTAGCCGCGGGAGACGAGACTAGTTTTTTTATTACAAAACATAATTGGCCCGACCGGTTGGCCGATTCGTCGCACGATCCGTCGGGTTATTAGTCGCCCATTAAATTATGTAGCAAAGGCATTAAATTTGTTCGAGAGCAAAATAAAATTGGTTGTCTGACACTTATATTATATCTGTTAGGTCCCACGCAGACGACATACTATTTTTGGTCCGACGAACAAACATACAGGGAACGGGCGCGGGTCGCGCGCGGGCCATATCGGGTGCGCGGCGGGTTGAATTGCTTGTATTTATATGGACGACATCACACAGAACGCGGCTGCGGGTCGGGCTCGCGCTAGTTTCCTGATGTTTTGCCTCTTAAAAAAAAACTTGATACGCTCATTCACCGTCTGGCTGACGCCAAGCACAATCCCTTGAACCTAGAAGGTTACCTGGTAACTGGTGGTAGCCTGGAAGAGATCGCTTCAATATGCAATTTTTTTTTTTTAATTTAAAATTCTAACCTAAGCTTTCTTACTAAAATAATGTATTTGAAGACCAAATTTAGTAAATGCAAATGTTTACCAAATCTTGTTTGGTAAGTACTATATATGCCAAAACTTAGATAGGTTAGATTAGAACATAAATTTTCATGTGCCACTTAGGTTCTATTGTGTAATATAACTAACTTAAGTTAAAAGTTAAAATTAAAGTTAAATTAATATTTGGTCTACTTATGGGTATTTTATTTAATGGGGCTCGTAGACTGAAATAAATTACATAAGTTATCATTTACTTGCAAAAAGGTTTACATTAAATCTAGCAGTAGTTGAAAGAAGAAACTCAATCTTCTCTACACAGCTGTTTTCTTCGTAATTGCTCAAATTCTTCACCTAAGACACGCAACTTTGGAATGTTTCGATAGAGGCCTACTCTACTAAAATAAACACGCTTAGCTGCTGAAACGAGGGACTAGTTGCGATAACGCATATCAGTTCATTGCATTTGTTAAGCAACGTAGACCGAAGTCGGTAACTGGATGGGTGACCGAATTTGGAAGTCCGAAAATGGCATTTTCGTTTCCTCCGTTTTCGTTTTGGAAAGCACGTTAAACAGTCGGTTCCGGTTATTATCACCAATATATCTCATAATAATCGTTTGAAACCTAGCAGTTGAAATAGTAGTTTGCATACGACTCGACTAAGTCGTATGCAAACTACTAAGTCGTAAGCAAAATGTCCTGGGAACCCATTATTATCCCAAGAAAATAACTGCTATTATAAGGTATAGAGACCCTCTGCAATGAGCAATACGACGCAGAGAGAGAGAGAGAGAGCTGCTAAAAAAACAATCGCTCATGCCAAAGTAGTCAATGAACGCCCAGCCTAAATGCACTCTTACAAAATGCATGACGTGTACATCGGTCACCGACTAAAATCGCCCATTATCTCACATAAATCTGCGACCGTAAAAAATCGGTCGTCCGCTTTATCTCTTATGATCTCGAGAAGGCCGTAAAGCGATTCTTCAAGGTTGGTGATTTGTTGGTGTTAAGTCATAAACTAAAATTGTGCTTTTATATTGTTGCTATGCACTCCAGCCTCTGAAAAATAGAAAATAATTAATTAAGTACAATTTATCTACATCTTGGCCAAAATCATGAACGATTTACCTTTGTCGCTTCAAAATATTAGTAACTTAAAAAAAAACATTTTTATAAGGAAATGTAAAAAGCATTTCCTGGATAAAGGTACCACTCCTTGTGACAATATTATCTAGAAAACGCTTCCTATATGTAAGTCGTTAACTGTTTTGTTCCTTTTTTTTTTAAAATTAGAAATAACACAATATTTTAAGCTATATTAATTACTAACTTAACTTAAACCAAACTTACTTTATTTTTTATTTTCTTTATTTCACTTAAAATGTTATTTATATACCTGCTTATACATAATTTACTAACAACTGCAATGTGAACTCGCTATCCTCGCATAAACGTTAAAGTTATTAGAGGATGGCTAGTGTGTATATAATATGAATGTATGTTTATCTTGAACAATAAATTTAAAAAAAAAGTAAGTATAACAATGTCTGAAATAATTTCTGTTCCGTTATATTTGGCGATTTCCGTGTAAGTGGCAAAAATACTACATCAGGAACGTCGGAAAAGAAAAAGAGTTTAACAACACGCTAAAAAACTATCTGATTGAAAAAATATAATATTAATTAAAAGTTACTCCGTTATCGAGTCTACAAAAATGAAATCGTTACAAATGCTATACACGTATTTACAAAACATTTTCGGTACAGTTTATTATAAATGTATTAACACATTTTAAAAACAAAACGATACAACTTAGTTTAATTAAACAAACCCGTATCGTTGTTGGTTGATCAAAACAATTCATAATGCGATAAAAATAACGCGAGAGATTGAAATAACAATTAAAAAATTTAAACAGAAAATGATTGCGATCAGGCGTTTTCGTATGGGATACAAATTACAGGTTGTGGCGAACGAACTGCAGTTGGCATGTGAGTAAATAAATTAAAATATATCTATACTCTATACTACTATTATAAATCCGAAAATTGGATGGATGTATGAATGTATGGATGGATGTTTGTTACTCTTTCACGCCAGAACGGCTGAACGGATCTGGATTAAATTTGGCACAGAGAAATTATTATAGTCTGGGCTAACACATAGGCTACTTTTTATACCGGAAAATTAAAGAGTTCCGGCGGGAACCACAAAACCTTGATCCACGCGTACGAAGTCGCGGGCATCAGCTAGTACTTACCTATTTTTAGAAGGAAACACTGGTTATTCATTTAATTATACTTTACGTAACGCCATTACCAATCGTACCATGGACCAGTGTTGCCACCGTAGACCATGCAACCAGTGATACTGATGCTATGTACAGCTTTAAGTTTCCATCTAACACTATTTATTTTCGTGCTACAAAAACGATATGGACTACCTCCCTGGCGCAGTGGTTTGCGCTTGTTAGATAAGCACTATATCTACCTAAATACTTACTTTACTATACCTATGTACTAGATAAGCACTAAACCAATATAATGTAATGTTCCTAATCACTAACATTTACCCTTCGTTTTGTACATTAGTAAATAAGTCTATTTTAGAATGTAAATAGTAAGTAATATACTTAGTAGTAGTAATAGTAAAAGTAATAAAGTTACTCTCCTCGTCCCACGGGACAGCCACTATCCCTTCCATCCCTTCTACTGCCAAATCACTTAAATACTGAAGTCCCGAGCGTGAGACGCACTCTTTTTCATTCCACCCTTAACTCTAATACTAAGTCGTCCTCTCGTAGCTCTGATTCGTAACTCTAATTCTCTAGTATAAGTAATATTGTTTTAATTACTGTTCAATTACTTTTCATTTAGTGTTAATTATATAAATTAGTTTTTTCCAAAAGACAATTTTATTCCACGCCACGTAACACGCTGTGGTCTTATTAGTGGCAGGCCCCGGGTGCAATCCCCGGTGGAGTCAATTCGGAAATTCTTAATTGCTGAATTTTCTCTGGTCTGGCCTGGTTGGAGGCTTCGGCTGTGGCTAGTTACAACCCTACCAGCAAAGACGCAATCAAAAAATACGGCCGTTTGCATATTTTGACACTCGCCAATAAATAAAAACCTATAGGGTTACTTCCCGTTGACCTAGAATCATGAAATTTGGCAAGCAGCAAGGTCTCACAGCACAAGTATGGGAAAAAATCCAAAAGTCGTTAGTTTTGGGTTTTTGCGCTACGAGCTTAGAGGCTAGAGCCATCATATTATGTAATCCGGTTATTTCACATCTGAGGCCCAATAAAGGCATGATGACTGATTTTGAAAAATGGTCAGATTATGCGGCAAAACGCTTGCCGGTGTCATGGCGTCGTTTGTGACGTCACTATTGTTTTTACCAATGTACTCTGTGCAGTGTGCAGTAAACAATAGTGTGATTGTCAAAGCTGGAAAACAAACAATTGTGACGTCATTCGCTTTTTGGTGTTTAATCCATTATGGCGGACTGCTGTATTTTATAGTTTTATTTTATCAATATAAATAGCAATCTCACTCGAAATAGAAAAATAAATACGTTTTTTTTATATTCCATAAAGCCTATTTCATTAGATAAATTTATAATTTCATTGATTCTTGGTTACTGTCATCATGCCTATTGACATTGTCTAAGCAAACCGAAATCATTTGACAGCTTAGAACGGAATATACGATTGACAATTTAATTACGATTTCCTTACACAATCGGGAGGCTGATTACGTGTTGTTATAACATCTTTCTTGATATTTACTAAAATAATTTTTTCGTACCACTTGCTCAAAAAAGTGACATTCTATGCCACAAAAAGCGAACATAACAATAGTCATTTTTAATCTGTTAAAAACAGGGAAAGAAAATTGTACTGAATTTCATTCATCCTCTAGGGGGAGAATGGAATACTTACCTACCGAAATTTATACAGAACTACTCGTACATCTGTGTTTACACCATTGAGTTTGTATATAGAGCATTATACATCTTTTTGAAAAAGGAATAGGTACGCATTTATTATGCAGTTATGATTATTAAATAAAATTACGAAAACCGACGAGGCCGTATGAGCTTGATGCCTTTGCTTTTCCGATAAAAAAATATTAGTCTAGGAATTTGCCGCGTTTTTGTCTTCTTCAAATAAATAAACGTTAAGTTTATTTTAATTTATTTTTATAAATAAGTTAATGTTCTAAAAATCTTTTAATTGTCATTATTTTTAATAAATGCTTATCTCATATTATTATTGTGTTAATTTTTTCGCAAATGGTACGAAAATTAGAGTATTTTCCTCGGTGATAAAGCTGTCTTAGTCTTGGGTGAACTTAAATCCCTCGCTACACTCAGGACTCGTCTTAAATCCCTCGCTTCGCTCGTGATTTAAGTTTTTAACACCCTCGCTACGCTCGGGAGTAAACCTCGAGTCCTTCGTTACGCTCGCGATTTAAATCGTCACCCGCGACAGAAGACCCTGCTTTATCCCCTTGGTTAATAATCTACTAATATTGTATGGTGGTACGGAACGCTTTGTGCGCGAGTCTGATTCGCGCTTGACCGATTTTTTAAATGTGTAGAAATTTCAAAGTACAAAATATATCATCTTCCTTATTGAACACTAAAAATAATTACTTACCTAAAAATTGAAATCGTAAGCGAAGCAATCCAGAATAAATGCCATATATATGTAAAAGAGCGGTGTTGATTAAGAAATTTGAATAAATTATGTACGGGAAAAATTTATTTTGCATTCAAATGTGTTATAATGTTTTTAATTAAGCTAATCGTCCTAGAGCTTTCAAAATTTTAAAGTTTACTAGCTGATGCCAGCGACTTCGTACGCTTAGATTGAGGTTTTTTCCGTTTTTAAAAAACATTTTCATCTTCAAAAAGTTTTTATAGTTTTTGATCCGGATATACCTCGACCTTCACCGATCTGTTTAATAGATGAAACCTACTTTTTATTTTTATTTAATCATACTAATATTATAAACGCGGAAGTCAGTTTGTTTGTTGGTTTGTTGGTTTGTCCTTCAATCACGCCACTACGGAGCAACGGATCGACGTGATTTTTGGCATGGGTAGGTATATTTGAGGACATGGAGAGTGACATAGGCTACTTTTTATCCCGGAAAATTGAGGAGTTCCCGCGGGAATCCAAAAAAACTTATTCCACGCGGACGAAGTCGCGGGCATCAGCTAGTAATAGATAAATCCGCCTAATATAGGTTGCCTATCAAAATCCGGTCCAGGCTATTTTTAAATTAATTAATTTGAATTAATTTTTTTTGACAAGTTTATTGTAGCCAATGCTATACCATCGCGTTTGTTATAAAATTACCTATATTTTTTTTGATATATAACTCAAGCGGTTAACAAGTCCGTGAAGTTACCTATGGACAATGGTTAAACCTATTTACCATGGTTAGCATTGGCTACAATAAACTTGTCAAAAGCTAAGCTATAATGACTCCTTTTTAGAGCATGAGAGGTGAAAAATAATTTTTAGGTTAACAAACAAAATTAAGTAAAACTGCAAATAAAGATAATAAACGATGACACTATAATATAATATACACAAGTTACACTATGCACAATATCATAAATTATAAACATTTAAATCACGCGATTATTTTTTGCATTTTATATAATTATCGTTAAAAATTATTATCGTCTTCATAAAAAAAATCCCTTATGAAAAACTAAAAAAAAAACATTAATGTTAACATTTAAAATTAGCATAAATACTAAAAAGATATTATCGTCAGTTACGCAGCCAAATTATTTTACGGCCTTCGGGTCATTTGAGTACATTTTTAATGAATTACTTTTTCGAACAAGCTCTCGAAACGAACGTCGAGAGCTCTTAACGTCATGTAAACACCACTTTATATTTGGCAAATTGCGGATTAAGAAACAAATGTTTTATACGAAAATAAACCCAATATGTTAAGTTATAGAGTCCAAAATATGGTTGCAGTTTTGTTTATTTAACAGTTACATAATGTTATTTATTCGATCAATAGTACGATTGTTAAACAACTACCTGGCAAAGTAATTAGAGTGTGGTCATAGTGAGATGGGTCACGTGTTCGATTCCTGGCGCATTCAATATCTCACTGATACAGTGGTAAGCGTTATAGTCTTAATAAGTGGGAGGTTTCGGGTTCGATCACAGGCAGGGACATATTTGGAATTAATAATTTCTAAATTCTGGTCTAGTCTGGTAGAAGGCTTTGGTTGTGGCTAGTTATTACCCTACCGACAAAAACGTATTCCGGTATGATGCCATGTAGAAACTGGGTTTAATATAACTATCATATCCCTACCAGGTTAGCCCTCTACCAACTTAGACTACATCTTCACTTAACTACCAGGCCTATTCTCTAACTCGGTGGCATGAAATTCACTGACATATTATAATTTTTATCATAACAAACCTTCAATGAATAAAACATATTATTATATATGTCAGTGGCTTTCATTTTTTAACCGACTTCCAAAAAAGGAGGAGGTTTCGGCGCGTATTTTTTTTTTTTTTTTAATGTATGTTACCGCATATTATCTCCGTGGGTTCTAAGCCGATTTGAAAAATGTTTTTTTTCAGTCGTTAGAGGAAGCTCTCGAGGTGGTCCCTAAAATTCTGACTCAAAATCTTCAACCCTGACACTAAAAAGTAAAAAATAAAAATATGTTGAATTCGGGCGGGTATAACAAGGATAAGCAAATTTGACGCATCAGGCTCGCCCGACTTAACATATTACATAGTGGGTAGAAATCAAAATTATTTTTTACTTTACAGTGGCGTTGGAAGTCGGTTTTTTGGAAAGAATTTTTATTTAAAGACAGAATAGGGCCGCAAGTTAAGGGCCAACTTGTGGTAGAATAGAAAAACTAAATCACGCGGACGTAGTGACTAGTACCAAAATAATTAGCTAGATCCATAATTATGGCGAAGGCATCATCTAGTGACAAGTACCAAAAAAATTATGTTACTCTATAGTCTATGCAGTAATTACTACCAGGAAATAATTAAGTATGTGTTATTATAAAATAATTAACTATATTCATTGCGAAACTTTCGCGCGTCATTTTGACAGTTAATGTATCTTTGACATATATTTGACATTTGATAATTGAAATTAAAATTATAGTTTTTGCTTCTAACTTATTGTGAAATTTGACATAAGAACAATAGTTTTGCTATCTCATACTTTGATTATGTATATAGGAGTTCTCATAGCTATTGTTAACCCAACCAATGTGGCCCGGTGGCCAAAATTGGAACTAATTTTTATGCCTGTTTAGTTTTTATTTTATTTTTAGTAGTATTGAACTCGTGACGCTGTCACCGGGTCAGATAAGTTAGTGTTGAGTTAGTGGGACTGTACTATCATATTTAAAGCGTGGTCGACTGTGCCCAAATCTTTCTCAGTCTGAGGAGAATTGTGCTCAGTAGTGACTAGTGAACTGGCATTGGGTAGAAATTAAAATGTTGTTACTTAATTAAACAAATAATAAATTTATTTTTCTAAATTTTAACAACGGACTGAACCGCTCCTTTGTGACTTTCAAACAATAATTAATTAGAACTCAAATTCAAATGTTTTTTTTATTCAATTAAACCTTTACAAGTGCTTTTGTATCGTTGAGTGAATTTACCACTAACTTAGTAAGTAACTTCTCAGAAGTATAGTCAGATATCTAAAATATCCCTTCTCATTCCGAGAGAATACTCGTGTTCAATAGTGAGCTGGCAATGGCATGAAATGATGCAATAATAAAAAAATACAAATTCGAATTGAGAAACTCCTTTTTGGAAGTCGGGTCGCAGTCGGGTTGTACGTTTGCGCGTTATCTTGTAAAGTTAACAAAGTGTTAAAATATAAATGGATCGTATTTGCTTCGGGCTTGCAATGTTAATTGGCGGTGCGTGAAGGAACTGCATTCTACGCCCTCACGCGAACCAACTCTTCGGGTGATGAATGGCACATGGATGCCAAATACATATACGAGTATAACCGACTTCCAAAATAATATCCACCACCACCACTACAGCCTTTTAACGTCTGGGCACAGGCCTCCACTCTCATAGGAGAGAGGGAATTAGAGCTTAGACCCACCACGCTGCTCCAATGCGGGTCGGCGGGCTTTAACGACTATTATCATGTTAGTGATAATAACCGGGACCGACGCGACGGCTTAACGTGCTCTCCGAGGGGGTGAAACTCCGCCAGCTTCCAACTCCGCGCTGGCACTGAGAATTTCTGAAATGAAAAACCCAATACCATTTGTTTTTGCCCGACCAGGAATCGAACCCAGGACCTCGTGATCCGCAGTCGACTAGGCTAACCGCTAGACCAACGAGGCAGTTACCAAAAATAACTAAAATAAATATGTTACACCATAATGTTTGTTATAATCATTGATAACCAAGTAGTTTAGACACCCGGCCTCCTATAAGGGGTCGTGGGTTTTCCGGGATAAAAATTACGTTATGTCCTTCCCGGGGATGCAATCTACCTCTGTAAAATATTTAATCAAAATCGGTTGAAGAGATGAGCCGGGAAAGTGCAGCAGACTTAGACACATAAACATTCGCATCATACTTCATATTTCATATTAATATTATATTAATATATTATAAATGCGAAAGTGTGTTTGTTTGTTGGTTTCTCCTTCAATCACGCTGCAACGGAGCAACAGATCGACGCTATTTTTTCATGGGTAAAATTGAGGACCTGGAGTGACATAGGCTACTTTTTATCCCGGAAAATTAAGGCGTTCCCGCGGGAATAAAAAAAGTTAAACCACGCGGACGAAGTCAGTCAGTCCAAGAAGTTTATGATATTAGTATGGATTTAGTAACAAATGACTTTATTTTCACGTCAGAAATACCACGGATTTAAATTAAAAATTGAGCATACCTATTATAACTCTGTTTATAAATTACAGACATTTTTCAATGCCCGCCGGTTTTCCCCCGAGCAAGATTTTGTATGACACAATAGCATGGAAATGTGAAAAACAAAAATCGTGAGCAGAAAACCGACAGAAGCGCCCGCTTCCGGAAATTGTGGGAAATATTCCTCGTGTATTGAGACTTGGAGGCAATATTTTGATGCCTTTTTTCCTATACTTGTGCTGAGACCTTGCGTGCTTGAGGGACGAGTGGCCTAGCTGTGACAACACATATCAATTGATAACGATTGTTAAGCAACGTTGACCCAAGTCAAGTCACGTCGCTTAAAGCAGTATTATTTTAAACGTCAGTTTCGTATTGACGTAGCTCTAGAAATCCTACAGCAAATAATACTTTTTCTTATACGGCAGTAGTAATTAAGGCGATGCTTTATATTTATTCAAGCGAATAAAAGTGTCAGTTACATACAGTATTTATTGTTAGCGCGTTGAAAATTATGAAAGGTGTTCTCTTTGTATCAGATTATCCCCTGAATTGCTCCTGGCCGCTGGTAATACATGATCCCACGTGATACTTGTCTTACAGTGACCACACTGTGGGTTCATCCGAGACCAAGGTATTTACAGTATACAGATTGTAAAGTAGGTATTTACAATCGTGCATTGTCGCGTCAACATCTCCTGAGGATGCTCCGGTGTCCGAGCGAAACGCACGTTGCGAATAATTTAAGTAATTAAAAAAAACAGCGCGTTAACAATGAATTTTCATACATTTTTCCCACCCGCATATTTGGTTGGTAGCGATGACGTCTTTTCTCGTTTTGAAAAAAGTAAGAAGGTATTTTTCAAGCGGGTGTAGTTTAAAGGTTATTGCTCTACATAGATCAGGCAAGAAAAGGAGTAGAGCAGAGAGTAGGATTGAACTATCCATACCAGGGATTCCCAAAGTGATCGATATCGACCCCAAGGGGTCGATATCGATCTTTTTAAATGTTAAACTACGTCATACCTGTCACCGATGAAATATAGCACACCACATACATAATCCAGAACAAATCTTAAATTTCATTGCAATCCGATCATCGAAAATTGTCATGGCATGCAGTCATGGACGTTGATTCATACTCGAACATAATTAAAACTCTGTTGGCGTCAAGCTACACGGGCTGTGATACGACATAATACTCTTGACCGATGTAAACAGTTCTAGCCTTTTAGGAGAAAGGGTTGTACATTTTAATATGCAGTCTGATGTGAAATAAAACAGCCGTGAGGACTAAAAAGACATTTTCTAGGAAATATTTTTATTAAACTATAAAAATTAATATAAGAGTAAAAAAAATGCAGCTCAATAAAATAATATCACACAGCACATGATTACAAAAAATTTCAAGAACCCATTTCCGAACTTTGACAATGTTCTCAAAGGCGTATCAAGTCTGTGTATCAGCCAGCGTCGTAGCTTAAACTCTTCTCATTTTGAAAGGAGACCTTTACTACTGTCCATAGTTCGATTTAACTATGAGGAATTATATATTGAACGAATGGTAACAATTTAAGCATAGGCGTGCCAATTAGGTACCAATAAAATCCCTTCCACAAAGAAAGGAGGCGCAATAATTTTGGCTCTGAAGGCTTTCATTAACCATGAGATTGGTACACGAGACCTTACAAGAGACGAGTATATTACACGACAGAAATATTAAATCGATATAAAATTTAACGACCAAATGGTCCTCTAAGCAGACACTGCTGTGTCATGCACCTATAACATGTCCCCCACAAAGGGAGGGTATACAATAATTTTGGCTCTGAAGGCTTTTATTAACCATGAACATGATCGATGAGACCTTGATTTGCATGTTTCCAAATTACTCCAGAGATTGGTATCGGTATCCCTTGTCAGATGTGCAGCATCAAATTATCCCACTCGAGGTAACTCCGGTACCGCGAAAGAGTTTAATTCGATTTAAAACTCGTTAGCTTTTACAGAGTTAAATTGAACCGAACTTATAAAAAAAACTATACCAAATGGTAAAAACGATATAGGAAAAGATGCGTTCGCGTGGTTTAAGTTTCTTTTTAATTCTTTTAGTTTTTTTTTAAATAACCTGTAGGTAATTCCCTGAGATACAATCTATGCATATAACAATTTTCATCAGAACCGGTTGAAAAGATATACTGTGAAAGCGTAACAAACATTTATCATATTAGTTACGATGTAATGAGACACGAAGTCAATACTTCCTTGCCTTTGCCTTGCGCTACCAAAATCCAGTTGCTCAGCTCAATCAGAATATTTTTCGAAAACAAGAGCGTCAACATATTAAAATTATACTGCTTTAGGCAGTAAGACCCCAGGAGCTTTCATAAAAGGCCCAAGCCACCGGACAGATATAATGCAAAAAAATGCAAAAAATACTTTCTTTTAAGAAATGATATGAATAAACTTAACGGAATATAGAGAAGAATTAACATTGCAAAAGCAGGTTATAAATCTCGGGAGCTGTTATAGAGATATTAAACGTAATTCCCTTTTGAGCGGAATCTTTTAAAATTTAAATTGAACTCAAAACTTAAATCGCCTTAAAATTGAAAACGCGGAACTAGTTTCCACTCTGCTGCTCCGCAAATCTTGCCCGCCACCTGGTTTCGCAAAGTGTTATTAAAACTTTTTTTATTAATATGGGATTTACCTTTCTTATTTATTTACTACAAGTTAGCCCTTGACTGTAACGTCGCCTGATGGTAAGTGATGATGAAGAGATGGTAGCTAACTTGTGAGAGTTACGACAGTTTTGGAAAATGAAAAATGTTGATTTACCATAAACAGCTTTGACAATTATTTCTCTTAAATGTCCTAACCAACACTAGGTAATCCTGTATCATGGTTACCTATTTCACATTAAACATGATAGATTTCCTTTACTTAATTGTCACTCGGTAGTCTTAGGTTACACTTTGACTTTGACTTGACTTAGCCACGGCCGAAGCCTCCCGCCATGCAAATGACTTTACTGTAATTAATTTAATTAATTTACTGATTTTTATCAAATTTACGTCTTCTCTCTGATCTCTAGAGTCTAGATACTTAGAGGATTCTCTGAATGCCTCCTTTGGCATATTTTACAGCCTACTTCTGAAGCTGGAATATCAAAGAGTTCCCACGGGATTCTGAAAATAGAGAAATTCGCGCAAAAAGCAACTTTTTAGAACGTTTAGGTATAATCTCTGAATTTTAATTTACTCGTAAGTTAGATCTTAATTTTAAGGGTATGTAATATTTTTATGTACGACATAGGTATAGAAAGACAAGCTGATGCCCACGACTACGTCCGCATGTTTTAATAATATATTTTTGATTACCGCGGGAACTCCCTAATTTTCCGGTATAAAAAGTAGCCTATGTTACTCTCCAGGTCCTGAACTATACCCATTATACCCATGCCAAAAATCACATCGATCCGTTTCTCCGTTGCGGCGTGATTGAAGGACAAACCAACTAACCAACAAACAAACACAATTTTGCATTTATAATATTAAATATGATGATGTATTGATGTAGAATTTTGGACTTAATCTATGACGTCACTGAAGCCACGTCTGTTCTGAAGCACTTAAGTAAGTTTTTTTATGTTTCATTCCTTTTACTAGATAATGTCCGCAACTTCGTCCGTTGTGGGACATCCCTGTACTAAATTTCATCAAAATCTTTTAAATGGTTGGACCGTGAAACGTTGCAGGCAGTCACACTTTCGCATTCAAAATTCAAAATTGAAATGTTTTTTATTCAAATAAACTCTTACAAGTGCTTTTGAATCGTCGAGTGAATCTACCACTGGTTCGGAATGACCTTCCTACCGGGAAGAACCAGCAAGAAACTCGGCATTTATAATAGTAGTATGGATTTGTTCCTAAAATAAAGATGGTCACCCTAACACCCACTGCCTACATGTACAGTCCACTATTAGCGGTCACTTTAGCAACTCGATCCCTATGCACGTATAATACGCACTATAATTAATACTAAACGTCAAAAGATCGCCAGATAAGAGTTTTAATCATAAAGCTGATCACACATAATTATTAGATTATGCCTAGCTAGGAAGAAGTAGTATTTGACTGGATACAAAAGCGGGCAGTTCGACTCGTAGACAATTCCAAAATGACTTGCACGCTGGAGTCCCTAGAACACCGAAGAAACGTTAGTTCTCTTTGTGTGTTCTATCGTCTCTACAACGGGGAGTGCTCTGATGATTCGTTTAATCTAATACCACCTTCCGTGTTCTCTAGTCGCACAAATGAACAAATTTCTCAAAAGCCGGAAACACATTGGTGGTTCCTCTGGTGCTGAAAATGTTCATTACCACTGCCTCGTTGGTCTAGCGGTTAGCATAGTCGACTGCGGATCACGAGGTCCTGGGTTCGATTCCCGGTCGGGCAAAAAATTGGTATTGGGTTTTTCAATTCAGAAATTATCAGTGCCACCCCGGAGTTGGAATTTGGCGGTGTTTCACCCCCGTGCCTCGGAGAGCACGTTAAGCCCGGTCCCGGTTATTATCACTAACATGATAATAGCCGTTAAAGCCCGCCAACCCGCATTTAGCAGCGTGGTGGGTCTAAGCTCTAATTCCCTCTCTCCTATGAGAGTGGAGGCCTGTGCCCAGCTGTGGGACGTTAATAGGCTGTAGTGGTGGTGGTGGTGGTGGTGGCAATCACTTAACGTCAGGTGACCCGCTATAACCAGGTATAATATTAGTATAGAAGGTGAGCTAAGAAACAAACGTGCGATAGATGCGGTACATTCGAAGCTCACTGTAGATGTGCGATCACGCTTGATCATAAATAGATGAATATCTCTCCGCAAATATTGACCGTTCGTTTTGTCATATGAAATGATTCGCAAGAAAAACGCATTAGGATTGTTTTTAAACGTATTGATGGTATTTTGACTATACAGTTTTATTATACCTGTCAAGTTTACATGGGTTTACTGCAAACTATACGGTTTATTGAGAACTGGTTTTTGTTAATGCAAAACTGTTGGACATGAAAATATAGAATGTACTGAAAACACAGGTTTATAGCGAGAAATAACCCTTGAAGGTCTTAGACGAATTCGCGAGCATTATCTAGTCCATACTATCCATACTAATATTATAAATGCGTGTGTCTGTCTGTCTGTCTGCTACGCTTTCACGGCCCAACCGTTCAAAAAATTTTTATGAAATTTGTTACAGGGGTAGGTTGTAACCCGGGGAATGACATAGGCTACTTTTTATCCCGGAAAATTAAAGAGCTCCCGCGAGAATCAAAAAAACTTAATCCACGCGGACGAAGTCGCGGGCATCATCTAGTTTATAATAATTTCAAAATTGTACTTGCTCTAGTAGGTTTCGGCTGTGACTACTAGCACTTTACCGACAAAGACCCACCAACCCCAAAAAAAAGTCACCCGGTAAGTATATACTTATTTTATTTATTGAGAAAAATTTCTACTCTTCGAGATCATGTAGGTACCTCAAAACCGCTATAATAACAGCTTTTCAATTTTAAGGGTCATAGGGCTTCGATGATGTAGTATCCGAAGGCACATTTTTGAGGAAACGACACGAAAAACGAGCAAAAGCGCGCCAAAATTGCATAATTAACTCCGCCTCGCTATCATATCACGGGATTTTATAAATCGCTTGCAAGAACATCGAATACACGACCTAAAAGTAGGGCTACCAAGAATACTTTTTTTATAGGACAAGATCTTATTTTTTCATTTGGAGACTAGACCGAAAAGTGTCTAAGGATTTCAGAGTGCGTCGCGTTGTTCAGTAAAGATTTTTTTTTAAAAATGCTATGGAACCTATAGTAACGAATCTAGTGGTAACACATTTAAATAGTGTACATTGTTGAATTAACATCACAACAATGGGGGGCCATTGTATAGGGATATCATAATGGTTTGTCAAACGAATAATTCGACCTGTTTAGGGAGTTCATAGATGCCTGCACGTCCAAATACATGTATAAACTCTTGAAACAGTTTGAGAATGATTACGATTTGCTCAGACAATCGGGCATCAGTAGGACTACCATGCGCTCGAGTAAAATTATGTCTACCTGTTATCTCCGTGTTATTGTCTACCGAAGCTTGGCAACGACATTTCTCTCTCTCGTTGCGAGATATCTCGTTGTGCGCATGCTGAGCCTGCAGTGTAGGAGTGAAACGTACGTTGAGAGTACTTTTGGGTAATTTTGAACTCAACAGAGTTGAACATTTTGAACACTCGGAGCCGCGGTGTTTCAGTCGCTTAGGTGTCGCGTCGTAAGCAAGAAGTTGCAGCTACGATCGAGTCCTATTCAAGAATGTTCGTCCTCATGTCGCAGTTTTAATCTCTGAATATGGTTACCCTATTTAAGAGGCATTAACATTGTAAAAAAACGTGCAAAAAGGCGCGGAAAAAAGGCTGGCTGCAAGAACATGTTCCCAACGCGTCGAAAAATAAAAGAGTGCGAGAGAGAGGTGTGACTCGCTTGCTTTTTCTCACCGGCCGATAAGAGTGGCGATTAACGATTGAATATGAATCGATATCGGTTGTTGGCACATGTAAAGATGCGCCCGCGCATCTAAGGGCGAAAGCAGATTTTTTAAAAGCAATTTTTGCAGGAAGTAAAGGTTTTTCAGTAATTCCAATTTTCAGGACGGTTTCGGTAGTACTTAGTTGCAACTAATCATATCATACTAATATTATAAATGCGAAAGTGTATTTTTTTGTTGGTTTATGGGTTTGTTGATTTGTCCTTCAATCACGCCGGAACAAAACGCCGCGGATCGACGTGATTGTAAGCATGGGTGTAGTTGAGAACCTGGAGAGTGACATAGGCTACTTTTTATGCCGGAAAATTAAGGAGTTCCCGTGGGAATTGAAAAAACCTTATTCCACGCGGATGAGGTCGCGGGCATCAGCTAGTCGGAAATTAATTAGGCTCACGTCTAGTAGTTCAATTAAGTAACCACTCGCTAAAATCTTATTCAAAACCAGTTAATTTAAATAGAGCTTTCTGAGCTTTTATTTTTGAAAGTAAAAGATGCAATGAATCAGTTCAAAGCCACGTTCCGAGGTGTCGACGAAAATGCTCATTGCAACGTTTTTAAAATTGTGATTTATACTCGGTAAATCATATTAATTGTAATTTGTTAAGAGCCCGGCCGTTTGGCCGCAGGTATTATGCTGTTTATTTTTTTTCCGTTTTTGTTTTGCGTTCGCCGTAGATCGACGCTATCGTTACATAAACGCAACCTCCCCTGGAGCGGTGTTGAGCGCTGTTCACTTTACGTGGGAGGAGGATTCGATTTAGGGGTATGGGTTAATTATATCTGCCATGCCCCGAACAGGTTAGCCCGCTACCGTCTTAGACTGCAACATCACTTACCATCAGGTGAGATCGCAGTCAACGGCTAGCTTGTAGTGGATAAAAAAAAAATAACACTACAAGTTCAATCCAATATACACACATAAATAGTAATAAACTTAGATGCACGCAAAACAAAAACAGGCAGCACAAAGTGTCAAGGGCTAACTTATAGTGGATAAAAAACAGGGTCAATTTGAGAATTTATAATTTCTGAATATTATCTGGTCTGGTATGGTGGGAGACTTGGGCCGTGGCTAGTTACCTACCAGCAAAGAGCCAAGCGATTTAGCGATCCGGTTCGATGATGTGTAGAAACCGACTAGGGGTTTAATAAAACTGCCATACCCCTAACAGGTTAGCCCACTACCATATTAGACTGCATCATCAGTTACCACCAGGTGAAATTGGGCTAACTTGCAGTGGACTAAAAAAACGCAAACCCCGTTTCTTATGGGCTACTGTGGTCAAGTGATCAATTCACATAGACATTAAGTACGAAAGCATTTTGGGAAATTAATGAGATTTTTTAAACTTAAATTCACATAATAGATCAATGGATGAAGTCGTGGGCCTCAGGTTTCTTCTGTCAGCTCACAACTGTCCTTGAAAATCGAATGACCTGTCTCTAAATTACGTAGGTTTGTTATGGCGCGTGCAGGTGGGTCGATCCACCAGATCGGCACTTGAAGGTATTCGCTAAGGATTGAGGCGGTAACCAAGGTGGTGAATAGTTAGCAGATGTAATAAAATATGAATGAAATCGTATTTTTCCTTGAAGCGGTTTCTGTTATCCTTTTAAAAGGCTTCTTAGAAAGGAAGTCTTACCTACTGCCACTTAATTTAAATAAGATTTGTAATTTGTAATTACAATAAAATTAAAGGGTTAATAAAATAGTAAGTGTTACTATTAAGTTACGATTTACTGTCGACTTTTACTTTGATGTCCCAAGATTTATCATCATCAACACAGCGGTCTTCGCAGTCCGCACATAATCCAATAAATGGCATTACTAGTATGATGCACGCGAACACGAAGAGCCCAACTCACAATTACGAAGTGTTCACTGAATTGAGCTATATATACGACCTCCAAAGATAAACGGTCGGACCAGTGGTCCCCGAGCACAACACCGGAGGATGATCATTCTATTGTTACGGTCGAGCCATATCACCCGCTCCGTACATGCATCCACTGTTGGACATCTAGGCTTCTTTAAATTCGAAAAAAACCTTTTTAATAAAAATAATGATACAACGGATATGATTTAGAATTTGAAATTTAATGGTAAATTTTTACAGTAATTATACTTTTCAAATGGAGTGAGAAAAACTGCTCTGAAAGGTGACTTATGGGGTATGTTCGAATTTTTTAATGCATTGAAGTTGTTTAAGTTGTGTTTTGGGATACGATACAACGGCAACAAACGTTATTATATTTTTCTCAATCCCACATGTGCCACCACTTTATAGGTAAACTGCTTTAGAAATCCCCTTTTTAAAGTAATTTACCCTATGATAGAGCCTTAAAAGGAATTTGCGGGGAAAAACAAGTGGGTGTGATGTTAGATTTAAGTACCTAGTACTTATTTAAAAACCCTATTTTTACTATCCATTATTATTAAGACCATTCTAGAGCGTAAAAGATTCTTTACGAGTGTCACAAAGACATTTAATTAACAAGATTTTGTACCAAAACAAAAGAACATTAAGTGGCAGTTCTCGTTATGGACAGAACACGCAATGTCGCATGCAAAAATTATTAATAACACGATCAGTTGAAGCACAGTCTAAAGAGGCACGTTATTTCCAACCAGTCGGACGAAGGCGTTTAGATAGAGCAACGCTGCGGGGTGACGGGGACGTGACAGGGGAAACCGGCAGAATTTTTAATTCTGTCACACTCATCATAAGTCAAAAGACCACTCATATAAAACCTGTACACAGCCGGTTCTGTCATTTGCACCTACCTATGGGCGTTGACCCACTGTATGAATACATATGCTTACACTCTAGTTAAAAGTAACAACCGTTTAGCGTCTCACTGAGAGATGAGACCTGATCTAATTAAAGGGTTCGAACTTAACACACTTACGCCACTTAGCTGTGGCCAGGCGTGTCACAATTGACAGTTGTACGATGTAGAGATATTTCTCTTGAACAATTCCAAGCCAATTGAATAGGTAAGTAGGTACGTTTGTATTGCTGTTTTTAGTTGTTCTTGACTTACGCCTAAACAAAGGAACTATTGACTCATAGTAATAATATTATAAATACGAAAGTTTGTATGGATGGATGTTTACTCAATCACGCCACAACGTCTTAGCGGATCTGTATGTTTGGCACAGAGATAGTTATAGTCTGGAATAGGCTACTTTTTATCCCGGAAAATTAAAGAGTTCCCGCGAGAACCAAAAAAGCGCAGCGAAGAGCGCAGTGATCTCATAAGTGGGGGTGTGCCCGGGTTCGATCCTCGGCAGGGTCAATTCGGGAATTTATATTTTTTGAATTTTCTCTAGTCTGGTCTGATGCGAGACTTTGGCCTTTGCTAGTTACCCCGACCCGGTGACATCGCAATCAAGGACTAAGTATCTTGAAGTGGAATAAAAAAAATAAGGCTAGGCCTAGCTAGCTTTAAGATTTATTGTAACGTTTTCAATTAAAAAAAAATAGTCAATGTGCAGTTCAAGTCATCATCATCATCGGCGCTACAGCCCTTTATGAGCCTGAGCCTGCTCGAGAACTTTTCCCCATCTATCATAAAAGGAGGAGGTTCTTAATTCGGCGCGTATGTTTTTTTTTATTTTTTTTAATGTATGTCGGTGCATATCTCCGTGGTTTCTAAACCGATTTACAAAATTTTTTTCACTGGTTAGAGGAAGCTCGCGAGGTGGTCCCATAAAAAATTCTGACTCCAAATCCTCAATCCTGATGCTGTAGGTGTACCGTACTACATGAAATCCTCAAAACTAGGGAGTTAGGAAATTTTGATGGTGAATTCATATAGTAGGTATCAAGTCACGTGTATACAATACAACTCTGAGTCCCAACTCCTCAACTCTGATGCTGTAGGGTACAGAACTCCTTAAAAATAGTGATTTAGGCTTTTTTATGATGAATTCATATTGTAGGTGGCAAGCAACGACTTCATAATTAAACCCAAGTCCCAACTCCTCAACCCTGATGCTGCAGGGTACTGCACTCCTAAGCCGTGGGGATTTAGAGTACACTAAAAAGTTAAAAATAAAAATTCTTTCAAAAAACCCAATTTTCAAAGCCGGTTTGTCTTGAAAGTCTTGGAAGACTTTGGAAGTCGGTTTATTGGAAATAATTTTTATAAACCAATCCGTTTTGCATCTTGGCTAACTCCTGTCAGCTTTGTGTTTAAAATTGAATTGAATTTTTAGAAAATATAAAAGATTGTGTATTTGTTTATTGACGAAGGTTTAATTAAGTTGATATTTGACTCATTCGATGTAATTCACTCGATCAGTTTGTTGGCGGGTATACGCCATATTGGATTAATTTGCATAAATACGAGTATTTTGACTTAGTTGAGTTAGTCTGTTGCCGACAGACTCAGCGATTATTGAATACTTTTGTGTTTAGATCGCAATTTGTTTTAGAGCTTAACAGTAGCAACTGCAGCCTGATCAAATGATTAATTTATTGTTGTTTGTGATGCTTTGGCCAAGTTTTTATAATTAACTGTTTACATTAAATCTCTCGTGAAAACGCTACACGTTTAACCATTTATTCGTGCACGTTTTAAAGAGAGTACAAACATATTTTAAAAGTAATTTTAATTATTCACCCACTTCTGGAATTATGCTTACACTCCATACAACCATCGATTCTACGCCCATCTGGGTTCGACGACATTAGTTCCTTTGGCGTATGTAACTATGTACTCGCAAATTGCAATATTGTCTACGTTTCGGTAAGTTCTCATGCGCAGGTGCGTTGTGATCTCAAACAAAACGAGCGCGATGCTCGGATGATTTGCTGTAAGCCGTTTAAATGTTATTTATAAACGATATAGCCTAGGAGCTAGTGACCGACCCAATTGGGTATTTGACTTTTTACTTTTACTACAAGTAAGCCCTTGACTTCGATCTCACCTGATGGTAAGTGATAATGCAGTTTAAGATGGTAGCAAACTAACCTGTCAAGGGTACGGCAAATATCGGAACGCTAAATCACTTGTCGGTACGTCTTTACCAGGCTTTCCTCTTCGACGCGGGCAGACGAGCATTTTTTACCTGTTTACTGGCAAGACATCAATATTGAGCGTTGATTTGTTTTGATTAGGGTAAGCAGTGCTTTTATACCCCAACGACTTACACGCCACTGTCTTATCTTAATGACGTCCCAATCCATTATTTTAACCTCCCATACTAAAAGCGCGTTATAACGTTTGATAAGGAGCTGCTTATATAATTAGTTGGTATCATACCAGTTAAATCATATTTCCTAGCATTAAAAAGTGGGATTTCCTCTACGCTCTGTCCTCCAGCTCTCAGCCTAGTCATTACAACGCCAAATCGAAGCGGTAAACTACAGAACGTGACTTTTGTTTCTCACTCTTGCGCACGCTATCTGTCTCTTATCTTTGTCATCGATGATGTAGCTTGGTAATCTTTTGATTTGGATTTGTATGAGAAAATTTTAATTATTAACTTTGTTTTGAAAAGTTAATCAAACCAAACGTAGGTTAACTACAACAAGCAAAACAACTAACCAAAAGAGTTATAAATCACAATAATCTATATGTCACCGTAAGATTGCAAAAACCGGTTAGATTGTAATCTAACTAGCGAAATTGTAAACTGTCGACAAATTGTGAACCGTTCAATGTTCTGAGTGTCAATTTTTGAAATATTCATTATTTATTTTATTTACATATAGTATTTACGTTTTCTTGTCTTTCTTGTAGGTTTCTTTAGGTTAGGGTTCGACATAAATTTTTATCTGGTTAATATACCTAACAGATAGCAAGGTTCATCTCAAGGACGGGCACAGGCATTGGAGCAGCGTGGTTGGTCTAAGCCTTAATTCCATCTCTCCTATGAGAGTGGAGGCCTGCGCCCAGTAGTGGGACGTTAATGGGCTGTAGTGGTAGTGGTTACTTAGTTGGCAGCATGTTCATCTACAGTTAAAATTTCGTTGCGGATACCTAAACAGTAAAAGCCAGTTAGATAAGCAAGTACACTAAACCACAGATCAACCAAATCCAACCCTTTTCCAATTTTCGAAGTTGTTAAAAAACAGCCAAATAAATTCGTCGGCGCGTAATCAGTGAAATATTGCGTGTAACAAGTAATAATTTCACGCTGTTGAAAAGTAAAAATATGCGCTGATTGAATAATGTTTGTGTACATGCATATTTTCGTTCCCCCTGATACCCTAGACCAGGGAGGTACTCTACTGGAGGAGCAATGTTTTGACATCGTCATCATTATCATTTCAGCCTGCGGTTCTAAACATAAGCCTTTCCAAACGGCATCCTGGCACTCAGCAGCTGAGATATTCCCAAAAGATTGAGTCTAGTTTTTTTGTCATACCTGAATGCTTGAAGACAAAAGACTGAATGCTTATATTTCTACCAAGTTACAAGGTGGCCAAAATTAGAACTAATTTTTATGCCTGTTTAGTTTTATTTTTATTTTATAGTTACTAGCGACGCTGTCACCGAATCAGATAAGTTAGTGGGACTAAAACTAAGTTAAGAAAAAAAACATGGGATCTACTTATACATTTGTAGTTATGATCAACGTCGTTTATTTACCTCTTTTATCCTTGTGAATTATGCAGTTTCCAAACCAACTGAGACTCTGAGCTACTTAATAGAATACATAGCAATCATTTTTCTGAGCCAATTAGAAATGAGATCCACCAATCCAGAACCAGAGTAGGCGACCTAGCTGATTGAATTGCTAAGATTAATTAGTGATAATTTGCGAGTATTAACTGTAAACTACTGATGGTCATCCCAAAGTGCCCACATGACGACTCCAAAACGGAAAGTTTTCCTCTCTAGTAGACCGACGATCTCAAGCGTTTTGCTGTCCAAGGATACAAGCAGCTTAAGTTACCACAGACTGTAACCGCTTGAAACGACAATAACCGCTGCTCTAGTAACACGACAACTCTCTGTCCTAACCGGTATAAATCCGAAACTTTATCACAATGGCGGGAATTCAATAAGACGCCCATAAATTGGCGTATCAAAGGAAGATACGTCGTATATTTTTGCAAACTTGAAATACGCGCTGTGAAATTAAAACCGAGAGCCAAAATAATTCGATCGATGACTTCGATTGGATAAAATCTTTTTGATAATTTATAAAAATGCTTTTTGACTCATCATGACCAACGACGTGCACGGATTTTAGAATGATTACGTTTACACTATAGTCCACCGTGAACTCAGAGTCTTGAAATTTAGAATAGAATAGAATAGAATAGAATAGGTACGAAGCAACGTCTTATAGCGCAGATAAAGGAAAAAATTGCGAAAAGCATAAATTTTTAGTTCTATTATGATGTAATAAAAATAATTTTAATAATTTCAAACTTACTACAGGTTTTTACGGAACTCTAGGTGCGCGAGTCCGACTCACACTTGGCCGGTTTTTTTTTAAATTATGTTCACAATTTCAGTAGTATGTAGAGAAGTCGCCCTTAAGAGGTTATAAGTATTTTTATATACATGATACTTGCTTATGATCTCACAAACTTATCTGAATCGGTAAGAGCGTCGCTAGTAAGATATGAAAAATATAATAAAAACAAAAACTAAACAAGCATAAAAATTAGTTCCAATTTTGACCACCGGGCCAGATAAGTTTGAGGGACTACAACCCTGTATAGATGTCACCGTAAAATTGTAAAAACCGTTAGATTATAATCTAACAAGCGAAATTGTAAACTGTCGAAAGATTACAATTTAAATATTAACCCAATATATACATATATGCCGAGATGCCACCAGAGTGAAACCGGGGCAGATGACCTAGTTGGACCCCACATAAGTTTATCGTTTTTGGTAAGCTCTCTCACGGGCACCTGGGGAGCGGTAGAGGGGAGTTCCACTAATTGGGCCACAACTATTACGAGTTGCCAACTGTCATTGCGCGCACAACTGCCGCGTATACTCCGAGGCCTCGTCAACTTTTTAAAATATTCATTCCAGCTCTGACAGTTTCAATTTCTGAAACTATTTAATTGAAACTTCGTAAAGAGCCACTTGAGAGCAATCCCGATATTTTTCGGAAGTAAGTAATGTTACAATCGTCATTGAAATTAGCTCCGTTATTTTTTCGGACGGAAGTAACATGTGTATACGTCACATTCGCTGCAAATGGCCGCGAAACTGAATAGCTGTTTTAAGGTTGCCATTATTAAACGAGTTCCATAGAAATAAAGCACTATTATTTACCCAATGTGGGTTCATGAAACTATCGAACCTTCGAACCTATCTATCGTACCTCTCTCTCTCTCTGTGTGTCGCATTCCTCATTACTCGGGGTCGTGACCCCTTTTCATTAATCAAATAATGGTAGGAGTTTTCTTGAGATAATAATGAATTGGGTTCTCAGTTCCCACGTCCTTCCGCATACAACTCGACTAAGAGTATTGAAACTCTTCCAAATTAGGTCACCCATCCAGTTACCGACTTGGGTCAACGTTGCTTAATAATTGCAATTGACTGATTATGCGTCGTCTCTCTATCGTATAATATACTAGCGAATACCCGCGACTTCGTACGCGTGGATCGAGGTTTTGTGGTTCCCGCGGGGACTCTTTAATTTTCCGGGATAAAAAGCCTATGTGTTATTCCAGACTATAATCTATCTCTGTGCCAAATTTCATCCAGATCCGTTCAGCTGTTGGGGCGTGATTGAGTAACAAACATTCATCCATACATCCATACCGACATCCATACCGACATCCATACATCCAAACTTTCGCATTTATAATATTAGTAAGAAGTACCTATTCGTACCTTCTGGTGCAAAATCAAATACACAGAGCATTTCAAATGCCCTTTATAATTTTACTCAAAACTAAGATTAGAATTTTCAATTGTAGTGGCCTATACAACAGTAAGTATAAAATTTATCATAGCGTCCGTTATTGGCAAATCTACAATAAGCTACAAGCTATCTAATATCCGGCAGTCTTTGATGCTATATTTTATTATTACCTAACTACCTTATACCTAGACTAGGGGTGGGTACAAGTACCTACTTCTAAACGAACAGTGCAATTGTTATTTGACAATCGAGATCGGCGGACATATAGGTACTAAAAAAATTCTACATCAATGGCGGACATCTTTAAAAATTTTCTATTTACTTAAATTAAATAATTATATTTCCGACGCATCGCAAGCCTAAGCATATGGTATTCTAATAAAGAAGAAACTAATAAGTCATAGTCCACCAAGCTGACCAAATGCAGATTGGTAGACTTCATACACCTCTGAAGAACTCTGAAAATGCATGTTTCATCCCGATTGTTTCCTTCGCCGTTAAAGAAAGATATTTTTAATCATACTAATATTATAAATGCGAAAGTGGGTTTATTTGTCGGTTCCTCGTATTTTTTGCATCGGTATAGTTGGGGCCTGGAGAGTGACTTAAGCTAGGTAATTTTAATCCCAGAAAAATCGCAGGCATCAGCTACTCGTAGTTGCTAATAACTCAGTCACCTATGACGCCTATGATTCGAGCCTTCGGGTTTCGGTGGGTTAGGAACTTAGGATAGAAGGTCCCACTAGAGTCTAAGCCCATATCAATAAACTGACATGAGCTAGAACTGCTTAAGACCGGTCTTAAGCATATATTTCCCATTTTGAAAACTTGTCCTTAGCCGATGTCAATTAATACGGGCCCTAGACTATCGCCGCTTAAACAACCAACAAATATACATTAGAATCGGTTTTGTTTCAGATAAGGGTCTTTCCAACTGTATTTGACATCTCGATTGCGACTGTCACATCACAATCGCCCCGCCTGGTTGTTTCCGGGACGGAATGCGGTTCCGAGCGGTCTCTGTCTCCTCGCGATACAGCTGGCTATTCATTACAAGTCAGTGAGAGCTTAAAACTGTTCGGCTGAAAATTGACATATTAAATCTGTGGTACTGCCTCTAATGCTCCCGAGAGTGAAGGCACTGGTGCGAGGGGAATTGAGGTGGAATATCAAGATGGCTACCGTATCTTTGAGATGAAACTACTGGCAAAGACGTGCCGCTAAGCGATTTAGCGTTCCGGTACGATGCCGTGTTGAAACCTAAGGGGCATGGGTTTTAATATAACTGCCATGCCCCTAGCAGGTTAGCCCGCTACCATCTTAGGTTGCATCATCGCTTACCATCAGGTGAGATCGCAGTCAAGGGCTAGCTTATAGTGGATAAATAAAAATAAGGAATTAATAATAACTTATTGGATAACCAGCGCTTCCTTCTATGCAGGCATCTAACTACCCGGTTCGATCTACTAACTTTTTTCTTTCAGTCCCATGGTCAGGATTGCACGGCGATGTTGGCAACATGTGTAACACACGACTTTCATAAATGCCACAAGACGTACTCGTAAGATGTTGCTTTGCCAATTTCGCAAATTAAAATATGATGCAATCATAGACGATTTAATATGCGTATCTGATACACTTAAAATATTCCAAAAATTATCTGTTCTAGACTTAGAACATATTAAGTAAATAGCATTGGTAAATAGATATCTAATCATCTATCTGAATATAGGTACAGACCATGCAAAAAAATATGAAATAATTTCTTGCCAAAAATACTAAAGTCATCCGCCAAGAAAAAAATTTTGAAAATTCAACTACTAAGGTTTACCCCCATAGAACGGTTTGAAATTTATGTAGTCCACATAAGCTAAAACATAAGCTAAAATTTTATCACGGACTAGCAAAAGCTAGTCCGTGATAAAATTGTGTCATAAAAGTCGTGTAATGAATGGCGTGCTTTAAATGTTGCAATATTCGTCAGAGAGGGCGGTTCGTTTGATGTTCGTAAGAAGCTCGAGTTATATGTTATTGCTAACTTATCAACCGGTTATTACTTATTGGCTAACTGCGTTCTAAGTACCATAATTGGACGATTGCGTTTAAGAAAATTACAAATTACGCATGCTTAGGATACTAGTGCGGTAATAGCCTATTAGTTTAGACACTCGAACTATACGGGGTCGCAGGTTCAATCTCCGGGCACGCACCTCTGACTTTTCAGAGTTATGTGCGTTTAAAGAAATTTTTCTAAAAAATGATATGAAATGTGCACATTTCATACCCTGTAAATGAGTTCGAAAGTTAAACTTCCCGGCCTAGGCCAGTAAAGAATGTATGTATTTTCATTACATATCATAAGTTTGAATTTGGAATCTTTCTTCCTGAATATCTTGTAACTTGTTATAATGTTCTTTGGCCTAAATAGTTTAAATTTGGAACTCTTTACTCTACCGTATTACACGTTCAGCACTCACAGCGCAAAAAAAAATTAAAAGTATAAATATAACTAATTTAACTTTTAATATTTCTTAAATAGGTTGCTTTTTATTTCCTTTGTTTTAATTACTTAATATAATATATTAAAAAAAAGTCACTTGTTTCATTTTTTAGAAAAGCACTATACACACCTCGACCGGGAGAGCATTTCTGGTCTCGTATATAGCCGGCCTCGCGTAGCTCGGCCGTCTAACTAACACTCGACCAGAAAACGCGTACTTCCCAGTCTCGCGATGTAATGTACTATAACATCATCAGAAAGCATCGTGAGGAAACCTGCATGCCCGAGAGTTCTTCATAATGTTCTGAGGTACTTAAACGAGCGCATTGTAACCGAGCTCTAATGACAACTGTCGTACAGAGACAAGTGGCATTTTTCGGGCAACTTCACAGAGGGTACTAGTACGAGTTCTCAAGGTTGATCTTAGAGGGCAAGGTTTACGGGAAAAGAGACAGAAGAGAAATAGGATGGACGACGTAAAGCACGTCATAATTACGAAGAATTAAAGAAGATTGCTCAGGATCGGAAGGCATTTCACCTACGATGATTCGACCAATAATGACGGGAATATCTACAATGTCACTACTCCCACTATTGGTCAAGTGGCAAATAAGATGACGTGATCAGACGTTAAAGACGTTAAAAAACAGCTCATCGTATTGGAACCAACGACCTCAATTTACATAGACGGGCCCTGTCAAACAAAGAATGTGGGCGATTTTTAGCAACGCCATCAACGCCATCTAGTCTGAAAAGCGGGAACTTGCTTGCAATATCCGCCATTGCTGAATGACAGCTTGAAAACGTATATGACTCGGTCATAGATTAGTACAGATACGCTTGTTGAAATTAATACCTACATCAGTGTACTCTCTGAGATAAACGATAAATGATAGTATGATGTTGTTATTTTTACCACTTTTGTTACAACTTTCCTGTAAAACTATTGGACCGATTATAATGCGGTTTTTTGCATTAGATATGTATAGCTTGTGAGAAGGTTCTTAGATATATTTTAAGGTCAAAGTCCACTGAATGGGGAGTTGCAGTACGTCGTGGGTTTTTTAAATTTTATTATTTTTTAGTTATTGATACTGAAGTTTTGTCGAAAATTGACAGAAATAAAATCATTTTTAAGGTTGCGTACCAAAATGATAAGGAAACAACCCTTGTGGCGCGACATGTCCGTCCGTCACACTTTGCATAATTCAGTAACTACTAATGCTAAAAACTTTATCATATTATTATTATAATAATATTAAATTAAATAGAGTTTAATTTTTAATATTAATGCCTATTGTACGGTCTGCCCGTCTCTAATCTTGATTGCATTTTTTTTATCGTACTGGGCTGACTATTCTACGGCTGGAACCCAAAGCCCAAAGTTTTTACTAACTGGCCAGTTAGTAAAAAAAAAATCATACAGTTTGCCGCGGAAGTTAAATGATTGCGTAATGGAAAAAATATTAAAAAGGAAAATTAAATAAAGTTTTTTTGGAAATGTATGATTGTGAATTGAAACAATTACCTATAAATAAAAATTATACAGTGCCAAACTAATTAAACTTTAGATGTTAACTTAATAATAACAAATTATCTGCACGACGAGCGATCGTGACAGCGCTACGACGGGAACAAAGACAGATGCGGAACGCGTTCCGCATCTCGGCGGCCCGGCGTTTTTCTATGAAAGGGCCCATCTAGTACTTACATATATATCGATGATTGGAACAGACTATAGTGTGCAATAAACTCATTGGTTTGACGCGGCTCATTTTAATGGACAGCTAACTGTAAATTTAAATCATGTTTATTGATGATTAATTTATTCCTATTATAAAAGCTTTTAGCGATCATTAATCAAATAGGGACGCGAGGAGATCGGCCCTCGTTCGTACACTGCGAAGAAAGACGCGGTCGTTGCTATACACCTGACTAATTGATCTGTTGATCAACTTGAATATGCCCAAATGTAGTGCCGAATAAGGAGACTGTTGAATAATTGCTAAGCTTTTTTATCATTGTTTTGACGTCATCATAGTTTTTACTTATAGACGTCCACTGCTGGAATTATTTATTTCACTTCATTTATTAATTGCATTCTTGTACATACATATTACATTTAAAATGACAAGAGGCCCCGCCGGGGCCTTGCTATGACTTACACTTTAGTAGTACATACTTGGGTCTTGTGTAGGAATTATCACAGTCACTTATGTCGCATGTATCCAGTGGCTGCCTGCAAGTCACTTGATGTCTTCTGTTTTTTATTGAGGGTCTGCCAACGCCCAACAATGCACATTTCAGTGCAGAGTCACTATTCTAACATCTTAGAATTTAATCCCAATTGGGATCCCCCTATTAATCGATTACTATGTAATTTACCTATCCCTGCCACTTTAGCATTGCAACTCGGTAAGTTGCGAGGTTGTTCTAGTTTTTCTTAATCCATCTCTTAATTTTACCACGTGAAGAAACTGAGCTCCCTCACCCACTCATCTACCACCCACTGATTGTTTCTAATATATTGCATCTTAGCGATTTTACTGACAATGTTCAACTGTTCATGTAAGCCCCGATTGCAATTATGTTGTTTCGAATATTCGAACTATTAAGGAGTTTATAAAAGCCTCCATGTCTAAAAGCATGTAAGTATTAACTCCATAAACAGTTCAAGTGAGACGTTTTAGGCTTTCAAATTATTTACACGTAGCGGCAAGTATTCTTTGTACAATTATGTCGCAGTGCATCTCTGTGATGCGTCACTTATGTGAGCATAGCTCGATACAGACTTATAAAAATAATATTTTTTCCTGCTATGTGCCGCGCCACGCCGTGCATCTGCAGTGGGGCTAGACCCTGAATGTTGTGAGTTATTATTGTTAGCCAGAGCGTGTGAAATTTCTCCAGGCGGATTGAACCGCCATATTATATGTTTTTGAATAAAACTGGTATAAAATGTAACTGGATTTTGAAAGTTATTTTAAATCTATTATTTGTTTATTCCGCAATAAATTGTATCGGTATAATACATTTATTCATTTTATATGGATTTCTGACGTAAATATGTCTTTAAATAACCATTTACAGAATTTATTAGCTAGCCTATAGGTACCTATTACTATTATTTACAACAGGTGTACAGAAATATCTAAACTAAATTAAGATAAGCCTAAAAATAGTACAGATGGACAAAAAAAAATTGTGTTGCTGACATTTTGTCGTACGTTTCAACTTTCAAAAGAGCCTACATCTACTCGGATCACTTTGGGTTTTGAGGAGCCTCTACTCGAAATAAATGCTTTTATATGGTGATATAATTTCCCTAATCCTAATAAGCATCTAGATTTTCTAGATTTCTCAACGGCAACCCTGTCATCTAGTCAGGTATTTGGATACAACCAAGTGGACAAAGACAAAGTTACTAAGCATTATATTTTTGGAACAAACACGTACACGTCAACAATCTATACTTCTATACTATATACTATACTATTTTCCTTATACTTACTAATATTATAAACGCGAAAGTTTGTATGTATTGTATGTATAAATGTATGGATGTTTATTACTCTTTCACGCCAGAACGGCTGAGCGGATCTACATGAAAGAAAAAGGTTCATTTTAGGCCTACTCTTGTACACTTATGTACACTTACACGCGGACGAAGTCGCGAGCAACAGCTGGTGGATTATATTTCTGTATCCGTCAACACTATAAAAATAATATTGCTTCTAAGCGATTGTGGTAACCCCCTTGCCCCTGTATCCACCACCACCACCACTACAGCTCATTAACGTCCCACTGTTGGTCACGGGCCTCCACTGTCATAGGAGAGAGGGAATTAGAGCTTAGACCCACCACGCTGCTCCAATGCTTGTTGGGCGGGCTTTAACGACTATTATCATGTTAGTGATAATAACCGGGACCGACGGCTTAACGTGCTCTCCGAGGCACGGGGGTGAAACACTGTCAACTTTCTAAATCCGGGCAAAGTACCTACTGAGAATTTCTAGATAGAAAAACCCAAAACTTAATTATGGCCCGACCCGGGACTCGAACCCAGGCCCTCGTCGGCCGCAGTCGAACATGCTAACCACTAGACCAACGAGGCCCTATATATACCAAGACCACTTGCCAATTAGTAATTTAATCAATCCCATATCGGATCCATTAAACATATTAGGGTCCGAACAGATTACCGTTTTGCATAGCCTTACAATATTTATGAGGTCCGTAGTCCGGTCCAACCGGTGAGATAATGTGTGGAAATTATATACAAGTTGCTGATAAAATGCGGATTAAACACGCTGTAAATGCTTGTGCTTATCTATTTGATATATTAAACTTACGTAGACAATTTTGACGACGCCTCTTGTTCAGTGGCAAGCGCTGTGGTCTTAAAGTGGGAAGCAACCACGGTAAGACCGTTAGTCTTCCCGACCGAATTTCGGCCACGATGGCCACGGTGGTACAGCGCCCCACAGAATAGTAGATATATAATAACTAACACTACTGTATATTATTTGTACCTACTCAAAATAATATTTTGCTTTTTAAAAAGAGCAACTACTGAGTTTCTGGCCGGCTTTACTCAGTAGAACTCTTTCCGAACCGGAGGTAGAGTCAAATCATGACGTAACATAAGAGACTTGTATGTCCTTCATGGAATAATCAAACTGAGTATTGACTAACTGATACGAGCAGCTCAAACCACCATACCAGCTCCACCATGACCATACCATATCATACCCAGTGGCGTGCAGTTCATAGAGGCATTAAAGCACTGCTTACCCAACTGGATATACGTCAATGCTCATTTTTCTACAAAACAACTTTTAAATAGGTATTCTGACTAACGAATGCCTACCCTAGCTTCAAAACCTGTGCACGCCACTGATCATACCAGCCGGATCGGGCTGGCGTAACCTAGGCATCCGCTAAGAAAGGATTTTTTTTAATTCAACCCCTAAGGAGGCAAAATAGGGTTTTGAAATTTGTATGAAAATCTAACTTAGAGTTAGAGAAGCTGAAGGCAAGAGCTAGTTTATAATATTACCAGCTGATGCCCGCGACATCGTGGATTGGGGTTATTGGTTCCCGCGGGAACCTTTTAATTTTCTGGCATAAAAAGTAACTGTAATGTAGTGAAATGTGTTATTCTAGAGTTAGACTATAATCTATCTCTGTGCCAAATTTAATCCTGTTCCTTTCAGCCCTTCTGGCTTGATTGAGTAACAAACATCCATCCATCCATCCATCCAAACTTTCGCATAGGTATATAATATTAGTACAATTTTTTTACATCAACATCAACAATTTGATATAATTTAATTTAAGTTTGAAATGATAACGATAGATAATAATTCAAATTTATCAACGGCCCGATAATAATATTAAACAAATTATAATATCTCAATAAATAAACTCGGAGCAACTTGTTCTGAAGCCCATAAATATTATCAAAGCTATGCAAACTGATAATCGCCGTGTGCCCTAATGTGTTTAATGGATTGAACTGCTAGTTAGCAAATAACTTAGATAGCCGCGTATAGCTTGAACCTGCTCTATAAATCTGAGGCCCAAATCATTTGACAACTTAAAACGTATTACTCGAACTGTTTATGGAGTTCATACATGCTTTTTGACGTGCAGGCTCAATGCATGAACTCCTTAAACAGGTCGAATTTTACGTTGGACAAACGATTACATTACGATTTCGTTATCGGAGGGCTGAGGTGCAATTATGTAAGGATTGCCGATCTAATCGTCCAAGTTTGGCTTCAAAGTATAAGAAACCTTAATAGTATTGCATTAGAGCTCAATTTCGTGTATCCATTCTCATACGTCCTTACAAACCTTACATGATTGCACCTCTGATTCTACATCTGTAACTATTTATTTCTGGATGCGGTGCCTGCCTAGTGGTTTCGAACTTCGGTCTCCTGTTCAGGCGGTGGAGGGTTCGATCCTCGGACGTGTACTTCTAACTTTCTTTGAGTTGTAAGCATAGAAAATCATCGTGAGGTACCTAACTTGCAAAGGTTGTCTGGAGAAGATCACTTAAAGTTATAAGACCGCCCTTGCGCACTTTGTTTTCTGTACTTTTTAAGTATTTTTCTTTAATCTACTAAAAGTTAACCCTTGACTGCGATCTCACCTGATGGTAACTGATGATGCAGTCTAAGATGGTAGCGGGCTAACCTGTTAGGGCCATGGCAGTTATATTAAATCCATTCGGTTGACCGAATTGACCCTGCCGGGGAATATAACACATAATAATTTTTATATATGTCCTAATGTGTTTAATGGATTTGATTCGGTTCCGATTGAACTGCTAGTTAGCAAATAACTTAGATAGCCGCGTATAGCTTGAACCAGCTCTATAAATCTGATTCTATATCTGTAACTATTTATATTTGGAAGCGGTGCCTATTGCCTATTTCGAAGTTCGGTCTCCTGTTCAGTAGGGCTAGCATGCACACAATGAAATTATGTCTACCTGTTAACTCTATTTGTCTACCGACTGGTACGACGACTATTATAAAATCTGAATAAGGGAAATCAAAATCTTTATATCTCATCATAAATACAGTTATTTTTGAGGAATTTGATTAAAATGAAGCAACAAACAATACAAATTTTGTTTTTCCCCTCTAACATAGAGCACCATCTAACATGGCAGACTTATTTTAAAATACGGTCTAGCCTATGGGCTTATAAGTAAATGTTACATTAACTACAGTTTATATCTACTATAAACTTACACAAAATGACACTAAAGTTTAAAGAAAAAAAATTCGTCCAACTAAATCCTGCCAACGTTTAAAAGCATTATTACTCAAAATTACAGTTTGATGTCACATACCTTGACGTTCCTAAAATAAGGATTATAATTCTAAAACGCAAAAATCAACAATAATGAAACAATATAGCTTTAATCGTTTGCAGTATGGCTTCTGTTATGATTTGAAAATTTACAGCTCCCATGCAATAGCGAAATGATTAAGTAAATTAGAAGCCGAAGACTATTATTAAATCTGAATAAGGGAAGTCGGGAATCTAATCTGACATTGCCCTAATACGGAGGCTGCGTCGGCGATTCTATGGCGGTCCGGACACAAATGGACTTCTAATGTCGTACGATTTTGATGCTGTTTCGAGCTGTTGATAGGGCTACAGGATACAGGATGTTCTAAAATAACACAACTATACCGCCCTACACTAATATTATAAATGCGAAAGTTAAGATGGATGGTTTTTTTTTTTTTTTTTTAAATGAGCTCCAGTTTTCTGGAGTCTGCTGCAATCCTCCGACTGGATCGGAGACATTTTCTATTTATATTTAATGTATGTATTGATATTTTTATTTTTATTTTATTTATTTATTTAATTTTTTAATTTTATTTCATGATAATAGTAATTGTTTATTGTTATAACATTATATATCTAGTAATTTATATCTATGTTGTTTAAATATTTTTATAATATTTATAAACATTTTATCTCTATGACTGCTATATAATATTATTCTAAACATTTGTTTGTAAGAATCTTTATTTTTCCTAACTACTTGTTTTACAATTTTTTCCCCGAATTTTAAAAATTTATCTCTGCCATATTTATCATTTATTATTATGTGCAATGTTTCCTTATCGATATCCGCGTCCAAATATTGTGCCAAACTAAATCTCTCCCTACCGAATATCGGGCATTCTGTTATTAGGTGCACTACCGATTCTTCTTCGTCAGGGTCACATTCACAAGCCGGGCTTTCTCTTAATTTAAATCGGTGGAGATACTGATTAAAGCCTCCATGTCCAGTAAAAAGTTGGACTAGGCTTGGCGTCAGCTTAGTTTTCCTCAGGACGACATTTGCTCTCTCTACGCCCGGGAAAAATAGTTTTGTGATGGCTGCCTTTTCACTCTTTGTGTATCTATCTTCCCAGATTTTGATGGAGTCTTTTCTAATGTTGCATTTTATGTATGATAAAGGACACGCGTCGTAGTTTGGGGCCGTCTTTTTGGTCAGGGCAAGATGGATGGTTGGATGTTAGTTACTCAATCACGCCAGAACGGATCTGGATGAAATTCGGCACAGAGATAGGCTACTTTTTATCCCGGAAAATTAAGAAGTTCTCGTGGGAATAATAAAATGTAATCCACGCGCGGGCATTTAGTTTATAAATAATATTAGTATAGATATAGATACGACCACAGCCAGAGGATGCGCACGTTTGTGTGAGTGAGCCTGTTTCGAACGTTTCTAGGTATCTTCCTAGGTTATATACTGGTTGCAGTTTAATGTGTTTTGGCCATGTTTGCTGCAAATACAGGTGCACTTTCTATTTCCTTATATAGCCCTATGGGACGGAAAATCCGACGGGATTCTTTCACTCTTCAAAAAGTGCAGAGTAAATTACTTTTGATTTTTTTCAACTTTGATTTTATTTAGTTAAAAAATTCGCCAGATGAAGACAAAGGGCAATAATTATCAAATAGTTAAATATTTTTTTAATTAGCGCCATAATCATTTGAAAATGATTGGTTTTTTCACACCATGTATATGTATAAGGTGAACGTCCCTCTCAATAAGGCATACAATGCAAGAGATAAGTCGCCATCATTGGTATTCTAATAAAGAGTTTCGGATCGTGATCGGGTTGCATTTCCGATCGTGTGATTTCAGTGATTCCACATGGTAACGCTTTAGTGTGAATTCTGATAACGTTATTACATATTATCGATATATCGACACTTTTAATTACACGTTTAAGATAATAAGTTAATTTGAACTCAAGTTTATTTGAATGAAGTGAAATAAGCAGCAAGTTTAAAAAAGAAAATTCAGTACAAGATTTTTACGGTTTAGCCATTAGCAGTAGCCACTATGTGACATAGATTAGTAATTATTATGACTTACGAGTATATGATTTATGGATGGATGATGGAAGTGTGTCTGTCTGTACGCTACGCTTTCCCGGTCCATCCTTTCAACCGCTTTTGACGAAAGGTACAGAGGTAGGTAGCTTCCTGGAGAAGTACATCTCTCTCTGCGTCGTATTCCTCATTACTGAGGGTCGTGACTGGTAGGAGGTCGTTGGATGGTAGGAGTTTTTCTTGGGATAATAATGCGGTGGGTTCCTACGTTTCCGCGTACGACTCGACTAAGAGTATTTAAACGGTTTTTGTAACGATTATTATCAGACGTTAGTGAGTGATGAATAACTAGGACCGACGGCTTATCGTGCTCTCCGAGGCACGGAGGTCCTCTAAATTCGGTCCCCCATCCAGTTACCGACTTGGATCAACGTTGCTTAACATTCTCAATCGCCTGATATGCGTTTTCACAACTAGGCCACTCGTCCCTCGGAGAAGGACATTTATGTTACTTTTAACCCCGTAAAATTAATGAGTTCCCGCGAGAATCAGAAACCTCAATCCACGCGGACGAAGTCGCGGTCATCATCTCGTTTATAACATTAGTATAGTTTATAGTAACATGTAATATACTGTAGGTAGGTACATTATATAAAGCGTAAAGCGTAGGTATACGACCTCTGACCCGACCTTTGAATAACGCTTGCATGGTGTCGATGTTAAAACGTAGTGTAAGGCTTAGCCCGCGTTACATCTTACACATTATTGCGAGGGCAACATTTAATTAATTGCCATTTAATTGCATGATAGATTTTACCGCCATTTTGGAATTTATTTGAACGGCAACGCAACTTGCATAAATCAAATAGGTGAATGCGAATCATTGGTAACTTATTTGATATTCGATTAGATTTACTACTTAGTACTTACCTACTTAGATTTAAGTTTATCCCACAAACTTATTTGACCCGATAACAGAGTCATTAGTAGGTAACTTAAACAAAAAACTAAACAGGCATAAAAATTAGTTCCAATTTTGGCCAACTGGTCAGACAAGTTGGTGGGACTAAGTATTAAACTACAAAAAATCAATTAAATATTTTATTTATTCAAATTAGGTACACTGTACTTATAGACGTCCAATAACTCATACAACATAATGGTGATAATCAATTACGGTATCTTAAAACTAAAGCTATACGAGGGTTCCAAACGGTCCAAATCTGTTGGAACTCTCTATCAGTCTTTAGAGGAAGCTCTCGAGGTGGTGCCATAAAAAATTCTAACTCCAAATCCTCAACCGACTGACACTAAACAGTTAAAAATAAAAATTCTTTCCAAAAACCGACTTCCAACGCCACTGTAAAGTAATAAATATATTTTTATTTCTACCCACTATGTTGAAGTCGGCGGGTATAACAAGGATAAGCAAAGTTGACGCATCAGGCTCGCCCGACTTCAACATAGTGGGTAGAAATAAAAAAATATTTATTACTTTACAGTGGCGTTGGAAGTCGGTTTTTTGGAATGAATTTTTATTGACTAAAACCACAGCTAAAACTTACAGCTTGTATAGGCACCATGGAACTAATAAGTACTTACGTAGTACTTATTAGTTCCATGATAGGCACTAATAAACTGGGTCAATCGCTTTACGGATCAAAGCAGCTCTGCGTTTGACATTCAAGCCTTTACAACGCTGAGAATAATGTCAAACAGTTCATGTAATTTACCTATCCATATCATAGAGGTATAGATCCATATCCATACTATTCTGAGGGACTAGTAGCCTACTAGTGACAACGTATATCAGTCGATTGCGATTGTTAAGCAACGTTGACCCAAGTCGGTAACTGGATGGGTGACCGAATATGGAGATTCAAATTCGGTCTTTTCGTTTCCTCCGTGTCTCGGAGAGCACGTTTTTTTCTTATCCACTACAAGCTAGCCCTTGACTGTGATCTCAACTAATGGTAGGTAAGTGATGATGCAGTCTAAGATGGTAGCGGGCTAACCTGTTAGGGGCATGGCAGTTATATTAAACCCATACCCCTTCGGTTTCTACACGGCATCGTACCGGAACGCTAAATCGCTTGGCGGCACGTCTTTGCCGATAGGGTGGTAACTAGCCACGGCCGAAGCCTCCCACCAGACCAGGGAAAATTGAGAAATTATAAATTCCCAAATTGACCCTGCCGGGGATCGAACCCGGGACCTCCGCACGTTAAGGCAACAGCGCTACACACTGCGCCACGGAGATCGTCAACGTTAAGTCGTCGGTCTAGGTTATTATCACTAACATCTGATAATTATCGTTACAAAAAAAACCTAAGAGATACCCTAAAGTACTCTTGGTTCAGTCGTATGCGGAAGGATGGGACCAACCAACAGAGCAACGGATCAACGTGATGTTTTGCATGGTTATAGTTGAGAACCTGGAGAGTGACATATTATGCTACTTTTTACCCTGGAAAATTAAGGAGTAGGTACCCATGGGAATTTAAAAAACTTATTCCACACGGACGATGTCGCGGGCATCGGCTAGTACATACTAGTTACAGCTTCACAAATTTATCTGACCCCATTGATGTAGAATTTTATGTGACCCGGTGACAGCGTCGCTAGTACACATGAAAAATAAAGTAAAAACAAAAATTAAACAGGCAAAAAATTTTCTCCAATTTTGGCTACCGGGCCAGATAAGTTTGTGGTAGGTACTAATGCGTAACCAGATACTTATTATTCCAATCATAGAAAAAATAAACCAATGGTTATTAAAATAACTATTGGAATTTTTTAGCCGATTTTGTGTATTTTGGTCTAGGACCAATACAACTTCCTAAACTTTACCGCCGTTACGAAAAGCAGATTTCACTAAGAAAGGGTCCGCAAGAAATTGCTAGGCTAGTTACCACACATACCGGCAAAGACGTACCGCCAAGCGATTTAGCGTTCCTGTACGATGGCGTGTAGAAAGTTAGAAACCGATTAGGGGTATGGTATGGCAGTATGTAAACTGACATACCCCTATCCTTAGACTGCATCATAACTTAGCATCAGTGAGATTGTAGTCAAGAGCTAACTTGGAGTTGATAAAAAAAAACTCTCCAACGAAAATTCTCGACACTCAGGATAAGATTTTTTCACGTAATGGAGGTCAAATAGAGTATAGAATATTCAATAAAACCTTATGAAAAAATGGTTCCAGCCGAAATTGAATACCAACAATTTTTCGGTCGGATTATCCGATTTTCCGTCTTATTTCTGCGAAAATAAATTGCAGAATTCGTTTAGGTGGCCCGTTTTTGGCTCGGTTGCTACTTACTCACGACGCTGAGCAACGCGTTAGGGAGAAGACATTCATATTTTTATCTATACTAATACTAATACTAATACTAATACTAATACTAATACTAATACTAATACTAATACTAATACTAATACTAATACTAATACCAATACTAATACTAATACCAATACTAATACTAATACCAATACTAATACTAATTACTAATATTCTAATACTTAAACTAATAACGGAGCTGGTTTAAATTTAGCACAGAGATAGATTGTAGTCTGGCATAACACATAGGCTACTTTTTATCTCTTAAGACGAAAGAGTTCCTGCGGGAACCAAACAACCTCAATCCACGCGGACGAGGTCGCGGGCTTCGGCTGGTTTATTTATATGAGCCTTAATTTTTTTGTTCTTTGTTTTTGTGTTATCCCAATTCCCAAATAAAGTTTTTTTTTAACCCTATGGGGATCGCTTCCGAGATCTCCCATTATTGAGACTACAGTGCTCAACACTGCGCCAAGGAGGTCGTCGAAATACAAGAAGATCATGCAAGATTTTCAACTGTTGCATACTTGAATCAGTGCCTGTATTAATTATCGGACAAGAATATAATATATTCATTTGCATTATTGTAAGTAGGCATAGTCTCACAATTTATCAGGCCCGGTGACAGCGTCGCTACTATCACATTACTGTTGCTAATAAATATTTAATATACTAGATGATGCCCGCGACTTCGTCTGCGTGGATTAAGTTTTTTTGATTCCCGCGGGAACTATTTAATTTTCCGGGATAAAAAGTAGCCTAAGTCCTTCCCCGGGATACAACCAACCCCTGTACCAAATTTCATCAAAATCGGTTGAACGGTTGGGCCATGAAAGCGTAACAGACAGACAGACAGACAGACACATTTTCGCATTTATAATATTAGTATGGATATGGATTTAAACTAAAACTAAACAATCATCAAAGGGGTTTGAACCTTTTTGTATGGAAGCTGGCATAGCGTCCCGCCGCCATTTTGATTTTTTTTCGAAATCGCGGCGCACGATGAAAGTGGTATGTATGGATAGAGGACACATAGACGAACAAATAATGTCAAGTAACATAGTACCCCAAAGTGTCACGTTACTGAGATATTTGGAGGTAAAGATAGACATATGAGGACAACGACAATCATTAAAAATAGACTTATTACGTGTATACAGGTGTTAGATTGTATCCAAATAATCGCTCCCAGGTTGATTATTATTATTACTGTTTATTAGAAGAGAGTAGGTACATTACATACTACTCGGAGCACGAGAAAACTACTACTACAATTAATTATTTGCCTACTAAATCGCATCGCATCGCAATGAATTGCTATATTATGTCAAAGTATCTCGCGCGCGCGTGTTGGCTTGTCTTTATGTCTTTCATCCCGCTGCATTATGAAATGAACAATAAAATAATGTCGTTGCAGACTTAGATTATTTAATTGCTCGTTGCAGAGATATGCGCTTTAGTAGATAAATAATTAATTGTAGTAGTAGGTAGTTTTCTCGTGCTCCGAGTAGTATGTAATGTAGCTACTCTCTTCTAATAAACAGTAATAATAATAATCAACCTGGGAGCGATTATTTGGATACAATCTAACACCTGTAGACACGTAATAAGTCTATTTTTAATGATTGTCGTTGTCCTCATATGTCTATCTTTACCTCCAAATATCTCGGTAACGTGACACTTTGGGGTACTATGTTACTTGACATTATTTGTTCGTCTATGTGTCCTCTATCCATACATACCACTTTCATCGTGCGCCGCGATTTTGAAAAATCAAAATGGCGGCAGGTCGCTATGCCAAAAAGTTTCAATCCCCTTTGTTCCAATTTTGGCCACTGGTCCAGATAAGTTGGTGGGACTGTACATAGTACGGTGTTCCGTGTTAGTAAGTCGACCGTTATTATATTATAAGGATTATATTTCTGAAACAAGAGCATCAACAAGATTAAAATAATACTGCTTTAAGCGATGATAGTAAGCCCCCAGGATAATGTCGTTTTATTAAACCAGACCATTCGTATCAAAGCGTCTCCCCCAATAGAGAAGAACTGCTCATTCACTCAATCCACAGTTAGTAGGTCAATGGAGGAAGTTGTGAAACAGAAGCACTCGTTTGATGAATGACGATCATGTTATGGGAAAATCTTTTGCGTTGAGAAAATTTCACTCCGAGCCTCGGGCTATTTTTTTCTCGAGCAAATGTTTGCCTGCTTTTGTATAAGCGTGTAGGTAGGTAAGTATTTAACAATACCTAATCCGAATGTTTATAATGTATTTTCCGGCGAGAAAGTAGCCTTTGTCTGTCTATTTGTTCATCTGTCTGTCCGTCTGTCTGCTACGTTTTAACGGCTTATCTTTTCATCCGTTTTTGATGAAGTTTATTATATGTATAGAAATAGGTTGCACTTGCATCCCGGGGATGGACAAAAGATACTTTTTATCTCGGAAAATTAAAGAGTTCCCAAGGTACTTAATCCCGTGGGCATCACCTAGTACTCCATCCCTACTAATATTATAAATTCAAAAGTGTGTCTATCTGTCGGCTACGCTTTAACGGTTCATCTTTTTAACTAATTTTGATGAAATGTAGTATTCAAATAGTTTGCAACCCGGGGAAGGACGAAGGACGGACAACTCCGACGAAGTCACGGGCATCATTTATTTTAAAATATTTTGAGTGTGGATGATCTTAGAGACCTGTTTTGGCAATTAGGTATTTACTTATTACCTACTTACCGAATTACCGATATTATGCATTCTATGTAGATTAGGTAGGAATAAGTCATCAAGGACGTTCCGCTTCTGATAATTTATGGATATTTATTCGTTACGATGAGTAAACAGTTCAAATAGTAAATGAAAAATATTTTATAACTAGCTGATGCCCGCGACTTCGTCGTGCATTGAAATTTTTTGGGTTCCCGCGGGAACTCTTTAATTTTCCTGGATAAAAAGTAGCCTATATGCTATTCCAGACTATAATCTATGTCTGTGCCAAATTTCATCCAGATCTGTTCAGCCGTTGTGGCGCGATTGAGTAACAAACATCCATCCATCTTTCAAAAAGTAGAAGTTTATATGGTACAGTGCGTATCTTGAACTTGCAGCCCGCGATATTCATAATCCCTCCAAAATACCTTCAACGTAGGTACGTTACCTACACTCCGATACGTTCAAGATACGCACTGTATACCACATTGATTTGCCTTCTGTGGCGTATTAAAGCGAATTACACTGCTAGTTTTTCATTGTCATGGACTTACGCATAGTAACGCCTGCTTTTATCCAATATTAGAAAATGTATCTATACCTAGGTACTTCTAATATTATAAATGCGAAAGTGTATCTGTCTATCTCCTACGCTTTCGTGGCCCATCCGTTCAACCGATTTCGACAGGAAAATTAAGGAGTTCCCGCTGAAATTAAAAACTTATCCAAGCGGACGAAGTCGCGAGCATCATCTAGTTAGTTAATAATTCTAAAGTTTTGATAAATGTAAAAAATTGCCTCGAGTTTGGATGATGTCACAAGTATTGTATTTCATACAAAATCCAAACCACAGTTTAAGAAAATACGTTATTTCCTACCAGTCATTCGACGGAGGCGTCTAGACAGAGCACTGAGCAACGCTGCGAGGTGACGGACATGACGCACGAAAGTGACACTATTTTCAGTACAAAATTCTACCACTCTAATGTCAAATTCGTATGCAGTATCCTACCTCTATATCTCCATCAGCAGCACTATCTTTAAACTAAAATTAAATGAGAGCTCTGTATATATTGCTATCCCTTTCATAATACTCCCTCATCCCTGTAGAAAGGAGCAGCTCTAGATTTAAACCTGTCATTTTAGTTTAGAGATTGTATGCCCCAAGCTCTAGGTGTCACGGCAGCCGGGCCTGTCATTTGTATGGGCGTTGACCCACTATATTAATATAGGGTGGTTGCCCCGAATACCAGCCCTGCCCCTTATACCAGCCCTTTTGCCTTTTTTCTTCGATAAAAAGTTTTCTCATGGGGTTACCTATGAATTTAGTCAGTTAAAAAAATATTTGCACCCAGTAGGTACTAACTATATTCCAGAATTGGCAGCAGTTTTTATTCGCTACTGGCTCAGTAGCGAATAAAAACTGGTAGTGAGTGGACGTCAACCATTTTGCTATTTCTATGCTGTTTTGGTCTCGCAAAAAGAATATATGTTGGCCTTAATTTTGTCTTTTAGCTGTGTAATTAGCATTAGTATGGTAATAAATATAGTATTGAATGTATTTCTCAGTCAATTTACAAAATGTTTCTTTTCTGTAAGCAGAAATTATAAGGGCTACAATTAAATGCACTAAATGTACGGAGTACACAATGCCAGCCTAGTAGGCTGGTATTTGATTTGACAGAGTATCTAATTCCAGCCTTGTGGTGTAATTCAGGGGTACCACATCATTCAAGTTCGAACTCATTGATTGTACCACTCTTTTTCGATAACGTTCACGATTTCAATGTTTTTATACATCCACGATTTGCACATAAATTATACAATATTATACAGCGGGTCTTGACATGTGTATCTGTGTGTCTGTATGTCTGTCTGGGGCATCGTAACTCCCAAACGGCTGTACCGATTTTGATTTCGTTTTACTTGTTTGAAAGGTGACTTAATCGAGTGTCCTTAGATATGTTTAAAAGAATTTGCCCAGCTGTAAGTATTCACTTGTTTATTGGATTGTAAATTTTATTGGAAATAGTACTCCCTGTAGAATCGTTTGTAGTAATTTAGTGTATGATTAAGTAAAGTGAATGAAATGGGATCGAGTGAATGAGTAAACGCGATTTAATATAGTACAGCGCTGAATAGAACGTTAACGAGTACGGATTGCACATAAACTACAAAAAAGCATGAAAATTTTAACTATAGGTAAAAATAAAAATAAAAAATGTAATTTTTTATTTATCATTTCTGAATTAAGGAGTATGCGAGTTTGAGGTTATTTGAGGCAAAATTTAATTGGGAACCACTGCTCTAAAATTAAATTAAGATATGAGTAAATTTTTCGGCCCCTACAGTTCACGATACAAAATCTCAATAGACATAACCTTAAACAAGTCTGGTATTAGGTACACGAAAGGATGGCATTAGATACAAGGTGGCTGCAATTTGAGCCAATAGGTCTTGTTTCGTTTGTCTTTTTTTAAAAATTATTCTTGAGTACATATCCTTAACGTGTACTATAAATGACAATCTTACTGAAATAACTGTACTGTAATACTGTTTAAAAATTAATTGTGTAATACTGTTTAAATATTAGCAATTGATTATAAAAGATCGTTAAAATACTATGATTGCTTAACGATAATAAAAGTACTAAAAGGCTGATATTCGGGGCAACCACCCTACCTAGCTTTTTTATTATTAATCGTCGAGTGAATCTACCACAGGTTCGGTACGGCAATAAGCTTTTTTCAGAAGCATACTTTTAATGGATTTCTTAAACTTGTGTTTAAAGGCAACCATGTCCATACTAAACGCACCTTTAATTAAGAGTTGCTGATGTTTCCTAGTTTATTAGTTGGTACTATCCCTATTTTAATCCAATAAAGTCAAAGGTGAAGTATATTTAAATAACTCAAAAACAAAACAAAAAAACTAACCGAAAATTCAGCCAAATAGGAATAAAACACAGAACTCATAAAAAAATTAGAAGTGATAAAAGAGCGTAAGATTATCGCCTCACATACATAATAGACCTGTAGCGAAACAACTACTTCAATCATTGCTACAATCTCCATAGTTGATTGAATTTTAAGAATGACGTGTCCACTGACAACATCACGTAGATTGATGAAGCCTTTACAGCGGTCAATTAAAATATGCTTATTTTTGTATGAAAAACAGCATAAATATATTAGTAAGTGTTATTTATTACTTAGTATTTTAAATTATATATATAATATATTATTGTATCACTGCATGAGTGATTTGCCAAAAATTACCGATCTGCTTCCGATTTTATTCCACTGGACTAATCCAAAAACAATAACATTCGTTCATAACGTATTAGAAAGAGACAAACATATATATCTAGAGATATCTACTAATATTAGCAATGTGTGTCAGTCGGTCTATTATAGTTTAATATAATACATCCCAGGCTAAGGCTTTTATACCGGCAAATCAAATAAGTTCAAAAACCTAAATAGTCGCGGATGCATTCACGATCTAAAAACTAAATATAATATAATAAACAGCACTAACAATATACACAACTATATACGGTTTTTAAAAAGGATTTATAGGTTTAAAGACATTTATTTTCTCATAGAAGAAAAAAGGTTCACTTAAATGAGAACTTCATTTTTTGTAAGTCATTGTTCAGTAGCGCTCCCTCAAACTGTATAGTTTTAGTCCTAGCTTTTGATAATATGTAATTTAATTTTGTTCCTTTGCAATGTATATGTGATTCAGATAAAAATGTAATTGTTGTGTGAACTGGATTTGAAAGAATTTTTTCTCACTAACATGCATGTTTTGTATTAGTATAGTTGATTTATAGATAATTTATTAGTTTTATAAATTTACTAGCTAATGCCCGCGACTTCGTACGCGTGGATCGAGGTTTTGTGGTTCCCGCGGGAACTCTTTAATTTTCCGGGATAAAAAGTAGCCTATGTGTTATTCCAGACTATAATCTATCTCTGTGCCAAATTTCATCCAGATCTGTTCAGCCATTGGGGCGTGATTGAGTAACAAACATCCATCCATACATCCATACATCCATACCGACATCCATACATCCAAACTTTCGCATTTATAATATTAGTAAGATTTAATCGAGAAGCGATAGTCAAGTTGGAATAAAGTTTTTAATATATTTTCCAATAATAAACATCAAAGGTAAAAATAAAGACCAACTATTTCTATTGCAATAATTAGTTTTCTGTGTTAACTAAAATTATAATTATTTGTTTTTTAAAAGAAGCCTATAAAAAGTTGTTATTTTTGTTTGACGTAGATTCGTCATACTTTCTATGAGCCGAAACACACTACCAACAAACAACGCGACATGCTATATATCACGTTGTTGCTTCTCTGTGGTGCAGCTTAGATGTAGTATGCCAAGTTTGTATTAAGCCTAGTCTAGTTTTCTAGATCCAAGTCCTAGTTTGACTAGTTTTCCTAAGCGTATCTACTCAATTAATTTATTTCATAAAGGAAATATCTAGTAATTGTCTCCTTGGACGAATTAACCACGGGACGCCTGATAACGGCCATATTCGCCTTACCCCTTTAGCCGCGAACTGTGCAGTTTCCCCATTAATAATGATATTGTGTTGTCATAGTGATCGACTTTTTCATATAATAGTGTCAATAATTAGACCAAAAGTTAGTCGAACTTGATTTCATAAATTTTTCTTACGTTTACTTACTACCTCGTGTCTATTTCATCCAAGATTGTCACATATCTCATATTAAATTTGAACCTAAGTCTGGCACCGTTGGTTTCAATTGTTTTAAGAAAAACATGGCCATGTTGTGTCAATACTGATACGCACTCTTGAGTGCGTTGTCACACCGTGCAGTTTGTTAGGGCATGCACCTATTAGGGTTACAGATAAAAACACTTATTAACAGAAATAAACGGTTACAGATTGATTCTGTTACAGTTTCGTTTCTATTTCTGTTATAAGTGTTTCGGTTTTATAACAGTTTCAAACAGTTTATACCCCTTATTTGGGTTACTGTTTCAGTCCTTACCGCCCACCCTCCCGCTTCTAAACATGCAGGAAATGCAAGTCACCAAACAAGCAATACACACCGTCACTACACCACACCACACTAATCTTCTACAACACTCTCGTCGTACGTTTCACGCCGACAACGGAGCATCCTCAGGAGTTGTTGACTGTTGAGTCAAAACAGACTAAAGTGTTACAAATAAATAGAATAAGTACATAGGTAAGAAAACCAACAAAAAAACATACTATCGCATTTATTTATGATTTATGATATATGATATAAAGGGATGTGATGAGACGTGATATTAAAATTGTATTCTTTTCTAGTCTGTTATCAGTATGTTTCTGGCTTTAGATTCGCGATAAATAATTAGCATATCGAATATAAATATAAACTAAAATAATATAACTACGCCTATATATCGATCACAATAGATCGGCAACGGTCAAAGTGATAGCGGGTATCTATCCAGAGCCCTTCATAGCCACATAGAAGAAGAAGAAGGCATATAATATATATCGTTGTTTATTCAATTTAGAGTAAACACTTTTAATCGTGGGTATTTACAACCAAATATTCAGGTTAGAAACCGCGCGCGCATTTTGTTAGTCATAGCTTTTTAAAATAACCAATAAGTCGTAAGTATCTAACCTTTTTAAAGTGAGAGCGGAACCCTAAACACAAAATCTAAATTTGGTGCTTGTGTGTTTGTATTGTGCTGTTACTACAGTCTCACCTTGTGGTAAGTGACGGTGCAAGCTTCCAAGACACATAAGCCAACTTGGGCGGTGTATTGCTCGATTGGTTGCTTTCCCTGCATGTTTAGAAGCGGGTGGGCGGGCGCTGCATTTCGCAAGCTGCACGTTATAAGAGCCGGTCCACGCGGCGCGTTGCGTCAGTGTTGCGTCGACGTAGCGCTGTCGCTGCGTCGTTTTACATACTAATAATCATAATGTACACATGGTGCGCTGCGTCGACGCAACGCACTCAGGACGGAACTGCAGCCCCCGAGACGAAGCGGGCGGGGGTGTACTCATTGCGACGCCGGTGTAGTAACGCTGCGATGGCGCAGCGCCTGTGTGGCCGGCTGTGCGTCAAAATATGAATATTAATTTAACCTATATGTGTATATATTATATTTACAAATGTATATTATATTATATATATTATTATATATGTAAGTATATATTGTATTTTTTCTATTATTTTTACTTACATTACTACCTTATTATTAAGTATTATATTATATTTTAAAATTTATACATTTTTGTGTATTTCAATACGTCACTTTATTTTCTACTACCTAATGTGTTTCTTCTTACCCCAACTTTTCTCTTTATATTGTACGCACTGTGATTTCAACCCTGTCCCCACTACTAAAGGTTAACTGGAAGAGAATATATCTAGGTATTAAGTTCGCCTTTGTGCATTGTAATCTACGTATATGTGCAATAAATAATTTAAAACAAAATAAAAACGGTTCGCTGCGTCGACGCAACGCACTCACGACGGAACTGTTGCCCCCGAGACGAAGCGGGCGGGGGTGTGCGCCTGTGTGGCCGGCTGTGCCACAGAACACAATATATGCGTTGCGAGTTGCAACGACGCAACGCATCGCAACGCGCCGTGTGGACCTGGCTCTAACACATAAGATTGTCCTGTTTTGGTGTATTATATAGAACAATATTCATTGATATAGAATCGGTAGAGACTAGAATATTCTTTGATATAGAATTAAGCTTCTTGTCATTTGGTTATTTTTTTTAATGTTATTACAGATGGCACCTTGCACAGTAGAACCAAATGCAATTAAAGAAAGTAAAGAAACTAAAGACCCGTTTCCTAAACTGGTGGCCCCACAAGCTGCCCCGAGAGAATACGAAATACTATACCTTAATGTTTCTGTATTTGCCTATCTGCATATAGCAGCACTGTATGGAGCTTATATATACTGTACCACCGCTACATGGAGCACTTTAATTTTTCGTAAGTACGATGCTTACATTACCAAATAAGCACGACCAATTATGCACCACACTCGGCACACCAAACCAAATGAGCACCACACTCGGCACACCAAACCAAATAAGCACCACCTGTTATGTGTTCTGTGAGCACCACACTCGACTAAATAAGCACCACCTGTTATGTGTTCTGTGAGCACCACACTCGACTAAATAAGCACCACCTGTTATGTGTTCTGTGAGCACCACACTCGACTAAATAAGCACCACACTCGGCACACCTGTCCATGCCACGGACAGACCAAGATGGCGTAACATCGTAAAAGAAAAGATACTCCGTGGCAAGGATCATGACCCTCAGCAGTGAGGATGAGGAGGAAGGATGCTTACTTTGAAGGAAGGAAGGCTTAGCCTAGGCCTTCATAATGTTCTCGAAGGTGAGTGAAATCTGCCAATCCATACATGACCCTCCTCATTCCGAGAGGAGACTCGTTCTCAGTAGTAAGTCAGAAATGTTTTTTTTTACCGTACCATATTTTATCATCCATGCCATTCGAGCTTCAGTTTACCCCTTTAGTATCCATATCTTCAATTCAAGAGTGCATAGGCATCTTCTAAGCAAGTGCGCTCCGCCTTAGGCGGTATATCATTTGAAAAATAATAAGGAATAATTTTTTTTTTTTTAATTTTTCCCCTGAAAATGATGGAATGGGGGGCTTTCAAAGTGGAGATTTTCTAACGTCCAAAGTTGACCTCAGAACTCTAAATTTTGGAGCCTGAAACTTGATCAATTATTTGCATTATATAAATATTAAAATTAGATAAATATTATAAGGAAACGAAATTATTTACTTAATTTTTAATGAGCTTCAGTATTTTAATAGAACTTCACAATGATGTCAATATATGGCGCCGCGAGGTCTCAGTTCGGGACGAACCACTAGTATAATACAAATATATACTAATATTATAGATGCAAAAGTTTGGATGGATGGATATATATAATACTCAATCACGCCAGAACGGATCTGTGTGCTTACTCTGAGTTTAAACATTACTACAGATTCGGTTGATCGTATTGAACGTTCGATCACATTAGCGTCAAAGTAAAATGAACCTTATCACCGAGATAGAGCTCAATTTCGTTCATGCGTTCAAGTTTATGAATACGATAGGATTCCAAATAAAAAACAGTTCTTCTTCGTGTCCTGGGATAATTTTCCGCACTTGGACGTAGGCATCCGCTGTGCGTGAAACCGCTGGTGCGACTCCCCTCTGGATCACTCCAGCCAGCCGAGCTCACTCCAGAATCCAAGCAGGCCACCCAGGCACATGAGTAAAGAAACGGAACAGAGACAAAGCTTCTAAGGAGCGAGCAAAATGTATACCTATTTTGGTAGGGTTGGCACAGGAGGATACAATTTAATTATTAAATTTTGGTAACAGTTTCCTGTTTTGTGATCCCAGGGAGCCCTAAATATCGATTTTTTATATTAATAATATTATATAATTTATATTCATCAAAATACATTACAATGTCATGGAAACATAAAAAATAATTATTTTCTACAATAAAATTTTGAAAAGTGCTCTGGCAGCTGGGCAAGAAAAGTTGGGCATGAACCGTAACGGAGAAAGATTGATTTTAATATAATTCACGCGCACAGAAAATACAAACTAAATAGCTTAAGCGAGCTTCGACGCGAGTTTGCCGACGCTACGGCTGGCCGGCGAACCGCGCGACTATCTGTTATTCGAATTAGATGGATGTGGTTACAGAATATCACAATAACATCTAATATGTATGAGGTATCTATCTACCCTACAAATTAATAAAAAATATTTCCAATTTTAAGGAGTTCTGTATCCTGCTGCATCAGGTTTGAAGAGTTGGGACTGAGAGTTGAATCGTATACACGTGACTTGATACCTACTATATGAATTCACCATCAAAATTTCCTAACTCTCTTAGTTTTGAGGATTTCATGTATCGCACCTCGCGAGCTTCCGCTAACCACTGAAAAAAAATTATCAAATCGGTTTAGAAACCACGGAGATATCTTACTTCTTACTTAATATTATAAATGCGAAAGTTTGGATGTATGGATGTCTGGATGTATGGATGGATGTTTGTTACTCAATCACGCCCCAACAGCTGAACGGATCTGGATGAAATTTGGCACAGAGATAGATTATAGTCTGGAATAGCACATAGGCTACTTTTTATCCCGGAAAATTAAAGAGTTCTCGCGGGAACCACAAAACCTCGATCCACGCGTACGAAGTCGCGGGCATTCGCTAGTAATATTATAAATGTGAATGTTTGGATGTATGGATGTCGATATGGATGTTTGTTACTCAATCACGCCCCAACGGCTGAACGGATCTGGATGAAATTTGGCACAGAGATAGATTATAGTCTGGAATAACACATAGGCTACTTTTTATCCCGGAAAATTAAAGAATTCCCGCGGGAACCACAAAACCTCGATCCACGCGTACGAAGTCGCGGGCGTCAGCTAGTGAAGTAATATACCTAGAAAAAAACATACGCGCCGAATTGAGCACCTCCTCTTTTTTTGGAAGTCGGTTAAAAATAATAAATTATAATCAAGTTGGTTAATTACCTAGTAGAGTCTTTGGGATAGCTAAAAAATTATGTGTTTTTATTCTTTCGATTATTGATCATACATACTGTACAGTAAACCATGTTTACACTATTATATTAAAACACATACTACCTACTGTAAAATTACATTAAAACACTGTTTAAATTATTAAATGAAAACACGACGTGCGACGTGTACTGCAGCCCCTGAGCATGAGCACTGGCCGAGCCGGTATAAACCGATTTCTCTCCGTACGCGACGTAGCGCCAGTGCTCACGCACACACGCGCCTTAAGCTTGTAGTAGTGTACCTATCGTAGCGCGCTTGTATGAAGCTTTGTCTCTGTTCCGTTTCTTTACTCATGTGACCCAGGTCGGCGAGGACTTCCGGTAGTGTTGCTCGGGAGCCAATGTAGGCTTCTCGTTGGGTAGAAACACCGCTGCACTCGAGCAACACGTGTTTCGGTGTCTCGTCGCTCTCTATGCAGGCTCTGCATAGTGGGCTGTCGGTGATACCTATAGAATAGATAGGTGATTGTTTAGAGGGCAGTGTCCTGTTATCATACCTACAACTATCCTGAGTTTAACTCGGTTGAGTTGTAGAAGTTTTTTAGTTAGTCGTTGATTGGGGCTAGGTATCGCCTCCTTTGTTTGTCTGCAGTATTTTTTAAAAAATAAATGACAAAGGTGCATGGATTTGACTCGCTCCAGCAATGCTAAGGACAGCTGTTACTTATGTATTTTACAAATTAATGAAATTGTAAATTATTATTATTTTTTCAAAAGAGCAACAGCCGAGTTTCTTGCTGGTTCTTCTCGGTAGGAATGGCATTCCGAACCAGTGGTAGATTCACTTGACGATTCAAAAGTACTTGTAAAAGTTTATTGGAATAAAAATCATTTTGAATTTTGAAGTTTGAAAAAACCAGTTGTACTGAATTTGTGATTTTATTTCAATTCTGTTAAGGTTCATTTTACTTTGACGCTAATGTGATTGAACGTTCAATACGATCAATTATTGAATTTGCAATGTAAAAACTCAGAGTAAGCACAATGGATGAAAGTTGGCATAGACATTTAGTCTAGAATAACACAAAGACTACTTTTTATCTAATAATTCTCGAAAAACAAAAAAAACCTCAATCCAAGCAGACGAAGTCGCGGGCAACAGCTAGTTGGATATACCTAAATCTTAAAATTTAAATACAAGAAACACCTACATAATTATTCTTATAAGCTAAGTATAATATTATGAATACCTATTCACCCCTCTGAACACAATTATGAAACGCAAGAAACGGAAAAGAAAGTTTAAACAGCGGCTGCACCTCCTCTCCCTGAAAGTGCACCTCACCAACATTAGAGGATTGCACTCGAATCTCCTCGCAGTGTGCAATCGGCAGGTGGTGATGCACCTGGAGACTGAGAAGCCGCACCTCATGTTCCTTACGGAGACGCAGATTCGCAAACCAGCGGACATTTCATACCTGCAATACCCCGGATACTCTCTAGAGTGTAATTTTAAACTCCACGCCGGGGTATGCTTGTATGCTCGAAACGACGTTTGCTGCCGACGTCTCCGTAATTTAGAGGTACCCAACTTTTCTGTCTTATGGTGTCTTCTAGATTCAGGTTACGAGCAAACGCTCTATGCCTGTGTCTATCGCTCTCATAATGGTGATAGTTGAGTTGTCTCACAACTCAACTCTTTGAGTACCTCAGTGAAACAGCTGACGTCGTCCAACAGCGTTATCCTTCAGCTCACCTCGTTTTTTTAGGCGACTTTAACGTGCACCATCAAAACTGGCTATACGCTTTCCAGAAGACCGACCACGCCGGAAGGGAGGCATATAAATTTGCCCTTTCTTATAACCTTTCCCAGTTGGTTCAAGAAGCGACAAGGATTCCAGACGTTGATGGACACACTCCCAATTGTCTTGACTTACTGCTGACTACGGATCCAGACCGATACTCAGTTTCTATCTCGGCACCTCTTGGTTCATCCGATCATTGCCTAGTGAGGTCTGTATCAAATTGCTGCTCTCCCACCTCTAGCCCTGGTGGCAAGAGAAGGGTTTTTTTCCTATTATTGAGTACCAGCGAGGTACTCATTTAACTACGATCTAGCCTAACTAATTGGCTAATGAGCAGTTTTGCTTTAACCTAAACTTATAATTTATCTTATGTACTAAGAAGTTGTCCATTGACGCATCTTAGTCTTTCTTGATAATCTTAGTCACTTTGTTCATGTGTTCTTTTAGCACTACACTTTACACTGTCACTTATCACTAACTCAAAAGGCTTAGTCCTTTTTAGTATTCTTACTAGTTTCGTTACGTCGAGCAGCTGGATTGCCTCAACGTTAACGTGGTGATGAAGCCGATGGTCGTGGGCTTTGCCAAATTTGGTTATAATTTGTTCGACGTATTCAATATTGAGGTCCCGATGAATATCGTCATTTCTGATGTACCGGCGCATTTACTATACTCCTGAGTACTTTATTTTGGAACCGCTGTATGATTTGGATGTTACTCTTTTTGGCCCTCATAGAAGCGAATGCGAAGTAAAATATTTTTTATAGCGTAACATAGGGTTGTGGTATATCATTTTAAAGATAATCAGGAATAGAGTCCAAAAATATTTTCTTTTTAATTTTTCCCTTTAAATTGACGAAATGGAGGGCTTTCAAAGTGGAGACTTTCTGACGTCCAAAGTTGACCTCAGAACTCTCAATTTTCTGAAAGGCTGAGCCTGAAACTTGATCAATTATTTGAATTATACCCTGTACTTGAACAAAAAATACTAAAATTAGATAAATATTATATGGAAACCAAATTATTCAATATTTAATGAGCCTCAGTATTTTAACAGAACTTCACAATGATGTCAATAGATGGCGCTAATGTTAAAAGTTTAATATTACAAAATATAGTTAAAACACCGCACCGTATATGAACACCGCGAGGTCTCAGTTCGGGGCGAACCACTAGTATATTTTGATGATATATTTTTGTAGATGAAGAAGTCTATGACGTCTGGAATTTTATTTCGGTCAATCGGCCAATATGTTGGCTTTCCAGTGCTGGCTTCATTGCATTTCAGTTCTTTGATTGCTTCTAAAAGTTCTTTTCCTTTAGTTGTAGTTAATCTAGATCCCCAATAGGTTTTCTTAGCGTTGAAGTCACCCCCTATGATGAACTTATTTCCGTATTGTTTTAAAAAACTAACATATTTATCCTTTTTTATTGAGTGCCTTGGGGGACAAAACATGGCTGCTACTGTGATTGGGTACATCTTTGTTACACCCAACATTATTGGTTAATTGTTATTTGTTGTTATTGTTGTTGTGTTTGTTGTTTGTTGTTTGTTGTTGTTGTTGTTGTTGTTGTGTTGTTGTTATGTTTGTTGTTGTTGTTGTGTTGGGTACATCGCTTGGTTGCTTGCTTTTCCTGCATGTTTAGAAGCGGGAGGTTGGGCGGTGCATTTCGCAAGCTGCACGTTGTTTTACATAGATTTGCCTTTTTTGGTGTATTATATCGAATCAAGCTTTTGGTCCCTTGGTTATCATGGACTTACGAAAATTAACCTCTGCTTCTTTCAATTCAATTTTATACTCCGCAAGAGTTACATTTATAGCATTCTTTACTTTTTTCCGTGACAGGTTTGCCCTTGCCAGCGATCTCGCATGGTGGTAAGCGATGATGCAGTCTAAGATAGTAGTGGGCTAACCTAATATGGCATATGGCGATTACATAAAGCCCATACTCATAATCTGCTTTTACACGGCATTGTACCGAAACGCTAAATCGCTTGGCGGCACGACATAGATTTGCCTGTTTCGGTGGATTATATCGAATTAGGCTTCTCGTCCCTTGGTTAATTTTTTCAACTGTTATTACAGATCAAATGGCACCTTTCACAATAGAACCAAATGCAATTAAAGAAAGTAAAGAAACTAAAGACCCGTTTCCTAAACTGGTGGCCCCACAAGCGGCTCCGATAAAATACGAAATATTATACCTTAAATGTTTTTGTATTTGCCTATCTGCATATATCATCACTGTATGGAGCTTATATATACTGTACCACCGCTAAATGGAGCATTTTGACGTAAGTATGATGCTTACATTTAAGGAAGAAAGGCCTAGATCAGGACTTCTCATCCAGTGGGGCGTGCACACTGAACAAGCGGTGACCCGACCTCCTATACCGAGTCGCTGGTTCTATCCCCAGGCACGCACCACTAACTTTTCAGATATAAGTACTTTTTAAGAAACTAAATATCACTTGCTTTAAACGGCAAAGGAAAACATCGTGACAGCCCGAGAGTTCTTCATAATGTTTTCAAAGGTGAGTGAAGTCTGCCAATCCGCACATGGCTCGTGTGGCGGACCATCCCTTCACCACACACACAACACACACACACACACAACACACACACACACAAAAGGGTTGATATAATGATGATGGTGATGATCTTGTGGTAGTGGAAACACTGCTTTGCGAAAGCTTGGAACATGTACCGCATATACATCGGTATTCTACAGGATACCTATATATTTCCGAGAGTGTTCCACCCTTACTTTTCTACTATCGTCACGATTGCGAAGCGATTTGATTCCTCTTTTGAAATTCAAACTGCTAATATTATAATATGGAATGCCCTTCCAGCTTCTGTTTCCCTTTTTAACTTTTTAGTATATGTATGTATCTTCAAATCAAGAGTGAATAGGCATCTTCTCCACTCCACCTTAGAGCTTATCAGTAAGATGAATAAAGTGCTAGTTTATAAAAAAAATTGGCAGTCATAGGGACTGCCGATAGAAGTGAAAACGAATATATAAAATATTTTTTTAATTTAATAACAAAGTTAAGGCATTAAAGTTTAATTACGAATGTAGTATATTTAAGACGTAATAACAACGCGAGCATGTCGGTGACGGTCACGCGAGTCCACAAGTTTATCCCCTACCAAAAAGTGCTCAACGCGGCTGAAGAAGTTTTTACTTCAAAAATCTTCTTCATTTCAGACCACTCGTTTCCACTGCTGGCTGGAATGGGTATGACAGCTGGCGTGCATCGGCTGTGGAGCCACCGGTGTTACAAGGCGACAATGCCCTTTCAGATCATACTTATGATGTTAAACTCACTAGCAGGCATGGACGCGATCATACATTTCGCGCGCGACCATCGTTTGCATCACAGGTGACGTTTTACCCAGTATCCTGTACTAGATTTTGCCCGAGAAACTCCTCCGCAGGAATTTCTTAATTTTCCGGTATAAAAAGGAATTTAAAAAATATTAAATCACGCGGACGGAGTCGCGTGTTTAATTAAAAATTATCAGGATTTCGAATTTTTACTAGATTTAATTTTTAACTGTGTATTTAAGAGGAAATGGGAAGGCGGTTTCCTCATACAATCGTATTAGTCTGTTTTCTCCGTAGATAATTACAATAGAGAAAATATTTTTGCACCATGAAATAATGGATGTTTAATTATATAATCTATAATAATTTCGATGCAAAATACGTAATAGAAGGTTAAGGCATAGGGTAAAGTGAATGTGACTATTTATTTAATCATCAATAATTTGAAAATAAAGATCTTAGTCCTAATATGGAAATGTAACAGAAGGGTACCTAAAGAAATGATAAAAAATCGTTATTTATTTTATTTTCTCGCAATCGAAGTGAAAAGTAGAGTGTTTACCACGGGACTAAAAGCCATTTCACTCGATTCTATAACATCTCTTATGAACTAGCTCGTTTTAGTCTCTTGATGAACAATCTACTAGTATTTTAACGATGTATTTCAATAGGTACAGCGACACTGACGCCGATCCTCACAACGCAACGCGTGGCTTCTTCTACTCGCACATTGGATGGCTTATGGTCAAAAAGCATCCAGAGGTGGTGCGCAGAGGAAAACTCATCGATATCTCGGATTTAAACGACAATCCCGTACTGAGGTTCCAGAAGAAGTGAGCATAAAATCATAAACAATCCATACTAATATTATAAATCTGAAAGTGTGTCTGTCTGCTATACTTTGCCGGCCTATCTTTTCAACCGATTTTGATGATTTGGTACAGAGGTAGGTTGCATCCAGGGGAAGAACATGGGAGCTACTTTTTAACCCGGGAAATTATGGACTTCCCGCGGGAATCAAGTACCTACTTAACCGTTACTCACGCGGAGGTAGTTTCGGGCATCATCTGTAATTAATAATTACTTCCAAGGAGTTAGTTTTAATTAATTGATTTAATTCTAATTAGTTCTTTTGGATACCTAAAGATAGGAGATTGAAGGCATTTATACTGAGACTCCACCTTCCTTGTAACTCTCCATAATATATACTTTCAGGTACATCGTCTTATTAATAGGAACCCTCTGCTTCGTGCTACCAACAGTCATCCCCATGTACTTCTTCGGGGAAACCCTCAACACGGCGTGGCATATGACGATATTCCGTTACACTATGTTCATCAACTTGGTATTTTGCGTCAACAGCGTTGCTCATTTATGGGGCAATAAACCTTACGACAAACAAATCAAACCAGTTCAGAACTATACAGTATCTTTCGTAACGTACGGAGAAGGTTTCCACAACTACCATCATACGTTTCCATGGGACTACCGTGCGGCTGAGCTGGGTAACATCTGGCTGAACCTTACCACTATATTCATAGATTTCTTCGCGTGGATCGGTTGGGCGTACGACCTCAAAACGACACCAGAAGACGTTGCAAACTCGAGAGCAAACAGGACTGGTGATGGCACTGACTTATGGGGATTCAAACGTGTTAATAAGACTAAATAAATTGTGTTGGCATTTGAACAATCTTTAATTTGCCGGGTGATATCTATATTCAAATAAAATAATTAAAACATAATATTAATTAAATAATTATATAATATGGTGGTTAAATAGAAATAAGTTTTGTGATAGTTAGAATTAAAGAGAAATGTTCATCACAAAACTTATTTTTAATTAAATCATCACAAAACTTAGGAGTCATTTCAAGACTCAAATCACTCAAAGTTTTGTGATGATTAGAGTTATTTAAAAATAAGTTTTGTGATGATTAGACTTAGATTAGTTAGAGTTAAAGAGAAAAGCTTTATGACGATTGAGTGATTTGAGTCTTGATATGACTCCTAAGTTTTGTGATGATTAGAGTTAAAGAGAACAGCTTTGTGGTGATTGAGTAATTTGACTTATATAAATGTCTTTTAAATTTTGTGGTCTTTGTGATGATTGAGTGATTCGAGTCTTAGAGATGAGTCCTAAGTTTTATGATGGTTTTATGAAGTTTTAGAGTTGATGAGAAAAATTTTGTGATTTTAGAGTTAAGTTTTGGGAATAAGCAGTATGTGTGATGAGCAACTGATCTTGGAGTTAATTCTAAAGTTTCGTGATCTTGGAGTCGAGTCTAAAGTGTATCCGAAAGTCTTCGAGATTTTGGAGATAAACAGTATGTGTGATGAGCAGCTGAATTTGCAGAGTCTTGAGATTTTGGAGCTAGGTTTTGGGGATAAGCAGTATGTGTGATGAGCAGCTGATCTTGCAGTGTCTTGAGATTTTGGAGCTAGGTTTTGGGGATAAGCAGTATGTGTGATGAGCAGCTGAGCATAAAGTTATTTCTGATTTTATAGTTAGTGTTGAGAAAGCTCTGAGAAAGCTTGGAGAATAATTATGCAATTTGAGAAAAATCATAACTATTTATTGCAAAGGCACTGATGGTATAAATAACACTATTACAGAACATGTGTATTCGATTCATCTATGGATTGAGGAAATTTGATCATGTTAGTGCGTATCGTGCTCGTCTCAAGTGGCTTCCAATTAGGTTGCGACGAAATTTTCATGTTCTTTCTTTACTATTCTCTATCCTATATGCTCCTCATACTCCCAGCTACCTTAAAGAACGTTTCAACTTTCTCGGTGCTATTGATCGCTATATGCAGCTGCGTTCCACTTTGGATAATAAACTCAAAACTCCTCACCATCGTACAAAATTTTACAGCAAATCGTACACGGTGCATGCTGTGCAGTTATGGAATTCTCTACCCAAAAATATTAGAGACTCCAAATCCTTACCTATTTTTGAAAATAGTCTCAAATTGGTCGTGCCATAACTAAATTATATTTCTATCGTAATTCGTTAATATGCGTTATATTATTTATATAGTATATGTAATTTATGTATGTATTATGTATATACTATTTATGAATGTTTATGTATAATATAATATATTGTTACCTATATTTATTTATTTTATTTATATGTAATGTATAAATATATAATACGTCTAGTATGTTTTATATTATTTGATAACCCACTAATAATAACGTGTATTCTATTGTGCCACACTACCCTACACATCTTGTTCTATCCTCTCACCAAGGGTTGCCTGGTAGAGATTGCTCAGTAAGCAATAAGGCCGCCTTTGCATATCTAGTTTACCTAATTATAGTTAACTTTGTATTATTCTTTCTTGTGTGCAATAAAGTATTTATCTATCTATCTATCTATCACTATTGTAAAACTCCTAGAAATTTCAAGTCAGATATTCGTCGACACTTTTATCGTTATATTTTATATTTAGTTTAGAGTTAAATTTATTACGAAATTGCATTTATGTTGTTTTGGTAAGGTGTAGTTCTCAGTTATTTAATTGAAGCCAGTCTATTATCGATTTTATAGTAAGGTTGATTTGATTTTCATGATCTTTAATATTATCTTTCATATTTGACGTCACAACTATAGAGATGTCATCTGCAAACCCATTTATAACGAGTAACTTCACTGATATCTATATATATAAAAGAAAGTCGTGTTAGTTACACTATTTATATCTCGAGAACGGCTTTACCGATATGGCTGAAAATTGGTGAGGAGGTAGCTTAGAGCCAGGAGACGGACATAGGATACTATTTATTCCGTTCGTCAGTGTTCCAAAAAAAAAAAACGTTGAGTATTGCAATTTAGTAAAGTCCATAAAATATATTTGCAAATATGTCACAAAAGGCAGCGATATGGCGTTTTTTGGATTGCAATCCTCAAATACCAACGATGAAATTTCACGCTATCAAGTTGGTCGTTATGTAAACTGTAATGAAGCGATTTGGCGTATATTCGCATTCCCTATTCACGAACCTACTGTTGAGCATTTGGCGGTGCATCTGGAGAATGGTCAACGAGTATATTTCACGGCTTCGAATGCTATGCAACGTGCTGAAACACAGAATTTTCAAACACGGAAGCAAGGTGAGATCAGTGCAGCCGGCTCCGCAGACCATCAGAGAGCTAAAGAATGTGATTACCGCGGAGTGGGAACGTATTCCCCAAGAAACCATAAAAGACATACTCGCTAGCATGCCCAGACGAATGCAAGCTGTGATTTCAGCAAGAGGGGGTCACACTCAATACTAAACTTTTATCTGCTTTTAATGTATTCAAGAAAAACAAAGAAATTAACGCGTTTCATTTTTATTTAGCGAGCAGGTACAATAATAGTGTTTTGAGCTTAAACATTATTTCTCAATAATTTAATCAAAATGTTATGATAAAACTGATGAAAACTATTCCTTCCTAATTAATTTATAAAATTCTGAGGATAACAATACCTAAAATTGTCAAACAAACTAATAGTAACTATAAAATAGTTCTTTGCTTAAGTGCCCGTTTTTTTTGCAAAAGAGTTTATTAGTATGATTGGTCACCTTAGGGGATGGGTTTAATATATCTGCCATACCCCTAACAGGTTAGCCCGCTACCATCCTAGACTGCATCATCACTTACCATCAGGTGAGATTGCAGTCAAGGGTTAACTTGTAGTTGATAATAAATAATAAATAATAAATAAAACTACAACAGTAAAGGCGCGGACTAACAGAAAGTGGCTCCTAAAAGTTCAACTGTATGCCTACTCCGTAATTTAGCTACAGCAATGCTAGCATTGACACCAAACCAAACGACAAATACCACCTTGAAAGCGGCGGTATTTAACATTATGATTTATGTTTCCCGCGTAAATTCCGAGACGTCCGAGGCTGATATTATGCGGTACATTCTGGACACGTATAAAAATCGCTATGGAACAGCTGCAGAAGGTTCGCGAGAATCTGGTTGTTCGCAGATGACTGAAGTGCAGCTGACCCTGGATAAACTTAAGTCCAGTAGGACAACCTACTTCAGCTCGCATGTCCTTACTGTTCCGGCTTCGTGCAAAGACGTATTCCTCAGCTCAGACTTTTGGCCTGAGGGCATAGTTTACCGTCGCTTCAGGGAAGCCAGATCCAGAATCCCTACTGTTTCATAATTATGTATTAATATTATTTTATTGTGTTATATGTTATATTATGTATATATTTCTATGGGCCTAGTTGCCTGATGTAAACAAATAAAATAAAATTGTAACAATCTCAATAATTGTTGTGATGGGCTGAATTTACAGTGTTTATGGCTAGGGTCTGGCTCTGGAATACTCATCCGAGATCTAAAAGTACTCTTAGGCACGGTGGTGAAACACCGCTAACTTTCCAACTACGTCACTGTCCACTGATGGTAAAGTTGTAGCATATCCGATTGCGGATGAGGAGATCTTAGGTTCGATTCCCGTGTCTGGCCAAAAATGATATTTTTTTTGGGAAATTTATACATTATGGGTATAACTGGAGGGTTAAAGGATATAAGGAAAAAGACAAAATTAACGGACGCTCTCTCAAATTAAAGTGAAGGAAGGAAGGAAGTGGGCAGGGCATGTCTCAAGATTAACAGATGACCGATGGACTATTAAAACAACTACATGGCCAGGCCCAAAAGGCAAGAGGAAAGTAGGAAGACCGAAATCACGCTGGTCAAACGATATAGCACAGATACCTAGCAGGGAAGAATTGGCTCGAAATTGCCAAAGACAGAAAAATGGCATGAACTGGAGGATAGGCCACCTCACCCACAGAGGGGTCCTTGTCAAAAACATAGATAACACTCAAGAAACATAATATATATACACACACATACATAAATTTGGATTTGGAACTCTGTAAGAATAATTTACAACTGATAAGGAAAATAAAGGCTTTATAATAATAATAATACATTAAGGGTATTTTCTGCCACGTACCTGCAAATTTATGGAACCAGCTTCCATCTTCTGTGTTCCTTCATGAATACAATATAGGGCTTTTCAAAGGGCGGATAAACAAATTTCTCAAACGCCGGCAACGCATTGCTTGTTTGTCGATGAAAATGTCACGAGTACGAATTGTCGCGCTGATTGTGCTTGAACCGCTGCCGTTAAAGTTCTGCCGCGCGTTTTGTGTGCCCAAGCCATAAGGGCGAAGGCCTCAAGCTCTGAAGAACTCTGACACCTGACAGGGGCTTCTGTAAAAATAAAATAATAATGATTTTTAATTTAATGAATACAATATGATTCTGATGTGTAATACCTTCCATTGAATTCAGCGATATCTTCGTATGATTCAATGTTAATAATATAAATAACCAATGTTGCATTAAATGTAACTGAATTATTTAATAGTAAATGATTTACTAGTTAGTTATGTATTGGTAAATTAGTCAATACTAATTATAAATGCGAACGTTTGGATGGATGGATGAATGGATATTTGTTTCTCAATGACGCAGAACGGCTAAACGGATCTGGATGAAATTTGGCACAGAGATAGATATAACACAAGGCTACTTTTTATCCCGGATAATTCTCGCGGGTCGTCGAGGAAAGTCGCGGGCAACAGCTAGTTATTTATATTTAATATTTATACCTAAATCGAAATTAAAATACGAACACCTACATTATTATTATAAGCTAAGTATAATATTAATAACTAAGCCTTAAATCATTTAAAACAAGCTTTTATCCGCCATGTTGAATTTAGAGTGACGTCATTTAATTCAACAAACACACTTTTTCACATATAATATTATTAGTATTAATATTAAGTATAGTAAGTAGAAAGCTAAATTTACAGTTCGCCCGCGAGTTGAATGCAGAGTAAATGTAACCATACATCTACTCTGCGTTCAACTCGTGCGCGAACTATACTTGTGACAGTCTCGAAAATTCCACAAGTAATGAATGATGATCTAATAACATGCTAATAACTAATTGGATTGTCAGACGGATTCCAATTGCTTATAAACCTATTGCAGGGAGGTCATAGGTGTAATAGATATTTCGTATGCTAACAAACCTACTTAGTTAGTCAAAAATCTGTCCCTGACATCAGAATAAGTAAGTCTAGAATTATTCAGAACTAGATGATGCCCGCGACTTCGTCCGTGTGCAACAAGCCAACAACGCTCCATCTTGTTCCTTCATTCATACTTCCGCAAAGTAACACCTACTCAGAGGCGTCTTTACCTATAATAATAAATTCATTTATTTGCTTTAAACATCGGTTCAACACAGATATTAGGTTATAATTCAGGCCAATATGTCAATAGGCCAATCATGTTTTGCCATATTATAGGCGTGCAAATATTAATTTTAAATACTTAGTCTCTAGATACCGGACACAAAATTGTATTACATCTTATTACCCTATTATTATTGATGTCGCGACGATGGTAGCGGGCTAACCTTAGGGGCAAGGCAGTTATATTAAAACCATACCCCTATTCGGTTCAGCCCGAATCTGTAACAGAAATGAAAGTGTTTTAATGTGTAACCGAAATAGCGACGTTGCCAAATTTACTGTTGACGCGTATTTAAATTTGAACCTAAGGTCTAGCACCGTTGGTTGCAATTGTTTTAAGAAAAACATGGCCATATTGTGTCAGTAAGTGTGAAGTCCGATGAAGTGAGAAGAACGCGTTGTCACACCATGCAGTTTGTTAGGGCATGTACCTATTACGGTTACAGATAAAAACACTTATTAACAGAAATAAACGGTTACAAATTGATTGGGTTACAGTATCGTTTCTGTTTCCGTTATATAAGTGTTTCTGTTTTATAACAGTTTCAAAAAACAGTGTTTAAATTATTTCGGTTACTGTTTCAGTCCTTATGTCCCACAATTTTCCATTGCGCTTTCCCTTCCAGTAGGTAGTAGGTGCGTAACCTACGGGAAGGTCACGCGTGTAATAGATATGTCACCGTAAGATTGTAAAATCCGTTAGATTATAATCTAACGGTTTCTATCCCGCTAGATTATAAACTGTCGAAAGATTCTGAACCGTTCAATGTTCTGAGTATTAATTTATGAAATATATATTGTTTTTACGTTTTCTTGTCTCTTTCTTGGACAGTTCGCGCGCGAGTTGAATGCAGAGTAAAATAATGTAAGTGTCACCATACATTTACTCTGCATTCAACTCGCGCGCGAACTATAGGTTAGGTTAGGGTTTGACATGAACATTCAGGTAGTGCCCGGCCGCAGGCCGGGCACTTAGGTTCTATCGGGTTAATATACCTAATATATTACAATTTACCGAAAAATAACGCGTTAAATTGTAAGCAGTATGTTACGGTTCACAATCTGTCGAAAGTTTATAATCTATCGAGATAAAAAACGTTATATTATAATGTAACGGTTTTTACAATCTTACGGTGACAGATATTTTGTATTCTAATCTGTCGCTGACATTTAGTACCTTTATAGTAACAAGTACCTTTATTCAGAACTATGATACCCGCGACTTTGTCTACGTGGATTGTTTTTTATTACCGCGGGAACTCTTTCATTTTCCAAAATAAAAAGGCCTATATCCTTCCCCGAGATACAACCTACCCCTGTACCACATTTCATCAAAAAAAATTTTGAGTTTAGGTTGAACAAATGGGCCGTGAAAGCGTACGAATAGACAGACAGACAGACAGATAGACACTCTCGCATTTATAATATTAGCGCCATATGCCATGTTAGGCTAGCCCACTACCATCTTGAACTGCATCATCCTTACCACCATGCGAGATCGCTGCCAAGGGCAAACTTGTTGTGGAAAAGTAAAAATTCTGTAAATGTAACTTGTGGAGTCAAAGTCAAAGTCCAAATGACGTCACGAGAAGAAGCAGAAGTTACTCTGCAGAAGTCCATAATATCCAAGGGACACGAAGCTTAATTCGTTATAATCCACCAAAAAGGCAAATTCTATGTGTTTTAAATAATCTAATTTAAAAAGTGATAAACATTTTCAGATCGCGACCGTACGTTTCACCCCGAAATTACGTCGTAACAGACAGACAGACGAGGATCGCATTAATAATATTCGTATGGATAGACAAAATATACCTACGTTAACCTGTCCATCCGTATAGGTACGCTAAACTACTTAATTATGTACTAATTATTGAAACACCAGCGAATTAGGTATATAAAAGATCGGCAACAGCCTAAATAAATTATACGTGTATATACGTACGCCACACGTCACTCAGTTTTCATTGAAACCGTAACAAGTATTATGGCCCCACATAAGTAACAACCATGTTTTATACAAACGCGATCAAAGTAAGAATATAATAATTTTTTTCTCCAGTTGTAGCTAGGTTTCAAAATTACGTAATTTTACTGAAAAGGTGGAGAGTGCTTTGGAACATTTGTGTGGTCGGTGTGTATTGCTCGCTTGGTTGCTTGCTTTTCCTGCATGTTTAGAAACGGGAATGTGGGCGGTGCATTTCGCGAGCTGCACGTTGTAGCACATAGAATTTGCCTGTTTTGGTGGATTCTATCGAATTGAGCTTCTTGTCCCTTGGTTAATTTTTTCAAATGTTATTACAGATGGCACCTTGCACAATAGAACCAACTGCAATTAAAGAAAGTATAGAAACTGAAGACCCGTTTCCTAAACTGGTGGCCCCACAAGCTGCCCCGAGAAAATACGAAATATTATACCTCAATGTTTTTGTATTTGCCTATCTGCATATAGCAGCACTGTATGGAACTTATTTATTCTGGACTGTTAAATGGAGTACTTTTTTTTTTCGTAAGTACGATGCTTACATTTAAGGAAGGAAGGCCTAGATTAGGACTTCACAACCAGAGGGGCGCGCGCACTAAAGAAGCAGTGACACCCGACCTCTTATACCGAGTCGCGGGTTCTATCCCCGGGTACGCACCTCTAACTTTTCGGAGGTAAGTGCTTTTTAAGAAATTAAATATCACATGATGTGAGAGTTCTTTATAATGTTCTCGAAGGTGAGTGAAATCTGCCAATCCGCAGATGACCCCTCTCGTTCCGAGAGGAGACTCGTTCTCAGTAGTAAGCCAGAAATGCTTTTTTAATCTTTTTAATCGTACCATCATCCGCTACAATGTATTAAGCACCTATGTGAGATTTTTTTTAATTCTTTTTTTGCCGGAAATGAGTTGTTAATATGATGACAGTGGTGATCCTGTGGTTAGTGGAAACACTGCTTAAAGCTTGGAACATCGGCGCAAAGTTGTCGGTATTCTACAGGATATAAAATAAATTCCGAGAGTGTGCCCAAGAATCGTTTTGGTCTTTTTCCTTCCTCACCTTTATACTATCGTGCCGCTAGGCACCGTCAAGGTTTGCATCCGTACAAAGTCGATATTCCAACGACGATTTTCAAATATACCTATAACTATTGGTCACTGTCATAATTTTGATTTCTTTATTCCTTTAAATTTATCTCTTAGTATTATAATAGGCATCTTTTAAGCAAGCGCGCTCCACCTATGGCTGCATCCCACTTGTCAGCAAGTTTAATTACAGTCTGTCCATACTAATGTTATAATTATGCGAAACTGTGTCTGTCTGTCTGTATTTTAACGAATTGGTACACAGGTTGCATCCCGGGAAGGTAGGCTTTTTATTCCCGCGGCAATCAAAAAACTTTAATCCACGCTGCCGAAGTCACTAGCATCATCTAGTTATACATATAGAGCTGACTGCTGGTATATAAACGAAAATCTGTTTCCTTTCAGACGAAATCTTTACACTACCGGCTGGCATTGGTATGACAGCTGGCGTGCATCGGCTGTGGAGCCACCGCTGCTACAAGGCGACAATGCCCTTACAGATCATACTTATGATGTTCAACTCACTAGCGGGCATGGACACGATCATACATTTCGCGCGCGACCATCGCTTGCATCACAGGTGAAGTTTTATCCATTATACTTGTACTACATCTTGCCCGCGAAGCCCCTCCGCGGGAATTCCTTGATTAAATAAAAGCAATTTAAAAAAACACGCGTACGAAGTCTTTTATACCGCGTGTTTTTTATCGTTCGTTTGAATTTTGACTAGATTTAGGTTTAGTACCACAAACCTGTCTGACCCGGTGATTAGAATAAATACTGACACGATATTAGATATAAAATAAAAACAAATACTATAAACAGTCATGGAGATGCAAAAAAATTTATAAAAGAGATCGGCTGTCGTTTGAGGGAAAGGGGCTGTGACCCACGTTCTGGTTCCTACCTGGTTCAAAGGTTATCCATCGCCATTCAGCGTGGCAATGCTGCAAGTTTGATGGGTACCTTTGGCCCAGAGGCAACCAGGGGTGGTCTTTTTGATTAGGGTTTTATTTTTATTTTTGTTAGTAGGTATATAAGGCTTTTAGATTAACGTTTAGTCTATAAGTTTTTATTATATCTTGTAATTATAAACAGTCATAAAAGTTAGTTAAAATTTTTAGTCTAGGAAATAAAGCTAGTGGACCCCAACAGCTTTATTTCCTAGACGAAACAGCGACGAAACTTTACAGTATTATAACGTATCATGGGTTATACGTATATTATAAATATCCAATAAAAAATTAGAAAGTAAGTAAGGTTTTTATGTTATACCCAATTGTAAAAGCAGGACGGTACATTATCGTATAAACGCAGTTTAAGTTTGATAATAAAATCGGAACATAGATAATGTTCTGCATGATTATTTCGTTTGATATTTCGATTTCAATTTTTTTTTTGGATATTTTTGATAGTTTTGGTTCATACCACACCTACTACAACCCGGCCAAGTTTCAACGACTGAGGATTTTAGGCGGGGGTCTTCATAAAATGAACCGCCTCGTTGCCTAGACTATTTGGCCATCTGGATAAGCTGGTGGGACTATAACTAACATAGCACTTGTAACTAACTGTGTAAGCACATCTTGGAAGTCAACTATAACCAACTTCTTATAATAACTAGTGGTTCGCCCCGAACTGACACCTCTTTAACTAGGTATACGAGTATGTATAATGCGCGCTCATCTTTACGTTCATAGACATCAGTACTGTCAGTAGACAATTTTTTTATTCCACGTAAGATGGTGCTAAAGCACAAATAAATAAAATTTTACAGAGCGCCATCTATTGACATCATTTGTGAAGTTCTGTTAAAAATACTGAAGCTTATTAAAAATTAAACTATTTCGTTTCCTTATTTTATTTATCTAATTTTAGTATTTGTTGTTCAAGTACAGGATATAATTCAAATAATTGATCAAGTTTCAGGCTCAGCTTTTCAGAAAATTGAGTTCTGAGGTCAACTTTGGATGTTAGAAGACCTCCACTTTGAAAGCAACATATCGTCAATTTTAGGGGAAAAATTAAATAAATATATTTTTGGACTCTATATTCCTAATTATCTTTAAAATGATACCCCAAACCCTATGTAACGCTATAAAAAATATTTTACTTCGCATTCGCTTCTATGAGAATCCCCCTGAAATAAAGATTTGTATAACTTTTTAAGCCTTATTCGTCTGGAGGCCATCGGTTTACAAATTATATTTAATGAAGTAATTACGTTCAGTAATTCAGAAGTTATTTAAAGGCTCTGACAGACGGACGGACGGACAAGTGCAAACTCACTCAAGTAGACGACGTTTTTGACGACCTCTGTGGCGCAGTGTGTAGCGCTGTTGCCTTAACGTGCGGAGGTCCCGGGTTCGATCACCGGCAGGGTCAATTTAGGAATTTATCATTTCTGAATTTTCCCTGGTCTGGCCTGGTGGGAGGCTTCGGCCGTGGCTAGTTACCACCCTACCGGCAAAGACGTGCCGCCAAGCGATTTAGCGTTCCGGTGCGATGCCGTGTAGAAACCGAAGGGGTGGTGGGTTTAATATAACTGCCATGCCCCTAACAGGTTAGCCCGCTACCATCTTAGACTGCATCATCACTTACCATCAGGTGAGATCGCAGTCAAGGGCTAGCTTGTAGTGGATAAAAAAGAAAGACTCAGAGACCTTCGCTTCGCTCGGTTAATTCGATGTATTTCAATAGGTACAGCGACACTGACGCCGATCCTCACAACGCAACACGTGGCTTCTTCTACTCGCACATTGGATGGCTTATGGTCAAAAAGCACCCAGAGGTGGTGCGCAGAGGAAAACTCATCGATATCTCGGACTTAACAGACAACCCCGTACTGAGGTTCCAGAAGAAGTGAGCATAAACATCCACTACCGTCCCACAGCTGGGCACAGGGATCCACTCTCATAGGAGAGACGGAATTCGAGCTTAGACCCACCACGCTGCTCCAATGCGGGTTGGCGGGCTTTAACGACTATTATCATGTTAGTTAAAATAACCGGGACCGACGGCTTAACGTGCTCTCAGAGGCACGGGGGTGACGCACCGCCAACTTCCAACTCCGGCCTGGCACTAAAAATTTCCAATACCTAACAATTTGTATGCCCGACGGGGAATCGAACCCGGGACCTCGTGATCCGCAGTCGACCATGCCAACCACTAAACCAACGAGGCAGTCAAGTCATACACATAATAATTAATAAATGTACTTACTAAGAATTTAGTTTTTTTTGGAAACCTAAAAGGCGACAGAAACTCCTTGTAAATCTCCATAATATATACTTTCAGGTACATCGTCCTATTAATAGGAACCCTCTGCTTCGTGCTACCAACAGTCATCCCCATGTACTTCTTCGGGGAAACCCTCAACGTGGCGTGGCATAGCACGGTACTCCGTTACACTATCTTCATCCACTCTGTATTTTGCGTAAACAGCGTTGCTCATCTATGGGGCAATAAACCTTACGATAAGCAAATCAAACCAGCTCAGAACTACATGGTATCTTTCCTATCGTTCGGAGAAGGTTTCCACAACTACCATCACACGTTTCCATGGGACTACCGGACGGCTGAGCTGGGGAACAATTGGTTGAATCTTACCACTATATTCATAGACTTCTTCGCGTGGATCGGTTGGGCGTACGACCTCAAATCGGCACCAGAAGACGTTGCAAACTCGAGAGCAAACAGGACTGGTGATGGCACTGACTTATGGGGATTCAAACGTGTTAATAAGACTAAATAAATTGTATTGGCATTTGAACACTCTTTTATTTGCTGGGTGTTATCTATATTTATAATAAAGCTGTAACTGGAAGATTTCTGTACATTTAATATATTCTGAAAATTTTAATCGGGGTATGCTTTACTATCGATACTGAGCCCAAAACAGATTTTTATTTAATTTTTGTCTGTCTGTCCGTCTGTCTGTCTGTATGGCCGCGCATCACGCGAAATCTAATGAAATTTGGTATTGACTCCGTGTCAATATATAGATAGTTTTTATCCCGATAGAAAATAAGGTTCCTCCAGGATAGGGGGTTTTTGTTGATTTTACTCCATAGCTGATTTGAATCTTTCTTTATTAAAAGGTATGTAGTATCATCAGGTAAGTTTTGCCCAAATTTGGTGAAGATTTGATAAATATTATCAGAGAGAGAGGACAAAACTCCTCAATTCACTTGATCAGGACTTCTCGTAATATCTTTATGGTGGCGTTTAAAGGAAACAAAATTAATTATAAAACAATGCGACCAAGAGAAAATCTGTCAACAGCGTGACGGCTGACATAATTTACTGTTTACATCGGTATTTCCATAATATTTCGATGTTTGCCTGTGATATGTGTAATTTCGTGTACCTATTAAAAATGTCGTGACTCCATCTGAAGTCTAACCTAGAGTTTAAGTAGCTTGAAAGGGCAGATAACAAACTTTGCTACACAAGTGTTATCTGCAGCAGTATCTTCTGGAACGGAATCCTCAGTAAAGAAGCTCGGAGACAAATGCTGTAACCAAGAGCTTGAGGTAGTTTATGCAATCGCATAATATGACTGTGGCTTCATCGCCAGTAAATAAGTAACTAAATAATAATAATTAATATGAATAATAATAAAATTATTCCCTTGATAGCTATCCGTAGCCGTGGCCAGTGACGCGTGACCGGGGGCCGGGGGCCGGGGCAGGAACAGGACGGTTTCTGAGTGCGCGACCTGAATGAGCAGTGAGCAGTCCACAGGAGCAGTCGAATGAGGGCAGTCGTTGTTGATGGTTGTCTCTTATTTAAGAAAAAATTGTGTCTTCTTGGAATTTTACTTTCATAATAGTATATATAGTGTGGATAGTATAGAAGAAAGGAAGTATGGATAGGTACTCTTTATACTAATATTATGAATGCGAAAGTTTAGAAAAATGGATGGAAACTGGATGAAATTTGGTACTGGAATAACACATAGGTTACTTTTTCTCCCGGAAAAACAAAGAGTTCCCGCGGGAACCAATAAAACCCCGATCCACGCGGACGAAATCGCTGGCATCAGCTAGTCCATACTAATATTATAAATGCTATATCGGGCACAAAAAATTAGAAAACCTTCATCCACGTGGAGTCAAAAGATAGGATGTGCTCGTGGAGTCAAAAGATAGGATTCATCTACATGAATCTGTCAGGATTGTCTCATGTTCGATTTCTGATTTGGAGACAATGACCATCTTCACGAGTTTGTTGAACCTTAACGCCATAAAACCACACAGTTTTCCAATCCCGTGGTATGTTTATGTATGTACCCTCATTTTTTTCACACATGACAGCCAGGTTTCGAACAAGGCTGAACCCAGTGGGCAAGCCTAGAGTCATAGTTCCTAGGCTTACTATTTAACAAGTTCGAACTAGACAACTAAAACTATATACAAGTCTATCCAAGTAGGTAATACGGGAGTCAGATTTCTAGCCATAAAGTTAATGCTAATACGTTAGAAAAGACGTTATCTCCCTTATCTATCGCATAGACTCATGATGTAACTAACCGGGATGGCCTACAGGTCAGGCTACATGGCCGCATGCATCAGTGAAAGGGACTGTTGCGTATCGTTTACCATAAGACTTTGAACCCACTGCCAGAGTTCTAAGTTTTAAAAAATGTATATAAAAGGAAAAGGTGACTGACTGACTAATCTATCAACACAGTTCAAACTGGACGAATCGGGCTGAAAGGCAAGTAGATAACTATTATGATTTATGACGTAGACATCCGCGAAGAAAGGATTTTTGAAAATTCACGCCATAAAGGGGTAAAATAGGGATTTGAAATTTGTGTAATTAGTGAGAAGTCGCGGGCGAAAACTAGTAGAGTATAAAATCTGCACCCGAGTATGGTCTGTGGTTGTGAGTTGTGACTTGTGACTAAGTAAGTGTTCGTATCCCTCACGTCTCTCCTCTATTCAGTTTCCTCTATATCAACTACAAAAAAGACAATTTTTCATCGGTCAGAAAAGATAAGAAGAAAAATTTCAGTAATATTGCAGAGCTCACAAGCCAACCGATTTATAATTTGGGAATCTTCGTGCAAAATTCTTGATCCAAGGGGCGGCGTTGATAAGTGAGTGAGTGAGTGAGTGAGAAATAATTACTGTATGAGGTTGACCGTTTTTGACAGTGAAACTCGGTACTGAAAAGTTTGCCCCCCGATTGTGTAAGGAAATCGTATTCGAAATTTAGCAAACGGATAATTCGACCTCGAATTTATGGAGTTCATAGATGCCTGCTCGTCAAAAAGTATGTACTGGTTTGCTAGATCAAATTTTTTCGGTATTTACTATTAAATAACGGTCTTACAAAAAATATCCGATACACTTAAAGATATTGTCTAAAGAATATGCTAATTTGTTACACGATAGGATGTACTTTACTCGATCAAAAAAAATCTTGAAACAGGCTAAATTAAAAGTTTAAAACGAATTTTTTATTAATAAAATTTTCGACTTTGCTCATCATTTTATATGGATAAATTCCTCTTGAAGTATTAATGAGAACCTGCTAAAATTTATTTCAAACTGAAGTCCTATATCTATTTAATTCAAATTAATCCCAGAATTTGAACGTTGCCAAGCGGTTTCAGAATATACCGCGCTGCCCGCTTCCCCGCTAGTCTCTACGAGAAATGTACCGCGAGACGCGCGGGCGGCACCCCACACCTCACCTCCTAAAATCTTGGAGGTGACTCGCCTTAAACTGTTCGAGTATAATTCGTTGTATGCTGTTAAAATAACGATTTCTTAGACAGTTGGGCCTCCAGCCCGTTGGCAGTAGGTTGGAGGCCTAAATGCAATATCCATATATTTAGCGGAATTCTGAAAATGTAGGCTCGGCACCGCGCACGGGTCAACCCAGCTCACTTAATTTTAGTTTATCTAAATAATTATCTTTCTAGGTAATGTGTGAAACCGTTGCGTTACTGACTGATGCGGGTTTCTTCCCGATATTTTCCTTCACCGTTTGGTATTTAATTTTGTTAAAGCGCACATTTTATTTTTTAGCCATAAAGCACCATCTACCATGGCAGCCTTATTTTATACTAGCTGATCTAGACTAGCTAGCCCGCGACTTTGTCCGCGTGGAATGAGCTCACAAACTTTACCTCTTTATAATATTACGAGTAAGTATAGAAGACTACGATCTAGCCCATGAGCTAGTAAACAATATGCTATATATATATAATATATATAATATATATTATATATATAGTATAATATAATATATATTAAACTTCTACATAATATTATGAGTCTTTTCTAGGTACATCTAATTTACAGTCCAATAACTGTCCTTAGTCAATTCTAATATACTGTGTTCACTATGTTAATGAGACCTAGATAAGCACAAGCACTATTTCACTGACACTCCACTTAAACACTTAAAAACGCACATACTTACTTCGAAAAGTTGGACGTGCCCGGAGAACAAACCAGTGACCCCGTACAGGAGGTCGAGTATCTTAACCACTAAGTATCACCCCTTAGGTACTTACTTAATAAATATTAATGTTACTATTAGGGCGATGGGACAACAAACTAATATCATAATGGTCAGTTATAGATTTCTTGTGGTCCGGCCAGTCAATAATTGACCAGAGATTAGCCACCATGTTGTGACGTCATTTCTATAAGGCCAAGCAATCAAGCGTTGATATCCGTAGGCGGTATCCGATTTTACTTGAATACCTCTCTAGCCCTTTTAGAACAAAAGTTATGATTAGGCGAAATTCTAAATTCGATAGAATGACTCGATTGGCTGAAATTTCTGCCACGTACCCGCATTTTGTGGAACCAGCTTCAATCTTCTGTGTTCCCTCAGGATTATAATATGGGGCTCTTTAAAGGGCGGATAAACAGATATCTCAAAAGCCGGCAACGCATTGGCGGTTCCTCTGGTGCTGCAAATGTTCATGGGCGGCGGTAATCACTTACCAACTTATGGTTCGTATGTTTGTATGTTTTAAATCAAATCAAATCAAAGTATGTTTATTCAAAATTGGTACCTACACAGTAGGTATATACTTTCGTTGTGGACTATAGGTAAGTGATGTGATCATACGTCATGGTGATAATTAGCGACGGCATATTAAAACTAAGCTGCCAGGGACCGAGACTTCCAAAAGCGCCCTGCAGGCTTAGCGTGCGCACAAAGAGATAACTCGCGACGAGAGAGAGAGATGTTGTCTTTGCCGACTAATTTCTCGTTTACCCTAAAATCCGGTATATTACGAAAAAAAAAATAGTCGTCATGTAAGAGTTCGTAGAGAAAAATAAAACAGAGAAGAAATATTACTTTTACCTACCTTTAATTTTGACGTAACGAGACAAGTCATCAATGAGTAAGGGTTAGCTTCGATAGACAAATAGAGTTGACATAATTTTACTCGTAGTGCGCATGCTAGCCCTACTGGTCTGAGAAGAGCCCACAACAAAGTAACTCACTCACTAATTAATTACTAATTTAGTATCACCATCTCAAAAAATGTTTGTTACTGTGACTGAACCAATTTGGTTGATTTTATAAGGGAGATAGTTTGTAACTTGTATGATTTATTATCAACATTTTATCCCGGAAAATTTAAAAGTTCCCGCTGGTTTAAGTAACCTTAATTCAGGCGGACGAAGTCACGGGCATCATCTAATGAGTGAAATTCATAGTGAGTATAATATGAGTAAGTACTCATATTATACTTAGGCATGAAATTCTTACGTAATTACCTACATCTCTTCATTATATCCAAGCGCACGAAGTCGCGGGCATTATCTAGTAATCCATACTTAATATTATAATCGCGAAAGTGTGTCTGTCTATCTGTCTGTCTGCTACGCTTTCTCGGCCAACTGTTTAACCGATTTTGATGTTTGGTATACCGATAGGTTACATCCCGGGGAAGGACATACCTACGCTACCTCCTTTTTATCCCGGAAAATTGAAGAGTTCCCGCGAGAAACAAACAACATCAATCCACGCGGACGAAGTCGCGGGCATCATCTTAATTTAAAAAATCATCGACGATCTTTATAAAAAACACCGCAACCCACATCGCGTAATAATTATTTTTTAAAGTCGGCACTCTTATTATCGTTCAATTTGGCAGTGAATGCGCGGTCCCAACGCCATTATTCTGTCAGCTTGACATCTGGGTAATGAGGAGTCAATTCAATGAGAATTCCTTATTAATGGACGCAGGACGTTATATAGGAATGTTTATAATTTTCACTTAATTATAATTACTCATTGTGACCTCAATAAAGGCCTCCCACCAGACCGACCAGAGAAAATTCAGAAATTATAAATCCACAAATTGACTGTGCCGGGGATCGAACCTCCGGGACCTCCCATAATAAGACAACAGCGCTCAACACTGCGCCATTTTCTATGAAATAAAATATTATTATGACAGTGGCATATTTTGATAGACTGAGTTAGAGAAGGGTAAGTAAGGGAGACGTACATAAAGTCGTCAGTGGGCTGATTCTGTAGTGCAAAATCTCTAAACTAAACTAAAATTAGAGCATTACAAATATTGCTAACCCTTTCATAATACTTCCTACGGAAAGGGACAGAACTAAATTTAAAGCTGCCATTTTAGTTTAGTTTAGAGATTGTGTTATACAGAATCAGCCCCACTGTCCCAGTACCCGTCAACTAATCAGTTTTTTAATTTTTTCACCTTTCTGCGAATAGGTAATAAACAAGCAAACTACAAATTTCTGAATGGCAATACATTCTTGATAATATTTTTTACAATAATAATGACAGTAGAATTGACCAAAAAGTGTAATGGTGTAGAAACAAAAGTAGGTACCTATACACAAGAATTAATTATTTATTATTTTGTTATTAAATTTGACGATTATTGGGCCGTTTCCTTGCTACAATCTGAGATTGCATTAACACTTGCTTACCACCAGAGGCCCAATTGGGGCTGATTCTGTAGTGCACAATCTCTAAACTAAACTAAAATTAGAGCATTACAAATATTGCTAACCCTTTCATAATACTTCCTACGGAAAGGGACAGAACTTGATTTAAAGCTGCCATTTCAGTTTAGTTTAGAGATTGTGTTATACAGAATCAGCCCCATTGTCTAAGAAAATTTTAATCATTTGAGAGTTTACCACGTAGGAACGTAGTACTAGTAGTTCCTGTAACTCGAACTGTTTAAGGAGTTCATATTATATGAACTCCTTAAACAGTTCGAGTTATAAGTTTGACATATTATATATAAACGATTACGATTTTTTACATCGGGGGGCAGGTGGGATGCAGGTGGTAGTGGAATGCAAAAATGGATAGAAAGTAACTCGTTTCGTTTAAATAGCTTTAATTGGTTCGTAATAACGTGGGAGGAGTCGGCGGTAAGAACTAGTTAAATTATAAAATATATGCTTCCGTGCAGATACGTGTGAAGATAGGCGTGAATTATAGCAATGAAGTAGAAATTACTCCAATGTACACGTTAATGTTATAGTGGTAAAGGTAACCATGTTGTTTGTTTACCTAAAATAATATTGTTTAAAATAAAGCAGAATCGCTTAATAATCGTGGGTAATGGGTATAGTCCTCCTCAAGTCTAGAACTAGAAAGTAAGATAGCGCAGAATTGCAAACGTGTGCCATGCAAACGCCGCGTGTTTTTTTTATTCCACTACAAGTTAGCCCTTGACTGCGATCTCATGGTAACCTGATGGTAAGTGACGATGCAGTCTAAGATGGTAGCGGGCTAACTTGTTAGGGATATGGCAGTTATATTAAGCCCTTACCTACCCCTAGTCGATTACTACACGGCATCGTACCGGAACGCTAAATCGTTTATCGGTACGTCTTTGCCGGTAGGGCGGTAACTAGCCACGGCCGAAGCCTCTCACCAGGCCAGACCAGAGCAAATTCAGAAATTATAAATTCCCAAATATAGACTCTCTGCCGGGGATCGAACCTGGGACCTCCCGGCTGCTACTGTTGCTGCTGCGGTATGTTTAGACACACCTTAGCTGCGGGTTACATGTTTTTTTTATTTAAATATTTTCCAAAGAAAGCACAAAATTATTATTTTTTATTCTATTCGGAAAAGGTTGATTTTTTCTGTAATTTTTTAAAATATTAAATATACCTTTATTAAACTGAACTATATATTTAGCTAGCGTGGTAAGAATTACAAAAATATCATGTAAAATTGTCTTTTATTGGGTTGCATTATTCTGGCATCTACAAAGGACTTCCCAAAGTTGTTTCTACACCTGAAAGATGGGGGAAAACCAAATTTCGAAATTACTCTGACGACGATAGGTGATTGCATGGTGTGGTGTTTCTTACTAGCTAGGCACAGATGTAGTACTAACAGATACCGCGCTAGGAACACGGCAGGCGCGCCAACAAAGCAAATACAAAACGAAAAGCAAATACAAATCTCATTTAGTTGGATGCGACGCGTCGAGAAGTTTCGACGTAACGTGTGTTTAAACAAGTTTCTCAAAATAATGCCTTCTTGTGTCTTGAAACACTGTAAAAATTGTTCCCAAAAATTAAAAAAGGATAATGGTGTTTCTTTTCATAGGTAAGAATTTATATTTTCATTCTGTAAGTTTTTTTTCCCTTTTTATTTAATTGCTGATGACTTGAAACACAAAACCTCAACGATATCTATCAGTGTTGCTAATTTACGTTGTAATATTTTCCCTTAAATTAAAGAAGGTGTAAATGAGCTGTTAGTAGATAGTTTTTTTTTTGTGAAACAGCTACGCTGCCGGCGTATTTCGAGGTACGCCGATTAGCTTATAGGTACGCCAGCTGCTTTTGAGGTACGTCAGCTACTTTGATGGTACGTAGGCTACTTTTAAGGTACGCCAGCTTCTTTAGAGGTACGCCAGCTACTTTAGAGGTACGTAGGCTACTTTGGTGGTACGCAGGCTACTTTGCTGGTACGCAGGCTACTTTTAAGGTACGCCAGCTACTTTAGAGGTACGCAGGCTACTTTAGAGGTACGCAGGCTACTTTTAAGGTACGCCAGCTATTTTAGAGGTACGCAGGCTACTTTGGAGGTACGTAGGCTACTTTGGTGGTACGCAGGCTACTTTGCTGGTACGCAGGCTACTTTTAAGGTACGCCAGCTACTTTAGAGGTACGCAGGCTACTTTAGAGGTACGCAGGCTACTTTGGAGGTACGTAGGCTACTTTGGTGGTACGCAGGCTACTTTGCTGGTACGCAGGCTACTTTTAAGGTACGCCAGCTACTTTAGAGGTACGCAGGCTACTTTGGAGGTACGTAGGCTACTTTGGTGGTACGCAGGCTACTTTGCTGGTACGCAGGCTACTTTTAAGGTACGCCAGCTACTTTAGAGGTACGCAGGCTACTTTAGAGGTACGCAGGCTACTTTAGAGGTACGCAGGCTACTTTGTACGTTGACGTTGTTGACGTACCTTAAAAGTAGCCTACGTACCACCAAAGTAGCCTGCGTACCTCTAAAGTAGCCGGCGTACCTCTAAAGTAGCTGGCGTACCACCAAAATAGCCTACGTACCTCCTAAGTAGCCTGCGTACCTCTAAAGTAGTCGGCGTACCTCTAAAGTAGCTGACGTACCTTAAAAGTAGCCTACGTACCACCAAAGTAGCCTGCGTACCTCTAAAGTAGCCGGCGTACCTCTTAAGTAGCTGACGTACCTTAAAAGTAGCCTACGTACCTCCAAAGTAGCCTGCGTACCTCTAAAGTAGCCGGCGTACCTCTAAAGTAGCTGACGTACCTTAAAAGTAGCCTACGTACCACCAAAGTAGCCTGCGTACCTCTAAAGTAGCCGGCGTACCTCTAAAGTAGCTGGCGTACCACCAAAATAGCCTACGTACCTCCTAAGTAGCCTGCGTACCTCTAAAGTAGCCGGCGTACCTCTAAAGTAGCTGGCGTACCACCAAAATAGCCTACGTACCTCCTAAGTAGCCTGCGTACCTCTAAAGTAGCCGGCGTACCTCTAAAGTAGCTGACGTACCTTAAAAGTAGCCTACGTACCACCAAAGTAGCCTGCGTACCTCTAAAGTAGCCGGCGTACCTCCAAAGTAGCTGGCGTACCACCAAAATAGCCTACGTACCTCCTAAGTAGCCTGCGTACCTCTAAAGTAGCTGGCGTACCTCTAAAGAAGCTGGCGAACCTTAAAAGTAGCCTACGTACCATCAAAGTAGCTGACGTACCTCAAAAGCAGCTGGCGTACCTACGTACCACCAAAGTAGTCGGCGTATCTCTAAAGTAGTCGGCCTACCTCCAAAGTAGTCTCCGTACCTCCAATTTAACTGGCATATCTTGAAAGTATTCGACGTACCGCTAAATTACTCAGCGTAGCTCCAAAGTAGCCAGCGTACCACCACAGTAATATGCGAATCTCCTTTTCCAGGATACAAGCTATTCTCCTACCATATTATGTCGTTGAAATCGGTTAAGTAGTTAAGGTCTAAAGATAGAACAAACAATTAAAATTTCTTACATTAATTTGGCATTTTTTCATTAATGTGGCAACATTTCACGCACACTGATGCATGTGTCCAGACAGTGCTGTCACGCACACTAGAATAAATTTTGGCCGCACTGTCGTGTTCCGAGCGCGGTATCTGTTAGTACTACATCTGTGTAGCTAGGTATCTACTTACTAAAATCTTTGTTAAAAATTGAACTTCCGCAGGCATATTCCACATGAAAACGCCTTTATCCTAGTTTAATGTTCAAAATTTTGGAAATCCTGATCGTATACCTACCATACATAATAATTGCGTAGGTATAGATTATCTCCTAAACTTATGCGCTTGCGATTGTACTGACAGCTCGCATTTTACCACGATGCTTATTACCGTCCAAAATAACAACTTAATACTTTAATACTCGAGCATAAAGTTTGTTTTCCTATAATTTTCACTTTTTTAAGTGAATTCAAGTTTTGTAGTTCACTAGATACCAATAACTGCACCCATTCTAACCTTTTCCCAGGGCCTGCTTATCAAAATTGCAATTATTAGCTAAATTAGTAACCGGTCAAGTGCTAATTTATTGCATTTTAGATTTTTCAGTAATTCTAGTTGCGAAATGTATCTAGGTATTATGATTATTCAAGACCTAGGTATTTGAAATAAGGCCCTATCAATGGTTTTGCTTTGTTTTAGTCACAAGAATGTTAATTTATACCAGATGATTCACGTGATTTCTCACTTCGTCCGTGGCGTTTTTATTCCTTCGGGAACTCTTTAATTTTCTGGAATTAAAAGTATGAAAAATCTCTATTCCTAGGTACCTACCTTAATTCGTCAAAATCGTTTGAAGAGATTGGTCGTGAAAGCGTAGTAGACAGACACACATTAGCATTTATAATATTGAGTACCTACTAGCTGATGGCCGCGACTTTGTCTGCGTGTAATTAGTTTTATTAATTGCCACGGGAGCTCCTTAATTTTCAGGGATAAAAAGTAGGTAGCCTTTTGTTAGTCTTCAGGTCCTCAACTATACCCATGCAAAAATAATGTCGATGTGTTGCTCTGTTGCGGCGTAATTGAAGGACAAACCTTCTAAAACACACTTTCGCATTTATAATATAATATATAGTATGATAAGGTAAGATACGCAATAACATTCTACTAATTTAATAGCAAATTTATTAGCCCTAGTGTACCTACCTAATAATAGGTCTGCATCGGCTTTGATCAAAAGCGTCATAAATTACTCTATTTATCCGTGTATTTACTGCAATGCTATTAAAAGGTGTACTTTAGTACAGCGGTGTGTATAAGAACTCAGATTACTCTATGGCCTATGTATGTTAGTTATGTACAATCGATGTACTAGAAACCGCCATAAGCTAGTAACAGCGTCATATCGTGTGCGCAAAGTGCAGCAATAGGTACTTTGTGGGGTTGAGTGTACGCTTTTATAACATGGTTCCAAAAGAGTTTCTGGATTTGCTATTGCATAAATTTATAGACTAAAATATGTTAAACAGCATTTGTTATTATACTATCGATGATTTTCTTAATGACAAAGTTGCATGGAATCAACCGGCCTCGCATCCAGTGACCCACAAGTCAGTGTAATACTTGTAACGTAACCTATGTGTTGTATTATTTACTTATTGCAACATTTTTCTTTTTTAAGAAAAGAGCGACTGCTTATTTTCTTGCCGGCTCTTCTCGGTAGAACCTGCTTTCCGAACCGGTCGTAGTCTTTTAAGGTATCATATTAAGTGACACAAGTTTTTCTACGTAAAATAAATAAATCATTTATTATTTATGGAAGTGGGAGATATTTGTTCATAAAAGACTTCAGAGGGGCATTGATGCAGTCAGCAATTGGAACCAAAAGAATACCTTATATGTCTCCAAATGTTCCGTGCTGACGTTCAGAAGTAACTCCAAATATTCCATGCTGACGTTCAGAAAGAACTCCAAATGTTCCGTGCTGACGTTCAGAAAGAACTCCAAATGTTCCGTGCTGACGTTCAGAAAGAACTCCAAATGTTCCGTGCTGACGTTCAGAAACAACTTCAATGTTCCGTGCTGACGTTCAGAAACAACTTCAATGTTCCGTGCTGCGTTCAGAAAGAACAACTTGACATAAACAATCATTTGATAAAAGCTAGCACGAGTTCCCACGTCTTCTATCCATGCAACAAAGGAAACACAACCCAAAAGTCAGGGCGCGCCTTTTACTTGAAAACTTATAAAAAGTTCCAACTATCCATTTGTTCGCTGCCATTTACAGTTCGCACTGTGTCGCGACAATGCAACGAAGTTAAAAAACTACTCCAGAACTTTCAGGGAGAATCTGCTTGTAGAGGCTTCTATGCATAAGTAATACGCGGTGGTTAAAAACAGCCTCGAAGTTAGCGCTCAAATCGGCCATTCCGAACTTAACTGCTTCGACACCCGCTGTGTGTGGGGGTTCCATAATAACAGCGATTTGTGGACAAGAAATGAGAAAATAAAATCTTAAATAATAATAATAAATATTATAAATGTGAAAGTGTATCTGCCTGTCTATTCGTCTGTCTCTCTGTATGTCTGTCTGCTACGCTATTAATGGCTCATATTTTCAACCGATGGTGATGAAATTTGGCATAGAGATAGGTTATATCCCGGGGAAGGACTCTTTACTTTTTACCCTGAAAACAAAAGGAGTTTCCGCGGGAATAAAAAAACTTAATAAACGCGGAAGAGGTCGCGGGCATCTTCTATCTTATAAATATATAAATGAAAATGTCAACAGTATCCAATTTGGCTGAATTCACAACTCAAATTATTGACGAAGTTGACAAAGGACATCAAGTGGACGCTATATACTTGGACGTAAGTAAAGCTTTTGATCGAGTTGACCATCGCATTCTAATAAATAAGCTATATTGGGCTGGGATTCAGGGGAATTTACTCTCCTGGTTCAGGTCATACTTGACTGATAGACATCAAAAGGTAGTAGTATGCGGATATGAATCTGCTTCATTTAAGGTCCCATCTGGCGTCCCTCAGGGTTCTCATCTGGGCCCTGTTCTTTTTCTTGTATTTGTCAACGATTTGTGTGACCAAGTAAGGTTATCAAAGTTCTCACTGTTTGCTGACGACTTAAAGATTTATAAAACTATCAGAACTCCATCAGACGCTTTAGCTCTGCAAAGCGATTTGGATTCCATCTCTGACTGGTCCGTTAAGAATAAACTGCCGCTTAATATTAAAAAATGCCAGCACATAAAATTTACTAAAAAACGTATGCCACTTCAGACTTCATATGCTCTCAACAGTCTTTTACTGGATGAGGTCGAGAAGATCAGAGACCTAGGAATTATTATCGATAGGAAACTATCATTCAATACGCACATAGACAGCATAGTGAGAAAATGCCTCAGGCTGCTTGGTTTCATCTGGCGTAATTGCAAATCATTCAAGTCGTGTTCGGCTCTTAAAATTGTTTATTCTGCCTTGATTCGTAGTACATTAGAATATGGTTCGAGCATCTGGAACCCATCTTATAAAGATCCAGTGAAGAGAATCGAAAGAGTTCAAAAACGTTTTCTCTTTCTGCTGACAGCGCATCAAAATAAAAAGAGGGTATTAAATTCTTACAGACAAAGAATAAACTTTTTTAAAATAGCTTCACTTGAAAACCGTCGCTGGGTAGCCGACCAAGTTTTTCTTTTCAAAATTTTAAATAACGAAATTGACTGCCCAAGTATTTTATCTAAAATAAAGTTTTCTGTGCCAAGAAAAAACTCGCGGATTACAAATTACAAACCGTTTATTATTAAGGGATGCAGAACTAACTTAGGACAAAATAATGTGTTGCTTAGAATATGTCGTGAGTACAATAACCTCTTCAAAACTGCTAAAATTACCACGGATCCTCATTCACTCTCTTTACAGCAGTACAAAAGGATGCTGCATCAGTTCATTGATGCAGCGTCATAGACTAATAATATTTCTAGCTGATTGCTTTATTTTTGTAATGTTCTTTGTGTTTTTCAAGTTTTTTAAGTTTAACGCTATTTGTTAACTGGTAACCCCGCACTTGCAAGATCAGCTAAATGCATGCTGGCTTGCCAGTAATTGGGTGTACACTCAAAAATGTTTTTTTATGTATTTTGTTATTTTTATATTGTTATTGTGTATTACCTGTTGGCAAACCATAAAATAAAATTAAAATTAAATTAAAAAATTAAAAATATAAAAGGAAAAGGTGACTGGCCGGTCTCCTGAGAAGAAATTTCCAGTACTAGACCGGAGTTGGGAAGTTGACGGTGTTCCACCTTCGTACCTCAGAGAGAATGTAGTAAAGATGTGGGTCTTGCGCTTGATTTCGCTCCGGTCGTCTCGGATCTGCCTACTCTACATCTGTAAAGGAATTCCGAATTATATAGTGCACCTATATTTACGCTTAGGTACACTTGTGCACTATAATATTTCGGAAGGACGTTATTATTATTATAATTAGGAAAGGTATTTAGACCAAATTCGGACACATCCTTCCTTGTCCAAGTCCATGGTCACCCTACAAGACCTGCAACAAAAGCTATTACTTGGTTCGCGCGACAGTGACTTGCTAACTTGTACGAAATAACTGGGATTATCCGAAGCCCGTTCGAAATATGCTCACACGAGTTCTGCAAGTACATATTATACATTCTTATTAACTTACATTATTTAAATATTATAATATGTATCTTTCTAAATCTATACTAATATAATAAATACGAAAGTTTGAATGAATGTGTCACCGTAAAATTGTAAAAACCGTTAGATTGTAATCTAACGCTTTTTATCTCGATAAATTGTAAACTGTCGACAGATTGTGAACCGTAACATACTGCTTACAATTTAACGCATTATTTTTCGGTAAATTGTAATCTGTTAGGTATATTAACCCGATAGAACCTAAGTGCCCGGCCTGCGGCCGGACACTACCTGAATACTTGTGTCAAATTGTCAAACCCTAACTGTTTGCGCTTCTGAATGATATACTGTGCTTGATAATGATGTATTTAATCAGCTACCAGAGTTTAAAATTTACATAGTTTGAAAAACAGGAGAATATGCGTAACGATTCTATAATTGCGAATTTGCGAATGACATTGCGAAAAAATATGGCCGATTTCAAATTGACGATTTTGATACGTGGACCAATCGGCGCCCACGTCTTTTTAAGCGCTCCCTAGACGCTCCAACATGCCCCCGGCCTTGGAACATTCAGCTTCCAAGACTTGCTTCTTCCGGGTCGACCAATGGGCAGATCCTCGCATACGTTCGTCTTATGAGCCCGGACGACGTTTGCACCTCAGCGACTCTTGATATACCGTCCTTCCCAGGTATGTTTCTGACGACTCGTCCGAGATGCCACCGTAACGGGGGGAAGTTGTCCTCTTTGATGATGACCAAAGTGTTAGGTTTGAGGTCTTGCGTTTTCTGCCTCCACTTCGTCCGCGTTTGCAGCTCAGAAATATATTCCTTCGACCAGCGATTCCAAAAATGTTGCCGAATCTGCTCCACCCTCTGGTACCGATCTAGTCTGTGCGTGGGCGTATCTACCAGGTTGTCGTAGGCAGGCGCTGTGAGCGTACGGCCAACCAGGAAGTGAGCAGGACTAAGAGGAAGGAAATCGTTAGGATCGGACGACATCGGGCTGAGGGGTCGGGAGTTAAGGACGGCCTCAACTTGAGCTAATACTGTGCTGAACTCTTCGTAGGTGAGATGCGCGTTTCCCACCACGCGGCGAAGGTGAAATTTACAGGAGCGGACTCCCGATTCCCACAGGCCACCGAGGTGACTGCCATAAGGAACCATGAACTTAAATTTAATATTTTGTTGGTTAGCGTAGTCAATTATCTCAGAGCTGCAGCGTTCTAAAAATTGCGCGAATTCGTTTTTAAGGCCTACAAAATTGCGGCCATTATCGGACCAAATTTCCGCCGGTTTCGACCTGCGCGACAGGAATCGATTTAATGTGAGACGGTAAGCATCAGTAGTAAGGTCACTAACTAGCTCTAAGTGGACGGCGCGCGTAACTAGACATATAAATATACAGATATACGCCTTAGTAGTTTTAGCACCCCTACCTTTTCTATTTAAAATGAGCACTGGGCCAGCATAGTCAACGCCGCACCGATAGAACGGAAAGGTAGGTGTAATCCGCTCGCTGGGAAGATTTCCCATAAGAGGCGTTAGTGTTTGACCTCGCAGGCGCTTGCACGTAACGCAGTCGTGAACTATTTTTCTAGCGAGATTTCGGCCTGAAAGCGGCCACCAAGTCTCACGAAGGTGAAAGAAAAGCGCCTGCGGAGCAGCGTGTAGCAAGGCTTTGTGTTCGTGACGGAAAAGCAGCACCGTGAAATAATGTTTGCCTGAAAGTAGTATCGGATGTTTTTTATTGTAGTCAAACTCTGAAGAATATTCCAACCTGCCACCGACTCGCAGTAGTTTATCGTCATCAATAAACAAATTTAATTTACTTAAATTATGCTTATTGTTTAGCGCGCGATTATTGACTATTGACTTGTACTCAACTGGAAAGGATTCCAGTTGAGACAGCCTAATCAACAATTTGTCGGCTTCTCTCAGTTCATCGACGGTAAGAACACCCGAACGCTTATTTATTTTATTGCGCGTATTGTATAAAAACCGTAAAACGTATGCAGTTGAGCGTCTTAGCCGGTTGAACTGAGAGAATCGTTCGAATTTGATAATAGGCCCATCTTCAGAGTTTGACCCATCCTGGGCAACTAGCGCGGTTACGTCACTACCTTTCGTTTCAGGTAAGTCATTTGACTGACCTTGCTGCATATAAGAGGTAGGTACGTTTTCGCAGTCAAATGAGCTGTCGCGAAGGAAGGCTGGGCCTTCCCACCACAAATCGGACGACGAGAGCTCCTCGAGATTCACAACCCCACGCGAAACGAGGTCAGCTGGGTTTTCTTTTCCGCTCACATGACGCCACGGAAGCTCCTTCGTCAATTCGTGAATTTCTATTGTTCTATTTTGGACGAACGTTTTTAATAATCTTGGTTGCATGCGCAGCCAACCTAAGACTATCGTGGAGTCTGTCCAAAATATTATGTGATCAAAATTACAGCGAAGCGAATTTCGAACCTTATCATATAGCCTAGCGCCAATTAGGGCACCTAAAAGTTCTAACCGTGGGATACTAACGGTTTTCAGCGGCGCGACCTTGCCTTTAGAACATAGCAATCGAACCTTGGCTGTATGATTACTAGCGTTTACAGTTCGAATATAAACGCACGCGCCGTACGCGGCTTGCGAGGCATCAGTAAAAATATGCATCTCTGTAGATAACGAATTAGTATCCATAACATAGCGAGGAACGTGTATTGTTTTCAGGACGGCTAGCGAAGCGAGAAACCGGTTCCACTGACGTGCGATGTTAGTAGGTACGGCGTCGTCCCAATCTAATTTTAATAACCACAGCTGTTGCAATAACATTTTTGCAGTTAAAATGTATGGACTTAAAATGCCCAACGGATCGAAAATTTGAGATGCGTATGATAGAATTATGCGTTTAGTTATAGGTTGACTAATATCAGACTTAAATTGCGTGTTAAAATAAAATTCATCGCTGTCATTATGCCAACCTATACCTAATGTTTTATGATTCGCGTTCTCGCCGACTATTTGCTTAGAAGCGCACGCCGATGACGTCACCGAGGGTTCGCATGTAAAATTGAAAATCCACTTGCGCAGTGGGAAACAACCAGCTTGCAATGCATTAGTTGTTTCTTCGCATAAAATTAACAAAATTTTTTTACTATCGGAACCCGTGATCATGTCGTCGACGTAGAAATCTTCATTAATTATACGAGACACTTCGGTATTTGGGGATTCTATTGCGAGTTGTTTTAAACAACGACAACTTAGAAACGGCGCGGACGCGGTTCCGTAGGTGACCGTGTTGAGGCGATAGACACTGAGTGGCTGCGTGGGTTCATCTCGCCAGAGAATCAGCTGAAGATCACGCTGTTGTTCATTGACGAGGCACTGTCGGTACATCTTCTCGATGTCTGCGCAAGCGACATACCGATGCTGCCTAAAGCGTAAAATAATTGATATGAGGTCACCTTGAATCGGCGGACCTACCAGCTGCAGATCATTATAACTGACCCCCGAGCTTGTAACAGCCCCAGCATCGTAAACGACCCTAAGCTTTGTTGTTAAACTGCTTTCGCGGAATACCCCGTGATGCGGCATAAAATAATGCGGGGTTGAATAGGTTGAAACGCGAGTCATATGACCTAAATTCTCGTATTCATGAAGGAAGTCAGCGTATAATTTTTTATAGGCGGGTGTGCGCTCTAACCGTTTTTCCAGCGCTAGGAAGCGTCGTTCAGCCTGTGAAAATGATTCACCCAGAAGGTCGGGTGATGCCTTAAGGGGTATGGTCACGATGAACCGTCCCTCGTCATCGCGTGTCGTAGTACGAGTGAACAGCTCCTCGCAAGCCCGCTCAGCATCCGTGCGTGTATCCCGATCCCTAGGGAGCTCTTCCAATTCCCAGAACTGACGAAGTTGCGTATCTATAGATTGCGTAAAATTACATTGGATAATGCTATCGTTGCGCGGATTAAATACGATAGATCCCGATATTATCCAACCTAAATGCGTATTTTGTAAATAAGGCCCGTTAGGTAACCTTAAATTACCATCGTGTATTAATTCCCAAAATGTATCTGCACCAATTAAAATATCGATATTTCGGGAATCAAGAAAATGCGGATCTGCCAGCTGTATACTATTAGGTATACGAAACCTAGCGCGTTCATAATGTACAGCGGGCAACGTAGAAGAAATTTGCGGCAATACAAAACAATGTAGTTTAGTAGTGTAAGTAGATATGCGCGATTTTATCTCGATGTCGCATGATTTCGTACATTGCGTCACTGAGTTACCTACACCTCTAATCTCGTGAGTAGATTGCATGAATTCTATCCCTAGTTTTTTACTAAAGGGTTCGCTTATGAAGCTGCGTTCACTTCCATTATCCAGGAGCGCATTTGCGAGTAGGTAAACATTACGTCGAGTCCGTACCTCGATTAGCGCAGTGGACAATAAAACAGGTTGCAAAGAACGATGTGTGCGTTTATCGTTTGAGTGTGCATTACTTGCATATAGGCTTATCGCATCAGCGGGGGAAAGGGGCGGCGGTGCAGAGCTCGATGCATCGGGACCTGCGCCCGCGCCGTTCATTAGTAGACGATTATCTAATGACGAGTGCAACGTTAATGACCCGCTAGTGCTACCTATTGTTTTCGTATCATCCACGGGATGATTTAAATCATCTTTAGGGCAGATTAGGGAATTATGCTTCTTAAAACACCGGCGGCAACAACCATATTTGCAAAATTCGGCTGTGTGGTTGCTGCTTTTCATACAATTTTCGCATAATTTCCTATCGCGAATAAATTTTAGTTTCGATTCCAAATCTGAGTTAATGAATTTCGAACAAGCGTAAAGTTGATGGTCTCCGTTGCATTTAATGCACCTTTTAGGCGTGGAGTGACGTTCGTGCGGTTTAGTGGTGGAAACATTGCATTTTGTGGATGACTTCGCGTTGATCTTAACTTCTTTGGACTCTTTATTATGTTGTGAATTATTATGTGAACCCTGCAATGTTTCTAGCATATCCGCTCGATTCTTGAGGAAGTTAATTAAATCATCAACCTTTAACTTTGATTTGGAATCGTCATTGTTTGTTATCAAAGTGCCTTTATGCTGCTCCCACTCGCGTTCAGTGATTTTATCGAGCTTAGACACAATGATATAGATAATTATCGTATCCCACGAGTCTACGGGTTCCCCTAGGATCTTTAATGCGCGTAAATTCTTAAGAATAGTGTCACTTAATGTTCGAATTGAAGCAGGGGACTCTTTACTCAACGGTTGAATATTAAATATAGTTTTGACGTGATTATGCACTAATAATCTGCTGTTATTATAGCGATTGAGTAAAAGGTCCCACGCGACAGAATAATTGTCAGACGTGAACTCTAATGCGTCGATGACTAGCTCGGCACTACCCTTCAGCGAAGATTTCAGGTAGTGGAATTTCTGGATACTGGTTAGTGCGTCTGAATCGTGTACCAGTGATTGAAATGTATCCCGAAATTCCAGCCAGTGCTCGTATGCTCCATCGAAGGATGGCAATGTTATGGTAGGTAGTTTTACAGAGCGTAAATGACTACTTGCGCATGTATTTGAACAAGATGAGACCTTACTACTACTGCTACCACTGCTATTTAACAATAACTCTGCCTGCGACAAGGTACTGTAGTAACAGTCCTCAAACTGTTCCCTTTGCGTCAACTGATCGTCGAGATCAGCTTCGCTGACACATTCTTCGATCCTAGACTGAATGTTGTTAAATTCGCGATATAGATTCGTGACACCCTCAATGCGTAGTTTCAAATCGATTTTGTTTTGTGCTGTAGCTACTTTTATATCGAAATTGTTTATATAAGTGCCGAATTTTGTTAGTCGACCTTTGAGGGTGCCGCGTTTTTTAGTGAGTTCGCGTACTAATAACTCTAATTTATCGTCACTTAACCCTAGTTGTGGGGATTTATCGCGACTGGCCATTTTGTATCGTGGGAGTGCAAAATTACGTTATGCGTTTTTAATCACAGCACAGTAGGATTAAACAAGCTAGATATGGGTGGGTGATTCGTGGATAGGTTGACCGTACCTACCTTGCGCGTCTCGGAGTCGGTAGTCTTCCAGATCCAAACCACGTCGCGCCCTTGTTCTTCGTCGTGAATCGTGATATTCGATGGATGTATTCCACAGGTCGCCGTGTTCCGTGCGTAGATTGGCGAAGAAGGACCACAGAATTATGTTTGCGCTTCTGAATGATATACTGTGCTTGATAATGATGTATTTAATCAGCTACCAGAGTTTAAAATTTACATAGTTTGAAAAACAGGAGAATATGCGTAACGATTCTATAATTGCGAATTTGCGAATGACATTGCGAAAAAATATGGCCGATTTCAAATTGACGATTTTGATACGTGGACCAATCGGCGCCCACGTCTTTTTAAGCGCTCCCTAGACGCTCCAACACTAACCTAACCTAAAGTTTGCGCGCGAGTTGAATGCACAGTAAATATATAGTGCCACATACATTTACTCTACATTCAACTCGCGCGCGAACTGTATAAGAAAGAGACAAGAAAACGTAAAAACAATAAATATTACAAAAATGAATACTCAGAACATTGAACGGTTCACGATCTGTCGACAGTTTACAATCTCGCGAGATAGAAACCGTTAGATTATAATCTAACGGTTTTTACAATTTTACGGTCACAGATGTAAGGATTGATGGATGGATGGATGGATGTTTGTTACCCAATCACGCCAGAATGACTGAACGGATCTGGATGAAATTTGGCACAGAGATAGATTATAGTCTGGAATAACACATAGGGTAGGTACGTTTTATCCCGGAAAATTAAAGAGAAAGCTTGGAAACCAAAACACCTAATTCGACGCGTACGAAGTCGCGGGCATCAGCTAGTTATTTAAATACTACCAGATGATGCCCGCGACTTCATCCTTTGAAGAGTGTAACAGTAAAAAGTTTAATAGTACAGGTGACATCGCAGTCAATGGCTAACTTGTAGTAGCAAAAAAAAACACCGCGTTAAAGGTACCTACTGCCAAAGTAAAGCGCGGTAAAACAGGTAGAGTATTTACTGTTATTGTGCTATAAAGTTTCAACAGCTTATAGGGGGCTCTTAATTGGCTCCTACAATGTTCATCTTAAGAGCGGGTACAAAGTGAAAATGCCAGTTTTAGATTTGATTTTTACAATAGTAGATCAAGTTTCACCTACCCGAAAAAAAACATATAAATATTACACCATAATGTCAAGAGACTGGATACGTAAAAACATAAAAGAATAAAATTTTATCGATAAAAAAAATTTACGAAGTTAGGTCTAATTTTCGACTAATTTCAATTTATTTTCAATGTAATACATATTACAGAGCTAAAATTTTAATATGTAATGCCAATTAATATTACCAAGGGCTCACCTAAGCGATTTTTAAAAAAAAACTATATTTTAAGAGATTTATAATAAGAGATTTTTGGCGTTTACTACATTCCTATTCCGCGCAAAACGCGATCGTCTGTCGCACCTGACACGAGGCTTGGGGCATATTTTTTTTCATCAATTAGTCGCGATCCCTCCATTGAGACGAGAAGACTGTATTTCTGTGCTCGAGCGCCGATAAATTATTTTGTTTTGTATTTTTTAGATATAGCGTGTACATATAAAATAGAGATTGTGTGTTTGCATATATAGCGTGTATATAAATTAGAGATTCTGTATTTTTTAAATTGTTTGGCTGTGTAATAAGGACCTAGAAAAGATGGAAAATAAAAAAAACAAAATAATACGCAGCAAAAGAGAACATAAGAAGTTTAAAATTCAAGTGATGGCTAATTGTCAGAGGTAAGTATTTCTTTGAAATTTTTTATACTTTTACTTTTGATAGGTAAATAAACTATCTACTATCGCTTCGTACTATCGCTTTAAAATATCGACCTTTACCCTTTGACTTTAGAGCGCAGAATTCAATGTGCTGAGTGCTAAAGCAATGACGGCACGGGTAGTATATGCAAAAAAGTACGATGGTTTTTAATAATAATAGTTTTTCTTTATTTTTATATGACCAGTATTGCGTGCAGTTGTTGCAATTACAATGTATGTTTCATTAGTATATTTACGGCTCTAGGTCAATAGGTTGATAGATCAGTCAGTCAGTCAGTCACCTTTTCCTTTTATATATTTAGATTGTAAAAATAACTGTAGGATGGAATTATGGTCATAGTTCGTATAGTAAAATACTTATGATTTACAATAATGAATTTCTGTTTCAGAGTTGTTTCAGCACATAAAAATAGACCACAAGCTAAAGAATTGGATATGACTGAAATCGTAAACGAGAGTCCCTCAAATGGGTAAGTTCATTACAACTTGTCAATGTAGGCAACAATAAAAATAGGTTTTTTAAAGAACGGTCAAATTATCACTTGGTAATCTAATTTGATTTTTTTAGCAATTATTATCTTTTATTATTATTTATTATTATCTTTTTCAGACCTACGATTGGAGTTTTAGAGAATGTTGGGGTGTCGGAAGAACTTGATCCAAAAAGTGACGAATGTCTTGCACCAGAACGGTATGTTTTGAAATATGTATGTGTATGTAAAATATCTCACAAATTAAAATTCATCCTAGGTTTAATGCTTAACTTTTTTTTTAATTTCAGTAACATCAAACCTCAAGTCTACAAAAGGAAAAAGGCAATTTAAAAAAAAAAGGAGACTAAAAAATCAACAAATGAAAATATCTGCGATGCTAGTGAACGACTTATAATAGATAAAGTGTACTTTTTGAAAAGCTTCTACAATAAGCTCCCAGAAGACATGTTGAAGATGTCTCTGAATAAGTTCAAAGTTAATGTAAAACGTAAACTCATTGAAAAATCTTATTACCATGTAAAGGACTATTTAAACGACAAGGAAGCCTGGCAATTATTTGCTCTAATGTCTCTGATAGTTCCTTAGTAAGAATATTTGTGAGATGGTGATAATAAAAAAAAACAAAACCCGGCTGAGTTTGTTGTGGGCTCTTCTCAGACCAGGGCGCGTTTGGAACCCTCGTCGCTTTAGTTTTAAGATAACGTTACCCATTATCACCATCATGCTTTTTAAGTAATTTTTAGACGAAAATAAGTGTACCTACAGTGTAACGATATTTAATAAATAAATGACTATGACTAAACAATTTTCGTTTTCGTTTCAACATAGTTTTCGTTTTGACATACCTATTTTTCGTTTCAACGTATTTTCAATATAATCGATTTTTTGATTTTCGATTTCTCCCTTTTTTCGCTTTTGTGCAAATTTACATTACTCCAACGAAAGGAAGTCGTTCATTGACGCTGTTCCGAATGCTGATGTGGATCTGGAAGTTCCAGCCATCACACACATGAGATTCTGGTCTCCTGCAGAACTAAGTGAGCAGTGGACACGCAGGAAGCCGTTCTTGCCGCTTATTATAAGTTATCTTACTTTGAAAATTAAAAGTACTAATTATTTTTTCATGGCCACATTTTAATTTTGTTTTGTGATGTAACCACAAATTTTTCCATTCATTTGTGCTATAAGACCTACCGACCTGCCAAATTTCATGATTCTAGGTCAACGGGAAGTACCCTATAGGTTTCTTGACAGACGTACAACGAAGTGATCCTTTAAGGGTGCCTAAAAATACTGTTAGTACTAGCTGATTCCCGCGACTTCGTCCGCGTGGATTGAGGTTTTTCTGTTCCCGCGGGAACTCTTTAATTTTCCGGGCTAAAAAGTGGCCTATGTGCTATTCCAGACTATAATCTATCTCTATGCCAAATTTCATCCAGATCCGTTCAGCCGTTGGAGCTTGATTGAGTAACAAACATCCATACATCCATACATTCATCCAAACTTTCGCATTTATTGACCGAGCGAAGCGAAGGTCTCTGAGTCTACTTGGGTGAATTGGCACTTGTCCGTCCGTCCGTCCGTCCGTCCGTCCGTCCGTCCGTCCGTCTGTCAGAGCATTATAACTTCTGAATTACTGAACGCAATTACTTCAGCTTTAAATATAATATGTAAACCAATGGCCTCCCGCCGAATATGGCTTAAAAAATAATAAAAATCTTTATTTCAGGGGGGCTCTCATAGAAGCGAATGCGAAGTAAAATATTTTTTATAAAGTTACATAGGGTTGCGGTATATCATTTTATAGATAATTAGGAATAGAGTCCAAAAATATTTTTTTTTTAATTTTTCCCCCAAAATTGACGAAATGGGGGGCTTTCAAAGTGGTGATTTTCTAACGTCCAAAGATGACCTCAGAACTCTAAATTTTCTGAAAGGATGAGCCTGAAACTTGATCAATTATTTCAATTATATCCTGTACTTGAACAACAAATACTAAAATTAGATAAATATTGTAAGGAAACGGAATTATTTAATTTTTAATGAGCTTCAGTATTTTTAACAGAACTTCACATTTATGTCAATAGATGGCGCCGCGAGGTCTTAGTTCGGGGCGAACCACTAGTAATATTTATTTGATGATTGTGTGTTAAATAACCCTAAAAAACCCCATAAATAATGAAAGATATAACTACCTTTGTGTATTTATCAGCATCGAAGAATATGTTTAGGGTTCCGAAATGAGGCTAGGTGATCCGATATGCAATATGCACTTGCTGGTTTTTATCTGATTATCTTACCTATACTGTGCACGAGCGCCCGAGACGGGGCAGCCATTGGGCGCTCGGGCACGCTCGGATTTACCCGGCACCGCGTAGGATTTGAGTCGTGACGAAAGCGGGACGCGTGAGGCGCGCGGGTGAAATCTGATTTTTTGCTCGCTTTGTACCCGCTCTTAACGATCATTGCTTAACGATCGCCACTACTAGGCTTCTAATTGCTCTAGACACATTTCTCTTTGGAGCCCTAATCCATTGCACTATATGATCGGTCTAACGCACTTTATTACACGACTGCCCAAAAAAGGAGTGTAATGTTTTCAGGGTTCATGTTATGTATTAGGTATGTTGATCCTCCACGGACCCTCCAGGTGGCCTACGTTGTCACTTGTCGCGTAAGTTGATAGTTTGCCATTTTCTATGCGTTGCGTCGCAAGTTTATGTTCTACAATGATAGGAACTGTTTGTTACGATTGTACTTCTATATTTGAGATTAGACTGCCTCGTTGGTCTAGTGGTTAGCATGTTCGACTGCGGCCGACGAGGTCCCGGGTTCGGGCTATAAGAAGTATTGGGTTTTTCTAACAAGAAATTCTCAATACTAGCCCGGTGTTACGAAGTTACGGATTTTCAGCTCCGTGACTGCACCTGATCTCTGTCCGGTCGTGTGGGATTTTCCATCCCACCAGGCTACGAGAGTAAAGGAACAGAAAGTGCACCTGTGCACACACTTGTGCATTATAATATCTCCGGCGCAGAGGGCCAATCTCTCTGGAGAAAGGCAGCCGTGACCGAAATTCCGTGACGTGCCGTGACGTTATTATCATTACTAGCTGATGCCCGCGACTTCGTCCGCGAATAAGTTTTTTGATTCCCGCTGGAACTACTTCATTTTCCGGGATAAAAAGTAGCCTATGTCACTCTCCAGGTCCTTAACTATACCCATTCCAAAACTCACATCGATCCGGTGCTCCGTTGTAACGTGATTGAAGGACAAACCAATAAACCAACACACTTTCGCATTTATAATATTAGCATGAAATATTAGTATGATTGCAGGGAACATAATGATTATTACCCTATTCTTTAGTCGTGTAGTGGGGGTAAAAAGGTGTTGTGTTTGCATTACACGCCACCATCACACTCGCGTCGTGACCTAGTTTCCTAATTCGAGTTAAATTATCGTCCTACCCTCCCGTTGCTTACCACACATTAGACCATTTTACACTTGATTTAATTTACCTGACACATGTTGTCGCAGAATGTCGCGGGCTTCCAATACATTGAGTTCACACAAAATGTACCTACCTACTATAGTTTTTACCGAAATTTCCAACTTCCTTGAAAAGGTGACTGACTGATCTATCAACACACAAGTCAAACCACCACTCATAAATCTGGCTGAAATTTGGAATTCAGATAGCTATTATGACGTAATGTAGACATCCGCTAAGAAAGAGTTTTTGAAAAGTCAACCCCTACGGGGGTAAATTATAAATCTTTGTACTTTGTCTGGCATAAGCCAAGGTAATAATACCTATAATATATACCTCTGCCCAGCTCATAAGTTATTTAAGTATCACCTGCTAGCTCTTCTCAGTGAAATCTGCTGTCAAACCCTACGGTAGAGTCAGGACAAGACGTAGGTAGATACTTATTACGATAATTGACACAAGTACATGAAATAAATCTTAGTTAGAGTTATTCAGTTCATTTGTTTCATGTTTTGTGAGTTACGTCCTCATCGAAATTATCCGTCAATTATTGCTTTAAACAATTAAGTATCTTTAAAGAACAGTCATATTATGCAATTAAAATATTCGAACAATACTTAAAAACAAAGAGACAGAACAAAGAAAATCCAAGAAAATGTATAGCAAAGATTCACATAGCGATAAGACTGTTCGTAGACATAAAGGTACGTAGGTACCTCGCGTAGTTGTACTCGTACCTACCTAGTTGGTATGAAAGTAATAGGGCATTGTGGTGGTACGTCAGCGCTGGCCTACTTCCCCGATTCCCGCTAAATTGTCACCATACGCTGCAGTTTACATTGCTGACAGCCGATTGCACCTCATATAGTCCAATAAACTTAACTGGCCCGGTGGCCATAATTGGAACAAATTTTAACAAACTGTTTAGTATTTGTTTATAATTATTTATTAGCAACTTTAAATGTGATCATTGCGACGCTCTCACAGATAAGTTTGTGGAACTGTACAATTTTATTTTAACTACCTCCCTGGGGTAGTGCTGAGCGCCGTGGTCTTATAAGTGAGATGTTCCGGGTTCAATCACCGGCAGCGTCAATTTGGGAATTTATAATTACCTACTGAATTTGCTCTAGCCTGACCTGGTGGGAGGCTTCGGCCGTGGCGTGTCACCTTTCGCAAATTATCCTTGCGATTTAGCGTTCCGATACGCCGTGTCGAATTTCGGAGCGAATACAATATGAGCAATAGCTACTTCTCGTCGATGACTTCCTCAGTTGGATTATCCTGGCTAAAAGACGTTCAGATCGGTAAAGCTACAAATCGGCTTTAGTAAAAGAATTAGAATTGGACGGATTTGATAAATAAAACCTTTTCATATTTATAGTTACGGACTTAGGATCAAAAATATTTACCTGACTATACCTTTAACACAAAAATACGCGCCGCACTCGGCCCTATTAATTCAAGAATGTGTGATTATTTTAACGTTTTTCACGGTTTCTTTCTTCACAGTTTTCACGGTGTTTCCGGTTGTTATGTATATTTATAATGTGTGATTAGATGATACCCGCGACTCCGTCATCGTAGATTCAGATTTACAAAATTAGAAGAAAATCTCCTAGACTGTAATATACTATTGATTTATTTGGGAAGAGCGAAATCACCTACATTAACGCGAGTGCATAGAAAAGACTTCGTCGTCTGGTCCCGCCATTTCTAAAGTTTAGCGTTCCACATTCAAATTTGAAGTTTTCTCAGTCGCCATTAGTGGAATCGCGAATACGAACACGTCTTCTGTTCGGAAATTTATATTGCAGAAGGTTTATGTCGCAAAGTTTTAATTACGAAAAGTATCAAGCTGTAAAATATCATCATTATCATTAGAAACTTTACGCAAGTACCTACTAGATCATTGAGTAGGTATATTAGATCTAGTAATATCAGATCTTTTGTCTTCTCTATGATCTCTTACTGTTTTGTTACACTAATTAGAATCCATTCGAATAAATAGTCCGTGTCGCAAAATAAGCAGAAGTCCTCTAGAGGTAGGGTTGCCATCCGTCCGGGTTTCCCCGGATTAATCCTAGTTTAAAGAGCGTCCACTGTCCAGGGAGCGTACGGGTTTAAAAGTTTTCAAAACACCGCCGGGCGGCGGCCCGTGCGGGAAAAATAAATAAAAATTTACAGTACCTTAATTAAAACTATTTTTTATTTTACTAATTATTATGTTACTTTAAAAAACACACTATTGACATCTCCGGGTTCTAAGCTCCAAAATTCAGGGTTTTCACGCTACTTCTTTCATATTGTAAAGATGGCAACCCTGCCTAGAGGCGGCGCTAGTAGTCGCATGTTTATACAAATGTACGAGTATGTAGGTATAGTCCCACAAACTTGTATTATCTGACCCGCTGACAGCATCGCTAGTAGCTTTATTTGTTTTAATCAGATTTATTTGGGGGCTTTTCTTCACAATACAAGAACGTCAGTCCCATCGTTCCCTGTTAGTAGCTATATGAAAAAAATAAATAAAAAAAAATCTTAACAGGCATAAAAATTTGTTCCAATTTAGGCCACCGGGCCAGATAAGTTGGACGTACTGTAAAATGACCACAAAATGACGTATATGTACCTACCAGTAATTGCCATTAATTGCGGCGGGACTTCTTTTGTGACACGGACTGTAACATTATTTTTAATGCGCTGCAGCGATAGTGATGGATGTAGTAGTTGGATGGATGTAGAAACTTGAAAATATATATCTGTAATAATTCTAAAAAACCATAAATTGATCAGATGACAAAACGGCACGAAGATCACTACATAAAAAACGATTACCATCTTAAAATAGCCAGGTGTGGCGAACCTTTGTCATGAGAAAATAATATCATAAAAAGTCTATTAAAGATATGCTCCTGAACTTAAAATAACCACCGAGTTTCTTGCTGGTTCTTCTCGGTAGGAATGTCATTCCGAACCAGTGGTAGATTCACTTGACGATTCAAAAGTACTTGTAAAAGTTTATTTGAATAAAAAATATTTGATTTGATTTGATTTGATTTGAGTATGATTAATTGATCCTAAAATAGATAGGTATTAATAAAAGGGGCAAAAGCGTATATTCGACTCGCTCCAGAAATGCTAAGGACTAAGTAATGACAGTACTAATACAAAAATAATAACAATTTATTAATACTCTTTTCATGTCTTTGTTTCTTACTAAAAAGAAATATTGTCCGTATTACGATAGATAGGAGGAGATTGGTTACTTTTAATAATAAGAAGGTTGGCTGGAGAAGAATGCTATTAGCGATAAACCTTTATTAATTATTCTTAGAATAGAAACATAATAATTATAGGTAACATACAATATACCTATTACCTAAAAATAACACACTAAAATAGGATTTCTTAAAATAGTATAATAAATTACATACCTACTCGAATATGAAATTAGTTTATCTTATTATAACTAATACAGGAGGAACTTTTCACTTTTGATCTCATATCCCTGTATCGAAGGTAAACTATGCCAAAAGACCAAAAGCATAGAATACTAACTATGCTAAAAGTCTGAACTGAGCATCAAATCTTTAACTTATCCGACCCGGTGAAGCGTCGCTAGTAAAAAAAACACATAAATCAAAAATAAAATAAAAACACAAACTAAACAGGCATAAAAGTTAGTTCCAATTTTGGCCACTGGGTCAGATAAGTTAGTGGTAGGTACCTATACATAATCTATAAAAAGGTTGACAACCCCTGACACTCTTGGCATAGAGCATAGAGGCGGCTAGATCAAGTAAGAACCGGTGTAATTTGTATCCAATCCAGACAGTTTATGACAATCGGTTAGCAATAAATTCGCACGGGCGTTTATTAAAATGGTCCATTAAATAAGATCAACATAATTATGATTTATTATATAATATGTTATTACGTTCAAAAACTCCGCCTTGGGCAGTTAATAAATATTTCTATTTGCACGTTTATGTATAATTAATTTAATAAAATTTCATTTTTAATCATAGAGAAAATAGGAACCCACGGCTGCCAATATTTTTTGAGTTCTTTAGGTCCTTTTTGAAGTAAAACTTAGATAGTTCGTAGGACAACTTAAATAGGCTGATCCTTGCATGGGCATAATTGAGGACCGAGAGTGACATATAGGCTACTTTTATCGGGAAAATTATGGAGTTCCCGCGGGAATAAAAACATATTCCACGCGGATAAAGTCGCGGGCATCTGCTGCTATCTATTATATCCTAGTAGCTAACTAGTTCGCAACATAATACTGACTAATGTTCCTGAAACCCCGCATTAGCAAAACGAATCGATTCTAAATCGACTATTGTTTAGACTTTAGAGTAGGTATAATTAAGACGTCGGGTTCCGCATAAAATACCGATATTTCATTTCATGCCTACACGTCCAATCGCCCACGTAGGTACGCGATTGTATCATTTCTACTTTACGGACTTAATTAAGGTAAGACTTAACTTTTAAATGTACTAAACTAGTCGGGAAATAAAGCATGCCTGCAATCGAAATCCAACGAGAGATTTCATATTAATATTATAAATGCGAAAGTGTCTGTCTGTCTGCTACGCTTTAACGGCCCGTCTTTTTAACCGATATTGATTTAATTGATTCATTGATTTGCTTGAAACATGGGTTACATTACAGATAGGTGAGATAGGTAGTAGAAATATAGATACTTAGAAATTGATTGGTATATGGATAGGTCGTATTCCGGGGAAGGACATCCTAAGGCTAATAAAACGCGGTCGAAGTCGCGGGCATCATCTAGTATCATTAGATTCAGGTCCAGATACTTTATTCGCATAGTATAGTAGTATACTTATAGTATATAGCAGTAAGTATACGAGCATGTCGCAAGGCGCAAGGCGCAAGGTAATATTAATATTTATTCAATTTAATACCACTCCCGCACGTCGATAATGGATTTCCTGCAATTTGCCATTCAATATTCAATTCGAAAATCAATCAATAGGTACTAATATTATATTTTGCGAAAATGTGTGTCTGTCTGCTACGCTTTCACGACCCATCTGTTCAACCGATTTTGATGAAATTTGGTACAGAGATAGTTTACATCCCATGAAAGGACAATCCTCTTTTTATCCCGGAAAATTCAAGATTTCCCGCGGGAATCAAAAACCTTAATCCACGAGGACATCGAAGTCGCGGGCATCATCTAATTCTAGTATACTAAGTACAGTACAATATAAATCTATGTATAGCGTGCTAACCCCTAAGCAGATTTGAAGCGTTTCGCAATACAACTTGTACCTACTGGCACTGGTGGATAAGCGAACTAGCTACTCAGATATTGGTGCTCATTATTGATAAATGCACGTTTCGGGTGTTACAGCCGAAGGGCTGCACTTAGGCAATTAGGGTTGCCACAACTCGTGATTTCAACACATCTCCACGCCGCGGCATCGGTAGTGGGCCGGATGCGTGAGTCTTCTCTCAGAATAACAATAAAAGTAACGAAAATAGCTTAACGGTCCATCATCTCATCCCAACCCCATAGCAGCTTGCGAAGCTGAAGCGACCATTTGCCTCGACATAGATCGCAAAATGTATGAAAATTGGCGAGAAAAAGCATTGTAAAGGTCTAGCTCAACTTGAGATGCACGGATCGGCACGGCTCGTAGCGGCAATTATTATTTGCATTAAGTAGTGCCACGTCGCTTAAGGCGAGTCACCTCCAAGATTTTAGGAGGTGAGGTGTGGGGTGCCGCCCGCGCGTCTCGCGGTACATTTCTCGTAGAGACTGGCGGGGAAGCGGGCAGCGCGGTATATTCTGAAACCGCTTGGCAACGTTCAAGTTCTGGGATTAATTTGAATTAAATAGATATAGGACTTCAGTTTGAAATAAATTGTAGCAGGTTCTCATTAATACTTCAAGAGGAATTTATCCATATAAAAATGATGAGCAGAGTCGAAAATTTTATTAATAAAAAAATCGTTTTAAACTTTTTATTTAGCCTATTTCAAGATTTTTTTTGATCGAGTAAAGTACATCCTATCGTGTAACAAATTAGCACATTCTTTAGACAATATCTTTAAGTGTATCGGATATTTTTTGTAAGACCGTTATTTAATAGTAAATGCCGAAAAAATTTTATCTAGCAAACCAGTTTTCACCGCTGAGCTGAGGTGACTCGCCTTAAATGGTCCCAACTTCATACAACCTCATACAAATAATACCAATGTAGGTAGGTACTATTAGTTACCTATTCTGTGATAATACTTGCCGCTACGTGCCGCGCCACTGATGTGGGGCTAAACCTGGCGACTCAGCACCGGAAAACACAATGTGGGCAAACGAAATCAAGCAAGTCACAACTGGAACTGCTGAATCCAAGCGGAGATTTGACGTATCAAAGTCTCTACATTATAGAATAAAGACGATCTGTCCAGCACTGGAGGTCTATCGATTAACGACGACGATTTTGTGTAGGTATTATAAATTTAAAAAATTGTAAGTTGATTAAACTGAAAGTTGACAACCCTACTAATTCTTCCGTATCTACAGGTAGGTACTTAATAGGTGTCTAGAACGCAGTTATATAGATAAACTACAAGCCAGACCTGTAGGCTAAGTATACATTGTAAATACTGGTTGACGTAGTTAAGAGCGTTGCACTAATAGGTAAGACATCAATTATTGGTCCTAGGATTCGAGCTGCAGGGGAAAACGGTTCAACTTAGGTACAGTTGGTATACCTACCTGATATACAAGCTTGACGATTAAGGGGGCTCATTTTTTGCCAGCAAAAACTGTGGTATTTCCAGACCTAATACCTATACACAGGCAGTCTTGAAAACATGCCTTCTCGTTGTCAAAAGAGAGTAGGTAGTTAGTGCAAGAGTAGGAGTGCCTCATTAAAAAATTGCTTGTAGCTATGTACTAGACAGATCCTGCAATAACAGTGATCATGCGCAGGACCGACGGCTTTACGTACTCTCAGAGGCACGGGGGTGAAACACCGCCAACTTCCTTACTCCGGGCTAGTACTGAGAATTTCTTAGAAAACCCAATACTTGTTTGGCCCGACCCGGGAATCGAACCCGGGACCTCATCGGCCGCAGTCGAACATGCTAACCACTAGTAGACCAAGGAGGCAATTTTTTTATACGTATTACTTAATACTACTTATGCCCGTTTTCACCACCTAAGAGCTTAGATAGGTACGGACCGTACCTACCTACTACGGCCCGTGGTCTCGCTAGGTTGACCCATGATGGGACCCTAAGATGGGACCACGATAAAGTAGGAAATCGCAGCAGGTATAAATAAAAGTCACATTTATTTAAATGTATTTAAGTGTATTAGCAACGTTGGTACATGAGATTACTGGATAATACTGTCGTGGATTATTGAGACGAATCCGTCCACCAATAACATCGAGTGTCCGGACGAGTACAAAACGTATTAGTCTTCAATAAAAACGTGCACGCCCTAAATGCTTATAATATAGTATTCAATACAACTCGCATTTACTCGTCCTATTACATCTATATAAATTCATACTGAGTTATTTTCAGGGTTTGAAAATATTGGATGTCAATCCAAGCGGCGAAAATAATTAATTTATCAGTATGTCTGTTTCTTTCTATAAGTTGAGTAATGAAAAGGATAGACAGTGAACTCTTCAATTGTAAATATCGATACACGTACCGAGTAAAGTATCGATATTTATACAGAGCATAATTAACGAAAATTGTCAGGACTAAAATTAACCTATTCATTTGGTCAGCATTTACTAATTTTTTTTTCAGTTATTCATATAAAAACAAAAGTTACAAACTTAGTCTATTTGGTGTAGCATAAACTCAACTGAGTTTTACTCACTGTTACTTTTTACTTTGTTTTTACTGTTACTTGAGTAGTATTAAAATGGAAAGAAATAGATGCACTGATTTTTGAAGTGAAACTACTTTAGAATCGTGATTTGAAAATTCAATGAAACGGAAAAGAGACAAAGATATAGGATAGGATTTAGCCTGCGAGAGAATGAAATAGAATACAAGTTATCTTTATCTCATTCTCTCGTAGGCTACTTTTCTAAAGTTTCACTTCTGCCGTGTGTGAATTGCACACACACTTTTTTTAACTAAATTTTTCGCCAAATATTGTGTTATAATTTGTTGCTATAGTTGATATAATTAATAAAATCATGAAATGAAAATATCTAAACAGCCAAAAAAACTTTATAAATAGTGTGCTCGTAGTTAATAAGTAAGTATATCTATTGAATTTTTCTGTATTGTAATAATTATGTCTTAGTTAATATAATATTATTCTGTCAAAATATTCCTTAGCAAATACTTAGCAGGTGAAAATTGAATCTGAAAAAAAACGATCTTATTGAAAACGATTATTCGTGATAAATATCATTACTATTTTCTATCGATAATTTTCAAACCCTGGTAATTAAATTATTTAGGTCACTACTATATAAAATGTGAGCATTCATACAGGTAGGATTTTTATTTTATTAAATATTCGACTAGTACAAGATTTTTTAAATTATTTCAAACGTCAACTTTCCATACTAACTCCATATTCATTCATACACTCAGAATCACTTGATACAAACTTGCAATATTATCGCTAGATAATTTTAACTATTCAATTATATACTATAAAAAGTTACTAACAATGTCTAATACCCAATTGCGTAAAAAATGTGAAAATAATATTGTGGATAATGTATAAAAACCAATGGAAGCCTATAACATTGATACGGACAAAGATGTATCTTCATAGAGTCGTATTTTGTAACTAAACGACTCTAAAAAGATTATAAAAGATATAATTATTCAAGTCTCTTCAAACAAATCCTTTTATTTTAATTAGCAGTCAATCAAGTTATAATATTTATCCTATAGTTAAAACGTACCTATGCGACAGTAGGCCTTTTGTAATAAAATATACAGTAAAAATAATAAAAAATTAAAGACAAAAAAAAATAGCGGAAATCAAGGGAAATAAAAAGAAAACGAAATCAAATAAAAATCATTCTTTAATTTTCGGTGTGTATAATATAATTTTCTTTATGTTAGAATGAATATTTCCTATTAAAATCTACTTACAACATGACATAAGACAAACTATTCAATACAGCTAAATAATGTCGCAACGACAAAATTAAGAATGAATAATTATTTTGTTAAATAAAATTTCATTAATAAAACTTTAAAATAAAATATAAATAAATCGAGTATTACTGTTCCAACAACACTATAATAAGTCCGCGGTGTGACCACAGACAATAATATAATTATCATTTAAATTGTGGTGTAACACTAAGACAGTGAAGTGTATAACTTAAAAACTACTATAAATCTTCAAGAGATCTTGTGGGTATCGCGGCAATACTTAAAGTATTTCATATTTTATTTCAAGAAAAATACTTGAAATATGATCCAAAAAAATTTAAAATTGGTTTAAATACAAGGTCTTTAAATGTTTACTTGCAACACCAAATCGCAAGACCTGTCTTTAATAGTGTATGAAGGAAAAAGTCTAGTCTTGTCGATGGAATTAGACAATCGATATTCGATATACAGTAGTATTAACGTAATTAGTATTTTTTTCTATACAACAATACTTAGAGAGTGTTAGATAATATCAAAGATGATACATTACATTACAATACAATTAAACGATATAATATCAAGTTAATCGATACCCCTAATAATGCCTATAATTGTCTAATAACATAATACAAATGAAAACCATAAATAGAAAAATATCATTATGATTAAATAATATGATTAAAAAAACATTGAAATCTCTTACATCTAAACCGAAATATTTGTAATCTGTGGATTTATTTTTAATCAAAAAGGTTCGCTTCATAGAAGCGACATCGCCCTGGCAAGCAATATTGTATTGAAAAAACTGTTTCTCACAGTTGTTTACAGTAAAAATATCATACAAAACTTACATACAACATGGATCATAATCATACAACATGGGTTGGGCGTTTCGTTACCAATGTAACTCCAAGAATTTATTTCTTAGAACTTAAAGAACATTATATTATATACCACACAGCTTAGGTTTCGGTATCGTACCGAAACGATATATCGCTTGGGAGGCATTCTGTATGTATGGAGACATCGAAATGACGCAAACCAGATGGCGCTACTAGTTTAATAGATGGCGCTTCAGTTTATATTGTAGAGTCGAAAATGTTGTAGAATAATTAGTAGCCCCCTGGCGATCATATACATAAAAATGTGTCAGTATATCTGTTTGTACATACGCCCAAACCATGATATACGAGTGTGACGTCACTTAAATCATATAATGCACTGGATGAGGGTAGTTTTGTACCAGGTTACTCAGTCGAACGTTACTCTGCGGACGTTTGGAAATGCATTGTTGTGCATAAAATACATCGAAATAGAACATCACAATAACCCTTACGTTAACCGCCTTATATCTTTAAATACATTATAATATTTATTATGGTCCTAGAGCTGGCGGAATGTTATGAGAAGCTACTTGAAAAGGAAGCTGAACGTTTCTAATACAATACCTCTCTACAAATACCTCATCAAATAAGCATAGACTTTGTAAGAAGCGATTGAGTATATTTTTTTCAGACGCGAACGTTACATTCGTATGTATTTGAAATTAGAACAGAATAAAAAAAACAGTACAGCTCATTTGAGCTACCATCTTTTATCAATTTTTATTAAACGTACTAATAGGTAAAAAAACTAAACCCTATTTTATTTTCAAACGCATTTGATTTTTTTTAACCGACTTCCAAAGAGGAGTTTCTCAATTTGGCTTTGAGTTTTTTCAGCTTGCATAAAAGTTAAACAATCATGCTTAATGCGAACCAATGTAAGAAGTCTAGAATAGCACGCTTGCCGTAAAAAATACTCATGATACATATTGACTGTACCATTTAAATGTTAGTTTACTGGCTGGTGAGCAATACATCTTAACTAACATTCCTTAATCGCGAATCAACCAGTCTAGTTTTTCGTACCAACACGTAACATTATAAAGAGACAATGTGGCCAATTCTGTATAACACAATCTCTAAACTAAACTAAAATAACAGCTTTAAATCTAGTTCTGCCCTTTGCCGCGCGGAGTATTATGAAAGGGTTAGCCATATTTTTAATTCTGTCATTTTCGTTTAGTTTAAAGATTGTGCACTACAGAATATAGTATACTGCAAACTTTTAGTCTTTATCAAGTAACTTCTAAAAAAATCCACCAGCTCTCCGGCTAATAAGTTCGATTATGTGAAATAAATAGCTACAACACTAAAACTAAAACAATAATAAAAAACGGAGGGAGACCGCCTATCGAAGTCCTAATCTAAAGCTGCCGACTTCACAATCGCGTTATATTTCATAATTCTTTGTTTGAGAGATCAATACCGCTCCGTTGGCGAGTTTTTATACTATACTGTACTTTTTTATTACTTAAGGTAGATTTTGAGTTATGCGACCGCGACGCGTGTTTGGTGTGTTTCGTGTAAGGTGTGGAATGCCTCTCAACACATGTATGTATTCTGTGTATGTATGTTACTTTACGGAAGTCCATGATAATGAAGGAACTAGAAGTTTAATTCGCTATAATAATAGGTAAATCTATGTGGTACAGTATGTATCCCGCACTTATAGCCCGCGATATTCACCACATTACAGAACATACATTAACGTATAACTTAAGCGACTTCAAGGCAAGAGTGAATAGGCATCTTCTAGGCAAGCGCGCTCCAACCTAGACCTCATCATTGCCTTGTATTAACCATGATTGTCGCCAAGCGCAAGCCTATTTTGCAATTTTAAAAAAACTTTTGTTTGGAAATGTATGAAAAGCATGCATGGTGCGCGACCTTTGCATCCATTCGTACAATTACTGTCGCAGTCGCGTACCGCAAAGTGTACTTTATAAGTAGCCCTCAAAAGCTTTCCATACAATTATATACAAAGTAGTGCGCAAGATGTTAAGATATCTTACAAGTGGCACGCGTCGCAGTCGCGTATTGTGAACTCCACCTTAAGATTTTCCAATTTATAGGAGCATGTTATCCTTTCGTGCCGCAATTTTTGAGACACAATTTATTCGTTTTAGATTTATGGAAAAATCTTCAATAATCAATTCAGGAAAGGATAGTTTTATGACAGTCATTGAAATGATCGTGTGATCGTTTATACAAATGCGTATAAGTTATAGCATAATGTGGCCAATTCTGTATAATACAATTTCTAAACTAAACTAAAATGACAGTTTTAAATCTAGTTCTGTCCCTTTCCGCAGGGAGTATTATGAAAGGGTTAGCAATATTCTTAATGCTGTCATTTTAGTTTAGTTTAGAGAATTAGTGCACTACAGAATCAGCCCTTTGTAGGTGTCTCAGAATGTGTCTTTTGTAGGTACTAAAAGCTGAAGTCATTTTCGATGATACATTTTTTCGATTTCTCAATCGTTATTTTATTATGAGATGTTAAAACACTTCAAATTATATTAATTAACACTGTGTAATACCGTCAAGCAGTTTCTTTAAAAAAATTTTTTTCAAAGTACTGTCGACCACAAAAGTGTTAACCGTCAATATTCTGTCAGAAACTTTGACAATTAACAGAACATTTAAAACACGATAGCTGCATGAAATGATGACTTTTCCATATAAGTTTAAATCACTAACAGATCACACACAATGCAGTGAAATATTCAACAAATGACAGTGCGTATCTACAAACTGAAATGTTAAAGCTTACACGTACAATCGAATAATGCTCTTAACTCTATATAAAAGACGGATATTCCTTAAGTATATAAGAGGACAATAGACACCTATATTACATTATTCAAAGGTTCTGGAATGAATACAAAATATTACAAAAACTTCATATCGCATTATCATCTATTAACCCCAACCAATCGTAATATTTACGACGGCCAACGGCCAAGCACTGAATCGGATCTTCATTATAGAGCAAGTGATTTCCTTGACATTTGTGTATTGTGGTATGGACAAAATGTCAAAAACTGTCACTTAATAATTGATCTTGATAAACATTTCAATACTGTTCAGTGTTCGGCCATTGTATAATATTTGGGCTAAGTGTCTACTGTGTACAATATAAATAATAACAATATTCAAATCCTGAATATTATAAAGTACATTATGGTTAAGATAATACGTTGTCCGTTAATTTTACTTATGCCATATTTATACCAAAATTTTGACAAGGTCGAGTCAGCAACAAATATTAATTTAATTTTTTATTTAAATTTTTCAAATCGATCAAAGAGCAAAGGTTTCTAACCTTTGCTCTTTGATCGATTTGAAAAATAAATCGCTTATGTTGTTTTAACAAGGACTCGATCAAGATATATTTATAATATTAGTTTCAGTTTCAGTTCAGACGCCCAAACGTTCCATTTTACATACAAAAGTTAGTGTATGTAAAAATAATTGTGCGTTACAAATAATCACGAACGATAGAACACTGAACTATGCATCAATGATATTATTCAAATCAATAATATATCATACATATGTTACGTTAATATAAGAACACTAATGAGTAAAATAGAAGATACAAAAGGCACGAGAGTAGAAGAGACAGCGCTCTACCAAGACCCAAATGCAGTAGTTCGAAGTATTCTCTAAGATGCGTAACATATCTACTTGTCTCATTATAATTATTACATATCATTGATTCAAATTATATTTTCTAATTTGTCGCTGACTGTACCTCACAGTGAAAAACGCACATCAAAATGTCATAATTAATAATGTCAATATCAGTGACTGACAGATTGACAGTGAGCCTCAATGTAGTAGATACTCAACACCTACGGGTAACGTCCCCTCTTCCAAATAGTTTAATAGTAAAATGGCACGACTATGTACAGGGGCAATTGACTCGATCGTGTTTGAACATAAATTCATACTTCTGTAGCACCATACGTATGAAAAATTGAAAAGATTCGAACCTGCTCCATTGCTATAACTTATAGACTGTCTAGACACCACATGTGTATGTGTCTACACAGACGATCTACATTTAGGACTGCAAGACGACTGCAAAATTGCAGTTTTTCTGCAGTTGGCATAACAGTACGCGTAGTCTAATTTTTTACATTACAAATTCGATTGATCGTATTGAGCGTTCGATCACGATCATTAGCGTCAAAGTAAAATGGACCGTATAAAGCATTGATTTAGAGCTAAATTTCGATATTAAAATTGGTTGTACTGAATTTGTGACTTTAAATCAAGAGCTTTGGGTACTTTTTACTTTGACGCTAATGTGATTGTACACTCAATACGATCAATCGAATTTGCAATTTAAAAACTTAGATTAAGCGTACTGAAACTGTATTTCAACTACAATAGAACTGCACAGCACTAGAGTCATTTTCACTAGACTGCAAGGGGACTGCGCAGTTGGTTTGCAGTTTCGATGCAGTTATGCCTACCCAACGACCTCAATTTACATAGACGGAACCTGTCAAACAAAGAATGTGAACTTATTTTACTAACGCCATCTAGTCTGAAAAGCGGGACAGCGCTATGGCCGTGACAAAGACACTCTTATAACGGCTTATGACAGGTGAGGAGCGCGCTCTACAGATCAGACGCCCAATTTTTTTCTATGAAAGGGCCCATCTAGTACCTAACTATATATCGATGTGCCTACCGCACAAAAATTGAGACTGCTGTTTTGTAGTCAGCGTGCAGTCTTATGCGGAGTTCTATAGAGCGTACTTTGACTTGGCTCAGACTTAACTTAGACTTTGACTTTGCTTAGACTTAAGATATGGTTAAAATGAGACAGATTTATGTTACTTACATAAGTCCATCTCGTTTTAACTCTGAGTCAAGTCAAAGTACGCTCTATAGATCTCAGCGTTAGTGTAGTCACAAGAAAAACTGTTTAGAAATTTAACTTTGCTAATAGCGAGCAAAATTATGATTTAATTTTAGTTGTCATGTATAGCTTGATGAGTGAACCATCCTTTACAGGTAGCGATATGGATTATTCAGGAAGAGTCTTAAACCAATTTTTGATAAGTATTTTGCCGTAAAAGTTTAATTATAATAATTTATAAACCCTTAAACAATAATTAATATCCAAAGTTATTGCAATAAATATTTTTTAATTACAAATACAATTTTTTTTTAAAGTTAGTTAGCGTTATTTTGTGTTATCGAAAAACTTAAAACAAACGGTTTTTAAATCTTTGTACTGTCACTTTTTGAATGTTAAATTAAATTAATGGTTAATTAAAAAAGTCAAATAACCATTTTTTCAATATATCAGTCCGTAACATTATCTTTATAATAATAAAAACATGATTTAACTTTTTTTTGTGTAAATCTTAATATTTATGTTGTTCATGGATACTTCACATCTACATCTATAAAATAGTTTTTGTAACTTTCGACCTTTACTGCTTTATAATAAAGTACAAAATGCCATACACAGTCCAAATATGTTTTAATAAATATCGACCGTTTCCATTATTAGTGTAATAGAAGCGACCTCAGTATAACAACTAAAATATATTTCAAGTATAGATGAAACTCCAATATTACACCGTAATTATATTAAAAATGCTAGTCTGCTCATGGGAATAATCAACTTAAGTCCCAAAAAAACATAAAAATACCTCAAAAACGTATACCTCAAAATAATCACAATAAAAAAAGCAAAATCAAAACTTTGTTATAATATCACGGACAAATCACAATACATGTATAATGGGTACTATTGAAAATCATTTGTTGTTTGGTCCATAGACACGAACTGTAAAAAATACCGGTTTTATTTACTAAGTCAGTCCTGCGGGCCTAGACACCACTCAAACGCAAGGTTATTTCTTAAGCGTTAACACTATTAAAACTGAATTTGTATGGAAAAGTAGGTGATGCGGATTGTCATATTAACGTGACTTTTCTTCAAAAAACGACAACGCCTCGAAAGTCCAATACGTGCGCAAGAACTCGGGTTATTTACTTATTAGAAAAATCTATTCGTTAGTATGCATAATCTAGAAAAACTAACTCATTTAAATACATGATTCATCCCCTCACATTAAATATAGAATTCTATACAAATTCATATTTGCATGAATGCGTTAACGCTTATAAGATGATCCGTCAGATTTGCTCTTAATACTAAGAGACTTAAGGACTTACTTAGTGGGAGATGTTTCACCTATTCGATGGCGTTAAACTTAACTACCATTGGTATGGAATTGGTCGAGCGCGAGTTGTCATCTGTTGTCGCTTGAAAATTCCATACAAATCGTAGTTTAACTTTAACGCGATTGAATTGATAAACAATCTCCACTAATCCCCTGATTACAAATTGCCCGGATTCGGGTAAAACCATGCCCGGTGCCTTAATTCAGGTAAATCCGCCCTAGTACACAAATAAAGGCTAATTCCGCAACTTTTTGACTTAGTTTTCGAAGCAAAACGTCAGAAGATATATTAGTGTGATGTGCAGGACAGGCGTGTATGGCAGCTTAAAGTGTCACAGGCTAGGATCCTCTTTACGTGACAGTTTGTCTAGGCCCTCTGTGGTAAGGTAAGAGTGACGTACGGGGGTTTAGCGAGATGCTGGGGGCGGCATCTGGGCTTGCACGCCTTGGAGGTTCATGGGGCGGCCGTTGGGGTTGCCCATACCTAAGCCGTCGGCGTAGTTTACGTCCATCGCTGGCATGTCATCGTTCTGGAAATATTAGTTTAGTTTATTCATTTATTGCATGATTGGAAATAATATTTGAGATGTTACATCTTTATGCAACATCTGGCACATTTATGGTAAATTACAATATATTACAATTTGCCTAATAATATATTAATAAGTATATTATATTGTTTTAGATTTTTAAAATAAAAAAGTGCGTACAATCGCATTGCATACGTCATGTACGCTAAAGCTTTATCAACACATGGCGAAACGATCGCAAGGCGATGCGTTTTTATTTTGTAATGTACATGGTATCGCTTGAATCTTATCACACAGGAATGCTTCGCATTCGAATTTTTGTATGGCGACGCTTCCGTTTCCGAACTCGAACTGTGGCAAACTCCGTTGAGCTTGCAGAGGACAACTACACAAGTACTTTTACCAACAATGAGATAGTGGACCTGAGCTGTGGCTCAGTCCTGACTGAGCGAGCAAAAAGAGTTTAAAAAGATTCAAAACTAGCTCGCAACAACTATCAAAACACTTTGTTAGTGGAAGCGTTAACCTGTTTTGGATATGGATGATATTTAATGTACAGTCGCGGTCTGAAAATGTTTACCGCCTTAAGATTAATTATTGCATGCGCACATATTTGTGATGTAATTTGATTAGGCATAGATCGTGTTAGTTTCTTTAAACATTGATCTCTGGTATGCGTGCTTTGCTTTGAGGCAAAGGCCTCCTCCAGCTCTCTCCAGCGCGATTCTGTGCCACCCTTCTCCAGTAATCAATTAGAAAGTAATTGAAAAATACTATAAAGCAATATTGTGAAAGAATCATCTAAGAATCAAACAAATGTTAGAAACACTCCACCTCTTTAAAAGTACTAGATAGCAATTAATTGGTGTCGTCAGATTGCGTTTTTAATTTTTTTCTAATATTTTAATTTTTTTTTATCCACCACAAGCTAAGTGACTTTTTTTTTTATACACTACAAGCTAGCCCTTGACTGCGATCACACCTGATGGTAAGTGATGATGCAGTCTAAGATGGTAGCGGGCTAACCTGTTAGGGGCATGGCAGTTATATTAAACCCACACCCCTTCGGTTTCTACACGGCATCGTACCGGAACGCTAAATCGCTTGGCTGCACGTCTTTGCCGGTAGGGTGGTAACTAGCCACGGCCGAAGCCTCCCACTAGGCCAGACCAGGGAAAATTCAGAAATTATAAATTCCCAAATTGACCCTGCCGGGGATCGAACCCGGGACCTCCGCACGTTAAGGCAACAGCGCTACACACTGCGCCACGGAGGTCGTCGAAAGTCGACATATTGAACAGACTACCCCCCGTCGCTTACCTACCTCTCGATGTCGTCGTATGGTGCGGTCCTCGTAGCGCGTGCCGCCCGTGGAGGCCATGGGGCGGCTGAGCGTGCTGTTGGCGGCCGACGGCGAGTGCGGCGCGCCGCCGGACATCGGCGTGCCCTGCCCTACACCCCAAACCACCGATATGTACTATTCACATACTTTACACACAAACCTTTATACGTACAGAAGAATCCCACTAATCCGGCACTATTCAAAACCAGAGGGTGCCGGATTATTGGGTCACATCATCGATATATATGTATGGATGGGCCCTTTCATAGAAAAACGCCGGGCGTCCGAGTTGCTGAACAGGTTCCGCACCTGTCTTTGTTCCCGTCATAGCGCTGTCACGATCGCTCGTCGTGCAGATAATTTGTTATTATTAAGTTAACATCTAAAGTGTAATTAGTTTGGCACTGTATAATTTTAAGTTTAAGGTAAGTGTTTCAATTCACAATTATACATTTCCAAAAAAACGTTATTTAATCTTCCTATTTATTATTTTTATCCATTACGCAATCATTTTATTTCCGCGGCAAACTGTATGATTTTATTTTTTACTAACTGGCCTTACGGCTTACGGCTATGACCTATATTATATCTATGACCGAGTCATACGTTTTCAAGCTTTCATTCAAGATGTTGCCGCTTTTCAGACTAGACGGCGTTGATGGCGTTGCTAAAAATACGCCCACATTCTATGCTTGACAGGGCCCGTCTATGTAAATTGAGGTCGTTGGGTCACATAGAAAAATTCATAATAATGAAGAAACTAGAAGTTTAATTCGCTATAATCCGCCACAGAAGGCAAATCTATGTGGTACAGCGTATCTCGAACCTGATGCCCGCGATGGTGCTATCGCCCTTTAGTATAATTTAGCATTATAGTTATTTAGTTAGTGGATAACATATTAGGTTAGTTATTATATAAGGTAGTTCGTAAGGCACGGAACTGCACGCAAAGAATTCAAGTACAAGAATATTTAAAACAGTAAAAAGGGTGCCGCCACATCAAAAGCGGCAGTTCTTACTAGTATTAATTTTTAAAAAAAAAAAAACCTGACACCACACAAACAAAAATACCCTCAACGCACGTTTCACTCCGATACCGCTGCATCTTCAGGAGATGTTGCCTTTACAGTGCACGATTGTAAAGTGACGATTTCTGTCGTGACGATGTTGTGTGTTGTCATAGATTTGCCTTCTGTGGCGGATTATAGCGAATTAAACTTCTAGTTTTTTCAATGTCATGGACTTCCGCAAAGTACTGCGAAAGTACGACTGCTTCTATCCAAATTCATAATAAATAAAATAAAGAATTTCATAAAGAGAAAATGATATATTTATGTTCTAAACGTCTTTTTTGTAACTATTAACTAACTGAGATATGTTACATCTCACAACTAAATAATTACATAGTTATACAATACAATACAATATTAACATAGATTAGAGGGGCGAGGGAGGGTGGAGGGTGCCGGATTATTGGTGTATCGGTCTATTGAAGTGCCGGATTAGTGAGGTTCTACAGTATATCTCTTGGACGAATTAACCACGGGACGCGTGATATCGCCTGTGGCAGTTTCGCCATTAATTATTATATTTTGTTGTCATAGTGATCGATTTTGTCATGCACTAGCGTCAATAATTGGACAAAAAAATGACAAGGCACTCTCCCCTCGCCCCGCAAAAGTTAGTTATACATTTTTCATACGTTTCCATCCCAATAGGGTATCGTACTTATCAAAACGTATGAGAATGGATACACGAAATTGAGCTCTAATTCAATGGTGTTATGGTTTATTTTACTTTGACGCCGAACTTTGACGATTTGATCGGCAATTCTTACACAATCGCACCTCTGATCCCAAGCCATTACAATCAGTTATGTACACTTATATCTTTTTACATATATTAGAGACAGTTCCAAAATGCCCATTGCATTTTATGTACATTAATTTACAGTTCAGAATCCGAAAGTCGCGCGTCGCGATGCAGGGATGCATCAACAGGGATGCGTGTGAATCACATATATGTATACACAAAAACGTATAAATACAAATATTGGACAGAAGCAGGCGTTACTTTACGGAAGTTCATGATAATGAAGAATCTAATTTACCCCCTTCGCACACGGGTCGTAAGCGTAGTCGTATCGTAAGCGTATCGTTCCGACGCTACGCGTACGACACCTGCAGTGTTGCATAAACGAATCTTCACGTAGACGTATAGTTTTGGATTATTATTAATTATTATCGTATTATATTATATTTCTTACCTGTTCAGTTCATTTTTAACGATATTTCTGCCCAAGCTTTGTCTGTAACATCTTTTCTTGAATATTCGCTTAATAAATGATTATATAGACAAAGGTAGTCTTCAACCAGTTTGACGAATTCAATTATTTTTTCAGTCATATTGAAAGTTAAAAGTCATAAGAAATTGAAATTCAGTTAAATTCAGGTGTTTTTAAAGAAAATAATGAAAATTTTTTACGCTTGTGTTTTTACATCAGAACGCTACGACTATCGCAATGACAATAAACACCCACGATTGGCTGCAACACCGCTTCGTACGCGGACTCGTTTGAACATATTCATGCTCGTATTGCTCTCGTCGTACGCGCGGATTACGATACGCTTACGCTACGACGCCGTGTGCGAAGGGCCTTAATTCGCTATAAGCCGTCACAGCAGGCAAATGTATGAGGTATAGTGTGTATCTTCAATACACTATCTAGTAGCTTACAACTCACCGCTAGTGTTGGAGGAGGCGCGCGGCTGGGCGGCGCGCGCGGGCGTGAGGAAGTCCGCCTCGCGCCAGCCGTGCTTGCGGTACACCTCGCGTAGCTCCGCGTGCGACCACATCGTCATCAGCACTTGACCTGCGGATAACATAACATAAGTGTGAAAAGTGATTGTCATAATGTCAATACTAGACATAAAAATAAACTTGTAATGCCTGTTTCTAGGCTTAGTAAAACTAGCAATTCATTTGTTGGAAACAGTGTCCGCTTCTACAATAAGCTCCCAGAAGACATGTTGAAGATGTCTCTGAATAAGTTCAAAGTTAATGTAAAACGTAAACTCATTGAAAAATCTTATTACCATGCAAAGGACTACTTAAACGACAAGGAAGCCTGGCAATAATTTGCTCTAATGTCTCTGATAGTTTCTTAGTAAGAATATTTGTGAGATGGTGATAATAAAAAAAAAGACCAGACCTCTTCTCAGACCAGGGCGCGTTTGGAACCCTCGTAGCTTTAGTTTTAAGATACCGTTACCCATTATCACCATCATGCTTTTTAAGTAAGTAATTTTTAGACGAAAATAAGTGTACCTATATTTATTAAATGACTTGAATCTAAGCCTCGATTTATGGAGGGAAGAAGTTTTTTTTTTATCCACTACATGCTAGCCTGCGATCTCACCTGATAGTAAGTGATGATGCAACTTAATAACAAGAATGCTCAAGAACGAAGAAGAGTGGGACAAATATGCAAAACTAATTAGGTTTATCATGAAAACGTGAGAGGATGAATGGGATAGGCAGAAAACCACAGCATAAAAGAAAACGGCTACCTTTCTGATGAAATGCTCAGTGCAATACCAGGAAGAAGTAGATGAAGATCGGAGGAAGTTTTTAGTCCGTAGGTCACGAAAATCTAATTGGAGTGAAGTCGGCCATGCCAGTTCCTGGCATCCATGAGGATTTTCCTCCTCCACATTAATAAAAAAAAAGTGATGATGCAGTCTAAGAGGGGAACGGGCTAACCTGTTAGGCTTGGCAGTTATATTAAACCCACACCCCTTCGGTTTCTACACGGAAGGAGTGACATCTCTTATGGGAGAAAAGTTGAAAAAGTGTCCAGTGGTTGCTATAAATAACAGTTCAAAAACATTCCGCAGTGGCGCTGGTGTAGGCAAAGGGTATGGTATGAACTATGAATGTAGCAATTGTAGATTGAAGTGAAGTATGCCGAGTTGAAAAATTTAATATTATTGTCGACTAAAGTAGTTAATTATTGAAAACTTCAACAACTTACGTTGTACAAAATAATGATGAATGTTTTCTTTCCTTGTTTATTTCTGTCTTTGAGAGGTGATATCTAGTGAAAGGCCCGATGAATAGCGTCAGTTTTTATACTGTTTACATAGGTGCTGTGCATACGTTAATACTGTACAAGAATAAGCCTTTCTAGTTATGGTTCATTTTTGGTAACCATAACACGTCTTTGAGCGGCCATATCTAGTGAAAGGCCCACAGCATGCAGGCAGACCTTCACTATCGTCATCAGTCGAGAGCCTAGGAACCACCAAATACTAAATCAGCCTTTCTAGCGCTAGTTACCAAAAGTGCAGCTATCTCCTGTAATAGTAGTTTTACCTGCAAACTTGAGCACTCTAGGCGTGTGGCGGTGACGCTGCTTGGTTAGATTGAGCAACCTCTCCACTCCGCCCGCCTCGAGGAGGGAACGCGAAAACTCCGCGCTCTTCTTTATCACTTCGTTTAGCGTCGCCAGGACCGCTGCTATCGTGTCGTCAGACGTACCCTGGACAGACACAAACTCATTTTTTTTATTAAAGTAAACAAGTGCTTTTGAATCGTCGAGTGAATCTACCACTGGTTCAGAATGAGAAGAAGAATACCTACTGAGAAGAACCAGCAAGAAAATCGGTGGTTGCTCTTTTGAAGAAATTCATTTACAATTATGTACATCAACGTGTAGATACATAGGTAACCGAAGTCATTGCTGGAGCGAGTCAAATCCATGCTCTTTTATCATTCACACAATCTTCAACAGGTTTGCTCTTTTATCATTCACACAATCTTCAACAGGTTATAAGGTTTTGAAACTTCACTCAACTGAAGTGCCGCTCAAACCAGCGTCAGCGACATCCAACACAACAGACAAAAACTGTATGAGTTGGTAAACAAGAAATTAGCGTCCCATTAAATTTCGGACTAAAAATGGGCCATTGACTTAGGTTTTGTATTATGGTTGGCACGCAATTCGTTCCCACTCAAAATTTTTTGCACTAGATCCCGCATGGCTTATAGTTTGCGTATAATTGCTTATTTGGCGTATTGCCCTGTAACAACTCTATCAGAATTGGTAGGATCATAGCAGGATATGGTGCGATACCAGAGGTTGCTCGAACGGTATTACTTACTAGCTGATGCCCGCCACTTCGTCCGCGTGAAATAAGTTTTTTAATTCCCACAAGAACTCCTTAATTTTCCGGGATAAAAAGTAGCCTATGTCACTATCCAGGTCCTCAGTTATACCCATGCAGAAAATCACGTCGATCCATTGCTCTGTTGCGAGGTGATTGAAGGACAAACCAACAAACCAATAAACCAGCAAACCAACAAACAATCAAACTTTCGCATTTATAATATTAGTATATGATAAAACCTCCTTCCTTAGACACTCTATCAATCTCCATTTGAAATAGCTCAACTAAGACTGTTTCATCAGTGGCAAAAGATGGTATAAGTTGCTTCCATGAAAAATACGAGTAAAACATTGGGCAAATACCTGGTCATGTTGTTGGTTCCCACTCGGCAGTTTCTGTACCAGGTCCCGCATGGCGTATTTGCCTATCAGCTCCTTATTCCTCTGGTCGATGGCCAGATTCCTTAGAGCCGTGGCCACAGCGCATACCACCCTGTCTACTTCCATCCGTAACAGCTCCACTAGGATTGGTAGCCCTGGAGATAATGTAACACAATCTGTTTTATAGGGGTGCGTCTCACCCGTCATAGTGAATCCACGAACTTTATTTACGAGAATAGTATTTTTTAAAGTTTATTAATAATGGTGCTTTAAAATCAAATTGTATACAAATTGTTAAATTTGGACCACAGTGAATATTATTTTCAAGATACTACTTTTCAATTAATGAATCTGGATGTTTGGATTCGGATATAATGTGCTATTAGCCCCACATTTTTCTCCATAATCACCATTTCAAATCATTCCATTTTATAATTTATCATATCTTATATTATGTAAAACTGAATTGCAGTTCGTTAGTCTCGCTGAAACTCGAAAATGGCTTGACCAATTTATCTTATATGTCAAAATGATTTGCAGTTCATTAGTCTCGCAACTCAGAAACGACTCGACCTATTTTGATGGAATTTTTAGTATGTGTTTGATTAGGTCCCGGGATGGTTTATTTTCACAATTGGACCCGGTGGGTGGCGCTGCAATCGGGTTCTAGTTTCATGGCAGGACAACGTCTGCCGGGCGCACTAGTCTAGTCATAAAGTACAATACTACCCTACACACCTTGTTCAATCCTCTCACCAAAGCTTGCCTGGTAAAGATTGGTCAGTAAGCAATAAGGCCGCCTTTGCATATCTAGTTTTTAGTTCACTTTACTTTGTCGTCTTTCATGTGTGCAATAAAGTATTTATTTATCTATCTATCTACCTTTCTCTTTCCTGACAGCCGCGCGTATGTCTATGGAGGGCTGCCAGTAGCAGGCGGCGAGGTTCTGAAGCGCCCCGGCCGCCGCTTCCAGCGTCTCCGGGTTGGAACACGTCTGCAGCAGCGCCATGTATAGAGGCACCACCTGAGAGGACAAACAGACTCTTCAAAAGTTGCAGTTTCATCTAGAGAGGTGTTCAAAAGTTGCAGTTTCAACTAGCGAGGTGTTCAAAAGTTGCAGTTTCATCTAGAGAGGTGTTCAAAAGTTGCAGTTTCAACTAGAGAGGTGTTCAAAAGTTGCAGTTTCACCTAGCGAGGTGTTCAAAAGTTGCAGTTTCAACTAGAGATGTGTTCAAAAGTTGCAGTTTCAACGAGAGATATGTTCAAAAGTTGCAGTTTCAACTAGCGAGGTCTTCAAAAGTTGCAGTTTCAACTAGAGAGATGTTCAAAAGTTGCAGTTTCAACTAGCGAGGTCTTCAAAAGTTGCAGTTTCAACTAGAGAGGTGTTCAAAAGTTGCAGTTTCAACTAGAGAGGTGTTCAAAAGTTGCAGTTTCAACTAGAGAGGTGTTCAAAAGTTGAAGTTTCAATTAGCGACGTCTTTAAAAGTTGCAGTTTCAACTAGCGAGGTCTTCAAAAGTTGCAGTTTCATCTAGAGAGGTGTTCAAAAGTTGCAGTTTCAACTAGAGAGGTGTTCAAAAGTTGCAGTTTCATCTAGAGAGGTGTTCAGAAGTTGCAGTTTCAACTAGAGAGGTGTTCAAAAGTTGCAGTTTCAACTAGCGAGGTCTTCAAAAGTTGCAGTTTCAACTAGAGAGCACATCAAGTTGTAGCTTTACCACTTTACATACCTCAGGCGACCAAAGCATCTCAGTGCCCTTAGGCACGCTGTATCCTAGCTGCGTGTTAGTGTTGTTGTCCAGTTGTTGTGGCTCCGGATCACTCTTGCCTAGCGGGCTTGTGGAATTCGATGATGAGGAACCATCTTTCTTCTTTTTACTACCACCAAAACATCCCAGATTTTCTCCTGTAATAGATAATTGCTTGGTTATAATATTACTAACTGATTCATCCTGGCTTTGCTCGGATGGAATAATCCATATTCCAATATCATACTATAATCTATAATTATAAATGCGAAAGTGTGTTTGTTTGTCTCTCAATCACGTCGCAACAGAGCAACGGATCGACGTGATTTTTTACATGGGTATAGTTGAGGACCTGGAGAGTGGCATGGGCTAAAGTGGGCATAATGAAAGTGAATTTTGTTTTCTTGTCAATATTTCATAAAAGCTCTCATACTAAGTGAGCGTTTTTAACTTTTGACAAAGAGTTGCTGATTTGACTAATTCGGGGACTAATGTAAAAAATCGACGCAAAATGGTGCAGTGGTTAGAACATGCTCGTTACCTTTGGACGCGCTGGCTTGTATCCTCGCTTGTCCTGATGATTGTGTAGGTGGCGCCCTTGTGTCGTATAACGGGTCTTCTATTTCTTGACACCTGTCAAATTATTAATGGTTTCATTAAAATCTCGCAACATATTTAAGCACATTAATTAAGGCATTGTGCTGGTGTGGCACTAAAGAATATTTAAATATTTTAAAATAATAAATATAGTCCTATTGTTGGACACAGATTACCGATTACTCTATTAATTATTTTCTATGAAAGTAGTAAGTCATCTATATCCAATACATTTACTGTTATATTGCCACACAATGCCACACCAGTATGGCGACTTCATAACATTCTTAGTCTACGACCTAGTAGCCATGCGTGCGAGAGTACATCTATTAGTAATACAAAAAGAACTTTATATCCGAATAACAAAATTATTTTTTAGTTACTAGTTAAACCATATAGCAAGCACTCCCAATATTTATTCCCTTTATGATTTAAAATAACTGCCATACCCCTGACACCTGCCAGGGGTATGGCAGGGGTATTTTTGACGACCTCCGTGGCGCAGTGTGTAGCGCTGTTGCCTTAACGTGTGGAGGTCCTGGGTTCGATCCCCGGCAGGGTCAATTTGGGAATTTATAATTTCTGAATTTTCGTGGCTAGTTACCACCCTACCGGCAAAGACGTGCCTCCAAGCGATTTAGCGTTCCGGTACGATGCCGTGTAGAAACCGAATAGGGGTATGGGTTTAATTAACTGCCTTGCTCCTAACAGGTTAGCCCGCTTCCATCTTAGACTGCATCATCACTTACCATCAGGTGAGATCAAGGGCTAACTTGTAGTGGATTAAAAAAAAAAGTTATGGCAGAACTAACCTACAGAACCTGGCTAACCTAAGATTGTAGCCGGGCTAAGATTGTAGCAGACTACTGCTACCAGTACCAGTTTTAGACGACCTCCGTGGCGCAGTGTGTAGCGCTGTTGCCTTAACGTGCGGAGGTCCCGGGTTCAATCCCCGGCAGGGTCAATTTAGGAATTTATAATTTCTGAATTTTCTCTGGTCTGGCCTGGTGGGAGGCTTCGGCCGTGGCTAGTTACCACCCTACCGGCAAAGACGTGCCGCCAAGCGATTTAGCGTTCCGGTACGATGCCGTGTAGAAACCGAAGGGGTGTGGGTTTAATATAACTGCCATGCCCCTAACAGGTTAGCCCGCTACCATCTTAGACTGCATCATCACTTACCATCAGGTGTGATCGCAGTCAAGGGCTAGTTTGTAGTAGATAAAAAAAAAAAAAAAAAAAAACCATCTTAGCCCGGCCATACATGGACTGCTCGAGCAGTTAGCCAGTGATCAACATACACGGACCGCTCTTGCAGTCATAGTCAACAGCTTGAAGCTACCATTGATAACTGCAGTATTCCGTCCATCCTGACAGCTTGAAACAGTTACGATGGATTGCTACAAGCTGCGACTGCATAGTGAACTACAATCTTCTTCATACACACATACATAGAACCGCTCGAGCAGTTGCGACTGCTTCGCGCGGTAGGCAAACGTACAGTCATACAAACGTATAGGTACATATTATGTCAACGTAAAATTGTACACTGTCGAAAGCTTGTGAACCGTTCAATATTCTGAGTACTAATTTTTGAAATATTTATTGTATTTTCGTTTTCTTGTTTCTTTCTTGTACAGTTGGCGCACGAGTTGAATGCAGAGTAAATGTATATGCTACCATCTCTGCATTCAACTCGCGCGCGAACTATAGGTTAGGTTAGGGTTTGACATAAATATTTAGGTAGGCACTTAGGTTCTATCGGGTTATACCTAACAGATTACAATTTACCGAAAAATAATGCATTAAATTGTAAGCAGTATGTTACTGTTCACAATCTATGTACAGTATACAATCTATCGAGATAAAAAGCGTTAGATTACAATCTAACGGTTTTTACAATTTTACGGTGACACAGACATATCTACCCTTCCTTTTGGCTTTGGGTAAAAATAAGTTACCTGTAGGATAAATTCCGTAGCACACAGACGCAGTTTTCAACGACCTTAGTCCCAATCGCGTTAACGCTGAGAGCGGTCCGCACGGCGTGCAGTAAAGCCTCGGCCAGACCGGCGAGCGACCTTAACCGACGCCGCGCGTATTCGCCCGCCGATGATGCGTTGCGTAGTACACCCGATGCGTTGCGGAATACTGCAACAATGATCAATCAAATAAATATTATAAATGCGAAAGTTTGGATGGATCGATGTTTGTTACTCAATCACGCCCGAACGGCTAAACGGATCTGGATGAAATTTGGTACAGAGATAGATTATAGTCTGGAATAATACATAGGCTACTTTTTATCCCTCCTGATATGATGACGACCTCCGTGGCGCAGTGTGTAGCGCTGTTGCCTAACGTGCGGAGGTCCCGGGTTCGATCCCCGGCAGGGTCAATTTGGAAATTTATAATTTCTGAATTTTCCCTGGTCTGGCCTGGTGGGAGGCTTCGGCCGTGGCTAGTTACCACCATACCGGCAAAAGACGTGCCGCCAACCGAATTAGCGTTCCTGTACGATGCCGTGTAGAAACCGAAGGGGTATGGGTTTAATATAACTGCCATGCCCCTAACAGGTTAGTCCGCTACCATGTTAGACTGCATCATCACTTACCATCAGGTGAGATCGCAGTCAAGGGCTAGCTTGTAGTGGATAAAAAAAATAAAAAATCCCGGAAAATTAAAAAGTTCCCGCGAGTATTAAAAAACATTAATTCACGCGGACGAAGTCGCGGGCAGACCCTCTGTGTCTGAAGACCAATGTCTTCAAACAGTGCGTGTTGCCAGTGATGACTTACGGATCCGAAACATGGTCGCTGACTATGGGCCTGATAATACTCAGGGTCACTCAGCGGGCGATGTAGTCAATAAAAAAAATTGGCATTGGCAATTGGACTGCCGATAGAAGTGAAAACGATTTTTTTAAAATTATTAAACTATAAACTTTAACACTTAGGCATTAAAGTTCAATTTCGAATGTAGTATATTTATATTTAAGACTATTGTATTTATATTTAAGTCGGTCACGCGAGCATGTCGGTCACGGTCACGCGAATCTAAATTTTTACCCCCTACCAAAAAGTGCTCAACGCGCCTAAAGAAGTTTTCACTTCAAAAAGTTAGTCTCTCACCGGTAGACCAGTAGGTGTCGCCAGGGTTGGTGGGGTGCCAGCCTGAGTGGGGGATGATGACCTTGTTGAAAATCACTTGCGCCGCGTCGTCGATTATCGACTGCTTCAGATCCTCGCACGAAGACATGTTCCATATTACTCCCGTTACCAGTTCCTTCACCTGGAACAATCATGTTTGATACTATAAACAACAAAGTTAGAAAAGGGTGCAATTAACTCTCAAGATCAATTTTAATTGACACAAGATGATGAAAATTAAAATAATTGCGACGCAGCTTGCACGTAGTGCTCAGAAATAATATAATATGTGACGTCATCACGAATTCAATATGGCGGCCTCGCCTGCATAATATCTATAGCTCTACACAATGGTTTGCTTGTAACTATTGTGCGACTAGCAGTGACTTTAAATATGTTATGACGCCGCAGCTAGGAACTCTCAGGAACATTGCATCACACTGTATGTAACGTCATCAACAATTCAACATGGCGGCTTCACCTCCATATCAGTAGCTCAGCACAGCAGCGCCGAACGCGCGGGGATACCGCCCGCGTCGCTTATGGCGCGTTTGTTCTCGTCGTTCTGTCGCCTGTACGAGAGGTTTCTGTGACGTCATCAACAATTCAACATGGCGGCCTAACCTCCATATCAGTAGCTCGGCACAGCAGCGCCATAAGCGCGGGGATGCCGTCCGCGTCGCGTTTGCTCTCGTAGTTCTGTCTGAATGTGACGTCATCAACAATTCTACATGGCTGCCTCACCTCCATAACAGTAGCTCGGCACAACAGCGCCACGAACGCGAGGATAGCGCCCGCATCGCGTAAAGCGCGTTTGTTGTCGTCGTTCGGTCTGTGTATGACGTCATCAACAATTCAACATGGCGGCCTCACCTCCATATCATTAGTTCGGCACAGCAGCGCCATAAGCGCGGGGATGCCACCCGCATCGCGTATGGCGCGTTTGTTCTCGTCGTTCTGTCGCCCGTACGAGAGGTTTCTGAGCGCCCCGCACGCGTTGCGACACACTTCGGGGTTCTCGTGTGATATCAGCCGCACTAGAGGGGGGATGCCGCCTGAAATCCAAAAAAAACTTGGTTTTAGTCCCAACATATATTATTATACATAAAAAACCAGTTAAACAGCGGCGGTACGCATTCTTTTAGAAAACAAAAATCTGTGAAAAACAATTATTGTCCTTGCATTGTATTACATTTTAAATGCGAAGGTGTGTTTGTTGGTTTATTTGTCATGTAATCAGCTAACGCTAGCAACTTATCGACTTGATTTACGCTCTACTATCAAAGTACGCTCTCTTGATCTCATTAGAATAATCTCACAAATCATCTTAAACTAAGGAACTATCAGAGCCTTTAGAGCAACTTAAAATTGTACTCTTAAACTAGAGATGAAACGCATAATTGTTTGCCCGGATACCGGATTCCGTATATACGGCTGGCTACGGAGCCGGATGGCCGAATATCCGGCCCATAGTCTCGTAGCAGGTTGTGACAAGTTTAGCGCCGCACAGGTACAGCGAAAGCGATCGGTTCAATTCGGGCGGTTTCGGAGTGATAGTGGCCGGCGGCAAATTTGATTACTTGCTGAGTAAAGTGCGTGATTTGAGTGCAAGACAAAATCGAAAAATATCTAAGTTTTTTGGAAGATTCTTTGAACTTTCATGTAGGATTTTGTAACATTTCTGTTATAAATAAAAGCCGTCATAATTATAACCCGTTTTCTTATTATTTACTTCACAAAGACTTATATTTTAGAGTTGATTTTAGGAAACTTTCGTAGTTTTGGAACATCCGGTAACCGGCCGGATATTGAGTTACTATCCGATATCCGGCCGGATAATAAATTTACGCCGGATAGACCTGATACCGTTGGATATCCGGTAACTATCCGGTATCAGGCCTATCCGGTAACTGTCCGGTATCAGGCCTATCCGGTAACTATCCGGTAAAATTCTAGCAGCTATTTTTTTGTTTATTTCCTCACCTAGGCTCCTAGTCTTCTGCTTATTGGGGTCATCCATATATGTGAGGTGTTGAAGGTAAGCCGCCGCGTTCGCCTTCACCACATCGGAGGGCGAGTTGAGGAAGCCGATCACTTCGGGCAGGTTGGGGTCGCGCCACTGCAAGCCCCCGCCGTCCTCGCGACCCCCCACTCCGACCCCCACACCGCCGTGAACTGTAAGGAGGAAATCATCATCATCATCACCATTTCACCATCATCAACATTATAACCACACGCTCGGGCTGATTTTTGAAGTGAAAACTTCTTTAGGCGCGTTGAGCACTTTTTGGTAGGGGGTAAAAATGTGGAAACTCGCGACCGACACCATTCTTATTAAGACAAAAGGTCGTTTTTAATTCGTAATTAAACTTTAATACCTTAGTGTTAAGGTTTATATTTGAAATATTTTTATTAGTATTTTTGTTTTTTTTATTTAAAAAAAATATTAAGAAAAAATTAAATATTCGTTTTCACTTCTATCGGCAATTGCCAATATATTTTTTTTTTTCTTGGGGTTTTGTTGTACAATCTCTAAACTAAAATGACAGCATAAAAAATATTGCTTTCATAATACTCTCTGCAGAGGGACAGACTGTCATTTTAGCTTAAATATTGTGTTATACAGAATTAGCCACACTGAACATGTATCTATTTTCATGAAGAAAAAGGTTTAGGGCTTAGGACTGTGGCCTAAACTTTAGGCCATAGTCCACCACACTAGACAAGTACCAAGTAGCCAAGTTTACTGGACTTCAAATACCTTTGAATATATTATGGAAAACTCTTTAAGATTCCTCACGACAAAAAAATTAAAATAAAATAAAAACTGATAATATACGAGTAGGACTGACTAGGAGTATATAGTAGGACGACTTATATTAACTCCAACGTACTAACAGTTGCGACTTGAAGCAAAAATGTGTTCCTCAGTGCGGACTTTTGGCTTAAGGGCAAAGTGTACCGTCGCTATAGGGAAGTGAAAGAAAAATCCTTACCGTAGCGTTAAGATTGTATTTTGTTTTTATTTATTATTATTGTATTTTATCTATTTTATAATATGGGCTTTGTTGCCTGAAATCAATGAATAATAAATAAATAAAAGCCATAAAGTAAAAAATACTTTCGTTTCTAGACACTATGTTTTAGTCCTAACTCAGTCACTTTCGTCCATGTCTAACCCTTGGTTGTAGGTCACTGAAATTTTGCTTGAAGTTTCCTTAATTACCTGGACATAATAAGGCTCCGAAATTCCCACTGAGCATTGGTCCCAAGACCAAAGCTGCAGGCGGTCACTAGTTACAAATGTTTATCTCACTCACCCAACGCCATGCTAGCCATTTGTTTCTGCAGTTCCTCCTCATCGCCGTACATCGACTGGCCGCCCGTGCTTCCTAAACTCAGGCCGTTCTGTGAGTCCTGCAATATGGAAGGACAAAAGCTATGATGACGTCACCTACAAAACATTATAGTTTGGAATTTCGGGTTACATCTGAATAAAGCGCCTTTCTTTCTAGTTTCTAATACATGTTTGAGCATATTACAATCCAGAGTATAACGCTGAACTGTGACGAGTGATGAAAATGTTTTTTTTTTAATATTTGAAGCATGTTAATGTAAGTTTACCCCATCTAACGGCAATGTATAAAAGCTTTCTTTTTCCTTGCAAATTGGAGAAAAGTACTCTCGTCTCTCAGTCTCCGCCAAAATAGTAATTCACGGCCTCGTTTTCTTAAAAAGGACTCGGCTGGGGCCTCGTTCTTTTAAAATCACTTGGAAAGTCTAGCGGCTTATTCACTAGTGAGCCAATATAACGGCCGTCCACACGGCGCGTTGTGTCACCGTTGCGTCGACGTAGCGCTGTCGTTGCGTCGACGTAGCGCTGTCGCTGCGTCGTTTTCCACTACCACTACAGCCTATTAACGTCCCACTGCTGGGCACAGGCCTCCACTCTCATAGGAGAGAGGGAATTAGAGCTTAGACCCACCGCGCTGCTCCAATGCGGGTTGCCGGGTTTTAACGACTATTATCATGTTAGTGATAATAACCGGGACCGACGGCTTAACGTGCACTCCGAGACACGGGGGTGTAAAACCGCCAACTTCCAACTCCGGGCTGGCACTGAGAATTTGGCGGGAGTGTACTCATTGCGGCGCCGGAATGGCAGCGCTCAGTTGTTTTGTGCGTTGATAGACTGACTGCGATGTTTTTACAAAATGCTCGCCGCAACTGTTTTTTTTTTTTTTTTTTTTTTTTTTTTTTTTTTTTTTTTTTTTTTTTATATGTTTCGCACTCAAATTATCCTCTGACTAGGTGTCAGAGATCTTTTTGCTGCGAGTTTTGCTCTGAAAGAAGGTGCCACAACTGTGCGTCGCCGCTGCGACGACGGAACGTTACGACTGCGTCGTAGTAACGCTGCGATGACGCAGCGCCCGTGTGGCCGGCTATGCGTCAAAATATATGCGTTGCGACCATAGACTTAGAATTTTTTCGCTACGCTCAATAGACTGACAAAGCGTGGGAGCGAGAGGTATTTAGATAATAAACACTGCCGCGAGCGAAAAAGAGATAGCGACACAAAAGGCCAGTATGTCATTGTTTACGCGAGTAAGAGGCCATAGCGTACCGGCCTTTTCCAAGTCGAGGTGAATTTTGTGTATTTAATTAATAATCTTACGATTAAAACTTAAAATCTTTGTTCTGCCACCATGGTGTCTTGTTCAGTGAATGAATGTGACGTTACAAGACGTAATAACCCGCATAAATACACGTTTCACAGGTAATTACTGAATATTTTTCTGAATTATTCATAATCATTATTTCGTCACTTGTTGTTTGAAAATGAGGCAAAATAACTATTGAAAGCTTAGATAATAGGTTTCCCTTAAGACTTTTCATCAAATTACATTGCTAAATAAAGAATTTTTGGATATTTTGTGTAAAACTTAAAAATGTTTGGTTACGATAGGGATTGACAAAGTGATGACGTCATAAGTATCGATAGTCGATAATCGTGTCTGCCGGTAGGTTTGACGTGATAGCTCATAAGCTTAGGTGTGTAGAGTACAATATTAAACACTACTTTCCTGTAAAAGAAAAGAACGAAATAAATATTTTCCTTAATTTTTGTTTTATTTGGCGTGTCTTAGATTTCATATGTACATGAAATATATATACAGGGTATACTGTACATACTGGTAATTCAGTACATTATGTATTTAAGTGCTTATCGGGGAGGTCATGCTATGACTTGAGCGCCATATATGGTTATTATTTGTTTTTATTAACTTGTCACTTTTACATTATATCAGAGTATTATTGTAATTAATCAAATTAAAACTACTTGCACCCTTAAAAAAAATAGCGGCGGTAAACTAACAATTTTTATGAAAAATTTCAAAAACTGCTCTATTTCTCAAAAAAATTATAGTGTATATTTTCAGGCAGAATTTTTAAAAAATATCTCTATTTTAAAAGCTTCGAAATATCAAAAAAAAAACTTTTATGGGGCTAAAATATCTATAAGTATCTCATAATATTTACAATGTTATGTTCTAGGTTTCCAACCAATTCTTTGCTACGTAACAAATGGTTACGGATTATAGATAGGGGCTCCTGGTTTCCAAAGAAGAATTCTACTGTTTGTAGTAAGCATTTTGAATCGAAATGCTTCTTACAAAGGAAACATCGAATATTGAGTTAGCACGAAAGTAATGAGATCCCCAAAAAAACTCTACAAAGAACAGTGGGCAAAATTGTATGGACCCCGTCCCCAGTGGTGTAGCATCATGGGCTATGCGTAAAAAAATAGATATTAGTCTGAATAGTAAATAATTAAATGAATTAATGAGAAAACTAATGTATGAATGGACATTCTTTTTTTCTTAATTATTTGTATGTATTAAAAGGATTATTAAAAGAGTTAAGTGTGAAGACTGTGTAGGTACATAGTTTATTATCGGACCCAACAGCTCTATGTAATAATTCGTTAATTATTAAGAGAGACTATTCGAAAATACACAATAAGTATATATATATATCCAGCTAATGATGTTGCATTGTGTTGTAACGCTGAAAAATTTTTTAGAGAAAACATGGTCATCTCATCAATAAATAATTTGTACCTAGCTGTAGCTTTGTTGCTATTTATGTATTCGATTTTTTTAAATTAAAAGATAGTTATATTTTACTTCGTTAAACTAACTCATTAGAGTCCTATGATTTCACCAGTAAGACTATCGATAATACTATGCTAGAGTCAAGACAACACTATTTCACGCACACATTTACATTTCATTTTTTGTAACACCGTAATCTGTCACTGTTGGTCTTGTACATTCTAAGTCTATGGTTGCGACGACGCAACGCGCCGTGTGGACTGGCCTTTACACAGCAGTGAATCGCTTTATTTCCGGCCTGGGCAGTAATGCTCTATTGTGTACTACTCGTATCGACACTACAAGCTCACTTTAAAGGGCGGTGGTTGGTGCGGCGGCTCATACGCGGCGGGGTAGTGTTGGTACGCGTACGCATCGCCCGCGTACTCGCCGCGCGGTGACGTCACGCAATAGTGCCTTCCCAGCTGCTCCAGCGACGCAGAGTCGTACCTACAAATTATAGCGTTGTTACAGCGAATGTTTTTCGCAGTGCGAACGTAGCCTAAACTTGTGAAACTGGGGAATGTAAGACATTAGTCACTGATGAGTCACTATTTTCTTAACAAAGATAGACTATAATTACCAAAGATCGAGTGCCACCTAGTGCCACCTAGAAGGGAAAATTATAGCGAGCTGTACATGACATCACTGCCTCGATGGTTGTCTACTTTGGGGAAGACCTGGGCAACACTGTTCGGGGAACGCTTGGATTGGGATCGCTGTTTAATAGTGTTGGAATCATTAAAGGATAGTATCAAGTGGTTATAGTGTTTGCTTTTAATATTATTTATAAAGAAAAACTAAAATATACTAGGTGAATATTAAGAACTAGATGATACCCGCGACTTCGTCTGCATGCATAAAGATTTTTGATTCCCGCGGGAAGTCTTGAATTTTGCGGGATAAAAATAGCCTATGTACTTCCCCGGGAAACAACCTATCTCTTTACCAAATTTCATCAAAATTGGTGGACAGGTGCGCCGTGAAAGCGTAAGAGACAAACAGGCAGACACACTTTCGCATTAATAATATTATAGTATGGAAGTATAGATATGCATAGGTGCATATTAGAAGTGAAGTAACCTCTGTTGCAGGTGAAGGTTGTGCTGCGGCGGCATGGCCCCGGGGGACGCGCTCCTGGGGGACGCGCTGCCTCCGCCCTCCACGTACTCCTGTAAACACAACGACCTTCATTTACATAGCCGGGCCCTGTCAAACAAAGAATGTGAACTTATTTTACTACCGCCATCTAGTCTGAAAAGCGGGACAGCGATATGGCGGGGACAAGGACAGGCTTATCGCCTCATCAGACCTAGGGGCCCGTAGCCTACAAGGCAGGCACTAGCCGGTTTCTACTCGGCCTCAATGTTGCCCCGCGCCCCGCCCGTGTAAGGAGGCCCAGAGTCGAAGCCCCTACCCCCGCTCGAAGAAGGTGTGGAGCGCGTTCTACAGGTCAGACGCCCAGTTTTTTTCTATGAAAGGGCATATCTAGTACCTACATATTATATATCGATGTGTAAATATGATGAACACACCGTTCAATACCTCCCAAATAACACATACAGTAAACGTATAGTCTACCAAAATTATCAGACCTGGAGGCCAAAATTGGAACAAATTTTTATGCCTGTTTAGTATTTGTTTTATTTTTCATAGATACTAGCGACGCTGTCACCGGGTCAGGTAAGTTTGCTGAACTATAAAACTGGATGACTTCCAACCGGAAGTTTGAGTGCGCAAACCTGCCCAGTAGGAAGAATGAAGGAAGAAAGTACATCCGGATACAAAAGCTGGCCGTCTTCATCTGACATATAGGCATTTTCTAGGCAAGCGCGTTCCAACCTAGACCTCATCATTGCTTTGCACTAAGCATGATTGTCGTCAAGCGCAAGTCTGTCTCACAATAATAATATAAAAAAACTTTATTGTCTGCAGAGGCATGTTTGCAAGCTCACCTGCGCCATATAAACGGGCACCTGGGGTTCGACGAGGTAGGCGGGTTGTGCGGGGTAGGCAGCGCCGCAGTGTGCGTACGAGCCATACTGTCCATCGCCCGTACATCCTATCCACTGGCTATTTGCCTCTTCTATTTTAATATTTTTGATTGCCAACACAATTTGAACCTTATTTTCTACATAAATAAACTCTTTCGCCCACTTCTATTAATTGTATAATTTTGATTACCAGATGCCAACACAATTTGAACGTTACTGGTCACAGAATAAAGCTCACCTGTGCCATATAAGCGGGCACCTGGGGCTCGACGAGGTAGGCGGGTTGTGCGGGGTAGGCAGCGCCGTAGTGCGCGTATGTGCCGTAGTGTCCTCCGCCTGTGCCCGCGCCCACAGCCCCCGCGTAGCCGCTACCCACTGAAACGGCTTCCATCACCTGAAATTATTAGGTATTGTATCTTCAATTACTGACAAAGTTGACGGAAAGAGACCTCGGGGATGCATCAAGGCGGGGCGGATTTGATTTGACTCAAATCCGCATCGCTTCTTCTTCTTTCTCTCGATAGCAAGGTCCACGAAGCCCTGCAAGTCGCAAAAAACCGAGCAACATGGCGCGACATCGTCCATAGAAGGATTTTATTCAAATGTACCACAAAACAGGTTGCAACCAAAACATGGACAAAGTATAAGAAGAAAAGTCAGAACCTGAGATGATGAAATTCTATTAGTAACTTTTTATAATAGGTTCTCTGACTTCGTGATTATGCTCGGAGGTTTCCAAAGGTCATCTTAAGATTCATTTACAGGTTCTACGAATATGGAGCTAGAGACTAGATTTAGATTTGATCAGCATGTATTCAACCATTTTAGGCGTACAACTCCACACCGCTCGCCACGGGGTAGGTACTCGCCTACCTTATGCTGTGGCGGTCTTCGCAGTCCGCACATAATCCAATAGATGGCACTACTAGTAGCGCACGAAGAACACGAAGTGCCTGAATCGCAATAACGAAGTTTTCTCTGAATTGCGCTATAATATATACGACGTCCAAAGATCAGTGGTCACCGAGCACAACACCCGCTCGGAGGATGATCATCCTATTTATAACGGTCAAGCCATATCACCCGCTCCCGTACAATGTTAAACACATGGACAACTTATAGTTTGTAACTTGTACTCAGTACTCACGTGAGGGTATTTCTGCGAGGGCGCCATGGTGAGATGGCCCATATGGTTGTAGTGCGCGGCGGGGGACGACACGTATTGCCCATAGTCCGGCTCCACTCCGCTGCCCACGGGGTACTCGCCCGCCTTGTGTCGAACAGAAATTAACACGTTAAGAACACTATTTTTTTCCTACGACCAAGGGCCATACTGCCAACGCAAATATTGTTAAATTTTTATTGACTCGTACAATTGGATCTTGACGTTCCTAAAATAAGGATTGTACCTTATTTCAGGAACGTAAGGTGCGTGACAACAAACTGTCATATTGAGTAATGTTGCTTAAGGATTGCTTTATTTGTCAGTATGGCCCCAGAGAATACTCAATAGTACCTTTCTAGTATTTAGGACCTAAACATTAGAGCTGTGTCGATGACAAATCATAACTGATCGAATTGCGATCACGACTTATACGCGAGTGATCGAGTTACACATCTCAAAAGGATTCAAACACAGATACGAATGCGAAAGTTAAGCAACGTTGATCCAAGTCGGTAACTGGATGGGTGACCAAATTATGAGGTTCAAATTTGGCCTTTTCGTTTCCTCCGTGCCTCGGAGAGCACGTTAACCCGACGGTCCCGGTTATAATCAGTCTAATTTCTTTTTTTTTTTAATTTAATTATTACCTGCATAGCGAGATGGTGCTGGTGCGCAAGCGCAGCCGACAGCTCCGCGTCCTCGGTGGAGGCGTCCGACCGCGACACGGGGCTGTGCTGCGGACCATACGCGCCCTCTACCGGCCCGTTGCTGTAACAACATCAAACGTGCTTATTAGCTCTTTTTAAAGGCTCTTTCCAGGTTTCGTGGTAACGAAGGTAGGTATTGTCAATATTTCAAGAATTTTCATGATTGGTCACCAATTTATCTAACTAATTAATACCGGTATTTGTTACATCAACTATTTTTAAGTACTGCACGCCATGACAATGGTATTACATTTGTCTTTTTATCGCTTGTACAACCTTTGTAATATTACGTGTATCATGCAATAAATAATTTCTGATTCTGATGAAGAGGACGACGCATTGGACATAACACCCTTTCTATTTTACAACCCCAAAGACAGCCTAAGGCTGCTTTTCCATGTGCTACGTTACTGCGAATGTGTGTTCTTCTAAGATCATTGGTGTCAACGTTTCCGTGATCTGTGGTGTCAACGGTCAAACCTACCTATAGGAGCGCTTGATTTTCATAGCTTAGATCGCTAGATGTATGATAACGACACGATACGAGACGGAACGAGCTCCGTAAGAACTTCGTTTAACTCGCAGAGGAAATCTACTCACACCGAGTTTCTTGCTGGTTCTTCTCGGTAGGACGGCATTCCAAACCAGGGGATTCACTCGACTATTCAAAAGCACTTTTTAAAAGTCTACTGGAATAAAAATATTTGATTTGATTTCAACAACAAAGAGTTAGCGGAAAGGACAGGAGCAGAAACAGTTTAAAAATACTGCAACTGAAACCGTCAAAACTCTGTTAGTGGAAGTGTTAGAATCGACGGAATATTTTAAACTTAAATCCACGTTGGCTAAGGCGCGGTATAAAGTTAGTCGTTACATGTTATATGTGTTCGATTTCAACCCTTTTTCCTCCAACCAAAATATCCGTGTAGATTTCGTTATCGGGATAACTTTCGAAGTTTGGCACGATATTGATTCTGCCGCGGGCGTCTTAGAAATACCTATAGCAAGTTTTCCCTTAGTGCCTTCTTTGGTAAATCTAGTTGATTCTCTCTCTTTTTTTTTTTTTAAATCCACTACAAGCTAGCCCTTGACTGCGATCTCACCTGATGGTAAGGGATGATGCAGTCTAAGATGGTAGCGGGCTAACCTGTTAGGGGCATGGCACTTATATTAAACCCATACCCCTTCGGTTTTTACACGGCATCGTACCGGAACGCTAAATCGCTTGGCGGCAAGTCTTTGCCGGTAGGGTGGTAACTAGCCACGGCCGAAGCCTCCCACCAGACCAGACCAGAGAAAATTCAGAAATTATAAATTCCCAAATTGACCCTGCCGGAGATCGAACCCGGGACCTCTGCACGTTAAGGCAACAGCGCTACACACTGCGCCACGGAGGTCGTCATTCAGAGATTGTTTATGTAAGCGATTTGATATAGAGCCATAGCCCTGACCTTCGAAAGACCCTGAGTGTTACTTTTTAAGTGACCGTGAGAGTTTCAAGCCTACATAGGTAGTATGGAAATGTAAAGTAGTATTTCCGTCGCATTCCCTATAACATACCTAGAAAATGGTCCCAAACATTAGGACATTATCTTTACGATTTTATGGACGCTCTACACAAGGGCAGGCCAGGTACAGTACAGGGCAACGAGGCAAAGTAGTGAACATAACATTATTATTACAGTTTGAATACGGGTGCTGTTAGAACTGGCACCGTACTTATACCATCGCATAAAGCAGTAGGTATTATTTTAAAATTGCAACTAATTTTATATGATGCATCCGTGACGTCCCTAAAATCATACTAATATTATCAATGCGAAAGTGTGTTTGTTAGTTGGTTTGTCCTTCAATCGCGATTGGGCATATTTAAGGACCTGGAGCTTAACATAGACTACTTTTTATTTCGGAAAATTTAAGAGTTCCCGTGGGAATTGAAATAAAACTTATTCCACGCGAAGTCTCGAGCATCAGTTAGCAGGAGTATATTTCTGAAACACACGGCCGAAGTCGCGGGCATCAGCTAGTGGAAACTAAATTTATCATAGCCCAAACTATATTAGCAGCATTTCAATTTTCAACTAGCACACAATTCAACAAATAAAATTGAACCCTATTTCATACACATTAAACATGTTCGCATATTCATTTATCGTATCACGTATGACGTATGGGACGTGTTAAGAGTCGCAGCAGTCTATCATTTTTACGAGTACTTACGCTAATAAATGAAAGTCGACGTCAATCGTATTTCAATTACATGTGCACGAGCCGTATCCGGCAATTATGCTAAACAAGCGTTCCAATCTATTTATTTTTGTATCACCAAAGCGTATGGTAGTTTAAAAATAGTATTGGATCACTGATGAAAGGAAAATCCATACTTTCATACGAATATTACAAATTGTGTCTGTCTCTCTGCTACGCTCTCACGGCCCATCTTTTTAACAGATTTGGATGAAATTCGGTTTAGAGATAGGTTGCAACCCGCGGAAGGGCTACTTTTTAACCCGGAAAATTTTGGAGATCCCACGGGAATCAAAAAAACTTAATCCTAGCGGACGAAGTTGCGGCGGCATTTTTAATTCCACTACAAGTTAGCCTTTGACTGCGATCTCACCTGGTGGTGTTATGATTCTGGTTAGGGGGAAGGGTCTATCCTGTTAAGGATACGGCAGGCATGCTTCAATGCGGCTATAGTCCTAATGTAATTGGGCGGGTCATGAGCCGTCATTTCGTAAATCAGAAGAAACAGATGTCTAAGAAAATCGTAGTCATTTGAGAGCCTTAAACTTAATACTCTAAACTGTTTAAGGAGTCCATGCATGCTTTTTGACATGCAGTCCTCTATGAACTCCTTAAACAGTTCGAATTATACGTTTGACAAACGGTTACGATAACGATTTTCTTACACGCAGTCCTGTCCTACCCCAGTTAGAAACTCGCTAAGGAGGTCCTGAATTAAGCAATTAGCAAGCCTAAGAGCGAAGAGGAGGAATGGCGAGCGAAGCGAGCCGGCGGCCTTCGTAGAGAAAGAAAATCATATATAAGAAGATACGACGTGAAACTGAATGAAGGGGCGACTTATTTCCTTAGTACGATAACCCTACAATGCAACTCAGTATTTTCCAAACACAGTGCGGCCAAAGGTGATGCAATGGGTACGGTACCCAGTTGTCATATTGGTCGAAACACAGTGCGGCCAAAGGTGAGCCGCCGCATAGTAGAACGTATCGCAACGACAATCCGACCGAACGTCGAGCCGCCGTAATATACAAAGGCGCCCTTTTGTAATACTGCGGATTCTACGATTTGACGATGACACATGTATCGTTATTGTAATTGGTATTGTCTACGTATATCTTGAGCTGGTAAACGTTTCACTCAATTACACGAGCCAGTTGGGAATACTGTGGGCTTACTAGATCGGTTAAAGCAGTATTATTTTAAAATGTCAGTTTTATATCACGCACCTTGACATCCCTGAAATAATGATTATATAATGTATTCTTTATTTATCCATCCACTTTTGTTGTTGCTGTAAGTTTTCTGAACAAAAAAAATCTGAAACAAGAGCGTCAGCGATGTTAAAATAATACTATTTTAATCGATGGCAGTACGCCCCATGGTCTCATTGCCCTGTGGACCCGAACGGTTCACTTGTGCCACGTAATTGGCTCTCGAAACCTTCCAGTTAAATTGATTTTGATCGATCTACTCACGAGGGATCGTTTTGAACAAGCGTATTACGGTGATCGCGTACCTATAATGGAACGAGGAACGCATTTTTAATTTTTAAAACCGCTAGATAATGCCCGTGGCTTGTTCCGCCTGGATTAAAGTTTCTTGATTCTCAGGGGAACTTCTTAACTTTCAGGGATAAAAACCTGTGTCTTTCCCCGGGATGTAACCTAGGGTAGGTTACATCCCGGGGAAAAACAATAGAAGAAGATAGCAAATTTCATCAAAATCTGTTGGAAAGATGAGCCGTTAAAGCGTAGCATACAGACAGGCAGACAAACACACTTTCGCATTTATAATAATGTATGATTTAACTCCTGTATCCTCCTGAAGCGGCAACTAGACTATCACTTTGTAGTTTATTTTTAAAAGCAGTGTATCCATCAAACGGTGACATACTGTATGCTTGTAAAAATAATGTGCTGTTTTCAAGACCTTTGAGCAGCCATTGACGCATCTCAAAACACAATTTTAAAAAAATCTCTGCATTAAAATTTATTTTAAACATACCTCTTAATTTACCTTTTAAAGCAATTTTTCTCCTTATTGAAACCAATAATTAGCTCTAGAAATATAAGATAAAATTCATATTTCTAAATCACACACATTGTCGGATTCATTTGTATTGAAAAGTAAATATTATTATTTTTACAAATTATTTCATGCCTTTTTTGCGACATGCGCTTGGCCAAAATTGCTTGGCGGTACGTCTTGCCGGTAGGGTGGTAACTCTAGCCGCGGCAATAGCCTCCCACCAGACAAAATTAATTAATTCTCTTCTTTATTACACGAATACAAATATAACGTGACAAATGGTTAAAGCTTAACATCGTTAATCCACTGAAAATCGGTGCCGGAGTTTTTTAGACCGCTATGTAAGCCGATTAGTGGGGGATTAGGGCTGTTTTTATAGAGTTCGTAGAAAGTATTATGGAATTTAATTTGTTAGGGAAATATCAATAGATTACTCTTTTTAATTTTAGAACAATTCTTGTTGGTCGCATAGAACCAGGGACCCGGCCTGAAAAAATCATACATGACAAAAAAGCGTTAACCCCTGTCTCTCTTCCTCTAGTATAGTGGAGTGGAGTGGATACTGGATAGTACATATAGAGACAGAGTACCTGTATGTAATTAGTTTAGTAACTACTCGTATGTTCTTACGGGGTTCTCACAGCACACGGGAAGCTTATATATGCGTTGTTTTGGACCTTAACCCGAGCGACAGAAGCAACGCGACGCGACGCGATACGACGCCATAGAAAATGACAGACGTAATCTACGCGTAACGCGACAACGTACGCCACGTGAAGGGTCAGGTACTGTTTGATAATGTCGCGTCGCGTTGCATTGCGTCGCGTTGCCGCATTTGTCGTTCACCTAGAACAACGGGTAATATTTTAAGCGTGCGTTAAGTGGAGATGGTTGCCCTCATGGGATATGAAAGACTAGCCGATGCCCATCTTTAAAAATGGTCTTTAAAAATCCCGTGGGAAAACATTGATTTTTTGGGATAAAATTCTCTCAACTATGCAAAAATCGCGCCGATCCGTTGCTACGTGATTAAAGGACAAACCAACAAACAAACACAGTTTTACATTTATGAATAACCAGACAATGCCCGCGACTTCATCCGCGTGGATTAAGGTTTTTTGACTCCCGCGGGAACTCTAATTTTCCTGGATAAAATGTAGCCTATACCCTTTCCGAAATGCGAAAGCGTATCAGACAGATACACTTTCGCATTTATAATATTAGTAGGTATGGATACTATCGGTAACATATGAAAGGAGGGTCCTAACTCCTATACCATTTGTAAAGGAACGCGTTTCAGAGTAAACCGGGTCCAATAAACATTTAGACAGATGGAAAATAAATAAACCGCCAGCGCACTATTTTCCTATAAAAAATAACAAAGCGGTCGACTCAAAAGTGAAAGACGCATCCAGACCGCACTTGGAGATCAAAGACTAGTGTTTTTGAGACGCGAGTCTTTGTAGCGGAATGATGCAACAACACGTATTATTATAGTACGGGATCCCGCTGCATAAAAACTTTATTAATGTAACAACTTTTTTTTAAATGTATAGGTTAGCGCTTGGCTGCAATTAGACTTGTCTAGAAGATGCCTATTCACTCTTGATTTGAAGGTACCTGTACTTGCTATGACCTACGAAACTGCCTCGTTGGTCTAGTGGTTAGCATGTTCGACTGCGGCCGACGAGGTCCCGGGTTCGAGTCCCGGGTCGGGCCATAGCAAGTATTGGGTTTTTCTGGAAAAGAAATTCTCAGTACTAGCCCGGAGTTAGGAAATTGGCGGTGTTACACCCCGTGCCTCGGAGAACACGTTAAGCCGTCGGTCCTGCGCCTAATCTCTCTCCGGTCGTGTCGGATTTTCCGTCCCATCGGGCTATGAGAGTAAATGAACAGAGAGTGCACCTGTGTATGCGCACACACTTGTGCACTATTATATCTCCCGCGCAGATGGCTAATCTCTATGGAGATAGGCCGCCGTGACCGAAATTCGGTCGGGAGGACATTATTATGACCTACAAATCAGTAAATAAATAATTATGATTACACGACTGCCCAAAAAAGGAGTGTAATGTTTTCAGGGGTCATGTATTTATTTATGTATGTGAGTTTCTTTATTTCACCATATCTTCTTTATGCCTGAACAGATTTGGGCGTATGGGATATCGTTAGAATCCATCAGCCTGGGTCTCAATTTTTTGAAAAAAAAAAGTGTGTGTGTGCAATTCACACATGGCATAAGTAAAACTTCAGAAAAGAAGCCTACGTCTGAATGAGATATATATAACTTGTATTCTATCTCAGTCTCTCGCAGGCTAAATCCTATTATGAATATGTTTCTCTTTTTATTGGTGTCGCTTTTTCGTTTCATCGAATTTTCAAATCACAACGATTCTAAAGAAGTTTCACTTCAAAATAATATAGCAATGGGCAGGGCAGTCGTGTTTTATAATAATTTTAATTAGGTATGTTCACTTATTTTTTTGTTTGTAATAAAGGTGCATGTACTTAAATTAAAATTGCGGTGTACCTACCCAACACTTTAGACTAGCAAAAAGCAAGTGTAAACGACAAGATATTTATCTTAGGAGATAATTAAGTTAGAAACATCTGGGACAGCGCTCAACAGTAGGGCTAAACAGCTAACAACAACTGCTACTTAATCAATGTAAGAGAAGCTTTAGTCTTCAGGATTGTTCGAAGTGAAGTATCGTATTTACAGCACTTTCTGGTACTTAACTACTTACTAAGACTGGAAACTAATTTTCTTAGTGGTTGCGTTAAACTGCTCTTTGGATGAATTCTTCTACAGTTAGTTGTTTTAACTTTAGAAGCAAATACAAGTGGCCATGGCAAGTTCACGCTCATGGCAAACGTCGGCAACAAAATGTGAAAGGTAAAAAGACCCATGTGCCGACGTTTTGAAAAGGAAGAAACTATGGTTATGGGCCCAGTCCTACATTTACATTACATAAAAATTGAAAAGTCTTACTTTTTTTATTTTATTATTCCGCTACAAGTTTAGCCCTTGACTGCGATCTCACCTGATCGTAAGTGATGATGCAGTCTAAGATGATAGCGGGCTGACCTGTTCAGGGTATGGCAGTTATATTACCCATACCCTTAGTAGGTTTCTACACGTCATCGTACCGGAACGCTAAATCGCTTGGCGGTAAGTCTTTGTTATTAGCCGCGGCCGAAGCCTCCCACTAGACCAGACCAGAGGAAATTTATAAATTATAAATTCCCAAATTTACCCTGCCGGGATTCGAACCCGGGAATTCCCACGTTAAGGCAACAGCGCCCAACACTGCGCCAGGGTGGTCGTCAAATAACTAAAAATGAAAAAATAACGATAAAAGTACTTTATTGGGTTCTGTTGATTACGGTCACTCGGTTAAATTTTGATTAAAATTGAATCCCCGGCCTAATTGTCCGGCGTAAACATTTTAATAAACGCATCCTCAATAAAGCCCTTGGGGGCATACTACCACCGCCTAAAGCAGTATTATTTCAAAACGTCAATTTTATATGACGTACCTTTGCGTCCTTAAAATAAGGATTACAATTCTGAAACAAGAGCGCCTACAATATTAAAAAAATACCTACTGCTTTTAACGACCGTGGTATGCCCAGCTGCGTCTTAAAATTCCATTAAAGTGGATTAGGCACGGCTTCTATATTTAGATATTTCCCTTCAAATTGACGTTCGCAGATCAATTTGCGAAAACTTTTGATCCTTTATTTATTTACAGTTTTAATTGGCTCGTCGCTAATTGGTTCGTCTGTTCGACTGCCGATGCTGATAATATGACTTCGGCCACAAATTCGGAGATTCCGTTGCTCGATCCCGGTCACGCAACTCTAACTTTTCGAAAATACCTATGTGCATTTCAAACAATTAAAATATATCACTTGCTTCAACGGTGAAGGAAAACGCGGTGAAGGAAATAGGAATGATTTCCACATAATGTTTTCTGTAACTGACTCGTTGGTCTACTGGTTAGTATGTTCAACTGCGGCCGACGAAGTAATGGGTTTGGATCCCGGGTCGGGCCATAATAAGTATTGGGTTTTTCTGACAAAAAATTCTAAGTACTAGCCCGGAGTTAGGAAGTTGGGGGTGTTTCACCCACGTACCTCGAAGAGCACGTTTACCTATCGGTCCTGCCGCTGGATTAGCTGTCGGTTCTGCCGCTGCACCTGATCTCTCTCCGGTCGTGTCGGGCTATGAGCGTGAAGGAACAGAAAGTGCACCTGTGTTAGCTTGTGCACTATAATATCTCCCGCGCAGATGGCCGAAATTCGGTCGGGAGGACATTAATATTTTCAAAAGAATGAACTCTGCCAATCCAGCGTAATGGACTATATGTAGAATAAGCCCTCTAAAGTCTAAACTGAATTCTCATAGGAAAAGGAGACGCGTGCTTACTATAACAGCCGATGGATGGAAACTGGAAACGAGGATATATTTTTAACCAACTTCACAGATGCATGTTCTCAATTTTATGATACTGGTACAGTAGGTACTTTTAACGCTCGCGCTATCAGGAACATTTCGCTAAAACATAGAAGCGAGTGCGCGGTCCCGCCGTGTTTGTGTTGTAAATAGAAAAACGTACGTAATTGGTTTTGCTCTATTTCTGAACCGCCTAGTGCCTCTGCCTACGCCCTGAAAACTTCACTGTGACATCTCCGCAAAGTAACGTTATGGTTATGCCATTGGACATAGGGGTTATATTGCAACGGAACTTTGACAATACATAAAATGTATTAAATTTTTATTCAAAATTGCTAAATTTATATAGAGCACGAAACGTCGGCGTCGTTTTGGATACAGATTAAGGTCCTGTAGCACTAGTGTGTGCAGCTACATATTATAAAAGTACGCGCGCAGAGTTTAAGTCAGCCCAACTCTATTTTTTTCCCATAGTTAGTTTTTTGGCTACACTACCATAAATACTACACTGGGAAAACCTGACATGCCTTCTGTTTCTCTCCTATCATACCCTTGTTTTCTTTCAAAAGGGAGAACTTTTTCTGTACCGTATATAACCTATACCCAGGCCGAAACGCTAAATCGTACTAGAACGCTAAATTACTTAGCGGCACGTCTTTACCAGTCGGGTGGTAACTAGCCACGGGCAAAGCCTCTCACCAGACTATACAGAGGAAAATTCAGAAAACTATAAATTATCAAATTGATCCTCCCACCAAACTGGACCAGTGAAAACTCAGAAATTATAAATTCCCAAATTGACCCTGCCGGGGATCGAATCCGGGATCTGCAACAGCGCTCAACACTGCTCAACACATCTGTAATGTTTTGACGACGATGTCAGGGGCCATCGCCATACTAATTGTTTCATTATTGTTCACTTTCGTGTTTTAGAATTATAATCCTTATTTTAGGATCGTCAAGGTATTACGTGAAATTAAACAGTCATTATGAGTAATATTGCAGTATTGCTTATTGCGTTGGCAGTATGGCAATGGACCCAGATGTCAGCTTCACGTTTGTGCACTTTTTAGTGCACATTTGTAAGCTGGATGTATGCCGTAAGCCGTTCAAATGTGCCGCATGCGTATAGCCGGATAATTGTCAACTTAACGCAATTAAGCTTCGGTGTGCAATTAAATTGCAAACGGGCTCGTTCGCATTGTCGTGACGGACGACTACAAAATTACGGCATATAATACGTGTAACTAACCTAACTGGGTCCCTAAGAATCTATACCTTTCTCTACTAATAAAATTCAATGTTTCTTTGTAATGGCTCGTGAATCATCTAGCAGTAAAACCCTCATCATCGTTGCGTCCATAATAATCCAAGATCTTTTAGAGTTTCAGAAGCTTCAAATTCAATCAACCCAATGACTAGTTTAAGGACCGATTTCAATGAATTTCAGTTTACATAAGACTGGCTTTAGTTACATACGGCAACACCTACATTCACATGAATAAATTATTACTTTATTTATTTAAACAGAGCAGGTTGCAGGGGGCAGGTTTTCGCTTTTAGTATAGAGCCAACAGCCGACCTCCTGTATTGCTGTGGCTAATGGCTATACTGTGTCCCAGAAATTCGCTCGGGACTCGGGGGGGCGTGACGGTCGGAAACAAAAACACTAACAAATTTTATTTGGGCGTCGAATCCAGTGTATCAATGGAAACGTTCCCAGCCGCAGCGTTTTGCGCCAACCGTGGTAGGTATGTCGGTTAAGGCTTTTTTTATGGTATGCGTTAGGCAAGCGCGTGCGCACCGAGCATTCAAATAAGCCCGCGAGGGAACAGGGTTACCAGTTTTTAAACACTTTTCAGAATTTTGAATTTAAAAAAAATGTTTTATGATGTACAGTATGATGCCCGCTTGGATTTATGTTAATTAAAATGCCGTCGGAAGTCTTACAGTAGAAATAACCACTTGCTTTAGGTCTAGCCCCACGTGCGACGCACGGAGTGGCGCGGTACGTAGCGGTAAGGTGTAGGCGCCTCTAAATCTAGACTTCTCAACCCGTGATTAGTAGTGGACCAGAGAATGGCGATGATGACGGTGATGATAGTAGGTAGTGAAAGAAGATGTACTAATTTGTATCACAAAAAAATAAAATAAGTACTTAACCATTTTTGAGCAGCTGCCGAGCGGACACGGATAGAGAAGACATCATGATTCGCAAATATATGTTTCTGTTGTTCGTAGTTTCCTGTACCAAAGGTGTTTTATCGAATAGCCTGATATCACCGTGTAAGATTGAAGATGAAGCCTGCATAGAGAAGTCAGTGAACGCCGCAGCCCAAAATTTATTCAAGGCATCCCAGAACTGGAGATAGAGAGTTCCGACCCGCTCTTTCTTAAGAAAGTCGAAGGAAACCTGTCAATCTTGAAGTACAAAAATTGGATTGAGTAACACCCGGGAGAATTTCAGATTTTTTTTTACTTAGGACTTTTAAATTTTTGATCTGGTAACCCTACACCCAAGGCGGACTGACGACAGCTCGCAAGATATACACGTAACATTCCTGCATAAATATTATAGACCGTCGGATTACACGGCGTACAACAATAAGTAGGTGCCGTACTGGCTCTGGGTGCGAAATGGAATCGCCTTCAAAATTTCGGAACAATGTTTATATGGTTCATTATTATTTGGGGGTTACTTTTTATGCCGATATGATTATCGCCATGTTTAAACATAATATCATCATACTAATATTATAGCTCACGTTAAAAAGAAACGCGAGTTAGAATTACGCCACAAAAAAATGTATTGGCTGCTTGGACGGCATTCAACACTTTCCATACATAATAAACTATTGCTATACAAGCAAGTTCTGATGCCTGTATGGACGTATGGTATACAACTCTGGGGGTGTACCAAACCGAGCAATATCCAAGTGATACAGAGATTCCAGAATAAAGTACTCAGGGAAATAGCCAATGCACCTGGTACGTAAGAAAGCACGATCTCCACAGGGACCTAAAAATAAATACTCAGAAGTTCACCAAAATCGACTTCGTCATCATGTGAATCTGGAGGCTGTAAAGCTTTTAGATAACACGGACATCAAAAGGAGACTTAAAAGAATGAAACCATTCGAACTAGTGTAAAAAGTGCATAAGTGCTGTGTAGTGAATTAGTGTTTGTGCTACTTAAGTAGGTCACAAAAACGTAGTGAACACTAAGTACATTAGAATAAACTAAGGACAGTTATTGGACTGCAAATTAGACGTAGAAATTAATTTTAAGTAGAAGTTTAAGCTAGAATAATATTACTTATTAGCCCATAGGCTAGATGGTAGTAGACATAGACTTAGAATTTTTTCGCTACGCTCAATAGACTGACAAAGCGTGGGAGCGAGAGGTATTTAGATAATAAACACTGCCGCGAGCGAAAAAGAGATAGCGACACAAAAGGCCAGTATGTCATTGTTTACGCGAATAAGAGGCCATAGCGTACCGGCCTTTTACAAGTCGAGGTGAATTTTGTGTATTTAATTAATAATCTTACGATTAAAACTTAAAATCTTTGTTCTGCTACCATGGTGTCTTGTTCAGTGAATGAATGTGACGTTACAAGACGTAATAACCCGCATAAATACACGTTTCACAGGTAATTACTGAATATTTTTCTGAATTATTCATAATCATTATTTCGTCACTTGTTGTTTGAAAATGAGGCAAAATAACTATTGAAAGCTTAGATAATAGGTTTCCCTTAAGACTTTTCATCAAATTACATTGCTAAATAAAGAATTTTTGGATATTTTGTGTAAAACTTAAAAATGTTTGGTTACGATAGGGATTGACAAAGTGATGACGTCATAAGTATCGATAGTCGATAATCGTGTCTGCCGGTAGGTTTGACGTGATAGCTCATAAGCTTAGGTGTGTAGAGTACAATATTAAACACTACTTTCCTGTAAAAGAAAAGAACGAAATAAATATTTTCCTTAATTTTTGTTTTATTTGGCGTGTCTTAGATTTCATATGTACATGAAATATATATACAGGGTATACTGTACATACTGGTAATTCAGTACATTATGTATTTAAGTGCTTATCGGGCTGGTCATGCTATGACTTGAGCGCCATATATGGTTATTATTTATTTTTATTAACTTGTCACTTTTACATTATATCAGAGTATTATTGTAATTAATCAAATTAAAACTACTTGCACCCTTAAGAAAACTAGCGGCGGTAAACTAACAATTTTTATGAAAAATCTCAAAAACTGCTCTATTTCTCAAAAAAATTATAGTGTATATTTTCAGGCAGAATTTTTAAAAAATATCTCTATTTTAAAAGCTTTCTTTCGAAATATCAAAAAAAAACTTTTATGGGGCTAAAATATCTATAAGTATCTCATAATATTTACAATGTTATGTTCTAGGTTTCCAACCAATTCTTTGCTACGTAACAAATGGTTACGGATTATAGATAGGGGCTCCTGGTTTCCAAAGAAGAATTCTACTGTTTGTAGTAAGCATTTTGAATCGAAATGCTTCTTACAAAGGAAACATCGAATATTGAGTTAGCACGAAAGTAATGAGATCCCCAAAAAAACTCTACAAAGAACAGTGGGCAAAATTGTATGGACCCCGTCCCCAGTGGTGTAGCATCATGGGCTATGCGTAAAAAAATAGATATTAGTCTGAATAATAAATAATTAAATGAATTAATGAGAAAACTAATGTATGAATGGACATTCTTTTTTTCTTAATTATTTGTATGTATTAAAAGGATTATTAAAAGAGTTAAGTGTGAAGACTGTGTAGGTACATAGTTTATTATCGAACCCAACAGCTCTATGTAATAATTCGTTAATTATTAAGAGAGACTATTCGAAAATACACAATAAGTATTTATATATATATCCAGCTAATGATGTTGCATTGTGTTGTAACGCTGAAAAACATTTTAGAGAAAACATGGTCATCTCATCAATAAATAATTTGTACCTAGCTGTAGCTTTGTTGCTATTTATGTATTTGATTTTTTAAAATTAAAAGATAGTTATATTTTACTTCGTTAAACTAACTCATTAGAGTCCTATGATTTCACCAGTAAGACTATCGATAATACTATGCTAGAGTCAAGACAACACTATTTCACGCACACATTTACATTTCATTTTTCGTAACACCGTAATCTGTCACTGTTGGTCTTGATGGTAGTAGACAATAAATTTGCCATTATATTTTAATGGGACTTTATGGTAAGAAAAAAAAAAAAAAAACTAATATTATAAATGCGAAAGTGTGTTTAGTTTGTTGAGTTCCCGCGGGAATAAAAAAAATCTTAAACCACACGGTCGAAGTCGCCGGCATCAGCCATCAGCTAGTACTTCATAAATGCAAAAGTGTGTTTATTTGTTGGTTTATTGGTTTGTCCTTCAATCACGCCGCAACAGAGCAATGGTTCGACATCATTTTTTGCATGGGTATAGTTTAGAACCTAGAGAGTGTCATAGGCTACTTTTTATCCAGGGAAATTAATTTATTAATTATCCCGTACAATAAATTGAAATTTGGAAACTTAGCGCTCCCACCACGACGCCCCTCGAGGTAAGTAACCCCACAAGCACATTTTCTGTACTAACCCAACCTCAGAAACTTTTGAGTTTAAAATGCAATATCGTTACTTCTTAAGTTCTTTATGAAGGCAAGGCAACCCGCAACCCTTTGTCGCCAAAACAGGTAGGAACCTATACGTATAAGTATGTAAATTACTTCGGAAAACTAAATCAAATTTTCAGTCCAGACCGTAATACAGAGAGCCGAGCGAATCTGGGATAGTGACACCATATTACACATGTTTTGGTGAAGATATTCCTGAAACATTGTAAAACTTCGGTAATGAACGAATATTTTATTTTTCTAGGGACAGTTTGTATTGTATCGCGGCCCGCGGGTCTTTAAGTTTATAATTTGCAATATAATACTTTGCATGCAACGTTTTTGATGGACGTTACTGGTACAAACCACGGAGGTGGAGAACGACATACTGGCGTCCGTATTTCCTGCCACGTACCTAACTATACGTTTTTTTTTCCACTACAAGCTAGCCCTTGACTGCGATCTCACCTGATGGTAAGTGATGATGCAGTCTAAGATGGTAGCGGGCTAACCTGTTAGGGGCATGGCAGTTATATTAAACCCATACCCCTTCGGTTTCTACACGGCATCGTACCGGAACGCTAAATCGCTTGGCGGCACGTCTTTGCCGGTAGGGTAGTAACTAGCCACGGCCGAAGCCTCCCACCAGGCCAGACCAGGGATAATTCAGAAATTATAAATTCCCAAATTGACCCTGCCGGGGATCGAACCCAGGACCTCCGCACGTTAAGGCAACAGCGCTACACACTGCGCCACGGAGGTCAACAAACGTACCTTCAAGAAAAGAGTGAATAGACATCTATTATAACTAAGTATAAATATATCCCGGCTATAACTCTCGTGTCTTGTCGACATTTTCTATATGCAAACACGCTCCAACCTAGACCTTACAATTGCTTTCTATTAAGCATATGATAGTTGTCATGCGAAAGCCTTTTTTGCATTAAAAAAATAGGACGTGTCCCGCTTTCTTTATGAACATGACCACCCGAGTCCTGAACATTAAAATTCACCTAGCTTGTTTGAATCTGACTATACTACAGTGCTAATGTACTGTGTATAGGAAACACGTATACCAACTCATAATATTCAAGTATATTCAAATAAATCGCGGAGTACAATAATTTAAGTTGCATTTCCGCTGGAAACAGGTATATACATGCAGCAAAAGTTGGGTGATGTGTGCATCTCAACTTTTGACAAAATAAATTTTCTTGTTGAACTATATTATTACTACAAAACCAACTTTTGGTACTACCATTTTCTATTTCGATGGATAGGTACAACTGTTTTTAAAGTTTTACTACGATTATACTGAACGGTTTGTAAACACCAAAGCTAAACAAGTACACACTACCCAACTGTTTAAATACTTACTTGCTAAGAATCAAAGGCAAGATGTCTTTGATTTGATTAATGATAAAATATACAATAAAAAGTTCTGACGCCTGACACATTCACTCGACGCCCATTAAATTTTTTTTCTTTCACCCTGAAATTATGCATAGAGGTTCCTTTTATAATGAAGGCAAGAAATGAAGTTTCCGAAATTCCCACGGAAGCGAAGCCGCGGGCAGTTCAAAAGAAGATCCGTATAATATGGTGCTGTCTTATGACTAGCTATAGGTACGCCACAGATGTAATAACAGTAAGGGTGCATTTCCACCAGAAATGTGTTACGTCGATAAGCAACGGGATGTGTGACAAACCTACGAATAGGAGCGCTTGATTTTCATGGCTTAGCTAGTGGAATGGGGTTTAAGCTGAGTTTTTACATACCAGTTGAGAATAGAGACGCAAGTTAAAGATGCGAGCTATAGCTGCCTTTCCATCAGAGATGTGCGTGCACGCTGCACAGGGCTTGAAGCTAGAAAAGGCATTAGTTAGGAAAAATTCAGACGTATTTCCAATTGGGTAAGCAGTGCTTTTATGCCTCTATGAACTGCTGCCACTGGTGGTAGGTAGCTACCTCGCAATCTCTCTGGTGGAAAAGCAGCCTCACTTAGTAAGCTAGGCGCTTGACCGCCAGAAGCACGGATCATCAGAGTGAAAAGATAACCAGCCTTGTAGGCTTGTAACAGATTTAACCAAATTCACGCGACCGCGTACATTTGACCTCCACAGAGTACCAGCCAGGTCAACTGACCCACGTGATCGGCTTGATTGATCCGGTATGATAATTAAAACGCTTATGCTAATAAGCGTTTTAATTATCATAGCCTGAAAACGTTTCATACAGGGCAGCGGGATACGTATGCTGTAATATGTATACGTAAACTCCTGCGTGTTTTAGAAACTCAACCCAACACAGTCATAGGTGGTTTCTGAAAATGACACAGTTCTAGTAACACTTTCGTGAGTATCAGTCTCTTTGCTCCAACACGGGCCAAAAAAAACTTAAATCCTTTCTCAGAACTAAACTCCTGCATGTTTTAGAACTCAACCCAACACGGTCCTAAAAGCTTTCTGAGGATCGACACAGTTTTGGTAACGCTCGACCTTCGTGACGCATCAGTGAACCATGCTCATTGCTCCAAAATTCAAAATGTGTTTGCGTATAGAACCCGAAACTGTACTAGAAGCTTTCTGAGGATCGACGCAGTATTGGTAACATTCAACTTTCGTGTCGTATCAGTGAACCATACTGCTTCAGGTTAATTGATCCGTTGACGGGCGTAAGTGAATTACTGGCGAGCGATGAAAGATTATACGCTAAGCGGGCTTCTACGATTTGATTATGATATTGCGTTTCTGCGGAATACGACAGGATAAATCGGTTATTGTAATCGGTTGATATTCATACTAATATTACAAATGCGAAAGTGTGTTTGTTTATTGGTTTGTCCTGCAATCACGCCGCAACGGAGCAAAGTGTTTTTTGGCATGAGTATTGGGTATAGATGAGGACCTGGAGAGTGACATAGGCTACTTTTTATCCCGGAGAATTAAGGAGTTCCCGCGGGAATCAAAAAACTTAAACCACGCGGACGAAGTCGCGGGCATCAGCTAGTGTACCTATACACCATTAAACTTATAACAAAACTGTTACTGGACGATTTCTGTAAAAGAAAATTAAGTAATTGAAAGAAGCTTTGGTCGAAATCGGTTAAACAGGTGGGCCGTGAAAGCGTAGCAGAAAGACAGATGGACAGCCGACCGAATGACACACTTTCGCATTTAAATATATAATACTAGCTGACCCGGCGAACTTCGTACCGCCTTAGTATGCAAAATTAAATCTATATTTTTCAATATTTCTGACAGATTTTCTTAATATTTTTTTCCGTAAGAACCTTCTCCTAATAATAACAAATACAACAAAAAAAGAATTAGTGAAATCGGTCCAGCCATTCACGCCTGATGCCGTGACCAAGGAAAACGGGTTTCATTTTTATATATATCGATAATTTTTAAAGGCTTGAGCTTTACGACAATCATGCTTATAGAAAGCAATGATGAGGCGGTATAGGTATGGTTTTATAAAGCAAAGAAGTATGAGTTTATCGTTGTGTCTCCTCTGTCAACGTACTTTCCGAACTGGTGGTCGAGGTTTGAACTCTTGACATGACACGACAAGATGCCCTCCATGATCTGATCCTAATTATTTTGTATTAAAAAAAGATAATAAAAAGAAAGTTGTTTTCGAGCCTCCCCTCTTTCAAATATTTTCTTCCTCCCCCCCTTGTTAACCACTCAGAGGTGTCAAGGAGCTTGTTAGTGGATTTCGGTTTCGGGCCAAAAGTTGAACATGCCTCTCTCCTAATCCATCTAACACTTGAAGGCACTTAAGGTTCCCCCTGTTTTTTATTACATTTCATCGGCAAAATATGGTAGGTACAGTCACCGTAGTCTGTTTTTCCTAAGCTTACTCAAAGGTGGTTAAATGATAAATGATTTATTTATTTCACGTAGGACAACTTGTGTCACTTAATATGATAAGTCGAGACCCTACCACCGGTTCGGAAAACTAATTCTACTGAGAAGAGCCGGCAAGAAACTCAGCAGTTGTTCTAATGGTGTGATCTATAGAGCGGTAGAGCGTACTTTTTACTTTGCTCAGACTTTACTTATGAGTTGAAACGAGACGGACTTATGTAACTAACATAAATCTGTCTTGTTTTAACCATGTCTTAAGGCCCTGTGTAGCGTAAAAGGGGGTTTTTAAAAGCAGTGTATCCATTAAACGGTGACATAATGCATGCTTGTAAAAATAATTTGCTGTTTTCAAGACCTTTAAGCAGCCATTGACGCATCTCAAAACAGAATTTAAAAAAAATCTCTGCATTGAAATTTATTTTAAACATACCTCTTAGTTTACCTTTTAAAGCAATTTTTCTCCTTAATGAAACCAATAATTTGCTCTAGAAATATAAGATTAAATTCATATTTCTAAATCAAACACATTGTCGGATTAATTTGTATCTAAAAGTAAATATTTATTTAATATTTACTTATATACAAATGATTTCTTGCATTTTTTGCGACATGCGCTTGCTCGATTTCACCCCCGCGCGCCTGTTTTCAGCTCGTGAGCTCACAGCACCTAAGTCTAAGCAAAGTCAAATTTTCAAAGTCAATTTCGAGATCTATATCACACTAAAACACCCGACCTTCTGTACGGGGTCTCAGGTTCAATCCTCGGGCACGTTCCTCCAACTTGACAAACGATTACGATTACGATTTCCTTACACAATCGGGGGGCTGGTCTGTGGTTGAAGTGTTTTTCTCGTTTTTCCCATACAGCAAACGTCAAAAACTAACGGTGACCGCGTAACAATAGAAATGATAAAAGTATCCGTCCGAGTCCCATAATATTTTATCTGTTACCGCCTGTACTTAAACCTTAATGATATTTTTTTATAAAGGTTTAACAATGACGACGACCAACCAGTGAAATCCACGTGTCTGGCCAAGAGCTTAGTGTCATCGGTATTATGGAATTATGTAGGTAACACCACTTTCTTTTCAAGTATTTAATACCTGTTATTGAGATTGGTCTAAGCGCTTTAAGTTTTATTGTAATATTTATTTATGATGTTTGCGTAATTTTTTTATAGCTTATAAAATGCCTTCGGTCAAAATTCCTCAATGCCTGGAAATGCTCTTCGAACAGTGCGTGTTGCTAGTGATGACATATGGATCCAAAATATGGTGTCTTGGACCATATGAGAGTTCCGTAGAAGAACCAATGTTCATCTTATCTAATCAACCCATTGCCAGCTCACTCCTGAGAATGAGTCTCCTGTCAGAATGAGAAGGGTTCGGCCATAGTCCACCACGCTAGCCAAGTGCGGATTGGCACACTTGACACACCTTCGAGAACAAGAACTCCCGGGCGTGCCGATTTCTCACGATGTTTTCCTTCACCGTTTGAAGCAAGTGCCCGGGAATCCCGTAGGTACAGGAGGTCCGGGTGTCTACTAACCGCTAGGATATCACCGCATATATTATAGGTACATTAAACGATTAGCAGGGAGCAAAGGATCCAGGCGCCAAAAGGAAGTCCATGCAAAAGACCTATGCCCAGCCATGGACACCTATATATGTTAAAAACAAAGACAACGACCCCTCTAAGATTTACAACCAAAATGTTTATTGGATCAACGGACGAACGACTCGAAAAGTTGAAAAATATATAGTTACGGGTTTAAGCTATTATCCCGCAGACACATCTAAAGCTGCCCTTTAACAATACCATCACGTTTTCAAAAATAAGAACGGGCATGTCTGTAAAGACTGACGCACATTGTTAGTTTTTCATCAGGACAAGAAACTTAATTTTTAGGATATATAACTACAAGATGTTGATGCAATATGAATTGAGATACTTACTCGTAGTCGAAACATACACTAAAACAATAAAACAAACACTGAACAATAAAACTATCTTACTAATATACTTATACTAATATTATAAATTTTTTTTTTTTTTTTTTTTTTTTTTTTATCCACTACAAGCTAGCCCTTGACTGCAATCTCACCTGATGGTAAGTGATGATGCAGTCTAAGATGGTAGCGGGCTAACCTGTTAGGGGCATGGCAGTTATATTAAACCCATACCCCTTCGGTTTCTACACGGCATCATACCGGAACGCTAAATCGCTTGGCGGCACGTCTTTGCCGGTAGGGTGGTAACTAGCCACGGGCGAAGCCTCCCACCAGGCCAGACCAGGGAAAATTCAGAAATTATAAATTCCCAAATTGACCCTGCCGGGGATCGAACCCGGGACCTCCGCACGTTAAGGCAACAGCGCTACACACTGCGCCACGGAGGTCGTCAAATGCCAAAGTTTGGATGGATGTATGGATGTTTGTTACTCAATCACGCCCCAACGGCTGAACGGATCTGGATGAAATTTGGCACAAAGATAGATTATGGTCTGGAATAGCACATAGGCTACTTTTTATCCCGGAAAATTAAAGAGTTCCCGCGGGAACCAAAAACCTCAAACCGCAGACGAAATCGCGGGCATTCGCTAGTGTCATATAAAAAAGGAAAGAAAGGCAAATAATTCTAGATTGGTCTAATACAAATTAATACAATGTAACGTGTAGAAGATAATATTTGAATACTTACATGATTCTTGTCAAATATTACTTCTATATACCTATTGAAATTTTTGTACTTTTGATATAAAAATAATTGCTCAAACTAAATTCAATACAGAAGGTACTTAAAATACATAAGGTGCTTAATTAATTTTAGTCCAGTGTTCTAAAAAATGTGAGACTGACTCGTAGCGTTTGCTTTGAACGTAAAAGGCCTGCCTGCCATGAATAAAGCAGAGCCCAATTTACAATGCAAATAGTTGTGACATTTAACTGAAGTCTTGAATAAAATACATGATCTACGAAACCCACACGAAAGACGAAAGGGGGAGATAAGCAAATATTTGTAAGGATACATATTGCACTATTCATCATCACAACCCATATATGCGTAATCCGGCCCAATACTGAGCATGAGTCTCCTCTCAGAAAAAAAAGGGTTTTGCTATAGTAGTCCACCACGCTGGTCAAGTTCAGATTAACATATTATATATTTATATATTACTGACTTCACACACTTTTGAGACATTATGAAGAACTCTCGGACATTCAGATTTCCTCACAATATTTTCATTGCAGAGTTACTTATCCTGCATTTTCATTACACCCTAGCCAAATTTTAAACGAGCTAACGAAATCATTTCCGATTTGACGAATACTTCCAAGACTTCGTCAAACGGGATCCCAGCAAAAATACGCTTTAAAATAGGAACATCTGTTTTTAACTCAGTTGAAAAGAGATTTATCTCTTTACAATCGTGCATTGTCGAGTCAACTGAAGATGCTCCGGTGTCGGAGTGAAACGTACGTTGAGTTTATCTCTTTTTAACAGAGTTAAAATCTCCGATTCTATCTCGGATATACAAACATACGAGTATGTCACTTCCGTCACAACCTACTCTTCAATAGAAGTCTTTAATCACTTGCAAAATAACTGAACAGAAAGTCCGTAATGTGCGCACAGGCTAATCCTCGAGGAGCAAGAGGGGTAGCCACCCCTTCCCCTTTGGATTCATTGTCATAGCTCATCGCTGAATACAAGGCCGTCGAGAGCTAAGCTCAGACGATTCTTCGAAACCCGGGGCTTTCCGTTCACTTCGATATCTAAATGGATATCATGTAACCAATAGACATTTTATACTTTTATTAAAACAAAAGAAACCTAGAGAATTTGATAGCTTATTGAAGCAATAAGTAGGTACTAGGTATTCAAAGGCCAAGGACTATCCTTTTAACAGATTCTGACGAAATTTTGTATAGGGTACAGTGATAGCTTTCATCTGTGAGACATTCATATTGTTCCAGGAAATATAATTAAGAGTTCCTACGAGATCTTCGCAAAAGTACCTACACATAAAATAACAGTTACTTCGTAAACGAAATCCACGCTGAAGAAATAGCAGCGGGAATCATCTAATAAAAATAACCCTTGTAGACATTGAAATAGAATATTAGGTACTAAAATTCTACATCAATGCTAGTAGAAGTAGTGTAAAAGTAGTAGTAGTGTAGTGTATCGGATAAAAGATACAAAATATACATGATATTATTTCATTAAGTAGCATTCCACACTAATGAGACTTTGCTTTCTTCGCATTTTCAGCCAAAATGATTGCGTCGAAAAGCATATTTTCGTCAGTGTGTCTGTGTACGTCTTTACGTGGAAAACATTTCGAGCAACGTTCAATACACGACGCAAATTTTCACTTTACACGGCTCTATAAGCAAATGTCTACAAAATTACTATAATAATGTGTGTAAAATTTGATAAAAAATAATAGAGATAATACCTATATTGCAATTTACGAGTAGGTACCACTCCCACATTCATAAGCCCTAATCAAAAGAAGATAAGAACTGGCAAACTTAAAGAAGGAAGAACGGACGCAATTCAAATAATAATATCCTGTATCTGCACGGGAGATATTATAAAAATGAATAATCCAACATGACCGGAGAGAGATCAGAAGTAAGACTAACGGCTATGTACGTGCTCTCCGAAGAATTGGGTTGAAACAGAATGAATTTTCTAAATCCAGGCAACTTCATTAAATACTAACTAATACCAACTTTTGGCTCAGGCCGGGAATCTAAACTGAGGTCCTGTGTACGAACCTTGTTTCCGTTATCTGTGGTACGAACCGAATTGTTCTTTGTGAACGAATGATACAAAAACAACGAGATAGTTGCAAGTTGCAACTTACAACGAAGTAATGAAACTATCTCGTTGGTTCATTAGGGATGATGGCAACTCAATCAAATCAGCAACTCTTTATCAAACTTAAAAACGCATCTAGTATGGAAGTTTGTATGAAATATATTATATAGTTGCGAGTTGTGACGTCATTAAATTTCAACGCACTTTTTTTCTTTAATCGATATTTTAAAATGGTTATCAAACTTAAAACTAACCGAGTGGCTTTTAGGTCTTTTGGAAGAACCTCTATTTAATAATAATATTATAAAGGCGAAAGATTGGATGGATGGATGTTTGTTACTCAATCACCGGTTGAAAATTGAAATGATCATGGCAATGGCAAAGAGATAGGTAATAGTCTAGAATATTTCATAGGTAACTTTTTATCCTGGAAAATTATAGATTCCTTGCGAGAACAAAAAATATACCTCAATCTACGCAGACGAAGTCGCGGGCATCAACTAGTTAGTAATACTAGTGACACAATATATATAGAAGTGGCAATTTAAAATGCCACAGTCGATTTATCACCTGTATTGGAGGGGGATAGGCAATTTGGCAATGCTGCCAGCAGTTGGAGACATTAGCGATAAAGCTAAATTGTGACCGCTTATCGCAAGCCTGAACTCAGTTGCTGTGATACAACACCACATAAAGTTATATTTATTTGTACGTTAAATGGTCTAGGAAACGTTCCTGACGAGTTACAAAAACGGGGCAACTCCATCAAAGCTCTAAAACATAGCTGTATAGTCCCACAAACTTACCTGACCCGGTGACAGCGTCGCTAGTAGGTAAATCGCGGGCTTCAATTCTAGTCTTACTATAAAAGTAAGAGGTGGCGGACAAGTAATCTAATTTAGGGGGTATTGAAACCCCCTAAATTTAAACCAAGGATCCTTCTCCAGCGCAATTTTGTTCGGATGGACTTGGACCGGTTGCGAGAGGATGCTGCCAATATCGACTGGTCGGTAGTCTCGAGTGCTGACACCATTGATGAGCAGATTTCTGTATTTAACTCTCTACTCACACAACTATACGACATTCACGCTCCAATTCGGCCAGTTCGCATGAAGCATCTTCCTGCTCCTTGGCTCACTGCAGAAATAAAAAAGCTACAGGACAAAAAGAATATTGCGAAAACTAAATATCGTATGAACCCTAGTGATCTGAATCGTGAAAAATACCATAGGGCACGTAATCGCTGCAACATGGTGTGTAGAGACAGTCAACGACGCCATATCCATAAATCTGTTGTCGAGGAAGAAGACTCCACTAAGGTCTGGTATTTCCTTAAAACTTTAGGGGTTGGAAAGGCAAAGCAAAATGTAGATTCTCCTAATCTTGATTTAAATAAGCTCAATAAGCAATTTTCCTCTTCCGCTACTTTGGATATAAATGAGAAACATAAAACTATTAATCAACTTTCTGCTGAGCCAACCCCAGACTTTCCTTCATTTTTCTTTAGCCAATTTACCATCAGTGATGTTATGAAGAATATTAAAGCCATCGCATCTGATGCAATTGGATCTGATTGCATTAGTCGTAAAATGATCCTCCCTATCCTTGATATCTTGGCTCCCATCATTACTTACATTTTTAACTATTCCATTAACTCCAGTGATTTCCCTTCATACTGGAAAGAAGCACAAATAATTCCTCTTCCTAAGAAATCTAATCCGACGTACGCGGATTACCGACCCATATCCATCCTTCCCTTTTTATCTAAAGCACTCGAACGTCTTGTGCATCAACAGCTTAGTAAATTTTTTTCTAATCAAAACTTACTAAACCCTTTCCAGTCTGGTTTCCGTCCTGGTCATAGTACGACTACTGCATTAGTTAAAATCAGCGATGACATACGGCTGGGTATGGATAAACAACAAGTTACAGTATTGACATTGCTTGACTTTAGTAATGCTTTCAATACTGTGGATTTTGATGTTCTGCTCGCCGTGCTAAGTTCTCTTAACATATCTCCTGGGGTAATTGGCTGGTTTCATAGTTACTTGCATGGGCGCCGGCAGCGTGTGCGAGTTCAAGATTCTTTTTCTGAATGGTCGACTGTTAAGGCTGGTGTCCCGCAAGGTGGCGTGTTGTCTCCTCTTTTGTTCTCTATCTTCATCAACTCGATTTGCTCCCACATTACTTCTCCCTACCACCTGTATGCAGACGATTTACAAATCTACTCCCAATGTAAGGTGGCGGATCTACCTGATACAATTAGGTTGGTCAATGAAAATCTTTTACGCATTTCTAATTGGAGTAACTCATTTGGGCTTAAAGTGAATCCAAAGAAGACCCAAGTTATAATCATTGGGAGTTCAAAATTAATTTCCCGTATAACTTTGTCGCAGCTTCCACCAGTCATATTCGATGGGACTCTTATCCCCTACAGTGATAAAGTGAAAAATTTGGGCATTATCTTTGACCAAACATTATCTTGGATGCCGCAAATGAGTGAGCTAAGTAGAAAGATGTTTGGTGCACTTGGTTCTCTACGTAGATTGCGTAATGTCCTTCCCATTCCTACTAAAATAGCGCTGGCTCAGACTCTTCTTCTACCGATTCTTGACTATGCGGACACTTGTTATCTTGATCTCACTGAGGAGCAACTAAATAAACTTGAGCGGCTTCAAAATTACTGCATAAGGTTCATATTTGGCTTGCGAAAGTATGACCACGTTTCCGAGTTCCGCCGTAAGCTCAAGTGGCTCCCGATTCGCCTTCGCAGGAATACTCATATTCTTCACCTTCTTTACTGCGTTCTGTTCAATCCCATCACACCTCACTACTTAAAAGATCGATTTAAGTATATATGTAATTTACACTCTTTTTCCCTCCGTTCTCAAAATAATCTTTTATTAAGTACTCCTAGTCACTCAACTTCCTTCTATCAAAATTCTTTTACGGTAACTGCTATACGGCTTTTGAACGTTCTTCCTTTGGATATTAAGCTATCTCAATCTCTCCCTATCTTCAAAACTAAATTGAAACAACATTATCTATCATTATAATTTATTTATTCATCTGTCGTCTATTATCTATTACTTCTATACTGTGTATTTATTCTATATATTTTTACATTATTTTTATGTATATAATATTTATTTATTAGTATTATGTCTCAGTACACCCCTCCCGCTTTCTTAAAAGTTTCCTCTGCCCTAAGGTTGCCTGGAAGAGATCGCTGTTTAAGCGATAAGGCCGCCTGTTGTGCCCTATCTATTAATATGATTGTTTTTTTTTATCATATCATTTCTTTGTGTACAATAAAGCATATTTTACTTTACTTTACTTTAATCTATCAACGCACAGCTCAAAGCCTCAAACCACTGGACGGATCGAAGGGCGTAAAATTGGAAATCTTATTTACTTATCAAAGTGAGCGATGCCGCGGGTAAAAGCTAGTAGAAAAAAAAATTAAATTTAAAAAGTCTGAGGTTTACAAAGTGTACATTTTGTGCAGCGTGCAGAAATATAAATTATTTTGTGCGATAAAATACTGGCTGTATTGGAGCGTGGCGCTCTCGATAATTTTCATCATTCGTGGACGAATAAACCGAACATCCAAAAATTGTTAATGAAATGTTGTGTTTTGTGGTCCATTTGTAACTTTAAAACGGACAGGGGCCATCTTTCGTGTTTTAGAATAATTATAGTCTTTATTTTAGGAAGGTCAAGGTACGTGACATCAAACTGTCATTTTGAGTAATATTGTTTAAGTATTGCTTTAAGCGTTGGCAACGCTTAGAGCGATATTGTTTCGTTATTGTTGACTTTCGTGTTTTAGAATTATAGTGCTTATTTTAGGAATGTCAAGGTACGTGACATCAAACTGTAATTTTGGGTTGCAGACCGTATGGATATATAAAGATACATAAAAAATGGACCCTATAAAGCGCAGAACACACAGGACGCGGGCGCGGGTCGGGTCGGGTTCCTCGCGCGAGACGCGCTGCTCGTCGTCTTCACACAACGCAGGCGCGGGTTGATTGCGGGCCGGACGCGGTTGTACCTTCAACCTTGCCAGCGGAAGCGCAACTGCATGTTGATTGAAATTTGAAATCAATCCGCTGCCATATTCTTGCTTTCAAAACAGTGTTTTTATAGTTTATAACAAATAACAAATAAATATATTACGGAACACATTCTATAATTTTTCCATTCAAATCCATTTTCAAAATGAACCATGTTTTGTAAATAAGTACAAAACCAATTCCCGACACGCGCCGCGCACAACCCGCGCACGCTTCAGTGTGAATTTTGTAGTGCCCGCTTCTAGACTTAGTAAAATTAGTAATTCATTTGTCGGTAGCAGTAGGTATACGTTTTTATAATAAACTCCCAGAAGACATATTGGAGATGTCTATCAACAAGTTCAAAGTTTTTATAAAACGTAAACTCATTGAAAAGTCTTATTATAGTGTAAAAGATTATTTGAATGATAGGCAGCCATGGTTATGAATTGTTCCAGCAGCTAATATTATGTTATAATTTTAAATAGGTATAATTAAGTAATTTCCTATATTTGTGAGATGGTGATAATAAAAAAAAATCCGGCTGAGTTTGTTGTGGGCTCTTCTCAGACCAGGGCGCGTTTGGAACCCTCGCAGCTTTAGTTTTAAGATACCGTAGCTAATAATCACCATCAAGTCTTATTCTTTGTAAACATGACGTTCAGGTGTACTTTGTAGGTACCTTTTTTGAACAAATATGCTTTGAGTTGAGTTGAGTTGAAATGCCTATCGGAGAATACGTGTATTAACGACGAATTCGCCCGCTCGCTACCCGCGCGCTGTCTGTGGTGGCGGGCGACGGGCGCGGCTCCCGCCCGACCCGCGCCCGTTAACCGACTTCCAAAAAAGGAGGTTCTCAATTCGGCGCCTATCTTTTTTTTTACTTTAAACCAGCCAATGTTTTTAAAACTTCCGTGGGAACTCTTGATTTCCTGGGATACAAAGTAGCTTGCAAAAAAATCGCGTCAATCATTTGGTTTCGAAATCGACTCTACCTTTTCTGTAATTACTATTAATGAATCAAGACAAATTAATAACTTAAGTAGCTTATTTTTTGGTTTTTGGACAGAACTTAACTGAACTTAACTTATCATCATGATCAAGTCAAGCAGAAAATCATCTACCAGATATAACACAAATCAAAGTCAATCAATACAGTTAAATGATCTATTGAAAAGATATTGATGCTCATTCAAAACACAAAAGCGGAGAAAGTGTAAGTGGCACTTTCAAAAAGAGCAAGGTAAAGTGGTGTTACGTAAACATTGTCAAATTGCCCAACTCATATTTAATATTAGTTACGTCGCTGCTAAAGATCGCATTTCACTTAGAAATATTTCGTGCTATAAATTCGGATACCTACTGAAATTGTACTTGAAGCGGCTGCTATTCGACCTTCGTTATACATTCACGTTCGTGTGATTTCGCAATCAATTGTAACTGAAGATAGCGTGAAGGGTAATATGTAAAATATTTTCTTTCCCCGGCTTTCCCGAAATATCCTTACTTCCTTATTTTTTTGTGTTATTTATGAAATACAAAACATTAACATTTTCAGAAAAAATGTTAATTATAAAACCGATAGACATCCACAGCTGTAAGGGGTTCCAAACGCCAAGGTTTTGTGCCTGGATGCAGCGGATCCCATTGACTTGCATTTTTTTTTAAATTTATAGTAAATAGCGCTTGGCTGCAATCAGACTTGCTGGAAGTAGTGATGCAGCCTAAGGGTGGAGCACACTTGCTTACGTCCGCCACCTGATCTACCAATTAGCGTTTTTCAGTGCGCCGTGCGAGGTCGCCTTTACAGCACGTTGGGACCCCAACTTCTATCGGTTTTTCGAAATTTGTGCCCTGCCATGTCAGTTTGCTTATTTTAAACCAGACAAACCAATTAGTCCCCATAACGTAAAATTTCTAAAAATTGGATCCAACGTAATGTAATTATGATGGATAGAAAATGAGAACTTCGAAGATTGAAATATTACCGTTACCAAGTATATCTTTGATCCTAAAAATTTAATCTGTTATCAGAATTGATAAAAAATTAGAAGGTTCCAACATTGCCGTTACCAGATATTGAACTACGAGTAAGTAAAGTGAATTTACGTAAACCAATTGATTTAAAGTTAGCATATGCATCCAGCAAACGGTACTGGTTAAATTCAAGCTGTGGATAACCACAGATACTGTAGATACGGAACAACTATGTAACTAGTAAACAATCCACCCCTAACTCCGCCTTATGGTACGTTAGTACTATTATATTATTCTGTGCTTATGGGCACTTCGTAAATTAGATATGATGATTTATTATCTCGCCAATCCGCATTGGAGCAGCGTGGTGGCTCTAAGTTCTTTTCCCTCTCTCCTACGAGAGTGGAGGCCTGTGCCCAGCAGTGGGACGTTAATGGGCTGTTGTAGTAGTAGTAAATTTATTGGCTACGGTGTATAGTTGTGCTGTCAAGAATGACCAATCAAAGGATTTTACTTTCTTATCCATTTATTCATTACTAGCTGATGCCCGCGACTTCGTCCGCGTCGAATAAGTTTTTTTAATTCCCACAGAAACTCCTCAATTTTCTGGGATAAAAAGTAGCCTATGTCACTCTCCAGGTCCTCAACTATACCCATGCAAATCCGTTGCTTTTTGCAGCGTGATTGAAGGACAAACCAATATATGAACAAACAAACTTTTAGAATAGGATATTTATAGAATAGAATATTTATTTTTTTGTATTTAATTATTTTGCATTTATAATATTAGTATGATGAGGAAACTGCTATCACATTGCTCATTTGACTGTCACGGTCAATTGACTTTTTCTCGGTAGGTATAGATTAGACATCTGGGTCGGGAAATACACAAACGTAATAAAAGCGACGAAAAAATATGAAAGGAACCGAGTGAGGAAGGAATAAAAAAGGAACAAAACTTTGAAGACACTGAGCAAACCTAATCATTAGAATTCCCTATGAGTGGATACTCCATTATTAGATAACGCCCCTCTCCGTCGAAAAGTAATATTGAACTTCACAACTTTGACATCTCGCTGGCTGGTATGTCGTCTTGATCTCTTGAAGACGTGCTTTATTGTTGAAAATAAATCTTGATTCGTTACAAGATCTGAATGGGAATATTTATCTATACTAATATTATAAATGCGAAAGTTTGGATGGATGAATGGATGTATGGATGGATGTTTGTTACTCAATCACGCCAGAGCGGCTGAACGGATCTTGATGTTTGGCACAGAGACTATAGCCTGGAATAACACATAGGCTCCTTTTTAGCCCGGAAAGTTAAAGAGAACCAAAAACCTCAATCCAAGCAGACGAAGTCGCAGGCATCAGCTTGACTGAAAATATATATCATAATCTTTAATCATCATCATTCATCAGCCGTTGTGTATCCACTGTTGGACATAGGCCCCTTTCAAGTAGCACCAACGTGCTCTTTCCTCGGCTTTTCGCATCCAACCGATGCCAGCCACCCTCCGGATATCAATGCTCCACCTTGCTGGAGGAGTAATCTTTATTACGAAGTTTCAACATTTATGCCACGAAATCCAAAGAACTGTCTAAATTCTGTAACAGAGAAGGCATTCCCCATCCAAATGCTAATCATTGACAGTTACGTTGCTAAGTCAACTACTAAACCAAGACTATTATAAAACCAATGTTAATAATATAACAAAGTAACGGATAATCTCAATAACAATTGCCTAATATACTCAGTTTATTTTTTACATGTAGGACTTACATAAGTGTCTATTTATGTTACGTCTTGTTTTTACTCTACCACTGGTTCGAAAAGGGGATTCTACTGAGAAGAGCCGGCAGCAGTTGCTCTTTTTTTTAAACCAAAACATTACAATAAGTAGGTATATATTATATATACAGTAATGTAAGTTATTATACTATCCTGACTAGGCCTCAAGCGCATAGTATTACTAGTAGCGCCCAAAAATTTGCTATTGTGATTCAGTCCAATTCTTCTTCAATTGCTTTTAGGAGTGTCAGCATCACAATCACAATACACAGTCAAATCCAATGTCACAACATTTTGATTGTCACAAGAATTCCCACCGAACCAAAACTAAATTCAAGCTGTGCTCCCAACTTTCCACTAAAGTGCAAATCATTTCTAGGTTGCCAATAGAATGCTACAGAACCGTCATAGTTCAAACAATGGGAACGGCAACTAGACAAGACTATTATAGCACGTCGCATCTCTACCCAACGAAAACAATGATAGAACACCATTGTTCGAATGTAGTAATTGAAAACACTACATTTAGACAGTAACTAATTCAATTTTATTTTTTATGGCGAGATAGGCTTGCGCTTGACGACAATCATGCTTAGTGCAAAGCAATGATGAGGTAAGGTACGGCCTCTCAAAAAAAAAATAAGGAACTACGAGTCAGATCATCGGGGCGTGAGCTGGAAGAAACACCTCTACAAAGTATTATTTCAACACAGAACAAAATAGGGTAATAAGCAGATTACTAATTCTGTGTAGTTAGAAAACGATAGATTGAAAAATGGAAGTAAATGATGCAACTAAGTACATAATAAGGTGCCTTGATTATCTGAGGCTGTCATTAAAATAATATCAACATTCAACAATCTCTCTGGCCATACCCCTTCCATGTTAACGCGTTTCTATCTGAAGACTGCATTATTATCATAAGCATTTATAGTTTATACTATCATTTGTGAGATGAAGAGAATGGTTTTAATGAAGATGCTTTTTAACACTTGATCTGAAGGACCTTATAATACAAGTGAAGGTGAAAACGGAAGAGAAATGGTGCGAACTGCGAATCAGACACGAGAATACAAATTGCACAGTGGCGTGCTGTTCATAGAGGCATAAAAGCACTGCTTACCCAAATGGAAATAAGTCAATGCGTTTATCATCAAAACAGTTAGTAATTAGGTATTCTGACCAACTAATGCCTACCCCAGCTTCAAACCTCGCGTCACTAAAATCAAAGAGATAACTTATTCTTATATAAGTAGTACTTACTCTTAGCTATGCTAAGCAAGCTTTTACTGAGGATATTAAAAATTCATGTTGTTTTATTGTGCTTCCTAAGAAGAACCTAAGAAGCAGGGAGGTGGCCTTACCGCCTTTACACAAAAAAATATTAAGAAAGCAAATACGTCGACAGTAACGTAAGGAAAATTGTCTCGTACGAAAAGGAATATAAAGAAAACAACCCAGACACAGCTGAAGCAAAAAGTCTGTTTCATGCTTATGACATCTTGCCTTTATCGCCATGCACTAACATTTTCGTGTATTTCTGTACTGCATTATGGAGGAGACGGGCGCAACATCTCATTATCACAAAATAAGATTTAAGTACCTATATCTGCCTGCTTTTCCTTATGTGTGTCTGTCTGTCTGCTACGCTTTAACTGGCCATCTTTTCAACAGATTTGGTATAGAGGTAGGTCGTATCCCGGGGAAGAATTAAATTAGAAAGGACATTTTACAAGGACAAAATTGAGGAGTTCACGAGAGAATAGAATAAACTATCCATGCGGACTAAGTTGCGGGCATCATCTAGTCTAAAATAAAGGTAAACAATAAAGTTTAGCTGCAGACTGCAGACAAACAAAGGAAGCGAACCTAGCCCCAATCAACGACTTACTAAGAAACTTCTACAACTCAACCGAGCCAAACTCAGGATAGTTGTAGGTATGATGACACTCAAATAAAGCGCGTCTCGGGGTGTCCTCCTCGCCGCAGAAGTAGCACTTATCACTCGATGCTTTTCCAATGGCAAAGAGGTACGTGTTGAACACCCCGTGACCGCTGAGCGCCTGCGTTAGCCACCGGTCTACCTCTCCATGTTTCCTATTGTGCCATATTTTGAGATCTGTTATTAACTCTCTTTTTTTCCTTTTCCCGCTCCAGACCATTCCGTTTTCCACTCCGTTAGGGTATCCTCACGCATCTCTATAGGCGTTTTCGTCTTGCATCGAAACAGCTTAGCGCGTTCCCTGAGCAGCTTGGCTATAGGAACCAGCCCTGTTATGACCAGTACCGCTTCAGTAGAAACTGTCCTGTATGCTCCGCAAATTCCAATTGCTAATCGTCTATGGACTACCTCCAGCTTTTTTCGGTACAGTTCTACCCTAATTGCTCCTTCGAAGATCGGGGCCCCATAAAGAAACTATGTATTATAAAGTTCTTCGAATCAACAAACACAGACCATCAGCGGTTGGAAAGGTAAACTGCATTTCGCTGCTAACTCAATAGATCGAGACATAAATGGAAATCGGTTAACGATTGCACGGGGGAAAATCTTGGAACGGAAATCACAACTTTTCGAATTAGAACCGGTTCATATAAAGTCGTCATTTTAGTTTAAAGGTTGTTTACACTCAGGTTATTTCCGTTCAACAAACTTCGCAAGCTTCGTAGATCGATTGGACGGAAAATCCGACATAGCCGGAGAGAAATCAAGCGCAGGACCGACGACTTTACCACAGAGTAGGTATGGCTTTACGTGCTCTCCGAGGCACGAAGGTGAAACAACGGCGACTTCCTAACTCCGGGATAGAATTGGGAATTTCTTGTCAGAAAAATCCAATAATTAATGATTTTGCATATTAAGTATTACATGTATATTTGTACCCGCGACTTCGTCCGTGTAGCTTAAGTTTTTTTTATTCCCGCGGGAATTTTCCAGGATTAAAGGTAGCCTAGTCACTCTCCAGGTCCTCAACTACACCCATGCAAAAAATCACGTCGGTCCGATGCTCCGTTGCGGCGTGATTGAAGGACAAACCAACAAACAAACACATTTATAATATTAGTATGATGTGAACCAATGTCCTAGACCTAGACCAAGCTTTCCATGGTCAAGTCAATATGATCCTAGTATCATAGTACCAATACCATGCACTGTGACTCAAATAGGTGATAGGTCAATGGAACACCGGCTATCTACGCCTCAGTTATTGTGTGTGCTTGTGGTAAATAAATAGCTTGTATGTGTGTGTAGTTGATTCATTGTTGTCCGACTCGCTTGTGGTTTACTAGCGTTGTTAGAATACAAGAAACAAATAGTAAAGGTTAGGTTTGATAGAACGGTCAAAACAATAAATAAAAGGGTTCGATAGAATTGTATGAAATTCCTAATGTGAAGTCTAGAAGGTTCCTATTCTGTCATATTTCTATTCCTACATCTTTATACTCATGATTTGAAGATTTCGTTATTAAAAGTGTAGTATTTGTGTACATATTATAATCCTAATGTGGGTAGGTACTTTAATAATGAATGGCATTGACCGTTGTACTTGTCATTATACGCTTAGTCTGGAAAACGTCGTTTCATTGCGAGAACCTTATACTGGCGACTGGAAGCTGATGAGAAAACGAAAGCCGGAAGGACATTCCATATACCTGCTAGCGTAAATATACCTACGGGATTTACACAGTTTGGTGTGAAAATTATCAGTAACAGACATAAAGGTATGTACAAACTAAAAATGGTACAGGTAACAGGTATGCCCGCTCTACACTCTGGAAAACCTGCGAAAGCCACATACCACCAGAAGACCTATTCTCCAGCAGTGGAAGCATAAAGGCTAATGGAATGGAATCAAAAAGATTAAATGTTACACTCGTACCAGCCACCACCACTGCAGCCCATTAATGTCCCACTGCTTGGCACAGGCCTCAACTCTCATAGGAGAGAGGGAATTAGAGCTTAGACACACCACGCTGCTCCAATGCGGGTTGGCGGGTTACTCGTACCAGCGCGCAACGGCAAAGTAGCAATTTACATAGCTGCAGGACTAAAATTCTGTATACCAACTTTACAGTTACCAGAAGATAAGTATTAAGTACTTTAGAGTTAGTTAGAAATCTTTTCAGCAAGCACAACGATCTACTATTTTGATGACCTCCCTGGCGCAGTGTTGAGCGCTGTTGTCTAAACGTGCGAAGGTCCCGGGTTAGATACTCGCCAGGCCCTGGCAGCCAGGGTCAATTTGGGAATTTATAATTTCTGAATTTCCCCTGGTCTAACCTAGTGGGAGGCTTCGGCCGTGGCTAGTTACCACCCTACCGGCAAAGACGTGCGGCCAAGCGATTTAGCGTTCCGGCACGATGCCGTGTAGAAACCGATAAGGGGTATGGGTTTAATGAACTGCCATGCCCCTAACAGTTAAGTCCGCTACCATTTTAGACTGCATTATCACTTACCATCCGGTGAGATCGCAGTCAAGGGCTAACTTGTAGTGGATTAAATAAAAGCAATAATGTGTACAATTTTACTCGTACAAGCAGCAAACTAGCATTGCAATTTGCAACGCTAAATTATATAGCTGGATTGAAATTCAACTGGAATAATGTAAACCAACGTTATAGAAGAAAGTATTAGTACCTTGGAGATAATTAGAAATCTTTTCACCAAACAATATTGTGTACTTAGCCTAGCATTGTTTACGCGGAACGCAGCCTGGACATAGTACTCGTAGGTACTCATTGTTCGTGTACGCTTTTTATAATTAATTTTCATTTGTTTTACCATAATGAACCAAATGCTTTATTTCATGTGGGACAATTTGTGTCACTAATAATACCTAAGTCGGAAACTCAACCACCGGGAAAAGCATATTCTATTGGGAAAGTCCAAGAAGCAGTTGCTTTTTTAAAATATTTTTTTTAAATATCTGGATACAAGCAGGCGTAATGTAGCAAATTAGGTATTACACTGACATGTGGGCTGCTAAATGCGAGGGCTATTGCTGACATGCAACTTAGTCATCGAAAATATGTACTTATTAATAAGTAACAGCTACTTACTTGAAAAATGCTGTTTTACAGTCTTTAAAATGCAATGAAATTTACCGTCTTTAAAATACTAGACAGATAGACATCTTATCTTCAGGTAACTGACAAACTGACGTGTCTCTCTTTAACGCTTTCACGGCTTAGTAATAGCTGAAACCACGCTGAAACGATCTCGATGAAATTTTGCCTTGCCTACCTTGCCTTGAATTTGAAAAAAGCCTACTATGAAGACGAAAATACCTAAGAGTTTTCTCATTATCTCAACATCACAATTGAGACCTATTTGAATAACTAAGGTAATATCTAAAGTAGATTCGTATATCTGAATTCAGGTGTAGGTAATTCGTAGATCTTGACAGAATGAATACCTACGTCTTGGGCTCTCGTGTCTCGTCCCATTGAATACAACTACCTAGGGGCTATGCTAACGGGCATGAATTCACACTGCTTTGTGGAAAAATCGAGTAATGACATTAAAGTATAATGTATCAAGCTTTGGAAAAGATTTTTGTATTCACTATTGTATGTTCAGACATTTTTCGTGAGAAATCTTTAAGGTATTATAGTACGGTCTATTAATTTTACTATAGTTAGGTATATCTACATAATAATTATCTAAACTAATATTATAAAGAGGAAAGATTTGTTTGATTTTACCACTAATATCACCACTGCAAAAGCACCGAGAATGAAATATCGGTAAAAACATTGCAGACTATTTTTAGTTTCCATCTGTCTACCTCAAGAGCTAGGCAGGTCAACGGTAGTTCTTGAGCTACTTTAGGTCACGGACTAAGGAAAATGAAAAAACAATAAACATGCCTGAAAAATTGTTTTTAACACCAAAAAGGCTGGATTAAGTTACCACACCACCTTGGGCAGTGCAGTGCTTATGACGAGAATTTAAAAAAAAACTTTGAAGCAAAATACTTTTGCTCGTAAAGTTGCTCTAACATAACCGCTAAGTTAGTAGACTATTCTTACCCTAGGGCGATAAAAATACATCATATTCTAACTTTTTCAAAGTTTCTATGTGCGTTATACTCAATTGGCTATTTGACAGTTGTAACGATAAAATATAAAATATGTTATTTAGGGTAGCTCAAAGGTTAACAATAATTATTATACCATATCTTTTTTGCATGAAATTAAATTGTTAATATTTTATTTTTGCAAAATAAATTTGGGTTTTTTAATCTGTGGATTGCAAGACCCGAAACGCGAACGCCATCGATTTAGCATCGTGTGACGTCACATCTCAAAAACAATCGCACGGAACTCATAAACTCCTAGCGAAACAAACATCGGGTGTTACTTAGTAGTATTCGTTTTGTTGAGAAAATTAATATAAAATATTTCGATTTGAGCTTGTGAAAGGTTTTACGAAATGGAGTCAGGCTATTCTAAAGCCGATAGTGCAAACCTGCCTAAAGTCGATTCATTTATGGTCGCAAATTTATTTGCATGTAATCCCGACTTTTGCTTTGCCGAGTTTCGGAATGCAAAAACTTCTGTGTAAGTACCGAAATAAACAAAGTAATATTACTTAGGTCTCGTGTTTCAGACCTAAGAAAGTACTGCTGTAAAGTGACAGAAAAATAATTTATTTTAATTTTGTTATGTTTTATGAAGAAATGTTAGGTTAGGTTAGGTTAGAGAAGAAAAAATGAATTAATCATTTTTGCTAGATCTGATTTCTTCTTGATAATAACATAAAAGTGGTCTTCACGAAGTAATATCGCACATATATTATGTATATCCGATTTAAATTCCGGGTCTCGGCAGATTAACTGTAACCACTGCTTTCGACGTTTATGACTTAATATTGTAGAAATGTGTTTATACAATTTGTCAGGATATTAATTAATTATTATTTATAGTATTTCTACACACGTCTTATAGCTTGTAATTTTCACAATTGCATCAAAACTTTCCACTCAAATTACTTATGACTTGGCGAGCGTCGTAGTTAGCTTTATTTTATTTTGTGCTATGACGTCACAGCTAGCAAATGTCACGTGACCGGCTGTTTTCGCGCGAATTTAAAATTAATGTATTAAAAATGTATTTTTTCCTAATAACTAACGCTTTTTTTGAAAAAAAGATAATTGTAAGAGGTATAAAATGAACCCACGTACATTTCTAACTATTTTTCCGAAAACTGTCAAATAGCCAATTACATAAGTAATAGTACATTACATCGCGAGACCGGGAAGTACGAGTTTTCTGGTCGAGGTGTGTATAGGGCTTTTCTAAAAAATGAAACAAGTGATACGTGCATGCCCCAGAGTGGTTTACAGAATAATGGTTTTAAAGTCTGCCAATCCGCACTTTGCAAGCGTGGTGGACCTATTATGAAAATTATGTATAATAAAACTTACCGATACAGTGTTCCCGAGTGTATTTTCTTCACGCCGTCCATGTCTGCTGTAGCCTTATGATCATGTCTAAACTGACTCTAGTTTATAGCTTAACAGCTGAAGCGGGCGGGCGTTAAATGGGCAAAGTCATTATGATCTGTTTGTTAGCTACACTGTGGTCAATTTGGACGCGACACCTGAAACAATGACAACAAATTACATTAATTATTTATTTTTGTACTCGTTGACTATTAAAGCTCGTTGACAGCCCGCCAACCCGCATTGGAGCAGCGTGGTGGGTCTAAGCTCTAATTCCCTCTCTCCTATGAGAGTGGAGGCCTGTGCCCAGCAGTGGGACGTTAATGGGCTGCAGTGGTGGTGGTGGTGGTGGTGGTGGTGACTATTACATTAGTGTTGGATAGAGCAGTCGTTACTTTCCGGAAGTCCATAGTATCAAGGTATTCTATAATCCGCCAAAACCAACGACCATACATATATCGATGGCCAAAACAAAGAAATCTAAGCAATATTTATTTACTAAAAACTAGATGCTACACGCGACTTCGTCCGATAACGATATCTCTTGTATAACGACCTCCGTGGCGCAGTGTGTAGCGCTGTTGCCTAACGTGCGGAGGACCTGGGTTCGATCCCCGGCAGTCAATATGGGAATTTATAATTTCTGAATTTTCCCTGGTCCGGCCTGGTGGGAAGCTTCGGCCGTGGGTAGTTACCACCCTACCGGCAAAGACGTGCCGCCAAGCGATTTAGCGTTCCTTTACGATGCCGTGTAAAAACCGAAGGGGTATGGGTTTAATATTACTGCCATGCCCCTCACAGGTTAGCCCGCTACCATCTTAGACTGTATCATCACTTACCATCAGGTGAGATCGCAGTCAAGGGCTAGCTTGTAGTGGATAAAAAAACCGCATTTATAGTAGGTATTATAGTATGGACTATGGAGTATGGACAGATGATGCCAGGGACCCAAAGGGAAATCTTTGATTTTCCGGGATAAAAGTAGCTTATATCAAGTTCTCACTAACTAAAACTATACCCCTACTTACAAAAGCAAAAAAAAAACTTCAATCTGTTGTTAGTTGATGTTAGCTACGAATATCTAGCTATTTGCTATTCACCGTTTTTCTAATATCTATATTCATATTTCAAAAAAAAAAAAAAAAAGCTTCGGGCCATAGACAGCCATGATCGGACTTTCCCTTGAGGAAATCCGTAAAAGAGTAACCGATATCGGAAATACTTTACCTAGCTCATGTTAGGCCACGATTAAACTTGTAAGTTTTACTCACGTACATGAGTTGCCTGGTGGGAATCTTCGGCCGTGGCTAGTTAGCATCCTACCGGCAAAGATTACCAAGCGATTTAGCGTTCCGGTATACAATGCCGTATAGATACCGCTTAGGGGTATGGGTTTAATATAACTGCCATACCCATAACAGGTTAGCCCGCTACTATCTTAGACTGTATCATCACATATAGATGAAATTGCAGTCAAGGGCTAACTTGTAGTGGATAAAAAAAGAGTTAGTAGCCAACGAAATACACGGTAAACAGCGTTGTAAGTTATCTAGTATGAAAATATTAGTTATGTAAGTAACTTTCGTATGCCACTTACGTAAAGACTTAAAAGTGTAATGGCGGCATTAGTTAGAGTAATTAATAACTTTTATTGAGATTGCAACGCCTTAATGTGCTTTCTAAACTAGGGACTCAACCATTATTTACCATTGAAATGAAATGATTTATTTATTTCACGTAGGACCACTTGTGTCTCTTATGATACGTCAAGACTCAAGACTCTATACCACCGGTTCGGATATGTTTTTTAAAATTCCAACTAGAGGCCGTAATAAGCTCGTGACTCCATCGCTCCGCCTCAAAAAAGTCAGAAGGTCATTCGTGGGAATGGGCATTATTTTCTATAACAAAGCTCCACAACCTATTTTGGACTTGCCAATAAATAAATTTAAGAAATCCATTAAAAGTATGCTCCTGAAAAAAGCTTATTATACTGTTGAAGATTATGTAAATGATAGAGGAGCATGGATTTGATCGCTCCAGCAATGCTGGGGACAGCGGTTACTTATTATAAATTAGTGTTTGAATATTAGTATTCAATTCGATGCTTTGATACGGGTAGACTGAGTATGTCACGCTCTCTTTAAACATTTCTGTGGTGGTGTCGTGTGGTGCGGGTTGTTACGTTCCCTCAAATATGGTCGAGCGAAGCAATGGCTGGATCATGCGTCATGCTCGTGAACGGGTGCCACCGGCGGGAATGGGGCTACTTTCTGTCTGCCCGTCTTTGACATGAATTGAATAAACAAATTTAAGAAATCCATTAAAAGTATGCTCCTGAAAAAAGCTTATTATACTGTTGAAGATTATGTAAATGATAGAGGAGCATGGATTTGATCGCTCCAGCAATGCTGGGGACAGCGGTTACTTATGTACACATTGATATAGTAATTGTAAATGAATTATTTAAAAAAGAGCAACCACCGAGTTTCTTGCTGGTTCTTCTCGGTAGGAATGGCATTCCGAACCAGTGGTAGATTCACTTGACGATTCAAAAGTACTTGTAAAAGTTTATTTGTATAAAAAAAAAAAAAAAAATTGATTTGATTATAGGCTTACACTTGACCACAATCACACCTGATAGGAAGTGATGATGCGGCCTATGGGACGCGCCTACGTGGAAGATGTCTATTCACTCTTGATTTAAGATACCTGGATTGTAATAATGATTCTACAGAGAAAAGCCGGCAAGAAACCTCTTTTCACCATTAAACACAATTCCAGTGCAATTAGGAACCAGAAATCTGTACAGGTGCATAGTACAGATACCTAAATCGGTAATTTAACTCGGCTCCTCGCAGATAATGCTTGCAGTTTGTCAATTGTCACCCCTAATGCTCTGATAGTTCGGTGTAGAGGCGAGATAAATTGATGTTTTAACTTAGGTGGCTTCAACGATTGTTGGTTATCGTAGATTATGGGTGTTAGACCTCAGTCCCGATTGTCTAGAAGCAAATCGTAATCATTCGACAGCTTAAAACGTATAACTCCGTGGTTTTTGACGTGCAGGGATCTATGAACTCCATAAACAGGTCGAACTACCCGTTTGATTACGATTTCTTTACACAATCGGGGGCTTATTTCACAGAGTAGAGTTCGCGTTTCGACCACGGCAGTCTATCTCCAGGGAAATTAGCCATTTGCGCGGGAGATATTATAGTGCACAATGGTACCTACCCATCTGCGTGGGAGATATCATAATGCACCATAATAGTTTTGCAATCAGACTTGCTTGCAAGTGGTGATGCAGCCTAAGGTGGAGCGCGCTTGCCTAGAAGATGCCTATTCACTCTTGATTTGAAGGTACCTATATTAAAAGAGGAGGGGAAAACGGAAGCTGGAAGAGCCGATGGGCCGAAAAATCCGACAACCGGAGAGAGAGATCAGGCACAGTACAGGCGGATTCACCGTTCACGTATTTCTCGTGGCACGGGGTAAAAGTTAACACACCACTAAATTCGTGACTCCGGACTAGTATTGAGAATTTCTTGTCAGACCAACCCGATGGGTTATGACCTATGAGTATGACCCAACCCGGGAATTGAAACCAGATCTCGTTCCTTAGGCACTTGTGGTCTAAGATTGGATTTTTATCAAAGCTCTATAAGCTCATAAAAAGATTTTTTGAAGGAGCTTTGAACCATATATCCTTCAATAAAAGTACGGGGGACAATCGCGTTCTGGCATAAAATAAATAATAAAGCATCACAGATGATTTCCCAATAGGATTAGGATGCCGAGTGTATTAACTTTATTAAGTATTTGAAATTTTGTTTTTTCGTCGTCGTGTGGCAAAAAAATTTAATTTTACTTATCCGAGAATCTCTTAATTTTCTTTGAGATTTAGTTGATTGAGTCTTTTTTGATAACGAGTACCAACGCAAACTTATGTGTAGTCTATGTACTTTGGCCTTTCAATCGCGCCACGCGTCCTTAGACCTTGTCCAGAAGGGGCGAATTCGTCGCGGGTCATACGTTGCGTCCAGAAGGAGCATTTGGGGTTACGTCCGCTATATTGTAGGTACGTCCCCGTTTTGAAGATCGCGCGCATTCCGCACATAAACTGGACGCAAACACGAAGTCTCTAGTATAGTGGTATCTCGACTCACGCCAGCAACGCGAGTTTTACGCGCTAGTCGAATCTGTCGTACTGCACGTGATTTACGCGCATATTATAAATTCTCCCGGTACCTCGCCAACGCGCGTATGAATTCGCGCGAAACGATTCGCGGCGAATTCGCCTCTTTTGTACAAGGTCTTAGGGTATCTTCCGTGTTGTCAAATTCCGGCTGTAGGTCTAGTGGTTTTTTTATCCATTACAAGTTAGCCCTCGACTATACTTCGCTACCATCAGACTGTGTCAGTACGTGTTTCCACATATAACTTAAGTACCTTCAAGGCAAGAGTGAATAGGCATCTTCTAGGTAAGCGCGTTCCAACTTCCAACCTAGACCTCATCATTGCTTGGCACTAAGCATGATTGTCTTCAAGCGCTTAGCGCAAGCCTATCACGCAATAAAAAAAATTTGAACTTTCCACCTGGTGAGATTGCAGTAAATCTTTTTTTTTATTCGACTACCTTTTAGCCCAACTTGTAGTGGAATAACAAATGGTTTTACTTCCAGTAAAACCTTATGATATAATAAGCAAGTTGTGTATAATATAAAAAATAAAATGAATATTTGTCGACCGTGGACATTAGGTGCATTCGCACAGTATACGGAGCGTTCTTAATTACCCTCGCAGTTAGCAGTAGAAATATGAAGTCAGGACTAAATTAACTGTGTTAGGTAGGTACGTCGCCCGTGCGGACTTTAATCAACTTGTTAGGTAGCCAACTATATGGAATGTTTTTTATATTAAGTTAAAAAATTTATGTTACCGTAAGACAGTTAATGCAAGATTCAGGTAACTTTTAGGGCCTGCGCCCAAAGACGGCACGGCAGCGGAAAATCAAACAAATCAAAAGATACAGCCGTTTATGCTGCAAATTTTCGACACTCGCAAGGAAATTAAAACCTACAGGGTACTTCCCGTGAACTCAGAATCTTGAAATTTGGTACGAAGCAACGTATTATAGTACAGATAAATGTACGGAAAAATTGCGAAAATGCATAAATTTTTAGTTACTTACATCATAATATAATAAAAATGTTTTTAATAATTTTAAACTTACTAATGTTATGGATATCAATTAGCAATAAAAATACCATAACTTTTACTTATATATACCTACAGGTTTGTACGGAACCATCGGTCGAGTCCGACTCGCACTTGGTCGGTTTTTTATACCTAGGATGATCATCAATGAAATTTCAATTTTCATGTCATACTGTTAAAATTTGTTGTCAAGTTGTTAAAATTGGAAGAGCTAGGACTTCTGACACAGGTATTCGCTTTAAAGAAGGCCTCAGCCACAATTGCTTGTCAATATTGTACTTATATGGAAATAAATCATTTTCATTTTTCATTTCTTTTCATAATGTGCAAGATACATTTCTATTCGTCGCTTGAAAAAATCGCCTACCGTCTATGAGCGCAGGCCCGAAGGCCTTACTACAATACAATAATAACAATTATATAATGCTAGGTAGGTATTTAACCTTAATAGATAACGGAACGCACTATTCACAGCAGTTCGAATTCTAAAATGGATTAAGTCAACAAGTAATGAAATATTTAAGTAAATTTTAATAAATGCTTGAGTAATTATGTAGTGGAACCATCGAATTTGAATAATCAAATAAGCAGATTTAAGTAAATAGTAAATACATTATAAAATCCAGTGAAATTAATAAAGTGGCATACGGATAACGAAATGAGCACAACAATAATTGTGTGCATTTTGACCGCTAGCATGCAGATTGTACAGATCGCGTTGATAGCAAAACCAGTATCATAAAGGGGTTTACACATAAAACGCGCGACGGTAACGTTTCGAACGAGGCTCCTAGAAATTTAATTTTTCATGGAACTGTGTTGTATAAATTGTTTTCATTCCTATTTTTGTCGCATGGTAAATTAAGATTAATGACCCAACAAATATAATATTATGATCCAGAAACGAGCTCCGTCATTGACGCACATGTTTAATTGAATTGTAAGTATTATCCAAACGAATAGTTAATTATTGCAAATACCTATTCAGGTAACTGTCTGTCTTTTTTTTACTTTCTCACGTCCAAACTGCTAACCGTTTACTAAATGGCAAGGAGGTGTCTCTACTCTATTTTTTTATCCAAAAGTCAAATTGTTCCCACAGGAGAAAAACCTAAGGATCAATAAGCAACTAGTCCCTGCGTCTTAACTCTCTATAAATTATAATTCACTTCATACACGCGTACGCGCGAGTCCACTGTGTCCACGTGAGGAACACAAGGAAAAAACACGCCCGTCGCTCGATGTTGTGCGTGGAGCCTGTTTTCATAACAGAACACAAATAGATTGATAAATTACCCACGGCCCAAGTTCAAAGTCAGTCGTATTGTACTGTCGCCGACAGTACGGTCACGCATCGCGTGTGTTTAAACCTTAAGAGCTGAAATTCCAACAGCTGTTTACCAGCTGAGTCTGAGACCCAGTGAGCGAAACCTGTAGGGTTTCCACTAGTGGCGGCTTCATTCTAGTTCTACTAACTACCAGATTTTTATAGAAAGCGAGGAAGTTACTTAATTATGTGATAGGTACTTATTAACCGATGGCAATGGCATGATGATTATATAAATCTTCATTACAAGATTGCGAAGTTATGGTCTAGGTTGGAGCGCGCTTGTCACACGGATGATGATATTGGCTTGTGGGAAAAATCTGCGTCATTCTGGACGCCCCAAAATCATCAGAGTGGTAACTGGTATAGGCCGGGCAACGATGGCGTGATGAATTAGATAAATATCCAGATATATGGCCTGCAGAGGGACGGAATAGGAAAATGTGGACAAACCGAGCCTCTCGTGGGACAGAACGTGCAATTTAATTTAGATTAACTAGGAATTAGAATAAAATCATTTGTTTTATAAGAGTTAAAAGTTATGGCTCCGCTGAGATTTTGATTAAACTTATTTAAATTCAACCTCGTCGTCACAACTCTCAACCTATAGACGTATTCTTCTGGACGAAAGTCTCCTCCATGAATCTCTACAAAAAACTTCTTGTGCCGCGCCGCGCGTGTGAACGAGCGCCGTCCGTCATCTATCATCAAGCGCTTGAATTCCATCGATCGAATAAGTAAAAGATTTCTCACTAAGTCACTAGGCCCTCAGAGCACAGGTAAACGGACTAAAATAAATAAAACGAAAAAAATACACAAATGCCTAAATTATGAATCACACTACAAAAATGATTCGACGGACGCGAGCTGGCTACAAAAAAAGAAACCAAATGCCACAAGACTTAGTAAGTAATATTTTTAGAAATAACTAGGCAGATAGGGTTTTTTTAGTCCTAAATTAAACGGAATACACTAACTAGTCTAAAGCTAGATATTTGTAAGACCTCTAACTGCTTAAAGTAAAAGTTTATTTCAAGTTTGACATGAATGGAACATAATATACTAAATCTATGGAATGGAACTGATATAGAAAACAAGATGACACCATCAACTTCATATTATGAAATGTTTTTGTTTTCTCGGAAACTCTTAAATTTTATGGGATAAGATATATCACCTATCTCCATCCCTGGGATGCACTGAAGTGAAGCAGAAGATTAATGTGTCAAGTAGACCAGTCAGATTCCTGTCTGGAATCCGACAGGGCCGCCCACACATATCCACTCTGCTTCAGTTAACTGACAGCAGAATCCGATTCGATCCTTGCTTCAGTTAACTGAGCAGAATCAGCAGGGCGACCGCCTTTTGCATCAATCATTGTTACATCGCAATCACCTCTGATTGGATAACACTCTTCCACTATTGGACAAAATCCATTGATGCAGCAAGAATACCATAATTTCAGCCAATCACAATAATTGATACTGTAACAATGATTGATGCAGAAGATACGCAGTCGCCCTGCAGATTTGATCCCTGGCAGAGGAAATGGAAAAGTTGACATAATTTTTTTTACTAATTTTATAAGCTAAATGTAAGATATAACAAAAATATAAAGAGTCACTAAAATATCTCAACAAATGAAAAAGTCATTTGTGCTAAAAAGATACTAAACTTAAATAATAGTCAGTTAGTCATATATATATTGGTGGATTAAAAAAATATTCACTGATTTATTCATTTTGATCTTTATAATTTCTAAATTGTTTCTGGTCTGGATCTGGTGGTAGGCTTCAGCCGTGACAAGTTACCACAGTACTGGCAAAGACATACCACCAAGCAATTTAACATTCCAGAATAATGCCATGTAAGAACAGATTAGTATAACTGCCCATGCCCAACCCCTACCCGCTTAGCCCGCTACAATCTTGGACCACATTTTATCACTTGCACATTAGATTGGAGTCAAGGTCTAACTTGTTGCAGGATTAAAAACCCTTCTAGATTTACATCCACCTGCTTTACCATTGAACCATAAGATTACTATTTTACACATACACATTCTCAAATCATGGTATTAAGTAATTTCTTAATTCACTCTTTGTATAGATGTTCAACAATATACATATGTAAGTCAAAGTCTACTCTTACTTTTTTTTGGTTTTCTGATACAGTAAGTATTTATATTAGTGTTTTGATTTGGTTTAGATAGGTTCTAATAATAGACAGGTTCAAATTTTAAGATAGTTTGAAGAAAACAATGATGAACTTGTTGGTGATGAGGAGGGCTAAATAGTGCCACTATGAAAAGTGAAAATATTATTATTTTTGTTAATTTCTGATTTATATTGGTTTTGTTTTTAAATTTGTTTTAATCTTAAATAGATATTTATATGATTGAAAGATATTGCTTAGTTTTAATAAAAAAGTTAATGTTAAGATTTACATGTTTTAAGAAGAGAAAAAATTGTTCCTTGTTAGTAGAATTATTGAGTACTTAACGCAATAATCCATGTAGGTAAAGTAGAACAATAGATAGGTAAAGCACATTTGATGAATAATTTTGTTATAATTCATGTATAATTCATTTTAGTGAGCAACTCTGATAACACTTTACGCTTTACTTAACTATAGTTAACATTCATAGGCCCAAGGCCCAAGCCCAGCCCACCATCTTTCTAGATAATATCACCACTTGAGTCAATAGACACACAGTTACACAGTTTTACTTATTTAACAAATTTAATTGACTTCATGTACCACTTTTTAGCTATCTGAGCTTTGTCTAAGTAGGAAATCTTATATTTATCAAGCCTAAAGACTAATGATGATAACTGATGATAAAGAAATGATAGTATTCATATGTTTTATTAGGTATCATCCTCTAGAATCAGCTGTCAAACCAAACATTACATGGCCTTCTTATGAAGTGTTCTTGCTTGGAATTGAAATGGTCAATCCAGTCATCCAGTGTAATTTATGCCCGTATAAATCAGCTAAGAACATGTTCTTGAGTATCAGCAAATCTATTCCTAAGAGATTAGACCAGTCTTAAACATAGATTGGCCGATACTCAGGATACCTAGTTGATTTTGACCTATAATGTCTTCTGCCTTTTGTATTTTTTTTAAGTAAACTAATTTCATTAAAGTCACTTAAAAAGACACATAGATGGACAAACACTTTCTCATTCACAATTTACTTGTAAATGTTTGTACCACCTTTATAATATTATGTGTATAATGCAATAAATGATTTCTGATTCTGTAGATTTCATTATACTTAGGACATCTATTCTAGTGTCACTTACGCACACACACACACATCTGGGACTATACCATCGGTAAGGCAAGCAAATTCTACTGAAAAGAATTAATCTTTATGGTGAATTCAATAAAAATGTGTGGACATCTGTATGTTACCTTTTTGTAGCTTTATTCCTGAACAGATCTTAGCAACATTGTGGCACAGAGTTTTGCCTTAAACCTGTGCACTCCACTGGCCGTCTTATAATTATTGATCTAATACAGTATGAGTGATGAAGCGAGTATTCTGCTGACTACTACCTATGGCTAGTTAGGGTCTAATGGAGATTTCTTTCAACACATTAATTGTCAAATACTACTTGCTGGATAGTTGAGTGGTAATGCTTGTGAGATACGAGCATGATGCATAACACAATATCTTCCATATTTTTATTCTACTACAAGTTAGCCCTTGACTGTGATTTTGTGATTATGTAGTCTAAGATGGTAGCAGGCTAACCTGTAAACCCATACCCCTTATCAGTTTCTACACAGCATCATACCTGAATGCTAAATTGCTTGGGGGTACGCCTTTGCCAGTAGGGTTGTAACTAGCCACAGCCAAAGCCTCCACCAAACAGACCAGAAAAAATTCGGAAATTATAAATTCCAAAATTGACCCTGCTGGGATTCGAACCCGGGGCCTCTCACGATAAGACACAGCGCTCACCACTGCACCAGGGAGGTCTTCCAATTTAGTACATATTAAGTGGGATTTACATCTAAGACGTAAGCATTTATTGTTTTTATGTTACATTTGATCACATACCTATTTGATAATAGTCATTCGTACTAAAACAACAAGTAGGTAATATTAAATGAACGAATAACATGTTACAAAGGACAGAAGATCATGAGGACGAATATGTGTGATAAGCATAGCTAATCTATAGGGGTCAATACTTACGTAAAACACAATTTAAACGATAGTTAGCACGTAAATACCACTGATTAGAACCTATCAAAAATGGCTTCAAACATCGAATTTGCACAGACTCCACCACACAACACTTTGCGCTCAAATTGAACAGATCGTGGGATTAGTTTTTACGGCAACAGTTTCCCGTATGAATGCACTTTCCAACAGCTTTTACTATCACACGGCCCCTACTATACGCAAGTAGTACAAACGGCATGAAAAATACTTAGCGACTGACGTATGTACTCTACGCACAGGGAGCGGTCAGAATACGATCACCGGTCTTCACAAACAGCTATTGAACCGTCCAATGCACTCATATAGCGTAAAACAATGTCACTTAATTCAATCCATTTATGAAGATTTTATCACGAATCACTTTAAAAATTAAACACGACAACGAAGCGAAATCTATCGTTGCCCCTCCTCCCTTCACCGAAAAATTCATAGACACCAGTCACCACTCACCAGTGTCCAAAGACTATTAGATTTTTTTTTTTGTTAGCGTCTGACATTAGGGCAAAAGACGGACTTGAGACGGACGAACAAGCAGAAATCTTTTGAATGTGTGAATGGTGTGTGTGAACCTACCTAATGGAACCATGAATACCATGGAACTAATAAGTACTACGTACAACCGGAATGAGCTCTTGTTAATAAAGTGTGCCGAGTGAGAGATACCACACTGAGTACTGACCGTTGTGTCCCTTTTCCACAAGAGTGACCACACTATTTTAGAATTTTGGGATACTTCAATATATGGGATAATTAAAATATACCTCTATGAAGAAATAAAAATCAGCAAATAATTTTAAAATATTTATATTTATAATGATGTTGATATTTTATATGTAGTGCCTATTGCCTCTTAGTAAGTCTCTTACACAAGTAAGCATTTAGGTCGTCGTCAACCGATGGACGTCCACTGCTGGACATAGGTCTCCTGTAGGGTCCTCCACAAGCCACGGTCTTGCGCCGCCTGGATCCAGCGATCCATTTAGGATCGATAATTACGAAGCATTTAGGTAAAAACAGATAATTATCGGTGATGGTTTAACAAAAAATTTTTTTTTTAAGTTGGTTAAAAATTCAATAAAACTGGTATTGCTGTAAAGCGAAACATAAATTGACATCTCGAACCATACATATTTGGCTTTTCGAGCCATACATATTTGACTTTTCGAACATACTGGGTATATAAAATTATCAACATGCTCAAATTTTTCATACAAAAAATATTTTTAACTCTTTGTCGCTCCTGAACTCATCTTATCACTATGCCAGTCTCCATGTTTGCAAATGTTTTTAATTTCATTCTGTTGAAGTACGGTGATACAGCACATACGGTGAAGGAAACATCGTAAGGAAACCTGGACTTGACAGTCTGAAATCACCAACCTGCAGTGAGCAAGCGTGGTGATTAATGCTCATGCATTCTCCTAGTGAGAAGAGGCCCTTGCCCAGTAGTGGAATAGTTACGGGCTGGATTTTTATCATTATCTGTAAACGTACCTATTCAAGATAAAAATAAAATTGATCTTGCTTACCACGAGGAATCGTGAGGGAAGAACATTTTCTTTTAAAACGGGCCGTGATAAATTAGGAATATAATCCTCTGGCATGAAATGTTTGCTGCATATTACAGAATTTTGGGTCACTTTTCTGTTACCACCAGGTATAATGCTTAACCACTTTTCACGCAATGTATCATTTTTTGGTAATCTGAAATATGAAAAAAATATCTATCCTGTTATAATTCGTGTTTCATAGTTTACGATACTTGTCCCGTATACTTGGTACCTACATTTATGTCACCCGAAATTTCGTCTATCGTAAGATTCATCAAAATGGCCGTTTGTGTTGCAACCATCATAGTACATAATAATTCCATGGTTGCAACGTTTTTATTTTTAGTACTACTACGATTGCCGCCTTCAACACGAAAACAAGTGAATTATTGACGTACTAATTTTCTAAATGCTTGAAATTTTAATCGGAGGTTAAGAGGTGACTAATTCGATAGTATAACCATTTTTCAGATTTCTTTTATAAACGTACCAAATTTGAAGTATAATGTTAAATGTGAAATAGCAACACAAAGACCACTGTTAGAAAGGGACACCGCGGTATGTTGTGGATGTCTCACTTGGATTCATTTTTATACTGCGTGCGTAGTGGTCCTTATGTCGGTGAGATAAGGATTAAATTTGATTAAAAATAAGTTAAATAAGTTTGTAGTACGCATTCCAGTTGTACGTAGTACTTATTAGTTCCATGGTGAATACTTAACTTGGTGAATACCTTTATGTCTTAGTCACAGAGTACATTGTACAGTCTTAGTATTAGATTAATCTATGGAAACCCTACGCTTAAAAAATTAACGCCAATTTAAAATAAAAAAATTAAAAGTTTTATCAGGCAGTAACTGAGCAAAAATTGTATACCTATTTAAGGGCGATTTTTTTCATTAAAAAAAACATTTAAATCGATATCAATAATAATAAAAATGTTTTTAACATTAGTTGATAGTGCAGACTAGCTTTACTTCCTGAGTTTACTTCTAAAAATCTAGACCGTCCATAGACTACGTTCGGATACTTCATTGTCAAATAGTTTCCAAATGTTTATATGATAGGGATGTATCTGTCTACAGAATGTACACTAATAGGGATGTCCAACATTTTATAGGGATAACATATTATAACTCGTGCTAACCCGACTCCACATAATATTATTTTCAACCGACTTCCAAAAAGGAGGAGGTTCTCAATTCGGCGCGTATGTTTTTTTTTAATGTATGTCGGTGCATATCTCCGTGGTTTCTGAACCGATTTGAAAAATTTTCTTTTCAGTGGTTAGAGGAAGCTCCCGAGGTGGTCCCATAAAAAAATCTGACTCCAAATTCTCAATCCTGATGCTGTAGGTGTACCGTACTATATGAAATCCTCAAAACTAGGGAGTTAAGAAATTTTGATGGTGAATTCATATAGTAGGTATCAAGTCACGTATATACGATTCAACTCTGAGTCCCAACTCCTCAACCCTGATGCTGCAGGGTACAGAACTCCTTAAAAATAGAGATTTAGGATTTTATTGTGGTGAAGTCATATTATAGGTGTCAAGCAACGACTTCATACTTAAACTCAAGTCCCAACTCCTCAACTCTGATGCTGCAGGGTACTGTATTCTTAAGCTGTGGGAATTTAGAGTCTATTTGAATATATAAAAGGAAAAAGTGATTGACTGATCTATCAACGTACAGCTCAAACCGCTAGACGAATCGGGCTAAAGTTTGGCATGTAGATAGCTTTTATAATGTAGACATCCGCTAAGAAATATTTTTTGGAAATTCAATGCCTAAAGGGATAAATTAGGGATTTGAAAAATTGTGCAGTCCACGCGGACGATGTCACGGGAAATACCAAGTTACTTAATTATAAATTCATTTTTTTTTTCAAATTTTTATAATTATGAAGTACAACATTTATTATGCGACCCGCTCAGTCACTAATCAACTTTGAAATCAATGTTGACAAATCTTTATGTAAAGAATAGGAATCTATTAGCTTCAGAAACTTCAAAGATAATTTTTAATTTGAGAAGCATTAAGTAAGTCTTTAACGAAACGATAGAAATTATCGAATATAAAGTATCGAATCAAAACATCGATAATCTAAATTTAATATGGTGCGCGTTACCGAACGAATATCTCACGATTCCTCGAACTTTTGTTGTTTTTGTGTAGAAAAGGAAATTTTGTGAGTGAGAAGACGTATCCATCCCATGTGTATTGGTGTATCTATATATTATGTATGCTGTGTGTGCGTGGTGATTTGTGATCCAAGCTGATAGAAAGAAATTAATTAAATGTGTACAATCTGAAGATGTTTACTTAAATGTGAAGAATCACCTTGTTTTTTAATATCTAGTGCTCTATTCCGTCAGGAGGCGGTAATCATGTACGTTTATTCGCTATTTGTGGATTCTGGATCTCGTCTCGTCAATGTACCATAAACAAAAATGTCAGCGATCCCAATTTTTTGTTTCTCACTGCATACTCCTCGTTATACCTTAATTAGATCACACGAATGATATCAATTATTGTGAGACGCTTTCTCTGGAGGTGTCGTTTAGGTGGAACAACGTGCGTTTGGTATTAAATCGGCCATAATAAACGTGCGTTCAGTGTGCTTCGCGCCTGTGTACACCCGATCTATCTTATTGTTTATGTATGGAAGCTGAACCTGGAATTTTTATAGCATTTCGAGGTGTAATTTAGTTAAATTTGTGTATCTGACTGGAATCGTAAGCGAGGGCCGGTGTGTGGAAGGCGCGTCTTCGGGCGCCAAGGTTCTTTAGGATCTCTATTTATACGAATCCCGATAGTTTACTGCAGCATAATGTCATTATCGTAATGAAGTGTCGTGCAGTGAATTCGTGGGACAGGTGCCAATTATTAAGCCCGTGACGAAAGAATAGAACCATTACGTATTTGTGTGTATACAAAATACAGTGTTTACTTGTGCTCAGGAGTAGGACTTAGCACTGGTTGTTATTTAACCTATGCTGCATCAACTGCATAGTGAAATATAACAAAAGTATGAATTACATCAGATCTAAATTGCATCTGTTACCAAACACTTACTTTATATTCACTGAGGAGCAGGCAAGTTTAATGCGGCTTGTAAAATTTGAGTGAGACTTGAAAATGTAAGTAAACAACTATTATAACATCTTTACACTTTGCAATATGTATGTCGTCATTCAGACTATAAAGTGGATAATAATAAACATTTTCCAGTAAATAAACTTTCAGACCATATGTGTTGTGAACTTGTGATCCTTGTGTGTTCAATTGTAAGAAATTATTTATTCAAACAAATATGTGTAAATATAGTTGTTGACATGTAACTAAGTAATAATACAATTTGGTTAACACTGAATAATGATTTTAAAAAGTTGCTAAATAAGTAAGTGTACAAAATGAAAATCATTCTTATATTAATTTTAGCATTATGAATGAAAGCTCGACAACTTATCAATCTCTATAGGGCAAACAGGGTTATTAAAAAGGCCCCCGGACGAAACTAGTAGGGCATTTTCTGACAAAACTAGTCGATTATAACCGGTGATATATTTAAGTATAGTTATAATTATAAACAGAAATATTGCAAGTGCTTAATGTTAAATGCGGGATCATAATCCCTCAATACAGGAATCCTGCAGTTGTATCCATACCCATGATAATGCTTCAGGTTTTTCACCCCAAATTCTGATCATAGGATAACATACTGTTTTAACTGCTAGGAATAGCCTGGGAGGTTTTAAAGTAGAAGTTGCTGTTCAACTAACAAACTGATACTGTCCTTAACTGCTCATAGATGTAGATATATCCACATTCCACAGCCTAGTGCTACTTATGTCACAACTCTAGTTGTCCTGTGGCACTGTGTTGTGTTTCTGGCTTACTCCACTCCACCAACATCTCCAATTTTCCCAGATCAAATGTAGCCATGTTTTAATGCATGAAGAAGTAACAAATATCCAAACATAAAAACTTTTTCATTTATAATTATTACTTAGATAATAGTTTATTTTAAGGAATTAGAATGATTATAGGCTGTAGGTTTTTACAAATTAGAATATTTTAGGATGTTTGATGATCTGCTAATATTAATATTGAAAAATGTGAATTTATCAGACAATACATATAACATTTCATTTGGCAGAAATAATAATTATTATCAATAAAATCACTTTATATTTACTGAGTTCCAGAAAGAGGCAGGTTTCAATTCGGCTGGGCTTTTTATTTTATTTCTATGTATGTATACAAATATCTATAACAAATAGTTCAATTTAATTCAATTCTTGATTGTATGCCATGCATTTGTACCAAATGGGTACCATAACAAATAGTTATTGGTTTCTCTGCATTGTGCTGGTATGGCACTAATAAAAGCCATAAAACAAAATAAGAATAAACTTGGTTTCTAATAATTACTTATGTTAAAAAAACTTAGATTTAGTGAGAAACTAAGAGCCTGACTGTGACTGAGAGTCATTTTATAAGAGACCATAACTATTTTAATGTTTTTCTTCATATATGACAGAACTATGTTTTGTTGTACACAGTCAAGTTGGCGAAGGCACGTAGGGGAATGATCAAGGAGAAGGAGAAGGGCGGGGGAGCCCGGCTCAAAGATGAACCCAATGACCCCGCTGAACCAGGTGAGCTTGTCACTGTACACTATTACTATTTTAAACTCATTCACTGAAATTTAATATCACATGACGACCTCCGTGTTGCAGTGTTAAGTGCTGTTGTCTTAACGTGCGGAGGAACTGGGTTCGACCCCCGGCAGGGTCAATTGGGGAATTTATAATTCCTGATTTTGCTCTGGTCTGGCTTGGTGGGAGGCTTCGGTCGTGGCTAGTTACCACCCTACCGGCAAAGACGTGCTGCCAAACGATTTAGTACAGTAGACTGAACGTTACTACTACTACTGAAAGTTAGTACATTCCAGTACAATGCTGTGTAGAAACTGAATAGGGTATGTATGTACTTATAGAGAGGACGCCCGCCGTCGCCAGGCGGGTGATCGGTCCATTAATTCATTAATTAAATCATTCCACCCATTTCCTGGTTACTGGTGTCCCGGCAGAACCTACCTGTAGCTTAACGGAATAGGGTTATGGGTTTAATACAACTGCCACACGTTAGCCCACTACCATCTTAGACTGCATCATCTCTTACCATCAGGTGAGATTGCAGTCAAGGGCTAACTTGTAGTGGATAAAAAAACATTGCTTCAAACGGTGAAAGAAAACATCATGTATAACTCTGTACACTAGAGAGTTCTTCATAATGTTCTAAAAGGTGCGTGAAGTGTGTAAAACATCTCGTTACTTCTTCGAAATTGGTTAAATTTGATGTACCATGAAAAATTAACAGGCCAACAGAAACACTTTCTCATTAATTAATATATTACATTTGTATGGATCACCCTCCAAAGGACTCAAGTCAGGCTCACATTTGGCCTGTTTCAATACTTTTTATATTAAAAAGAAAAGTAAAGACATGTCAGTAAGTAAGGGTTAAAGCACACAAGCTTAACGTAGTTGAATTTTACAGGCCACGGTTCACGCCCACCATCGGCCTCTTTACCGACCCCGGCGGCGTTAAAGAAGGAACCAGACGAGCCGGCGCACAGAGTCAAGATGGAGCCCCACAGTCAGGGGGGCGAAGACTCCAACGCCGACCTCGGCGTCGACGGCATAAAGACTGAAATTGACGGTCTCATGGACAGCGATGGTGAGCAACCTCATTTTTTAAATATTTACGAAAAACGCGCTTGCTGCGCTTGAAATTTTAGGGTCTCCATTTTGGTCATAATAATTAAAGAACAACTCAGTATCAGAAGCTAATGTGGCTAATTCTGTTGTACACAATCACAAAACTAAAATGTCATGTCTAATTCTTTATTTTTTATTAAACTACAAGTTAGCTTTAGGCTTTTCAGTTTAGTTTAGATTGTGTTAAGGTGTGTCCAAACAGCGGTAAGTAAGCGGTAGCAACACGCGGCGTTTGCAGGGCAATATTCTGCCGCGCCCTTATAAATCCTCTTTTAATATAGGTATACCTCCAAATCAAGAGTGAATAGCACCACCTTAGGCTGCATCACCACTTGCAAGCAAGTCTGATCGCAGCCAAGCGCTAGCCTATATATATTTAAAAAAAAAAAGACTTAAAGACACTAACAGCGCGGCATGCATTCGGCGTACGACAGCCGCGCAAGATTCTCGCTCTATGTTAAGTGTGTTCAACAGAATAGGGATAATGACAACTCAATCAAATCAGCAACTCTTTATCAAACTCAAAAACGCACTTTGTGACGTCATAAAATATCAATGCACTTTTTTTCCTTTAATCTATATTTTAAAATGGTTATCAAACTTAAAACTTACAGAAGATGTGAATTTTAGGTCTTTTGGAAGACCCTCTGTTTAATAATCAGTTAGAAATAATTTATTTTTTATAAATAGGCATCATCCCTATTGGCCACAATATCAATGTAATATTTAAAAGGGACCCTCATCGTTATTTTTAAGTGTGGGCATAGCTCAAGAGCTGCTTGCCGAGGCTTTGGCTAAATTACCACCAGCTCTTGGGTCACCAGATGCATGGATCAGATTTTCGATATAGAATCAAAATCAGAAAACAATCGTTCTTGCTTTTATCACATTTCTTCTTCTATTATTTAAGAGACATAATAATTATACTAATTTTTCAGCTTTTTGTCCCTGGTTTTACTATCCTGGAGTAGAATGACGCATCTCTTCGCTTATATCGGGTGTAGTAAATAAATACAGACAATAGTGGGTTTGGCTAATCGTTATGCGAAATCTCAGGTCTAGAGAAGGGTTTTCGGAAATATACGCGTTTCCTTGTGTTTCAGGTGACCCCACAAAGTCCCCACAGTGCGAGCTCGGCGGGCCTGGATCCCTGAAGTCGGAGCGACTATCCTCCGACTCCAACGACATTATAGACCCGCAGACTGGACTTAGAGGCTCCTCTGGGAATCTTCAGGTCAGTAAACTTGTTTTTATACACTTACATACACAGGGTCTGATGATAAAACAGGGAGGTAGATAGAGGCACTCCACAATAATAAGCTTTGTAATGATCACCTTAACTCTTCTTTTTTCTTACAGGATGGCAATCCAAACTGCCGTAACCCGAATGGCCCGGAGAACATGGGTTCGTGTCGTATGGGCAACTCAGGTCCAATGGGCCCCGGTGTGTCCATGGGCCCAATGTCCAGCGAAGCGCAGACCTTGCCTTCCAATGTCATCAGCAAGCAGTCTGGGAGCATGGAGGTATGTGCATTTGGTTACTTTCGATAAACCTAAGTGACTGGGATCACTGACCCCATGTGATGTGGGGTCAAATTGGTCCCACATGAAATATGTACCCACATTATGTGGGGTCATATTGGGCCAGGCAGAATTTTGGGGCTTATATAAAGTTGGAGCAGAAATGGATAGATGGATGCACACACTGTGGCTTATTCTTTTGTATACAGTCTCTAAACTAACCCAAATTGACAGGACTACCTATCCTACTACTACTAGGACTAGGACTAGAGGGTATCTATCCTTTTCTCAGTGCAGTGCAGTGAAAAACGACAGCAACTAGATTTAGTTTAGAGATTGAACCAAATTGGACACAATGTATTTAATTTATTAAAAAATTTCAAAAATAAAATAAAAACCGCCTTCAAAAACTACAAACACTAAAAAGTAAAAAATAATTTAATTTATTATGTATACAAGAGTTAATGTAGTTCTATAATAACATTTTTTGGAGTCGGTACCAATTAGCCGCATGAACCGTCTACCTACTCTTCATTATTGTTGACGTGACTCCACATTGGCACCGACTCCAAAAAATGTTATTATAGAACTACATTAACTCTTGTATACATAATAAATTAAATTATTTTTTACTTTTTAGTGTTTGTAGTTTTTGAAGGCGGTTTTTATTTTTTATTTTGAAAATTTTTTATTTCACAATTTTTAGTGGCCCCACTGTTTTAAAATACAGGGTGTAACCAGAACGCTAGTAAAAACTTAGCGTTATTAAGAATAACGTCGTTTAATCGTTACTCGTCGACTTGTCTAACTTAGACAAGTCAAGTACAAAGTCCTTTCATATGATACCCCACTTGGTATAGTTATCCTACTTTGAAATTTCAAACCCCTGATTTTCCCCACTTTTTTAATTAAACTAAAAATTATTTTCAATTTTTTTGATTTCCATGATATTGGGCCACTATTATATACAACTATTCCAAATTTCATGTCAATAGCTTTAATAGTTACTGAAATAATCGACTGTGACAGACGGACGGAAAAAGTCGCACCATAAGGGTTCCATTTTTACCATTTTGGTACGGAACCCTAAAAAAAAAAGATATGCTATGCATGTTTAAACATACTGTTTACGAAACTATCACACTGATCGCGAGCAATTTACTCTTATCCATTGAGGAGTTCCGTTCTCCATCTCCGGAGATATTCATCAGATCTTCACCAAATTAAAATGGGACCACCTCTGAAGTATGGCCTACCAAACAAAAAAAGAATTATCAAAATCAAATCAAAGGTTCATAATTGGCGGAGAAATCGCGTAACAAACATACAAAAAAAAAAAAAACATACAGTCGAATTGAGAACCTTTTTTTGAAGTCGGTTAAAAAGTAGGTGATGCCCGCAATTTAGTCCGCGTGGGATCTTGTGGGATCTTGTGGGGACTCGACGACTTGATTTTCCTATACCGAAATATCTCTATAACGAATTTCGTCAACATCGGTTGAAATTTTGGTACCACCACCACCACTACGGCCTATTAACGTCCTACTGCTGGTCACAGGCCTCTACTCTCTTAGGAGAGAGGGAGTTAGAGCTTAGACCCACCACGATGCTCCAATGCGGGTTGGCGGGCTATGCATGCTATGCTTGTAATTTTTGTATTAAGACAAAATTGAAAAAAATATATTATTGTAAAATGCTGTTGATTACAGAAAAATAAACAAAAGCATAAAAAAATTTAACCTGAAAGTTAATGTTCTTTAAGTAACTTGTTTGAGGATATTGTACTTGGCTATTGGTCTAAAGTACCAATTCACCATAAATTTCACGATAAAGGCGCAAATGGTCCTTTACCACCCCCGATTGTACTTATAATCAAACTGTGATAATAAACACATGTTTCAATTGTTCTGTCGGAATGAGATCACTCGCTAGTGTGTAGGCAATGATCCTTTTTGATTTCTCCAAGCAAAAGCTTTGACATTTTCTTTTTGTTTGACATTACAGTGCGAGTTAGGATGTATATAAAGTCTGGTTTTACATTATTTATTTTATTTTAATAAAATCGTGATGGACAAGTCTTATCATGTTAAGGAGGTAGGGCTATAAACCTTGTTGTTTCGCTAGAAGTAAAGTTGTGATAAATAAAAAACTGGGAAAGTGTCGCAATATTTCCTGTGGCCATACTCCATTGTCCTTATTCATAAACGTCTTCACGCGACGGTACTACGCTTTACCAAGAGGTTGAGAGGATGGCGCGACTTAAACTGTTTTTTTTTTAAAATGTATTTATTACAATACTAGCGAATGCCCGCGACTTCGTCTGCCTGGTTTGAGGTTTTTTGGTTCCCGCAGCAAATCTTTAATTTTCCGGGATAAAGAGTAGCCTATGAGCTATTCCAGAGTATAATCTATCTCTGTGCCAAATTTCAGTCAGATCCGTTCAGCCGTTGGGGCGTGATTGAATAACAAACATCCAAACTTTCGCATTTATGATATTAGTAAGATAAGATAAGTTATAACTAGCCTTTGCCTTTAGCTAATGTTCGATTTTCATTGGTAAATTTCAATCCCCTATTTTACCCCTTAGGTGTTGAATTTGAAGAAATCATTTCTGAGCGGACACCTACGACATAATAGCTATCGGTCTATCAAATTTTAGCTCTATTCGTCCAGTGGTTTGAGCTGTGCATTGGTAGATCAGTAAGTCCATCCACTACAGCCCATTAACGTCCCACTGCTGGGCACATGCCTCCACTCTCATAGTTGGGAGGGAATAGAGCTTAGATCCACCACGCTGGTCCAAGGCGGGTTGGCGTGCTTTAACTACTATTATCATGTTATAATAACCGGGACCGACGGCGTAACGTGCTCTCCGAGTCACGGATCAGACCTTTTATATATTTAGATTTGTTTATTTTCCATTTTTGTTCCTGCAGCAGAGTCAAATCTTCGTGTTTTCCACGATGCTGGCCAACAAAGGCGCGGAGGCAGTGATCTCTGGACAACACCATTCCATCATCGCCTACCACTGTGCCCAGCCTGCTACCAAGAAGTATCTTGAGGTAAGGTTTATACTTTAGACTAGATTATGTAAAAAAATATTATCATATCAGGGCAGTTATTAGGTTAATCCCTTTTATTAATTCATGATTAAAGAAACCGTAAGATTAGCGAGATATGTGAATTAAATTTCCCGTATTCCCCTATGATCGTAAAAAATTAAAGGTCTTTTGAAATATGTAAATGTCATACATAATGAAGATCGAAGTGAACTTTTCTTATCATTAGTACACACTACTAAAAAATTACAATGAGAGTAAAATGCTTGGTATAATAATACAGAGCAGAGATGAATCGAACAACATAAAAAAGATCTCGAATCAGTATCATACATTTGCGTTTATTTTGTTTACACTATATTCAATGAGAGATTTGAGACAATTGGAGTATCTTTTATTTTGATCTTTATGTGGGACAATATAAGAGTGAAAATGATGTGTGTTTTGTCTTAAATTAAAAACAATTTCCTTGCAGAAACATCCCTTAAAGATAGGCCAGTTTAATAAACAAAACCCCGCACAATGGCTGAACAATTTAGCCATGGCAAAAAGCCGAGCAGGAATGCGCGGCGGGCCTAACATGATGGGTGGCCCTAACCAGATGGGGCATATGATGGGGGGACCAATGGGGCCCAACATGGGGCCGATGGGTCACGGGGGTCCCATGGGTCACATGGGCCCCAACATGATGGGTCACAGCCGTATGGGCGGGCCGGGGAATCAGATGATGATGATGAAAGGTGGGCCTGGGCAGATGGGTCAGATGGGTCCGGGCATGGGGCCGATGGATGGGTTTCCAGGGGGCACCCCGTCCTGTGGTGTCATGGACGGCCTCGGTGCTGATGGTGAAATGCCCTGGGACACCGTGAGTACATACGCAAAGGCTTTATTAATTTTTCTAAAAAATTATTTTTTGAATATGTTAAGATATTCTCTAGACTCTAGATTTATTTATTAGTCAGAAAAAAAAAATTCAATACACACATTTTACTGTTAGTAATAAAAAAAATCTTAGTTTAAATTTCTGAACTTGAAAATAAACTGAATTCACTGCTCTTATCGAAATTAAATCTATAAATCTATAATCTATCCTAAAAAATCTAAATGCGTCACCAAAAAATAAAAAATTGACCTTTTTTTTAAATATATTGTGATCCTATTCCAGGATAGACATTGTAAATAAGATGGCAAAATTTTAAGACCAGTCAACTTAGGTTAGTTAGTATTTCGTGCGCAAATGTAACTACATCACGGTTCATAAAAAAAATCTATATTTTTTTATTATTAATTTATTGTGATTGGACCACAGAAAAACTCCTCCGTAATGTCAAACGGCATGTCAAACGGTCCTTCTCAAATGCCGCCCTGTTCTGAGGCGGGAGACAACAATTCTGGCGACAGCAATATGTCCTGCCAGCCTGGACCCAAAGGTGACTATCAGTTTTACTCGTTTGTTAAGATTTGAAACATTCTCAGTGGCGTGCACAGGTTTTGAAGCTAGGGTAGGCATTAGATAGTCAGAATACCTATTTACTCGCTGTTTTGATGAAATATTAGCATTGACTTGTTTCCATTTGGGCAAGCAGTGCTTTTATGCCTCTATGAACTGCACGCCACTTATTCTAAGTAATCTTAATCATGTTAAGGTGAAGATGATTAAAGTACAATAAAAGCTCCTTATTAGCGCTTCCTTCATTCGCGTTTTCACTATTCGCGGGTCAAAAAAATGCGACCCAATTCCTATATTTGCGGCTAAAGATTTCTTTATTCGCGGATCTAATCGGTACATACATACATAATATTTTCTTTTACTTTAGATATTGCACAACCCAAGGTTCAGGGTTGGGCTACAATCGATCTTGGTTTTAGTGAACTATTTTATAATGTTTAGCTTCAGTCTCCTCCGCAGGTGTCAAAATACCCGACGAAAACCTCACGCCTCAACAACGGGCTCACAGAGAAGAACAACTTGCTACTATACGGAAAATGCAGCAAATCCTCTTCCCCGAAAGTGGATCAAACCCTAACCAGCCAGGGGATGGGTCGCAACCCCCTTCGGATATAAACCCCCCTATATCAAGCGCGAATATGAATATGTCTTACCCTCCTATGTCAGCGCACGGACCTATGGGATCTGGACCGAATGGCCCCATGGTTTCAATGCCCAGTAGTATGAGCAGCGGACCGAGTTGTACTATGTCCGGACCGATGGGTCCGAATGGACCAATGGGAGGAGGACCGATGGGTCCAGGCGGTCCGATGGGACCAAACGGTCCCATGGGCGGTCATATGGGAATGGGTATGGGTGGGCATGGTTCCATGGGGCCTAATGGTATGATGGGGCCGAACGGACCAATGATGTCGGGTATGGGGCCTAATGGACCCATGGGGCCGATGGGGCCGTGCGGGATGAAGGGCATCAGAGGACCGTGCGGAGGACCCGATATGAAGACGGGGATGTGCACAGATATGCATATGGGCAGAGGATGCGGTGGACCTATGGGAGTAAGTATATTTTTTACCTATAGAGACAATAAGTCTTAAATCATTAAAAACATTTCGAATTTAGTGTGACGTCAATTTAATTTTTCGTAATCTTCTCGACAATCCCTTTTGATTGATACCCATATTATGTGATTGCATAAAAATAACTAGTCATCCATTTTTGGGAGCCCGCCATTTTGGATTTTTAATGACGTCACTTAGCTAACCGTGCATTGTCATCCGACCTAAATGTGTTTAAAAAAACCAGTTGTTTAAAAAAAAAATTAATGTTGAATAAATAGTTTTTAAACGAGTTATTTAATTTAATTTTTTCTTTCAGCGTATGCCCAACCCCATGGGCGGTATGGGAGGGCCTAAACCCTGTATGATGGGGCCACACATGGGACCTAGAATGATGCCTGGACCAAATCTTAATGCAATGAATGGTGAGAACTTTAACTTTTATGAGATTTACTTTGAAATACTTTTAGAACTAAGTTTCGTTTGTTTTCTGTTAGTTATATGTTTCACTAGATGATGCCCGTTACTTCGCGGAAAGCTTTTTTAATTCCCGTCGGAACTCTCTAATTTTCTGAAATAAAAAGTATGTCCTGCGTCTATGCCTTTCCCGTGATGCAACCTATCCCTATACCAAATTTCATCAAAATCGGTCGAAAATATGGGTCGTTAAAGCGAAGGAGACAGACACAAACACTTTCGCATTTATAATGGATATAGTATAGTATAGTATGGATTGTCATTTTAAACTATTGATTGAAGTTAAAAAGGCCGTTTAATTTTGATGACGCCACAAGTCAATGTTTAATACAACATCACACACTGAGCACTCGTTTTGATAAGGAGTGATTTAAGAAAGAAGAAAGAAAGAAAATACCTTTATTCCACAATGGTGGCACACACAAACATTTAACATACAATTGGGTATTTGACAACTATTCAAATAAATTATTTTTTAGTGATTATAAAATAGAGGATCTCCCAAAATTCCACGTCCTCTGTTAGTTTTATGTTGAATGACTATTTTAAACTATCGATTAAAGTAAAAAAGTGCTTCGAACTTTGATGACGTCACTATTGAATATTTCATTCAAAATCCCATACTAAGCAGGCTTGTAAAAAGTTGCTGATTTGACTAGTTGTCAAATAGCCGATTGTACATAAGAATAATATGTTTGCCTGTGACACTGCGTGTAGAATGGGTGTACAGCTTAGATTTGTGCCCAGCATTATACAAATGCATGCATAATGCCAGGCTGTGATTTTCAGCTGTGACCCAGGTTTGATTTGAATAATTGTCTTTTTTTATCCACTACAAGTTAGCCCTTGACTGCAATTTCCTGATGGTAAATGATGATGCAGTCTAAGATGGTAGCGGGCTAACCTGTTAACGGCATCGTACCTGAACGCTAAATTGGCGGCACGTCTTTACCGGTAGGGTGGTAACTAGCCACGGCCGAAACCTCCCACCAGGCCAGACCAGGGAAAATTCAGAAATTATAAATTCCTAAATTGACCCTGCCGGGGATCGGACTCGGGACCTCCGTACGTTAAGACGCCAGCGCTCAACACTGCGCCATGGAGGTCGTCAAATATCCAATTATGCTTATCAAGCTATCAACCACATATGGCCTAACCTTTTTTGTGTTTTTGGTCATTATCAAAAACTTCAGAACACAACCAACGACCTTAATTTACATATACGGTTCCTGTCAAACAAAAAATGTGGACTTATTTTACTAACGCCATCTAGTCTGAAAAGCGGGACAGCTGGGACAAGGACAGGCTTATACAGGTGTTAAGAGCGCTCTACAAGTCGGATGCCCAACTTTTTTTCAATGAAAGGGCCCATCTATAGGCCGACCGTTTAACTCGCGTATCGCCTGCGCGGCAAGAAGGGAGCGGGGATACAAATTTATTAAATTTTTAAAGATACTTATTATTTTATTCTTTATCAACAATGTCTATCTCGAGATAAATCTTTGGATTATTGACTCCGTGTGTAGCGTTACCCGCCCCCGCTCCCTTCTTACCGTGCAGGCGATACGCGAGTTAAACGGTCAGCCTATAGTACCTACATATAGTATATCGATGAACACAAAGTATTGTCCTCAGGTGGTATAATGATGGAGGGCGGTATGATGGGAGCCATGGTCCACGGGGACTGCGGGCCGGAGCACCAACACCACCATGGAATGCCCATGAACGGACCCATGTGTGACGAGTATGGACGCGGGAGGAACGTGAGTATTTTTTTTTTCATTTAATTTTATTTATTTATTTGCTCAGATTGAAGATAGGAGATAGGTGTAACGTAATATTTTAACAGGAGCAATCTTTTTTAAAGTGAAAACTTCTTTAGGCGCGTTGAGCACTTTTTTGGTAGGGGGTAAATTTGTGGAAACGTGTGACCGACACCGTAACTGACACCGTGACCGACACCTCGCGTTGTTACGAAGACAAAAGGTCTTAAATATAAATGTAGTACATTCGTAATTAAACTTCAATGCCTTAAATTTAAGGTTTATATTTTAAGTATTTTAATTTTTAATTTTCCGGGATAAAAAGTAGCCTACGTATACGGAACCCTAGAAACTGCCTAGTAGTGTTCCATTTAGTAAACTCCAAAAAGATTTTAAATTCACGTTCAGTACATTTTCGGACCTACTAATTTTTAGTCAATTCCTTCTTACCTAATCCATCCATAATCACCGCAGTATTATAATTTTTTAGTTTTTCCAGATGGGGCCAGGTGACCCGGGCGGGTTGGGTCCAGGGCTGGGTCCAGGCATGGGTCACAAGTCATCACGCAGCCCAAAGTCACCACCTTCAGACATCGACTGGCAGAAGTTACACCACCACTTCTTTGACGAGAACAAGAATATGGACACCGACCTAAGTAATATATATTTACTTAATCCTGAATATTATAACTTTTAGTGTGTCTGTAAAGATAAAGAAGTTTTTTTCTGTAGGACTTTTTGAGTTATAAATGAAAAAAAATGAAAATCTTTCGGGCTCTTTCCAGGGCTTGGTTCACCTTTTTTCTATAGATACCCGACCACATAGGATCAGGTTATGTGGGATTTTTACCCACTAAAACCCCCTCGGTGACCGTCCTCAGCTCATAATGAGGGGCCCCGGGAACTCTTAAAGAACTTACGCCGGTGCCCCTCTCTTGAACGACGCCCATTATGGGCTCATTCCAGGGGAGGGAATATTCCCAATTGTCTCAAGATGTAGCAGCGCGAAGTGGAGCTGCCGTCCTCCCGGGATCGCCAACTATTAGAGAGAGCGTTAGAGCCCCCACTGCAGTCAATCGAGACCCCGAAGTCCCATCGGCCGGGGTTACTGAGCGGATGGGTCAAGGCGTTGGTCACTTCCACCCTGACGTCTCCGTCTCCGAGCAGGATCAGTTCGCTCTCTATCCCGTTCCGCGGCTTCTTTCTTGAGCATTACACTTTCGCAAAAGGAGACCACTGCCCGCCATGCTTCTTCTTTCACCAGCATTGCCGCAATAACGGCAGGTGGTGAAAGGTCTCTCCCAATGTGATTGACTAAAACACTACGCTCGTTCTCCCATGCCGGGCACTTTTCGAGCGTGTGCTGTGCAGTGTCCTGATCCTCTTCACAATGGTGACACCTCGGCGTGACCTCCCGGCCAATCCGACACAGGTACTCCCCGAAACAACCATGCCCGGTGAGCACCTGCGTCAACCTAAAGGTGACGTTACCACCTTTCCTCCCCAGCCACGCTTCAAAGTTTGGGAGTATGGCCCCCACAGAGGGCTTGGTTCACCTATTAGAACCCAATAATTTTAGTATGGTTGCCTCCTAATGACTTAAACAACAAACAAAATAGTACAAACCTGTCCCTGAAGTAAAAAATTCTGCCCATTTCCATGCACTGTGTAATTTAGCACTCATTGACCAAATCAGTGAGTCAATTCTCACTCAATCACATTTCATTTTTATTCGGTCATTCTCAATTTAAATGCATGTGAAGCAACACTTTGATTTTCTGGTATAAAAAGTAGCCTTTGACGGGTCTCTGTAAAACATTTAGTCAAAATCGGTTGAATAGATCTTGAAAGCGTAGCAAACAGACACACTTGCTTTAGCATTTATTGACCGAGCGAAGCGAAGGTCTCTGAGTCTACTTGAGTGAATTTGCACTTGTCCGTCCGTCCGTCCGTCCGTCCGTCTGTCAGAGCATTATAACTTCTGAATTACTGAATGTAATTACTTCAGCTTTAAATATAATATGTAAACCAATGGCCTCCAGCCGAATATGGCTTAAAAAGTTATAAAAATCTTTATTTCAGGGGGGCTCTCATAGAAGCGAATGAGAAGTAAAATATTTTTTATAGCGTTATATAGGGTTGCGGTATATCATTTTAAAGATAATTATGAATATAGTGCAAAAATATATATATTTTTTTTTAAATTTTTCCCCCAAAATTGACGAAATGGGGGGCTTTCAAAGTGGAGATTTTCTAACGTCCAAAGTTGACCTCAGAACTCTAAATTTACTGAAAGGCCTGAAACTTGATCAATTATTTGAATGATATCCTGTACTTTAACAACAAATACTAAAATTAGATAAATACTAGCTGACGCCCGCGACTTCGTACGCGTGGATCGAGGTTTTGTGGTTCCCGCGGGAACTCTTTAATTTTCCGGGATAAAAAGTAGCCTATGTGTTATTCCAGACTATAATCTATCTCTGTGCCAAATTTCATCCAGATCCGTTCAGCCGTTGGGGCGTGATTGAGTAACAAACATCCATCCATACATCCATACCGACATCCATACATCCAAACTTTCGCATTTATAATATTATAGTATAGTAAGATAGTAAGATTATGAGGAAACGAAATTATTTGATTTTTAATGAGCTTCAGTATTTTAACGGAGCTTCACAATTATGTCAATAGATGGCGCCGCGAGGTCTCAGTTCGGGGCGAACCACTAGTCATATTAGCTCGTACATTTTCTCAGGTACACAAGTGAAGTCCCCGTGTTCGGAGCGAGGCGGCTGCCTCCCGCCGCCGCCCTATGGAGCCTCGCCTCTACACAGATCCGCCTCTGTGCCTATAGGTATTATCATTTGTTTATATCTATTATTTGTTTTTTATGTATTGATGAAATAATATCCAATTAAAATGTATTCCTGCAATAAAAGTTTGTATATGAATAAATAATAATTAACACAATATAATTTTCACACCCCATCAGCCACACAATCGCCATCGCAAGGCGGTGGGGTGCAAATGCCCATGTCAGCAGAGGCCTCCAGGGCCGGCTCGGCGCTTAGTAGCCCCGCGCATTGCAAACAGAAATCCGACGCTCCAGGTCTGTATACCGTTACAATAACTTATTAGCTATTATACATACATTATTCACAAAAACTAACTAGTTATTATACACACATTATTCACAAAAACTAACTAGTTATTATACACACAGTATTCACAAAAACTGAAAGAAAACCATTATTAGAATAAATAAATTATACATCTTACACACATACACTTTCAAACACTTTGGCCTCATTTTGATGCAATCTGGTAAAAAAATTGTACGAAACCATTATAAATACACGTTCATAGGTACAGACGTTACGAAAAAGACCTCTGACCTTAAAATTTGCTCTGTGGTTGATTTATCGCGCAATGATAGGTTGTCAAAGCTACCATCTGATTCAAAGACTTTCATGAGTTTTGACCTGAAGCCAACTGCCATAATATGAACGAAAAATGTGCGTACGTATATATGGGCGTATACGTAAGCACGCATTGGCGTCCGCACTTTATGGTAATAAAATGAGAAATATATTTTACTAGCTGACGCCCGCGACTCCGTCCGCGTGGATTAAGGTTTTTTGTTTCCCGCGGGAACGCCTTAATATTCCGGGATAAAAAGTAGCCTATGTGCTATTCCAGACTATAATCTATCTCTGTGCCAAATTTCATCCAGATCCGTTCAGCCGTTGGGGCGCGTGGCGTGGCATCCATACATCCATGCATCCAAACTTTCGCATTTAAAATATTAGCTAGTATAGATTTCTATTGCCAAAAATCTAAGGTAATGTATAGTATATTAGACTGTCGTAAATTTGGAATGTCACATAATATCGTATTTAGATGATAATTGAGGCACGTAACTGAATTTAGAGAAATGAGGAGCTTTCTGCTTATTGATAGACTAGCAGATCCCCGCGACTTCGTCCGCGTGAAATAAGTTTTTTACATTCCCACGGGAACTCCCTAATTTTTCGGGTTAATATATAGCCTATGACGCTCAAAAATAATGTGACTTTCTATTGGTGCCAGAATTTTCAAAATCTGTACAGTAGATCCAAAGATTACCCTCTACAACGTCACAAACTCACAAACTTAACCTTTTTATAATATTAAGTATAGATAGAGGAGTTATTCTAGTGGTATTGATAGGAGGATTGTACGGGTTTATTTTATTCTTGTAAATTCCGCTGGCACATAGAAACATTAAATGCATTAACACTACATAAAACACACATTCACAAAAATGCGATAATTCATTGATGAGTTTGAAACAAGTAGCGTTGCGACTCGCCTATAATGTGCGCTAGTACTAATAGACAAAAGTAGAAGCCATAGATGTAGAAAATGCATGTTGTTATTTTATCTGTGTTAGACATTTTCCCAACCACAATTTTTATGAACAACTTATTTTTTCCTACATTCACTAGTTTAATTTGATTTAGTTTGGTTTGAACTTTGAAGTTTGCACACTTGATTTTGTTTCATTTTTTTTTTCTGTAGTTGTAATGCGTATTTTTTGTTTTCCCCCCCTCCCTCGCAAAACGCTTGACCGCTTGAAATCCCACCGCGTGATGAAATAACAACGTCAAATTAAAATACATACGAATTGGAATACCAATATGACGAAAATGTTGGATCAAACGTTGGCCAAACAAAGAGATACTAGAGAAGTTGGACGATGGCGTGTTCGTCCGAACGCTCCAATGCTTGGCGGCGCAACAACAGAAGAACCAACAAGGCGGGAATCACTCAAAGGAACCGAGTTTGATGCCCGTGCCGTCCCCGCAACAAATATCGTATCTCAACCAGTTCGAAGGTAATCTAAGCATTTGTCGATGACGGAAATAATTCCAAAAAGAGTCTGTCTAATGCAAAAATTAGGGAAATTAAAAAACATTACTTCGAGTGTGTCCATGTATATACTGGATTATTTTTGTTAAAGCTCTCCTATCGCATTTTAAGATAACGATAAGTCCTTTGACTTAAGTCGTTTGACTTATCTTCAATGATGTAGGTAGGTAGGTTAGGCGATGTATATACTGGATTATTTTTGTTAAAGCTCTCCTATCGCATTTTAAGATAACGATAAGTCCTTTGACTTAAGTCGTTTGACTTATCTTCAATGATGTAGGTAGGTAGGTTAGGCGATCTATGGGCTACGACTGCGCACGGCTTGATGGCACACGGATTTCGCTCTCATGGTGAAAACAGTCCTGACGCCACATGCCTAACCCGTTGTCTTACGTCACCGATAAACGCGACACCGCGACTCGATACGACGCGACGTGACAGTATCAAACAGTAGCTGACCATTCACGTGGTGACAAGTTTGTCATTTTCTACGGCAACGCATCGCATCGCGTCGCTTCTGTCCCCTGCCTAGGACTACGGGTCAGCCTGTGGATGATCGTGGGCTCGGAATTTCCATGGGTTGGTATCGCGCCAAATTTTGCTTACAGATTTTAGATGGTCAAATGATTTACGTCAATGCAAATAAATGATTATTTATTTAAATTTATAATGGCCCGCATTAGATTTGACTTTTGTATTTGATAATGTTGCCAGTATCTGGAAATTTACTCTCAGCTTTCACTAGCCTGGTTATCGGTTGAAAATTAGACTAAAAATATTTTTTAGACTAACTGCCGTACAAGTCTTTAATCATTACTTAAGGAACTTCTTAAGTAATAGATTTTGTATTGAAATCTATACTAAGGAGTTCCTTAATGATTGATTGATAAGAATGATTAAGCTACTCCTGAGTGCGGCAGTAAATAAGCAAATTGGTTACCAGGAATTTTTCGGGAAATGGCAACGAAAAAAAAGTTGTCATTTCGGTACATATGGGACCCTTTAGACTTCACTTTTCAGGACTTTTTTAGAAGAATTATTTCCGGTTAAGGCAAAATGTTTGTGCAATGTAAAAACGCTTTTTTGTGTGTGCGTGTGTGTGTGTTAATAAAAAAGGTGGCCAAATTATTAGTATTAGAGAACATCCATAAAATACTTTCAGGTTAATGATGCAAACGCTTTAACTTACTGATTTAATCAAAAACATCTTTTGGCCACTTTTTTAAATTCATTATTTTGTCATTCGATTTCTCAAACTAAAATTAGTTTTAGAGGTTGCGCATCTTATATTTTTGTTTTTTTTTTTAAATTTTAATGCAATGTGTTCGTAACTTTCGTTTCATTTTGGTGGTGGTTGGTGAAAATGTGCTAACAATCTTCATACTCTATGGCTAATTTGTTCTCTCTATTTGTACGTACACCCTCTATCAACGCTGTAAATATCCATTGTAATATCAACGTTGTGTAAACGTGATAAAGTTTATTTTTGACTGCGTATATTGACTATTGTTTTTTTTTTTGTATCAGGTCAGGAATTAACGATACAGAAACAGCCAAACACGTCGTTAAAGGACAACGGACCGCCTTCGAACAGTGGGGGACAGACGCCACAGTCGAATTCTAATCAGAAATCACCTGCGGGGTAAGGATACTTATGTTAGAATTTATTTGGAAACCTTAACTGACGTTTTTCAGATACCTTCGATGTGAAGCTAGCTGATGCCCGCGACTTCGTCCTGGTAGTATGAAAAATAGTTTACGTTCTATTCTAAGACCTACCGAATATACACAAAAAATTTCAAAAGAATCGATCAAGCCTTTTCGGAGGAGTTTTGTTACAAACACTGTGACACGAGAATATTATATCGCGATAGTCGAATGCGAAAGTTTGGATGGTTGTTTGTTACTCAATCATGCCAGAATGAATGAACGCGTCTGGATGAAATTTGGCACAGAGATAGATTATAGTCTGGAATAACACATCGGCTACTTTTTATCCCGGAAAATAAAAGAGTTCGCGCGGAAACCGCAAACACTCAATCCACGCGGACGAAGTCGCGTGCATTACCTAAATAAATAAATAAATAAATAATCATTTATTTGCAATGTCGAGATAAAGTCGATTGTTATCAGAAATCGAATCTGTAACGCATTAGAACATCATTGACTCGAGCTGCCAAAAGTTAAATAATTGGACAGAGAATAGTTTTTACATTACATTGTTTGGTTACTGAACATTCGGTTACCGATCTGAGGTGCAATCATGTAAGAAATGCCGATCGAATCGTTAAAGTTCGGCTTCAAAGTAAAATAAATCATAACAGAATTGAATTAGAGCTCAATTTCGTGTATCCATTCTCATACGTTTAGGGTATCGTATATACCTAAACGTATGAGAATGGATCCACGAAGTTCACACACCTCTGATGTGAATGCGCCATTAGCTCCCGTTCAGTAACCGCCAAGGTTTAAAACTTAATACATTTCTTAATGCATTAAAACTTAATGCATTTAATACATACAGGTGAGATCGTAGTCAAGGGCTAGCTTGTAGTGTATTAAAAAAAAACATTTCTTGTTCAATCAGCATGATGCCCGGCACGCCAGAGCCGCACTCGTCTCTCTCGGAGCAGCGTTCGGGGCGATTCTCCATGGAGCAGAGCCCCGGCCCTGGCTTCAACAACCCACAGACACCCACCTCCTCTGCAAACACCTCCAGTTCCAAGCAAGGTGGGTTATTAATTTATAATTTAATTTGATCCCATTTTATTGATTAATTTAATTCACTTGATTAATTTATTAATGACTAGCTGATGCCCGCGACTTCGTCCGCGCGTCGTAACTAACCTATTTTCCATATTTTCTCACCGTTTAAACCTTCCCTGGACTACGATAAACATTTCAAAACCAAAATCATCTAAATCGGCCCAGCCGTTCTCGAGTTTTGGCGAGACAAACGAACAGCAATTGATTTTTATATATATATAGATAATTGAGACTTAAAATATTGCATGCCGTAAGGTGAAATTTGGCATTATTATAATTTAGAATAATACCACTCTGTACCCAAAGCAATAAAATTGATTGATTAGTTAGAAATAATGAAATAGTGTTAATACGGAACCACAGTTACAGTAATGTATAGTCCTACTAATTTATCTAGCCCGGTGGCCAAAATTGGAACAAATTTTATGCATGTTTTTATTTTATTGTTAATATTTACTATCGACGCTGTCACCTGGTCAGACAAATTTGTGGGACTTTAGGGACTTAATATATTTAAAAAGAAGTCAAGTTGTCTAATGTGTCTGTCAAGTTCTAGCGAATAATATAATTTACTTTGTAACCAAATTACAGACGAAAAGTCGCGGCCGAGCCCGTCATCGAACAGGTCAAGTCAAGACAGTGCGTCAAAAACACCACAAAGAGAGGGTAGGGAGGGTCGAGAGGGGCCCTCACTTAGTCAGGGGCCCTACGCGCCCTCCTCCACGACAAAGAGCAGTTGCAGTGTCGTGTCCACCCAATCCCACCCTGACGACACCATGGCATCTAACACTGAGGTGAGTAAGACCTAGAGCACAACAAAAGAGGCCCCAATTAGGGGCCTTAATTAGAAGTTAAGAAATTTTAAATAAGCAATAAAATATACTATAACTTTGTAGTAGTAGTAGTAGTATATTAAATTCGTCGAGGTGTTGCATAATCAGGATTGAGGAGTTTGGGATTTAGAAATTTTTGTGACTAGCTATTAAAGAAACAATTATCCAAATCGGTTCTGAAATGTCAGAGTAATTGGTGGGCTACACATACGTTAAAAAACTTAGGCGCCGAATTGAGAATCACCTCTTTTTTTAGGTCAGTTAAATCTAGTAAAATTTATGATATTTATAAGCAGCTTTGCATTGGAAAATCACACCATAATAATTCATTATCACAGCCTGCTGACGTCCACTGCTGAACATAGGCCTGATATAATAATAATAATTACCAATAAATTAATAATGTCTTTTAATGCATCGTTATTATGATTCCAGACGACGTTATCAGGCGGTCCAAACAGCACGAGTTTACCGGGCCCCTTCCCCGGGCCATGCAGTATGAGCCGGCCCGATAACATCCCAATCAACCCCAACCAGGGCCCCAATGGACCTATGGGGCCTTCCACCTCCTCCTTCGACCCTATATCCTCACTAGCGCAGATGTCGCAACAGCTCACAAATACAGTGGGCGGGGGAGGCCCCGGGCCAGGTGGCCCTATGGGCCCCAGTGGTGGTGGTATGGGCCCCTTCGGCTCGGGGCCCCACCACATGCAACACCATCACTCGATGCATCCGCACGGACATCCACACATGATGATGAATGACTTAGGTGCGTTTTTATTTATTTTTTACATTTTTAATATGGTACAATCTGTACCATAATAACATCTATCCATATTATGTACATCTATCTGCGATAATTTTAACTAAAAACCCCCAACACATTAAAGGAGCTCTTGAAATTAGAAAAGAGCTGATTATAGCAAACGGCTGAACAGAATTATTTCCTTGTAATTAAAGCATTATTTCCTTGTAATCAAAGCATGATTTAAAATCAAGGTTTTTGGACAGGTTTTGAAACAAGAAAATAAAAACTATTCATGAAACGAGGATTGTCAAAGTTTTTGAAAGTAGTATGTTCTGACACTGATTTGACCAGTTTTTTTATCGCACAGGTTGCCACATGGACAATATGGGGCCTGGCATGGGCGGGCCGATGGAAGGCATGATGAGCGGAGGCGACTTTCCACCGGACATGAACCTCAGTCCCAAAATGAGCGGGGGCCCTATGGGCGGGCCCATGGGGCCTATGGGACCCGACGCTTCCATGATGGGCCCGAGAATGGGCGGCCCTGGAAAAATGCCCCCATTCAACGGAGCGAACGTTCAAGTCAAAGCGAGCGCGCCTAACACAATACAGTATTTACCGACGAGGCCTCAAATGCCCTGCAACACAGGCCCCCGAGGCCCCCCCAGCTTGGACTTCTTACAACGAGTTACGAATCCAATGCAAATGGACAGCAGTAAAGGTGTTCAATACTTCCCTGGCGCGAGAGGTATGGATATGGAAGGAAGCATGCGAGGGGTTATGAGAGCGCCTGGAGGGATGCTAAGAATGCCTCACTACCCCGCTGGGTTTAACTCCCCACCCAAAATGGCAGGGGACCCATTCGGTGGACCCGGGCCTAATCCCATGTGTGGCCCTAACTTCAGAGGGGTTAAAGGGGGCATGGGGCCTGGAGGGGTCAGAATGGGTGCGGCCCAGCCTTTACCCCCATCCATGGGAGGTCCCGGACCAGGTTTCAAGGGGCAAGGTTTCGCAATGCCGTCAACAGCCGACCCCAACTACGCGGCCCAGTTTCACAATTTCCAACAACAACTGTACGCAACGGGTAGCCGCGGGGCGCAACCCCACGCGGGTTACCCCCCCTACCAGCCGTCCAAGTGATGACAGCTCATGTGGCTTGCGGACTCTCCATGTCTATATAACTCGTGCCAATAACACGAATCCAAAATGGCGGCGTTGTTCCGTCCCGCTCGCACGCTATACACATGCGTAGTGTGTAAGTGAGAGGGAATGAGTACCGCCGCCATGTTGTATAGAAGCAGGCGTTATATTACGGAAGTTCATATTATGAGAGCCAAGAAACAAAAAACTTCAAATCAGCTTAAAAGCTTATAAGCATGCAGAAACAGCAAGCAATTAAAATAACAATACACCACCACCAAATAAAATAACTAACAAATGTTAGGTAATTAAATCAGGCAATGTATGTTGAGTGTTTTTATTAATACGGGCCTGTATTAATAAACCAACATCGAGCTCTCAAGTAATAAGAACAAGTTCTCAAGTTTCTGTCAATTTATGCTTAAGGACCTTACTTAACTTAGGTAATAATCATCTAAGTTTTTTGTTCCTTGATTTATTGGACTTTCACTAAATAACGTTTGTTTCTATCCAACATGGCCGCGGTAATCATTCCCTCTCTCTTACACACCATACCTGTGCATTATGTGTGAGCGAGAGGAAATATATATCGCTGCTTAGTTTTGATTGTTATTTGGCACGAATTATATTCACTTAACCGGCCGAGAGGCCTGTATAAAACCCCGGGACTTGGAAGCGTATTCGCGAACGTACTTAATGTATTAATTATATGAATACCAGTGAAAAAGAAATCGAGAGATCAAAATATTTTTGTTAGTGTTTTTTTAGTTAGCCAGTTTGTATTAAATGTGAGATTCTGTCGGCGCTATCGAATAAAGTCGCGTTCAGCTAAAATTTTGGATATAAACACGATATGCCATTAATAGTGGACGTCTTTACGTGGAAAATGATTCGAATTTATCTGTGTTGGGAACGTGAGGCTAAACTAGCCGAATTTTATGAATTGTGAGTCACGTAACATTAACTGTAACACAGTTAAACTTTTTTTTTAAGTTAATTGACCCAAACCGCGCTTTAATATAAAATATAAGGGGCTATAAATTATAACTTATTCAGTTTTTGTCCATACAAATCAGATGCATCCATACAGCGTTAGACGTATATGCATTTCCATAGAAAACATCAACTTTAATCATTTAAGAATTAATTCGTGTTTTAATTACATAATATAAATTAATCACGGGTGCGTATCACGATTAATCCGACAATTTAATCGTCGATATTTTCAGCCATTTGCATGGATCGTTTTCACAACGGGACTATTGTGAGATCTATAGAGCAAACTTTGGCTTTGCTTAGACTTAAGACATGGTTAAAACGAGACAGATTTATGTTACGCACATAAGTCCATCTCGTTTTAACTCTAAGTAACGTCGTCTGTGCCAAGTCAAAGTACGCTCTATAGATCCCAGCATCAGTGCTGCAAGGCACGAAATCAAAGCTGATACGATCCATGCAGCCGAACCGACATATCGACAAATAAATCTTCGAATTTATCGTGGTACATACCCCTGATAATTTCATAGAAAACACAAGTATTTTTTTCATGTTTTGTCGATAGGAAAGTTGAATCGAGCCAAATAAGAGCGTAAATAACTTCAAAAAGTGTTACTGAGGACTTGTAAAATCACGCTAGTTTGCCCTCACCCTAGTGAGAGTTAATTCGTACGTGCATATTATTGTCACTCAGACGCGCTCTATGGCTGGGACGTAAGGCCTATTGCGCAATATAAGAACATTTCTGGTGTCTTATGAGAAATGCCTTATAAGAAATTCAGTTGCAATGGTTGTTGTATGAGACCATACATATTACAAGATATTTTTTCTTTTGTCGGATCAGCGCATACAAAATATAATATATAACATATAAGTCACAAGACATTTTCTTATAATGCTCAATAGGACATAAGTTTAATTATATTATAGCGAATGCGTGAAGTTTGTACAAATTGTACAAATTTAGATGTGTTATCGTGTAGTCTACATAATTTAAAAGTACAGTCGTAAGCGTATTTTTGCTATGGCAATAATTGTAGGTTTATCTTTTTTTTTATAATGCAAACATGCCAGATTTACAGAGTATCGGTTCCTTTACTTAGCAATTTTTTTTTATATATGATTCCTATGCACACAGATATCTAGTCAATTTTGAAATTAATGTCCGATCCTGTGTTGAAACTTGAGAGTGAAGCAATCGAATCTATAGAACAGAATAGTGAGGTCTAATTACTTCGAGTCATCTTGGCGCACGGTGTTATGTGTGTGTTTGTAAGTATGCAGCTTTGATTTGTGTGTGCTAAAGTAAAAAAAAGCCTATGGACTGCAACACTACCCATTTCAGTCGCACAAGAAAGGAATGCTAGTTATTACACGTGAAAGAATGAGACAGAATCACATGTCATTTTTTGTCCCATAATACATGCCGCCTAATTTCAGGTTTAGCTAGATTGAGCTGAGCATATTTGAGAAAGTCAATTGTTGAGAGTATTTTTAACAGACTTCAAAAAGGATTTTCTGTATTCGACCCGTATGTTTGTTAACGGATTTTACTCGGAAACTAATGGACCGATTTTAATTACTTATTCACCATCGTGATCTACGTACTTTCAGGGAGGTATTAGTATGCAACACACCTAGGTATCTTCCTTATGTGCGATGTTAAATACATAAATGTACCACAAATATTTGTTATTATTGCTATCCCTTTCGGTGACACGCTTGGTATGGTTCTAGAGTTCTTTTCTATGACGGCAAACGACGACTGCCGCCTCACTGCCACAATATCAAAGCTCCATATTTACAAGCACACACACGCGCTAAGATGAGTTGAAGAAGTCATTTTAGATAACAGGTGCACTCACTTATGTGATATTAAAGTTAGCCGAATGGTGAAATGAGAGGGTGATTTCCTTTGAACTTCGAGTCTGTGGCACCTACGAACGTTGAGGAATTCTCATGAAAATGATTTCATCATGATGATTTTGATGGGATTTGAGAATATGAAATCCCAAATATTTCCAATAATTAAGTTTTAGACCCAATTTGTAGCTTCAAACTCACTCTTTATGCCCCTTAGAATCAGTGCAGTCAAATTAATTTAAAAAATTTCGCTAATCTACACGCTTACATTCCCTAAATTAAAATTTCTGTTGGTTTTCGAAAGTATATTCGACTTGCTGCATGCTTCCCTTATTTTCTTCGCCTACCGCATCTCTAAACCCCATTTATTTTTATGGGATATTAAGAAATCGTAGGATGGGACTTATATAGTGATCCCCACCCCCGATCAACTTTCCATGCGCGCGCGCATATGTGAGCGCGCTTGTTATTAATAGAACCATTTGAGACCTTTCTATTCTGTGTCTACAGTTTGGTACCAGGAATGATACAGAAGTACATAAATTATTAATTGTAAGGCCTCTTGTGCATTGGTCCAATCCGAATCCGAGTAAATACAAATCTAGAGAATTTTGACAGTGTGACGTATTTTTTTGTACACACAGTATGAACTGAATTGACAGGTCTTCATTGCTATACTTTTCATAACACTCCTTGTAGAAAGGGACACCACTCGAGTTGGTCTCATTGACCTTCAGAATTTTCGTACTATCCTTTGCCGAAGGGAACATTGTGAAAGGGATAGTGAAACATTTAGACCTGTCAACTCATTAAAGTTTAGAGATTGTTCATTGAGTGTAGCAGAATATATTATTAGATAGAGTATTTTCTCAGATTTGGACCAAACTTGTGCACCCACGCTCTTAAACTATTTTTGTCCATCTTAGGTTTAGTGTTGTTTTTTAGGGAAATCGGTTTAATTTAATTACGTTGGCTCCACGGCCAGTATAGATCCTGGAAATACTGTACCCTTACCACGAGATCTTAAATCACACAAAGGTTGAGTGTATTTGAGCTTCGAAATACTTTGGCGTAAGAGTAAAATGAACCCAAATCCGTTTGTTATAAAGTCACAAATTCAGTACCACCTATTTTTCTTTTCGCAGAGATTTCGCTTGATATGTTGCCTGTAGATACTGGAACTTGAGCAGTAAAATTAGCTGATTAAAGTCCATTTTACTTGCGCCAAAGTCACACTCGAATGCGCACGTTCGTTATAGTTTTAAATCTCGTGGTAAAGGTACTGTACCTACTAGTATTGTATATTGTAATGAATATTGTAATTCGTTTTGATCTGATATTAGCAATGTTTTTCTGTCTTCCATACCTTTAAACTCGAGTGTAATAATAAGAGTCACAGGTAGACCTTATTCAAAAACTTAAAACGGCAGTATGTCCTCATACACACGGGCGCTTTAAACCGCGCGTTAAAAACAACGAATAAATTACATAGACCACATTCTATTACCGCTGAGAGTTCAAAACTTTTTTTTTAAAACATGAGAATAATGCTGTTATAACCCATTAGTTGCCTTTCAAGGCGCGTTAGAAAAGCGTCCGTGCGAACGAGGCTATGTATTCAAGTTATCCTTACTTTTAGACGAAAGTACTTAAAATCTGATGCCATATTATTTGCCACATGAATTTAGTTTTCGTGATATTTTGAACTGTCTATTTAATTTATTTATGTCTGAACAATGCCAATATTTTTTAACGCAACATCTTTTATTGAGGTAGCTTTCGTATCTTGGCAGTTGCAACTCGGCAATCGTGACCGACTGTTGCGATTCTATGCCTTTGCCTTCTTCATATTAAAAAAAATCAAATTTAGTATAATATCTAGTGAAAGCCGAGTATAGTATTTAAGATAGTGGCAACACCGAGGTAATACAAAACTGATAATAAAATATCTAGTTTGTTCGTTCATTCATACCTGGCCTAATTATTTTTTTAATTTGCTGCGACTCAAACTTTCTAGTAACTTAAGAATTTGTCTTATGTTCTTGATGCTCTTAATTACTTGTCGGCTTATCTGAGCACTGCAACGCCATTCCTTGATAAATAAACTTAGATCTAAGTTTATTTATCAAGGTGTTAAAACTAAATCCCGTGCGTGATTTGGTGTTAAAAGTCCCGTGCGAACTGAAATGATTTATTTATTTCATGTAGGACAACTTGTGTCACTTATGATACGTCAAGACTCTACCACCGGTTCGGAAAGCTGTCCTTAATATATGTATCTCTGAAAACACGTAGATCCGTTGCGACTTGTGACGTGATTGAAGGACAAACCAAAAAACAAGCACTCTTTCTCATTTATAATATGGGTATTGGCAGTGGCGTGCGCAACATGAGGCATAAAAGCATTGTTTACCCTATAGTTAAATAAAAGTGTGTGTGTGTGTGTGCAATTCTCACGGCAGAAGTGAAACTTCAGAAATTAGTAGCCTACGAGAGTATGAGATATATATATAACTTGTATTCTATCTCATTTTCTCGTAGGCCTATTATGAATATGTTTGCCTCTTTTTAGTGTCACTTTGTCGTTTCATCGAATTTTCAATTCACAACGATTCTAAAGAAGTTTCACTTCAAAAAGCTCAATTCTTATTTTTCAATTTCATGCACTGCCTAACCAATGCCCACCCTGGCTCCGAAAATGCACGTCACTGGGTATTGGATAACGCCCTACCGGGTCCCGACTGCCAAGATCTGAATGCTACCTCTATAGTATATAGGGCTATATGATAAATAACGCTAGGCTAGTTAGCACATTGTGTTTGTCACAGTGGCCTTTTAATGCCTTTTTTACGAAGCGATGAACCCCGGGCACGCGTACAGTTTGCTCACCGAATCCGAGATCCGTATGAGATTAAAATGTAGGAACATTTTATAGACACACCATGCCTCTTTTAAACGCTTTTATCAACTTATCTGAAATTTAATGTTTTTTTAAAATTATTATTGTGAGATAGGCTTGTGCTTGACGACATTCATGTTTAGTGCAAAGCAATGATGAGGTCTAGATTGGAACGCGCTTGCCTAGAAGATGCCTATTCACCCTTGCCTTAAAGGTACAGCTATACGTGGCAGGAAACACGTGCGCTGGGAGCCTAGCTGTGGGAACACAGCCTAGCGGTTGGGATCAGAAACGTCGAGCAAAAACGAATGATAACGAATGTTAAAGAATAAATATTTTTATTTATTTAAAGTTTATTTCAAGTAATTAATTCTCATGTAAACTAAACTATTAAAACTAACCAAACAATTCTAAAATAAGCTAAATAAATCATTACTACTCGGTTTCTACGCCAGCTAAAACCTTTCTGCAATGGTTCACATAACGGGGAATACTACAATGGCTTAAAGCCGTATTATTGTTTTAATTTTCAAGATGTCAAGGTACGTGACATAAAGCTGTCATTTTGAAATAATACAACTTTATGCGATGGTAGCAGCCAGGAGAGTCCAGCCTACTGCCTATTATGCTCTGGACATCTATGAATATAATGGAATCTTTCTAGTAATCTTATCGTTCTTATTTTGCCCCATTTTCAGACGAGCAAATTATTATTTGAAATATTGCATCATAAAGATTTGATGACAGTAATTTCGTGCCTATGACCTGGGTATTCTGAACAATGTCATCAGTTTGACTTTTAGGGGAGGGGGAGACTCCCCCACTCTAACAAGTGCTGGTTTAGGTCACGCACAGTAATAATAAAACTTAAATTTTCTTTATGTGTGTAGATCTTTTAAAATATAACTACAAAATATATCAAATAAATCAGTTTCAATAACACGTAGGTCACATGGCATGGTGTGTCCAGAATTTAAGCTTAAGGTGAATACTTACATCGTAAAATGCATCACTTTATATTTATTTATTGTTATTCCACACAAGAGTACCCCTATGTACCTTATGCATGATTGGAATGACAGCTGCTAATAGTGCTTTTCTCTCTTTCTCAGCTGTAGTCACTTTCGTTTGACAGCTGTCATTCTAATCAAGGTTTAAACTGATTATAGTACAAGTTAGCGTGTTTCGAGTACAATTTTCTTTTTAAAAAGTATTCACTAAGGGTTTGTAGCTGATTTATGAAGAACATCTCTATACACTCGAAAACTGGCGCTTAGACGGGTATATAAAACTTAATAACATCCAAAAGCCTATTTCTAATTAATAAACTTACATAAAAATGTAGAACCCCTCGATAATATGCTTGCTGCTAAATATTTATTTTATTTATTTGAATCGGGCAACTAGGCCTAAATAAAAGAAATTTTAGATGAGTAAGTAAAAAATGTTAGCATGCTGTAAACTCATTTCAAACTCAGGGGACTGGTATAAAATAACCACTGTGAGAATTCACCTTAAGAAAGAAGGGCGTGGCAATCTTGTGAGAAACAGCACAACAGTCCAGTAAGAACACCCGCTAGAAATTAGATAGTCTTAATTTAATTGTAATTATAATTGTAAGGTAAAGAATGGTTCTTGTTTTAGGATTAAGTGAAGAGCAATGATATAAAATAGTTTGTGTAATATTAATAATAAAATAAGAGATGAAATTAAGATGCAAACTATTGGTTGTGATTCTGACACAATTGTTAAGTTGTTCGTAGATTTGTCACAGAGTAATGTGGGAACTTAACTTTCATAAGGCTCTTTTTTATTTTTATTTTTTTTGACGTTTTTTACTTGTCGTTCTCGTTTGTACATCGCTAACAATAATTGTACAGAGTACTTTTGGACTTAATTTAAGGCAATAAATGTATTTATTTTATAACTCGTGATGTAAGAATTTATTCTTAATTATTATAAAAAAATATATAATATGCTTGTAAACTCATGTTTTATTTTACAATTAGGGAAATCGCGCGGTACCCAATAATCCCAAATACCTACATGCAAAAATTAGGGTAAAAAAACTTTCTCTACCGTGTTAGACACGTAGACAGAGAAGGATGGTTTCCAGTTCTTCATACAAATAGTTATATTTTCCATTAAATCAGAACGATAAACAATACAGTCAATATAGACCTACTGTCTTAATTATATTAATATTATAAATTCGAAAGTGTGTTTGTTTATCGGTTTGTCCTTCAATCACGTCGCAGCAGAGCATCAGATCGAGATGATTTTTTGAATGGGCATAGTTGAGGACCTGGAGAGTGACATAGGATAGTTACCTATTCGGAAAATCAAAGAGTTTCAGTGGGAATTTAAAAAACTTATAACACGCGAAGTAGCGTGCATTAGCCAGTACTTGTTCATAATTCAGAGGCCCGATTCTCTAAACAAATCGCTATCATTTGAAAGCCTACTTGGACTTTAAATACATGGTATTGGATTTGTAAGCATTTTAAGATAATTCAAATTGGTTTTCGTACAGAATTGATTGACTATCATGTCCTATTATTATGTTGGTGAAATCGTCACGATCGTCACCTAAGTGTGAGATTTAATCAATTATTCATTGGATTTAATAGAGCGAACTTTGACTTTGCTTTGACATGGGTTTAACGAGACAGATTTTTGCTACTCATACGTAGACAGAGAAAGGAATATAGACCAAGCCATATCTCCGTTTCACTCCCAAATGAAAGAGATGCAGTGTTGAGATTTTACACAAGATAGAATGAAAAAAAAAATCTTTTCTATCCCTCAAGTAGGAAGATAAAGAATATAAACGCAGTGAGCTCCGTGTCACGGTTTTGGTTTGTCCGGTACTAATGTACATAATTTGTCTAGCACAATAATTTGTGCTAGACAAATTATGTACAAGCTTTGACTTGTTCCTTCCTATCTCCGCCAAATCCCGAATAAATCGACTCTAAAATGTGCATTTCGTTACAATTCCCGCTAACTCCTGAGTCAAGTTGGTTCCTATGTCCCACGTCGACCAATCAGAAGCGTCAAATTTGACAGCAAGTATAATGGTGGTTGTTGAGAAATAAGTAAAAGGTACTCTCGTGTTTTTATTGTATTATTGTGTGAAAACATGTGTGATTTAGAAAAAAATGTGGTAAAAGCTGAAGCTAATAAAACCAGAAAGCGTAAAAGTCAACCACATCTATGGAGGAAGAATGTAGAACGTCAAAAAAGGTGACTGAAAAAATCATGTTCTGTATGAAATTTAAACTTTGTCTAAAAGAGATTTATGTACAGTATGTTTACTTTCTGTACAAAGTAGGCACAATGTAGATACCCAACTTTGTATCTTTCTTAGTAAATTGTAATAATTATTGCTACCAAATAAAATTACATATAATTACTTATGCGGTGTATAATAAAAGTATATTCTAATAATTTTTTTTTTAAATATTATGTTGTTTCTTAGATTCCGTAAAGCTGTAACCTTTTAATATTTTTTAATTTCACTTTCAATTATCAAACATTCTTCAAATAAATAAAACTAAAAAAATACTAAAACTATCACTATTTATTAAAATTAAAACAATATTATCGAAACACGATTTGCAGGTCTGATTCCAACTAATAATTTTAAAAAAAAAAACGACGTGTCATTACTCATAAGAGACACCTGTATGTCCTTTAAAAAACACGAATTGAGTATTGAGTCTCGCATATAAGATCATTTTGTAATTTCTTTGTTTATATAATTACTGACTTTATTTTGTATTTACATTAATTAATAAACGTAATTTCTGATAATGCAATTTCTGAAACTTATTAAACATCCTGTATAATAGCTTAGTTAGGACCGAATCCCGCCATCTCCATTTCTGATTCATTCCTAATCACGGTAACTCCACTGTTGAGTTCCATAATCAGCTATCTCCGAAAAATTTAGTTAATTTTCTCGAATTTGGTTAGGTAAATCTGGTTTATCTGAGGTTTAGATAAATAATAATATACAAATCTTTCCAGAAAAACTAACAGTGTAACTAGGAAATAATTTGTCACACGATAATGTACGAATTACTTGACCTGTCGTAAATGGCTTTGGTACGGAGTTAGCGGTGTCTGGAAATGTACGACTCAATTATTCTATGCCAGTGGTGTCCGAACGATGTCTCCCTTTCGCTCGGCAGTTGAAGTTAATAGCTGGTATATGACGTAGCGTAAAGGGCGCACTCCATCTACCTTAATTACTTTACTCTATGCTATGGAGTTGAGAAGATAAGGAGTAACATCTGTGTATATAAAAACTGTCCGTCGCAATTAGTGATGTGCTGGATCGTTAAAAATGTAGATCCGAGGATACGGATCCGGACACGGATTCGGATTGGATACGGATCTAAACTTTCTTACTCAATCGGTGTCAGTGCGCGTGACCTTAAAACTATGTAAGTCGACGCCGCTTGACGCTTTGCGTAACAGGACAAGTTTCGACTTGCATTGCGCGGGTCATTCTTTTGTTTTGTTTATAGTTTGTTTGTGTATACATGAGTTAAAAAAAATGTCTGCAAAGAAGTTTAGTAGCGTAAACTTTACACTAGAGTTATGTACTAATAGCTGATGCCCGCGACTTCATCCTGGTGAATTAAGGTCTTTTGATTCCCGCGGGAACTCTTTAATTTTAACATAGGCTACATTTTATCCCGGCTGTGTTATTCCAGTCTATAATCTATGCCTGTGCCAAATTTCATCCAGATACGATCTGGCGTGATTGAGTAACAAGATACATCCATCCATCCATCCATCCAAACTTTCGCATTAATAATATTAGTGTAGATTAGTATGGTTGGTAACTCACTACGATTTGAAATATAAAGGTGTCAAATATTTGATTTTAAGAAATAAAAAATTATCTGAATGGAATTTTATAGTTTTTCACCTATGATATAGAATTTCATGTATGTACGTACTTATTGAAAATTAATAAGGTAAAAGATCCGTCAAAAAGTAACGGATACGGATCTTTTTTCTCCCGCGGATATCCGCGGATACGGATATCCGGAACATCATTGGTAGCAATGCACCACGTGCACTACATTGGGGGCGCCACATTAGCATCAATGTAAATTTAAAAGGAAGCGTCAAATAATAATAATTATAGTAGGTTTGAGAAAACATTCATCATTAATTTGTACAACGTAAGTTGTTCAATAATTAACTATTTTAGTCGACATTATATAATTTTTTTTTAACATAAGTACTTCACTTCAATCTACAATTATTGCTACATTCATACCATACCCTTTGCTACACCAGTGCCACTGTCGAAGGTTCTTGAACTGTTATTTATAGCAACCACTGGAAAAAAAATCAACTTTTCTCCCTAATCAGATGTTACTCCTTACCTCTGCATTATTCCTGTGATCGACTCTAACCTTTGTTTATGTATATCAAAGACTCTAACCAAGGCAAAACCAAGGTCATTACATAGTTGCGTCATCCGTGCGTCATCAGAAACAATTTATACTCTGTGTTTACAAAGGTCTCTGTGGTACCTTAAATAGTTATGGTACGTTTATCTTCAGAAAACTGCTATGCATTTTTAGCCTTAATATATATTTTATCTGTCCCATTGCCTAGAGTTGCTTTTATAAATAAATTATATTTCTACAGATTAATAGCTTTCGTTTTATTTTACGGATTTTTTAATAATTGATTTGAAATGTAATAATATTTTTTTCTAGATTCAAAATTTTAATAGAATTGAAACAACTCATTCATTTTTCGAAATTAAAAAGTAAAACTTGTCTATGGAATCACAGAACGGAATCTTGTAAAAAGATTAGGCCATTTCATAAAACAAATGTATAGTAACTCGCAGAAAATATCTTCGGGACAGTCAGTTGTATTTATTTCAGCTTTGCATTTTCATTTAAATTGAATCGTGATCCGCATTGTAGGCCCATTCTAGAGGATTCATCTTCGCCTCTATCGGAAGGGTTAGCAGTCTTGATTCTGCAAAAGAAAAAGATTTGCATTGAGAGAAGACGTAAGGTAAACATCGATTTATTTTCTCCTTAAATGGAATCGGTCGACGGTTATCTAGCGTAAACGTTTCTAGGTGTAATATGTTGTGCCTCGAGTGTTTATAATTATTTTTAGTGCATCCTTGTACGAAATGAAAGTTTGACTAATGCCACATATTCTTTGGATGGCAGCTGGCCGAAGTACCTTTATCGTAATAGTAGGTATGTAAAACGCTACGTAAACGGTGTACGAGTGCTCTACATTGTTATTTTGATGTTTCTATGAGTGATTGAATGTTTTTAGATTATTTGCAGACCCTCCTAGAATTGGTGGATTGACTTGTTTTTTCCACAATAAAATGTCAAACTGTGAACTTGTCAAACCTTGGTTGAGTCACTGTTGCAATCACTTATCTCTAAGTTTTAAGTTGATCTTTTAAACTCTGTTTACTTTGTACAGCCTTACCAGTCAGGTTTCAGAGTAAATTCTTTGTTGTATGCAATTTTTTTAAGGTCACAGGTATCTCATGTTTTTGCAATAGTTTTGAGTATGATAATTTTTATTGAACTAAGTGGAAAGTTATTGTCCAAAGAAAATATGTATAGTGATTCATCAACAAACAAAGGGCATGCCATAAAAACATTAATTACCCTAAAGTATTGCATGATTTTCTTCTGAATTGATTATCAGTTGAAAATAAACAAGACACAATGAAAACAAGGATGTAGAGTTATAAACTTTCACCTATACCTACTAAGCAATTCAAATTAATGGTTATTGCTAAAATAATGCAACAATTAATTATTGAACCACAATATCACTTTGTTGTTGAAATCAAAAGGAACTTTAAAAATATGTTTACTTACTTTAATAAAAACTCAAACAACAATTTTCTCAGTAGGTTTGATAATAAACCTACTTACCACAATTTAATTTTACAAAAAAAATAATAACTTATCACCAGAAGATAACCAACTTACTTCTTTACTTCTTCTACTGTTTATCCAACATTTCTTTCATGTAAGCTTTCCATTTTTCTGAAGATATTTTTGATACAATCTATCCATTTTCATCTTAGTCTTCCTTTATTCCTTTTTTTTGTTGTCTTCTTTTTACCCAACATTCTGTTACAATCAAAATACTGACTTAAAGACTTCAGGAACTTTGACCATTGTTTCATTGAGATTTTCGGGCTATCAGCTGTCTAAATCAATTCAAAATGAGGTTCTGAATTTTTAGAGCTGCTGAGCTATAATATTGTATTTGTGCAATAAAGCTCAGCAATTTTATTACACAGTATACAAGAATACTTGTTGTATTTGTGTAATAAAACTAACAGCTCGCTCACAAATTGCAACAAGTTATGGAAACCACATATAACTTATTACCATAGACATGATTAAGAAAAGAAATACAACTTTCCATACTATGCATAGTCATTTAAATATCTTAATGTTCACAATATAAAGAAAACAGTAAGTGCCTAAGCTTCTCAAGCATGTAGTAAAAATCAATCATAATTATGTCGGCACAAAGAGCCTTTCAAAATAAAAAAATTTTAACCAGCTGATGCCTGCGACTTTTTCCCACTGGAATAAGGTTTTTATTTCCATGGGAATACTTAATTTTCTGGAATTAAAAGCAGCCTATGTCACTCCAGGTCCTCAACTATATCCATTCATGAATGTTTTATTTCATTTATATTGTCTGGTGTTAGTTACAATACCTTTGCTTTAATTTAATCATGTGCTTTATATAGACCTGAGATTAACAGTTATTCAAAATAGACTGAGATCCACATCAGCTATTCTTCTACAGAGGTCAGAGATCATCATGGTTTTCTAATTCTGAATAAGTTCAAACCAATACTAGACATATCACTGAAATGTTACAGTTTTAAGTAAGTTTAAACTAACACAAATATTAACACAGCTTGTTTGAGCTGTGGTAATATTGGTATGAAGGTAAAATAAAAAAAAATGCTTAATTTTCGTATTTTAAATGATTTAAGCTAAAATTAAGCACTAGTATATACATATAATACTTTTCTTTAAGCTTATTATGTTGTTTGAATATAATAATTAATATGACCCAGAATAAAGCTAAAACTAAACTATTTTAGCTAAAACTGCACAACTACACTAAAAACTGCTACTAACTAAGGACACAATGTGGCCAATTCTGTATAGCACAATCTCTGAACTAAACTAAAATGACAGCTTTAAATCTAGTTCTGTCCCTTTCTGCAGGGAGTATTATGAAAGGGTTAGCAATATTTTTAATGCTGTCATTTTGGTTTAGTTTAGAGATTGTGCACTACAGAATCAGCCCCAATATCTTTATCAGGTTACCCATTAAAAATCCAATAGTTACCTATATAATCTTATCAACATATTATGCAAATCTATTTCTTTTTAAATATAAATAAAACTTTTACATTATAAATGGATCAGATAGGTAGCATCAGATGGCAGATACAAATACTTATCATAAAACAAACAATTATACTCAAGCAAAATTGTATCAATCAGCTATCATACAAAATTATAAATGTTAAAGTGTGCTTGTTTGTTGGTTTGTCCATCAATCATGGTTTCTCCGAAACAAAACTACGGATCGATGTGATTTTTCGCATAGGTATATTTGAGGACCTGGAGAGTGGCATAGGCAGTAGGCTACGATTTATCCCGTAATTTTCAGGAGTTCCTTCAGGAATTAAAAAAAAGCTTAAACTACGCGAGCGAAGTCGCGGGAATAAGCTAGTCATTTATAATACACGCTTGAGCTTACATAGTAACATGAGTTAAAAATGGCAAGTGTTGACCCCTAGTATGTAGGTACCACATTCCTTTCTAATATCACATTACATAATTCGCTGGAGATGCAATGATTGTGCTCATCTTATCAAATACCTAACGCTAAACGAGTTGGGAAGGTTCTATTGCTTATGTGTTGGTTATTGAATATAAATAAAATACCTATGAATAGTATTTATTACCTTACCTAATCTTAAAAAGGTATTTCTAATTTATTACAAAAACTATTAGTAAATACTTAGTACTTAAATGGATTTGCAATTAATTTCCTTCATTTTCTACTAAATTATTACAAAAAAATATTTACTCCATTTTTTAAATTAAATTAAGTACTTACCTATTTAGATTTCACAATCAATACTTTAATAATAATAAGATTTTTTTTTTTTTTTTTTTAATCCACTACAAGCTAGCCCTTGACTGCGATCTCACCTGATGGTAAGTGATGATGCAGTCTAAGATGGTAGCGGGCTAACCTGTTAGGGGCATGGCAGTTATATTAAACCCATACCCCTTTGGTTTCTACACGGTATCGTACCGGAACGCTAAAAGTATGCCTTATGAAAGATTACTTTTGTATTGTCCTAAAGGTAGATGCTGGACATAAAAGCCAAAAACAAACTAAGAATAAGAAGAAGAAACATATTATAATATTGAACTTTACTGTAATTAATTAAAGGCATAATCCAATTCAAATTTTACAAAATCAGATATTTTATTTTCAGTAAATAATTTAATATCTTCAATTAGGTAATTATTTCTATACTATACTAGATTTACTGGGTGACTTATTTGTTGTCTCAAAAAAAAGGTGATATGTAAATGGAATAGAAGCACATGGAATCGTTACTTTTTTTTAAAATTCTATTAATAAATACTACTCATTAAGAGTATTTTGTCATATTAAAATATTAAAAACAGGAATGCAACAATAAAAGTGAAATTATTAAAATTGTAAATCATTGTCAGTAGTAGTATATCTTATAGATTCTTCAGTAAAGAAAAAAATAAGTGTGTGTATTTATGTACACAAGAAGTTATACTTTTTGATAGAAAATAATAAATAATATCTTGAATATAGTTATCAGTTCTCACCCAACATACAGTAAATGTATTTATTTTTATTTTGTTGGTAGGCCTTTTTCTGCAAGACATAAGTTGACCAACTAATGTCAGGGTGTCGAATTTTGGTGTTATTGATACTCTGATATTTTTTCCCTAACGCGCCAAAAGAAGTATAACTTCAAAAATAGTCCATATGATAATGAGGTCTATTACATTGCAGGTTGAGAGTGAGGTGTTGCTTGTTCGTTTTCCCTGAGAAGTGCCGAACAATTAGCTCTAGGGGCTAGGATGTCAGTGCTGAACCAGAGTGGAGAAGAGCAGGTAATCCAGCTTCTGACTTACAAGTATGTTATCCCCAGTATATTATTACCCGTTTGCGTGAGCGAAAAACGCGACACTGCGAGTCGATACGATACGATGCGACGTGACAGTATTATACAGTAGCTGACCTTTCACGTGGCCTACGTTTTTGGTAAAATCACAGACATACATATATTTATAAGGATGTTGTTGAATAGTGTTTGTTTTGACTGAGAGTTGAGACCAGCCTCCTAGCCAAGTTTCCTGAGTTTCGTGTCTATTTTCTTTCTATAATCGTCAACGCTTGAGCGAAAGCGATTAAAAATCATAGACTATTCACTTATGTTTTTCTCTTCGCTAAAGCGTTAACGATTAAATAGAAAGAGAATAGATACGAAAAGTATGTAACTTGCTAGTAGACTAGGGGGGCTGGTCACCATAGTTATGATCTAATAAATCCGCCTTACTGTAGTTTGGGCTTCCCATTAATATTAATAAGTAATCCATAAAGATACCAGTTTTTGATTGGTGGGTGTGGCCAATTCGAATACACCATACAAGAAATTGGTGTTATTATATTTTATGAGTTCATGTTAATAAGTAAATAACAGTTAATTTGCATAAGATATTGTTTGTGTGTATAAAGTTCAGTCAAGTTTCTTTTTTTTATGATCAAAGATTAGTACTTTCGGATGAAAGGTTAGGACTATTTTGAGATGAAAAGTGAAACATGTATTAAATACTCTAATTTAAGCCTATGTACATAATTACCACTTGTAGATTCTCGAAAACAGGAACTTTAAGGTCCTGTTTTCGAGAACATTTCCCATTTATTTTATTAATTTTTAGTTTTTTAAAGAAAGATAAATATAGGCTATAGGCGTTGGGGTCCCAAAGTGCTCGAATGGCGGCCTCGCACCGGGAAGCGTAGCGTTGGACGACCCCCCACTAGGTGGACGGACGATCTCAAGCGTGCAGCTGGGAGCCGCTGGAAACAAGCGGACAAGACCGTACTCTGTGGCGACCCAAGATTAGAGACGACGACGACGCAAGATAAAATCTGAAAACTTTGTGATTGTGTCACTGATATTTAGGCGTCAAACACGAAACTAGCGACGGCCGAGCGACAGCGCGGTGCGATGTGGTACGAGAGCTAGCAACGAATTTCGGGAAGTGAAACTGAAATTGTGAAAAAATATAATTTCGTCAACTAGCGAATCCAGTCCTGCCAGTCTGGTAGAGCGTTTCTGGTTATTTCTCTTCAAAGATATTTTTTTGAAATTTCCAAAAAATATACTTTTTGCAATCTGAAATTTTAATCACGTATTTATTGAGTAATTTCAATAATACCTGCAAAACGCCACACAAATTTTGCGGTTTTAAACGTAATAAAGTTTTCAAACGCGTACGACAAAATTGCGGCGAAATTCGTCGCCATCTCTCCGACTAATCGCATCGCCCCGCTGCCGCCGTCGCCCCGCCGCCGCTCATTTCGTGCCCGTACACTTAGGGATCCGTAGGTGACAAGGACCCCTATAGTTTTGCCATGTGCCTGAATAACGTGAACAGCTGAATAACATTGGTATTTGGTTTCAGGTGGAATGTCCCCTGTGTATGGAACCCTTGGAGGTGGACGATCTCCATTTCTACCCGTGCACATGTGGCTATCAAGTGAGATATTTTATATACTCACCCTAAAAACTAAACCCTAAAAATTTTTAGGGTGATAATATTTGTATAGTTATAAATGCGAAAGAATGGGGCTAATTCTGTATAACACAATCTCTAAACTAAACTAAAATGGCAGCTTTAAATTTAGTTCTGTCCCTTTCCGTAGGAAGTATTATGAAAGGGTTAGCAATATTTGTAATGCTCTAATTTTAGTTTAGTTTAGAGACTGTGCACTACAGAATCAGCCCCATTGTCTTTTTATCTTTCTGCTACGCTTCAATGGCCCATCTTTTCATCCGATTTTGATGTAATTTGGTATAAAGATAGGTTGCATCTCGGGGAAAGAAATAGGCTACTTTTTATGTCGGAAAATTAGAGTTAAAGATAGAGAGAAAAAACCCAATCCACGCGGACGAAGCGGGCATCTTGTAGTATTTGTAAATTTTGGTTTCTCAATGCTTGAATTGAAACGTGTCGAATTTCCTATAGCTCCTTTAGTCCTCATTCTTTTTTTATAAAGATTTTTAATTATTAATTACTAGATGATGCCCGCGAAGTTCGTCCGCGAGGATTTACATTTTTAAAGATCCTATGGAACCTTGGCAGATTTTCCGGGATATATCCCTTATTATTATTATGTCACGGGGATGTAAGCTATCTGATCAAACTTTGTCAAAATCGATTGAGCAGACGGGCCATGGAAAAGGTCACAAATTCAGTAAAACCGATTTTAATTTGGAAACGTATCGTATACGTCAACGTTTATGAACTGCATACACGAATTTGAGCTCTAAAACAATCGTATTATGGTTCATTTGATGCTAATGTCATCGAATGCTTACGATCAATCGAATTAAAACTTAGAATAAGGGTATGTCTTAGTATTTTTGTTGGTCAAATCTCCTAAAGACACCATACTATCGGATTCTGTTTAGCAGTTATTGATGCTTGTATATCTTCCTCTGTTATATTTATACCTTTACGTTTTATAACGAGTGAATGCTATGTCCAGATATGCAGATTCTGCTGGAACCGTATCCGCGAGGGCGAGAACGGGCTTTGCCCCGCGTGTCGGAAGGCCTATCCCGAGAACCCGGCAGACTTCACGCCTCTCAGCCAAGAGCAGGTACACAGCTAGTTAAATTATCACCACCGCAGTCCATTAACGTCCCACTGCTGGGCACAGGCCTCCACGCTCATAGGAGAGAGGGAATTAGAGCTTACACCCACCGCGCTGCTCCAATGCGGGTTGGCGGGCTTTTTTTTTTTATTCACTACAAGCTAGCCCTTGACTGCGATCTCACCTGATGGTAAGTGATGATGCAGTCTAAGATGGTAGCGGGCTAACCTGTTAGGGGCATGGCAGTTAAATTAAACCCATACCCCTTCGGTTTCTACACGGCATCGTACCGGAACGCTAAATCGCTTGGCGGCACGTCTTTGCCGGTAGACCAGGGAAAATTCAGAAATTATAAATTCCCAAATTGACCCTGCCGGGGATCGAACCCAGGACCTCCGCACGTTAAGGCAACAGCGCTACACACTGCGCCACGGAGGTCGTCAAAACGACTATTACCATAGTCATGATAATAACCGCGACCGACAGCTTAACTTGTTCTCCAAGTCCAGTCAGAAAAACCCAATGCTTAATTATGGCCCGACCCGGGACTCGAACCCGGGACCTCGTCGGCCGCAGTCGAACATGCTTACTACTAGACCAACGAGGCAGTCACCAACGAGTTAAATAAAATAAATAAAATCTTTGTTTGGGATAACACACATCACAGAACAAACAAAAATTACAAAAATTAAAACTAGAACTATCTTAACTTTTTAATCTGTGCCACACATAATCCCAAAAAGGGCCTCAGCGTAATGCTGAAGTGGTGTTTATCACGTTGTTAATGTAGCTCAATCACTTATTAGTTATTCTTGTTTGTCAGGTTGCCGCAATAAAGACGGAGAAGAAGGCGCGCGAGCAAAAGCGCCGCAACAAGACTCTGGAGTCGAGGCGCGCGCTCGCGAACGTGCGCGTCGTGCAAAACAACCTCGTGTTTGTCGTCGGGCTGCCCGTGCGGCTCGCCGACCCAGAGGTGAGGCCCGTGGCGGCTCCCAGGCCGAGTTGCTCTTTGACCATGCAAATGTGACGGCCGGTCCACACAGTGCGTTGCGTCAGCGTTGCGTCGACGTAGTGCTGTCGCTGCGTCGTTTTACATACAAAAAAAAATGGCAGTCATAGGGATGCCAATAGAAGTGAAAACGACTATTAAAATAATTAAAATACTTTTTTTTTAATTTTTAAATTATATATTAAGTAAAATTATTACTGCTCTTAGTCATGATACTGACTCCCCCGTACTTAATACTCATTTTGAAGAAATTGAAATTATAAGTTTGACATCAAATCACAAACAACAACAAGTTTAATAATTATTATGGATTATACATTTGAAACAAATAGTATTATTATTATTATACAAAAAGCTACGTGAAAGGGAATTAACATTTCTCTATCAAAGTACCAGACCACTGGGTCCAGTTTATGTATGACATTTGAGTGTCTCTTAAATTGCAATGCAATTTAAATAATTAATACGTTTTTAGTGTACATTACTTTTAGTATATTATAATATAAGAATTTCCAAATGTTTTATTCCGTTTTACAGATCCTAAAACGGCAAGAGTACTTTGGGAAATATGGCAAAATTCACAAAGTAGTTATAAACCAAAGTACTTCATATGCAGGGACGCAGGTGAGACATTTAATTGTGGAACTTTTTATTAAATTGTAAAATTAAACATTTTTTTAAATTAGTGTTTGTGTGTATTTACAAGTTAAAGTAAAGGGATTTAATTTTTTTGAATGGATCGAAGTATAAATATGACAATTTCAAAAAGAAAGTGTGCTTATTCCACTTAAAGTTTTATCAGAATCGCATGGGTTGCGGCCATCTTTAAACGTTTCTATATGGCGCCATGGTATCCTGATTTTCTATCTCGCTCATTCGAACATTTTCAATGTTTGAAGGTTTTAGTAAACTTTTGTCAAATGTAGTCGATTCATGTCTTGACTATAAATTTAGTTTTTTTGTATATATATATGTCACCGTAAGATTGTAAAATCCGTTAGATTACAATCTTACGGTTTCTATCCCGCTAGATTATAAACTGTCGAAAATTGTGAACCGTTCAATGTTCTGAGTATTAATTTATGAAATATTTATTGTTTTTACGTTTTTTTGTCTCTTTGTTGAATGCAGAATAAATGTAAGTGTCACCATACATTTACTCTGCATTCAACTCGCGCGCGAGCTATAGGTTAGGTTCTTCTTCTTTCTGCTGGGCAGGTTTCCGCACTTAAACCTCCAGTTGGAGGTCTGTTGTACGTTAGTTGCCCCTCCCCGCTGGAGTTTTCACTCCAGCCATCCGAACTCGCTCCAGAAGCCTAGAAGACCGCCCAGGTTGTCTAGGGCCTCTCGTAGCGAGGTTGGGGATCCAAGGTGTCGCTCTCGTTGGTCTGTGACGCCTGTGCATTCTAGCAGCACATGCGTCGGCGTTTCATCTGTCTCCATGCAGGCTCTGCACAGAGGGCTGTCGGTGACGCCTATGACAAAGAGGTGTTTGTTTAATGGGCTGTGCCCTGTTATGAGTCCCACCACCTTCCTGAGTTTACCTCTATTCAGGCGGATTAGTTTGTGTGTTAGACGTTTGTCGGTGTTAGGTAATGCCTCCCTGGCTTGTCGACAGTCCGAGGCATTCGTCCAATGTCGGGAATGCTCTTTGAGTGTTAGTTCATGCAACCAGGACTTATACTATTGTCATTGTATTGACATATATTATTGTCAAGACAACCATTAAATGTATGTACACCGATTTCTACAAATTCCTTATTTAGATGCCAATTTAGATACTTTTATTATTGTCAAGATACAACCATCGGCCACATTTTGTCAAAAGTATACTTAGACTTTCACAATTATTGAAAACTAGATGATGCCCGTGACTTCGTCCGCGGGAACTCTTTAATTTTCCGGGACAAAAAGTAGCCTATGACCTTCCCCAGGATACAACCTATCCCTGTACCAAATTTCATCAAAATCGGTTATACAGATGGGCCTTGAAAGCGTAGCAGACAGACAGACACACTTTCGCATTTATAATATTGTAAGTATGGATCTTGAAAGCATGCATCACACATTTATTTATATTAATTAATTATATAATTATTTATTTTTGATATAACATTGGAATAATAATATATACAATTTCTTAAAAAATCGATTTAAAATCTAAATTAAAACTAAAAAGTATGGATGTTAGATTTTGAGATAATGTTGTGGTCCAGGGTCCGTCAGCGTCAGCGTACGTGACGTACGTGTCGCCAGCGGACGCGCTGCGCGCCATCCAGGGCGTCAACAACGTGACGCTGGACGGGCGCGTGCTCAAGGGCTCGCTGGGCACTACCAAGTACTGCGCCAACTTCATGAAGAACCAGCCCTGCCCCAAGCCAGACTGCATGTACCTGCACGAGCTAGGTAACGCAGACCAATATTCAGCTCGATTCCGGCCAAATATTATGCTCAGTTTCGGCCAAATATTTGACTCAATTTCGGTCAAATAATCAGCATAATTTTTGGCTCAATATTCTGCTCAATTTCGGCCAAATATGCGACACATTTTCGGCCAAATATACGAAACAATTTCGGCCAAATATTCGATTCAATTTCGGCCAAATATTCAGCATAATTTTAGGATCAATTTTGGACTAATATTTGACTCAATTTTCATCAAATATTAGACTCAATTTCGGCCAAATATTCGACTCAATTTCGGCTAAATTGATTATTTAGCCAAATTGGTGGCTCAATTTTGGACACGAATATTTTGTGTCTCAATTTTTCGTCAAATGTTCGGCTCAATTTTCGTCAAACATTGGGCTCAGTTTCAGCAAATATATTGTTTAATATTCTGTTATCTATAAGTTCATATCCATTTACTTAAAATATTTCGACAAAATTCGACTTAGTATTCTGATCGAGATTTGATAATTAATGTATGAAACTTACATTTATCAAATTTCGATCAGAATATAGTAAAGAAGCAAAATATTCCAGTCAAATTAAAAAAATATAAGACTTAAATTCAGCTCATTCAGAAATTTTCCGTTTAAATTTAGCCAATTATTCTCCTTAATATAAGCCATATACTTGGCTTAATTTCAGTCGAATATTTGGTTTAATCTCAGTCAAATATTCGTCATAAGTTCAGCCAAATATCGTGCTTAACGTCATACAAACAAGGTTGAAATTTAACTGAACTAACTAACTAAGAACTGTTATTGCAGGTGATCCGAAGGCGTCGTTCACTAAGGAGGAGATGCACGCTGGGCTGCACCAGGTGTACGAGCGGCGCCTGCACCAGCAGCTGCTGCAGGCGGCGCGCGACCGCCCCGACGACAAACACGCCGCCGACGGTGCGTCACAACTCACACCACACGCCCACACTGTGTGCACTTTTACCAGTCTTATTGAGTGTTTACCAGGCTTAATAAGTGTTTATCAGTGATGAAAAGTGTTTATCATGGTTAAAAAGTGTTTATCAGGGTTAAGAAGTGTTTATCAGGGTTAAAAAGTGTTTATCACGGTTAAAAAGTGATTATCAGGGTTAAAAAGTGCTTATCACGGTTAAAAAGTGTTTATCAGGGCTAAAAAGGGTTTATAAGGCGTCAAACACGAAACTAGCGACGGCCGATCGACGGCGACAGCGAGGCGTGGTATGAATTTCGGGAAGGCCCTTTAGGCAAACTGAAATTGTGAAAAAATATAATTTCGTCAACTGGCAAATCCAGTCTGCCAGTCTGGTAGAGCGTTTGCGGTTATTTCTCTTCAAAAATATTTGATTAAAATTCCCAAAAAATATACTTGTGGCAATCTGAAATTTTGCGGTTTTAAATGTGAATAAAGTTTTCAAATTAGTACGACAAAATTGCTGCGAAATTCGTCGCCAGCTCTCCGACTAATCGCATCGCCCCGTTGCCGCTGTCGCCCCGCCGCCGCTCATTTTGTGCCCGTACACTAAAGGTTAAAAATGTATGGTGTGCCTTATATTACTACACAATATATGGTCATCATACTCTTAATTACTTGTTTCTTTTTACCACCGTCTCTATCATTTTCAAGCAGTAGTGTTTTTTAGGGTTAGATAGTGGTACCTAGGCTTAGGAAGTGTTTATCAGGATTAAAACGTGTTTATCATGGTTAGAAAGTATTTATCAGGTTTAAAAAGTGTTTATCAGGGCTAAAAAAGTGTTTATCACAGTTAAAAAGTGTTTATCAGGGTTAAAAAATGTTAACCAGGATTAGGAAGTGTTTTCTACAACATTATCAAGCACAAAAGAGTGCGGTTCTGTTTAAGTTTTCCCTTTTAAGAGTGGAGACGACATAAGCAGAAATAGGCCAATCGTAGAATATTTATTGATGGATTCTTCTTTGCTTCGCTCTGCTCATCTCTGCTTAAGTCTCAATGCACCCTTTGCATATGCAGAAATAGACCAATAGTATAAAATTTATTGATGAATTCTTCTATACTTCGCTCTGCTCTGCTTGAAAAGAAACGAACCCTAGTTTCAAGAGACCACTGCTTAAAATAATACATGTTAATAAGTTTAAATTTTTACTTTACAGGTAATACGAATACTAATACGAATGCAGAAAAGGGTAGCTCTAAGGATGGTAAGTAAAATTTACGTTTCTTGATTATTACAGAATAAGTCTGTTGATTGAACTTAAATTTTTGTAATAATTTGGTTTTATATCTATTTCAGGTAATCAGTCGAACTCAATACCGACGACAGTGGTCACGTCGTCTCAAGTAAATGTAGTCAGCACATCTAAGTGAGTATTACAAGTCAGTTATCTAGAATCCATTCTAATGTTTTGAATGTGAAAGTGTGTCTGTCTGCTACGCTTTCACGGCCTATTGAGGGGGAAAGACATAGGTTAATTTTATACCGCAAAAATTATTAGTTTTCCCGCGGGAAAAAAAACCTTAATCCAGAGAGACGAAGTCGGGCATCGTCTATCGAAAAAAAGAGTGTAATTATTTTTAGGGTTTATGTATGTACCTATGTGAGTTTCTTTATTCCACCATCACTTCTAAATGTCAGATTTGGATGTATACGTTAGAACCCTTTAAATCCTACTGTGTGACCCGGACTATAATTTTTTTTGAAAAATTCTATTTGGCAGAGTAGTCATGTTTTTTAATAATTTTCAATTTTATACAAACACTTGTTTTTATAAAATTATTGGATGGATTAAAAAACAATAACATGGAACTACTCTTAAGATGTTTCAAACAATGTAGCAGATCAAAGAAAGATTCGGGCAGCAGCAGCAATAGCAACGGAAACAGTAGCAACGGAACCAGCAATAGCAACGGAAAGGAGGCGTGGCCCAGTCTTAGCTCCTCACCACCATCAGACAGCCCCGCCAGAAAACAGTCCAGCCCCAAGCCACAGCAAGCGGGTGAGTAAATAAAAATAAATAAAAATCTTTATTTGTTCTAAAATCAGCTCTAGCTCAAATATGCCATAGACCAACCCTTCGTCATATGCCAGTAATAGTTATTGATACACAATTTCCAAACTAATAAACTTTGTTTTGGAGATTGTGTATCAATAGCTGGTGATGATGATACTATTTCAACCCAAGTCTTAGTCGACCCGAGAGTATTTCAGCACGAGTCTCCTCTTAGAGTGGGAAGGGTTTTGGCCATAGTCAACCACCCTGGCCAATTGCGGATTATCAGGATCCGAGAACATTATGAAGAGTTCTCAGGTGCGGGTTTCCTTAAGATGATTTCCTTCACCGTAGAATTTCTTAATGCTACTAAATTAAAATGACAGTTCTAAATATATTGCTGTCCCTTTCATAATACATCCTTCGGAAAATGATAGTGCTAGATAGATGTAGAGACTGGTCAAAATAATTTTTAGTTACATTGCATTCCCTTAAAATGCCTAACAAAGAATCCAATTATTTTATCCTCCATTATTATTACTTTCTGATAGTGTATTTACTACATTTATAAAGATGTCCTATGTAACTTTGAGCAGATATAATGTGAAGATATTGTTACATTCATAGTATGAATCGAAGATTTGTGTGATTATTTACTCGTTTTTATCATTTACAATGGACTATTTCCATTTCTTTGTATTTTGTTAAATCTCAGACTTAAAATATTAATAAAATGTCGTTCCAGTTAAGTCACAAGAAAACGGCACATCAGAATCATCCAGCCCAACACAGCTCCAAACACAGCCCCAAACGAAAAACAGTAAAGAGAACCACGTCGACAGCAAACCCAGCAGAAGTAATAGCAGCACAAACGGACACGCCACCAAGAAGAGCAAATCAGACAGCAAATCCAAACAGAAGAACACCAACAGCATCACAAACGAAATCAGGGAAACACAGACGTTCGAAAACAAAACACAGGAACAAAACAAAAACGATACACAAACACAGAACTCAGTTTTCGAACACGACACACAAAACTACCTATCCAGCGAGTTAGACGAATTAGAATCAGATAGACACAGCTTGTTAGAAAACCACGATCTGTTAGACAACAGCGATCACAGTTTACTCGAAGATGACAACACACACAATCTATTGAACGATGCAAATAATGAAGTGATGATGATGCAGAGGCAAAGGGAAATGCTGGCCGGGCTAGTGGATAACAACCATCTGATACCTCAAATGAAGAGCCCACTGGTTAATGGATACGGGTTGTTAGACAGGGATTCAATGTATCTAGGTAGCGATAGACATATTAGTCCAATTAACCACAATCTCATGGAGCAGAAGGAAATGTTACTCAGAGAACGCAGCCGGACCAATATGATGCTCAGACAGAACGAAATGATGGCTCGACAACACATGGTGGAACCTAAACATTACAATATGCCCGCCTCTAGTATAGGACTTGAAGCTGCTAGTGAATTATTAGGTAAGGGATTTTATCTGAATCACTTGCTATTTAACCTAAAGAACGCTAGAACACCTGTTCTCGTAACAACTTTCTTTGTTTTCGTTACTTTTACACTCTATATTATGTTCTTAGTAATGTGTAACTATTAAAACTGACCATATTGGGGTTAAGAAAATATTTTATTTATCCTCAGTATTGAAAAATTAATTTGCGATGTGCTTCAGAAATGGGGGTATTATTTGGGTGTTTTGTTGTCACATCAACATGCTTTTCTTTAAAATTATCCTAATTTCTCAAGGATTAACACATACAAAATATTCCCTAAAGTCAGAATTTAAGAGACTGAAGTTATGTCAGAATGTATTGCAAACTTAAACAAGATTGGAGACTAGTTTTGTTTGACCAATCCCTTCTTTTAGAGAATATTTTGATCTACCAATTTAGACTATCGAAATCATCTACCGATACATTGGTAGCATTTAAAGACTGTTTATCTCTTGATATATATGATATGTCATTTATATAATAATAATGTAAACTTGAACAAAATAGTACATGTAACATGTGTGTTTTCAGGTGCTAATTATCATCAAAATCACAATATTCTTCCACCGTTCGGCATGAGGGTAGACAACTCAATGGGTACAAACTCTTTAGGGAATACAATGTCGGCAAACTCAATGTCCAATATGACCGCAAACTCCCTATCCGTAAACACAATGGCAAACTCCATGGTTTCGAACAGTTTATCCGCAAACTCTTTGGTAAATTCAATGGGTAGTTCAATGTCAAATACAATGGGAACCTCGCTGACAAATTCCATGGGCAGTGCGATGGCAAATTCTATGGGAAGTTCTATGGCAAATACAATGGGAAATTCTATGAAAAATTCTATGGGAAGTTCAATGGCAAATACAATGGGAAGTTCTATGGTAAATTCAATGGGTAGTGCAATGGTAAATTCCATGGGAAGTCCAATGGTGAATACAATGGGTAGTTCTATGGCAAATTCGATGGGCAGTTCCATGGCAAATTCAATGGGAAGTGTAATGGCCAACTCAATGGGAAGCTCCATGGCGAATGCGATGGGATACTTAATGCATAACCAACAGATGGCAATGCAGAATCAAGCACAGATGCAAAGCGGCCTCGTCAATGGCTTCGATACACAGTCTGCTGTAAGTAAACTCAGGTTTTTAGTTAGGTTACTTTAAGTCTAGATCAGGGGTGTCAAACTGGATTGGACTGAAGTTAGCCGGCCAGACTTTAAAAGCGAAACAATAACGACCAGTCTTGGTTCACATTCTTTGTACAAGCGTGAGCGAGGCGAGCGCAAATTTTTGACAATATTGCTCATGTGCAGCACATTTTTATTTTTTAAGTCCGTTTTATAGTGTGGGGCAGGTAAAAATATTTGATCTTTACACTAATTACTGATATTAATATTCCTATCTGTACTTAGTAGAAAGTGTAAGCAAATTAGGAAGTTATCTGGTACCACTGCGTTGGAAATGATTGGATGAGGAAGGCTGAAGACCCTAAACCCAATTGTCTAAGAGAATAGTAATCTTTGAGAGCTTAAAATGTATCCCTTTTATTGGTCAGGTTTGGTGATTCTCACTAGGGAATGTTTATATCCAACTTATACTATACTATAAAGGAAAACACAAATAGATACAATAAGGCCTGGAATATTTTAATTATAAGCCTAACAAAACACATTATGATATGGATATGGTTGTAGACAAAAGATAACTTTTTGCAGAGCGAAGGTCGATACCAGGCGGAGAATATGGACAAGTTCTTCACAGACTTCCACAAAGCACAACAGATGCGGTTATTACTATCGCGCGGTGAGGAACGGCGTTTGGATCACATGGAACACAATATGCCACACACACACAGCATGCTGAGTGCTGAGCGGCTCGAGATGGAACACAAACAGAGGTGAGAAACGCCTTAAGTGTCTTAGGCCAATATTATAACCTAATATCAGCTAAGAACTTAGCTAAGGCCTTAGTGCCTTAGGCCAATATTAACATGGTAACGGCTAAGAAAAGGTAAGAAGTATTGGTAATTTATGCTTATGACCGGTATTAAGAGTATATTGTAGATTGTATGCTATATTGTCCGGTGCTTAAAAACTTGTTTTTAGCTGATTTTAGCTGAAATTAAAATGGGCCTCAAACTGCCTCCAATTAATACTGCCAAATTTAATGCGGAATGTTTATCAACAAACCGTTGTTTAGCAACCAATAACTGGCAGATGTTAATAACCTATTGGGATTTTTTTACATTTATACACAGCACCTACAACCTATTTGATACATGACTTATATAAGTCAGAGGTTAGATATATTCATTTCATATTCATTTTTATTTTGCATTCCAATATAATAGTAATTTACATGTCAATAGTAATAGATAACAATAACAATGTTCGTAACAATATTGGAACCCCGGTGGGGCACAGCAAAAAAATCTGTGGTCGTAGAGAGACGGCTGCCTTATTTTTCTTCCAAAAAATCATTTAGTTTGTAATATACTTTATCAATCAGAAATGTTTTTAAAGAGTTGACAAAAGCTGTATAATTCTCTAAGGATTTGATGTGGTCTGGGATTTATGGGTCATTTTCTGAACTAATGCCTACCCTAGCTTCAAGGCCTGTGCACGCCACTGAATTATACTGGTATTTTCTAATATTGTCTACTATAGATTCTAGAGCGTATGAGTTTTTGTTTACAGATTGAGCAATTTGCGCGCTGCGGAGGTCGGCGGTCGCGCGGCTGGGGACGGCGATGATGACCTCGACTTTGACCCCTTCAAGGAGACACAGAAAGCCCTCGCTGAGATGATGGAGACTGAGGTCATGCTTAACACCATCTCTAGCGGGTGAGACATTCACAACTAATTATATAAATGCGAAAGTATGTTTGTTGGTCTGTCCTTCAATTACGCTGCACTGCGACGTATCGACGGGATTTTTTACCAAAATTTCATCATAAAGGTTGGAGAAATAAACCAGCACAGCACGCACAAGCAACAATTAATATCTTCGATAAAAGATGGCGGCCTCTAAACAGCTGTTCTATTTTTAACTTTCAATTTCTTTTGGTTACTTTCAATTCGTGCATAAAACAGGTTTTTAGCAACAAATGGACCAACCCTACCCAGTTAGACTAACAGATTGCTGTACTTTTGGTAACTATCGCTAGGAAGGCTGATTCCGTTATTGGGTGGGTGTAGGGCTCTCCTGTGAGAATAGTGACGATCTGCTCGCATGCGGCTGGTCAAATGACTACTTACTCAAAGACTAATGACGCTATGGTTACCAAAAATGAACAATAACTAGGAAGGCTGATTAGTATGGCATTATGATATGAGTAGTAAAAACTGATATGTATGTAGTATGATAAAAACTGACGATATTCATCGGTCGGTTCACTAGATATGGCTATTTCTTATATTAAGTATGTTTGATCATCAGAGACAACATGGAGCGAGTGCGGCGCGCGCGCCTGCCGCCGCCCGGCTTCAGCCACGTGAGCGGCTTCGGCCTCGCCGCGCCGCCACGCCCGCAGCCGCACCACCAAGGTATGTTACGCGCTACATACAGGTTGCATCATACTAATATTATAAATGCGAAAGTGTGTCTGTCTGTCTATCTATCTGCTACGCTTTCACGGCCCATCTGTTCAACCGATTTTGATGTACAGGGATAGATTGTATCCCGAGAAAGGACATAGGCTAGTTTTTATCCCGGAAAATTAAAGAGTTCCCGCGGGAATCGACAAACTTAATCCACGCGGTCGAAGTCGTGGGCGTCATCTAGTCATACTAATACTATAAATGCGAAAGTGTGTTTGTTTGTTGGTTTGTTGGTTTGTCCTTCAATTACGTCGCAACAGAGCAACTAATCGACCTGATTTTTTGCATGGGTATAGTTGAGGACTTTTTATCCCGGAAAAATAAGAGTTCCCGTGGGAATTAAAAAAACTTTTTCCACGCGGACGAAGTCGCGGGCATCACAGCTACTAAATATGCATTTGTTAAGCCACTTCACATACCTGTATAACTTTACGTTTGTGTAGCGACGATAATATCTCTGTCTCTCTCTCTCTCTCTCTCTGTGTCGCCATTTGTTATTTGTAAATGTCCCTAGTCCGCACTAAACTAACCTAGTAGCGTAGCGTAGTGAACTAACACGAGCCGCGCCAACATTGCAGGCTACAACAACACCGCAATGTTCTCAGATTGGACCCAAATGGACCCGGCCATCATGTCCACATCAGTCAACGTGGCCAAACACACGCCCCGCCCCGACCTCAGCCAGCAACAGCAGGAGCTGTTCGCGCGATTCAACCATTTGCAAGTGCAGCCCAATGGAGTCAAGATGCCCCAGTGGCCACAACAGAAGTTACAGTGGCCACTTCAGAACTCGGCCTACAACGCTATCCCCCTCCCGCCCGGCTTCTCCCCCGCCAAGAACCCGACCGAATGCATCGACGCCAAGTAACCAGACAGACAAAACGTGCAATTCAGCGGATAAATATATTTTCTATTAATGTCTCTTTTCCGTTGGTGATGTGATCGAAAAATCTTTGTATTAAGAGAGCATATTTTAAACGAGAGAAATATGATAACAAAGGATTTGTAAAATAAATTAACCTATTTGTTTTATTTAAATAATATATATATTATAATATGAATGGATCACTTATTATTATTATATTTTAGCTGGGTTCGCACGTAACTGCTTAGCTTGGCAAGCCTGGCAGTTTTTTTTTTAATGTGCGGTAAAACCAAGTAGAGTAATTTTTGAAAATGAGTTGGAAAACAATTTTTATCATAAAATATTGTAGTAGTTTTGAATTTATGGCGCTCTCGATACTAAAGATGGCGGCCTAAAAATAGCTGTTATGTTTTACGGTCATATAAATATGGCCGGAAGTAACGTATAAAGTGCTTTTGAATTGCAGACTGCGTGCTTTGAGCAAGGCGTTTTTTTTTCAAGCACATTAATTTTGTAGTCCAAGCATGCTGGCACATAATGTTCATAATATTATTGACATAAGAACCTAGCAGTTACGTGTGTAGTCACCCTAATTATCATTCATTTTCATTATCTCAAATTTCGGTTAGCGGTCGCGGTTCACTGTATCATATTTCTTAGTTTCGTTTCCATTAGTTGAATATTTGTTCTCGACTGAAGATATATGTATATTCGTTATATATTTATATACTTTATAGAGACATAAAACTGTTACATCAAATTATTATTTTCTATATTAAAATGAAGATGCCAATTTACGCGGTTCGGTTTTGTACATTATTGAGCCATTATCCATTGATAACATCATTAAATTGAAGTATTATTATTGATTCTTTTAATACTCACACCTGAATCAAAAAGTTACTTATTTTCTAAATTAAAAGTTTTATTAAATTGTTTGTACACTCTTTAATAAAATAAAAGTTATGCTACAACAGAAAATTGTTCAAGAGATGAAGTTGTAGACACATCTGATGCATAAACCAATCGGAGGCAAGAGCAGTCGCGGTTTATTACTTTCTGAGGTCCGAATTGCCACTAGATCAATGGGTCCATTATAGAAAAAATATAGGAAGATTTTTAAAAATGTTTTTAAAGTGGCTGCCTCGTTGCTCTAGCGGTTAGCATGGTCGCCTGCAGATCGCGAGGTCCTGGGTTCGATTCCCGGTCGGGCATAGAAGAATTTTTAGGTATTGGGTTTTGAGTTAAGAAATTCTCGGTGCTTGTAGAGCACGTTAAGTCGTCAGTCCCGGGTAATATTGATTGATGAGGATTTCGGTACTAATCAAGGATTTAGTATCTACGATACGATTTTTTAGGAATCCTCGAATGGGGGCCTGATCGTCTTTTATAAGTGACGTCACAACTCACGAAACCCCACAAAACATTAGTGTGTTTGCACTTTGCACCTTGAAGGCTTGAATGGCGTAACTTTATTGAAGTGAAACTTCTTTAGAATCGTGATTTGAAAATTCGATGAAACGAAAAAGCGACACCAAAAAGAGACAAACATATTCATAATAGGATTTAGCCTGCGAGAGAATGAGATAGAATACAAGTTATATTTATCTCATTATCTCGTAGGCTACTTTTCTGAAGTTTCACTGATGCCGTGTGTAAATTGCACACACACTTTTTTTAAGTTTTGCACTAGAATAAGCGTTTCCAATATGGCGGAGAGATGTGGCTAGACAGTCGTTCAATTGATTTATAGCCCCTCATTCGCAGTCAATTGATAGCACCATATATGCGATAAAAATTAATTATGAGATTGCGATTCATTGGCATTGCGAAAATTGGCTGTGATGGAAACATACTCGAGTATTCATTGATTCGAAAATGATGAGTAAAGTTAATGTCCTCAACTTCTAATCCTAAGGTTGCCTGCATCGACCATGTTGCCTGGCAGAGATCGCTACCAAACGATAAGGCCGCCTTTTTGTATTCTACTTCCTTCTACGTGTTTTCTCTTTACGTGTGTTCTTTATATCTTTGTGTTATGGTGTACAAAATAAGGAGTAATAATGATTAAATTAGATATGAGATTGTTCTCAGGGGCCTTATCGCGTAAAAATGATCGCTGCTTAGCGATCGCAATCGCCTTGCTGAACGCTATTGGCCAAAGGCCCTAAATGACGCAGCCAGAATACATTAACTCAGCCAATCTCAATTGAGCCAATTAGAACAATTGAGATTGTAACAATGATTGATGCAGGTTTTATGTAATAGAGAGGTAAATGACCGATGAATTATAAAATCGCACAAATGTGGCCAATTCTGTGTAAAAATCTCTTAACTAAAATTACATCTCTATAACTAGAGCTGCGCTTTTCCGTCTCTCATATTAGTTTAGAGATTTGCTGATATCAACATTCAAAAACTTTGCAAAATCAACTCTGCACACCTTAGATATAGTCAGAGTCTGGCATATCCTTTGAATATTAGCATTAAACGCTCTTTCCATCAATGTATCCCCTGGGATCCGGTCCATCCCATGGAACTGTGGCACCGTTATGCCACACATACAGCCCTGAACCAGTCGGCTGCAGCGCCACCTTGAGAGCCAGTTCGGAAGCCTGCTCAGGGGTCACGGAGCCAGCGCCGCGAGTCATGTCCGACATTACGTAGCCGGGGTGGAAGCAGTTAACGAGGATACCTGGAAAATAACACTGAATCTAAAAATGTAAGTATATCAGCTTTTTATGTATTGCGGGTAGTTTTAAAATAATTAATACCCGTCGGTTTTATTAGATCTATAAATGAAACAGTCATCAAGTTCACAATGCCTTGAAGTTCACATACCGAGTTCGAAATTTCTTAGGGGCTGATTTATTCATCTAATAAATATAATTACATTAGTTATAGAACTACTCTCAATACGTTTACATAATTACATATCCCGTATCAACTTTCGACGAATCGCCGCGCCACGACAGACAAATAAACTGTTTTGAAAAATGGTAATATTTATGGACAGAAATCTTCCAGATTTGGTTTAGTAAAGGTATAGATTATAGAAGACAATTATAACATACCCTTATTAGCTAATCGGCGATGCAACATAAGGGTGTAAGCATTAACACCGACTTTCGACACCACGTACGGGGAATCACCCCAACCGTCAGCGCCATCCATATCCAATTTTACTGCATCCACGTAACTTTTCATCAATAATTTCAATTCTTCCAAATTCAAATTGGGATCGCTAATTTTTTTTCTCAAATCCTCAGAAGGTATTCTCGATAGATGTCCTGAAGAACTCGTTATGTTGAGTATAGACCCGTTTTGGTTCACCAAAGGTAGTATTATTTCAGTAAAATTAACTAAAGCGAAAAAATTCACGTTCAAAGTCTGTTCTGCCTGATATACCTTCGGTTCTTTTGAATCTTTTAGGAATAATACACCAGCATTATTCACTAGCAAGTCGATCTTTTTATTTTGTGTCCGAAAATGTGAACAGAATATCAAAATGCTTTTTTCGTCAGTTACATCAAGCTGGTGGTATTTAGGGTTGTAACCTAATTTCTGCAGCTCTTGACAGGCTTCGTGACCGCGTTTTTCATCTCGAGATGTCAAATACACTGTCCCTTGGAATTTCTCACATAGGCCTTTGACTATGGCGAAACCAATGCCCTTGTTGGCTCCAGTCACCACTGCTGTTCTCTCAGTCATTGTGTTTATGTGGAGTACTGGCTGCTAATGTATCTACAAAAGAGGATGGCGAGGTCTGAATGGCAATTTGCAACGTAAAAATAATTGGGATGGGACAAATGCTTATACGAATTAACTACGACAAATGCTTTTGATGAAATGGCCTTCCGGCTGCCGTTTTTCCCACAGTGAAAATAATCTTACGCGCTGCATTATCACTTCCCAGCAAGTTTGATTGTACGTATTGTTCCCACGGGATTTCGCATCCCTAAATCCAGCAGAACAAAGTCGCGGGCATCATCTAGCATGAACATATTATTAGTTATCTGTTCCTACGCATTGAGATATTTGATATTTCATCAGCCTAGTTATCTCTAACAAGTAGGATAAATTCAAAACAATTAAAGTACCTACTCTTATAATAAGTAATTTAAGTTTGAAAAAATAAGTAATTTAAGTTTGAAAAAATCATCTCAAATACAGAGTCTATGACTTCGAAATAACCGTGAACCGTCACGTCATTAGGTGGGTAAGTACTAAATCGTAAATCAAAACTGCACTTAATAATACAATCCTCGGAACAATAATAATAATTGTTGTTCCGTTGAATCCGTCCTATCTATCGATGTGGCCTATCCGATCTAAGTCAAATTACCCTTTTTTTATTTTTGTCTGTTTGCTCAGGATGATCTCCAAAACAGGACTTGCAAGCGGGTAGAGCCGTTAATATGGCGATTGGCGATAACCTGCCTAAATGATAAAGGTACACTGGTACTAAGATATTAAAAAGATTTTAGCATTGCTGACTGCTGTACCAAACCAACCGAAGACCGGTTAAATTATTTATTAAAAAAATAAAAAATATATTCACCTTCAGCCTCGAACCTTCACCTTTCACTATGTATTAAAAAAAAACAACCACATTACCACAGACGAACAATTCAAGTTAGGAAAACTGATAACACGAGCTCACGCTCGAGCTTATACTTCGATAACATTTCTATGTTGTCTCTGGTTTGATTAAGGTTGCAGGCACACTATAGCATCGTCAGACGGTCAATAAAATTCATTCATTCAGAATTTTCCGATTCATTCGGTTTAATATCAGCTGAGTTTTACTAATATGTAGCCACACTACTGTGGTTTGTTTATTTACATTGCAAGAACCTTGGCAAGAACTTTCCAGAATTGCTAAGAATACATATTATTTTTATTTACTGACTTTTAAATGAACTTAATTTCGTCGTATCGCTGTTAATTATTTCTTAGCACCTAGTTAATTAGGAAGTATCTTATGTGAAGTTTAAAAACAAGAATGACGTCTCTGTGGCCGACTACAAAGCCTTTGTTTGGAGACGAAGTGGTGTTACGTTCTATCGATTGGCTGGAGAATTTTCCATGGAGAAACGAAACAACGATCAAGAAAGAGAAGGATAAATACCGGATATGTTTGCAAGCGAAAGATTTTTCACCGGAAGAGATTACAGTGAAAACTGTGGATGGTTTTATTATCGTGGAGGGGAAACACGAAGAGAAAAAGGATGAGGATGGTTATATTTCTCGGCATTTCGTGAGGAGGTACGCGTTGCCGGAGGGCTGTCGACCGGAGTCCGTGGAATCGAGATTGACGTCGGAGGGGATTCTTACTATAACAGCTCCTAGAAAACCGGTCTCCCGTCGGGATACTGTCATACCTGTTTCACATGAGACTAATGTCGCTAAATCCAAGTTGTGAGCGTTGTTATGTACAACCATTTTATAATATATAGAGCGTATCAATTGTCTTTTATATATATAAAATAAGTATACTTATGTATAGAGTTTAGGAACTTCTAGGTAGAGCGTCGAACATCGATGAAGTAGGGCCGCAACGTCAGTGAGAAAGAAATTTAAGTATATAAAAAAGATAGATTGCGAGCCCACTTCACAGATAAGATTACATCTAACGGTTCGACGATCCATATGACACAATAAAACCCGCGTTTTATAAAATATTAATGTATAAAAAACATAATATTGATTTTTTTACAATTATGTAAAATCTCAATATTCGAATGTCACAAGTATATTATTTTAACAAAATATTTTTGTGGTTGGGTACTTTATGAGTTTTCTATGTAATAGCAGCTGACCTATACTTACTTACTTAAACCTAAAGCATGTAGGTATATCTACTTAGATAATGATCTTAGGTATTATCATAGTTCGTTTTAGTATAACATTTTGCTTGTGCGTAAATAATCTGAAGTAATATTAATCTTGTATTTAGTACCTACCTAGATCTTTAATCTAGGTAACGAATATTATGTAATGTATGTACAGGGGTTATATAGGAATTATGATCTGTAAATAAAGTCAATTGGTAGCTTTGGTATCTTTGAGTTTAATTTAATTATCAATTATTAATCCATACTAATATAATAAGTGTGAAAGTGTCTGTCTGCTACGCTTTAACGGCCTACCTTTTCAACCTATTTTGAGGCATAGAGGTCATTAGAGGTAGGTCAAAATCAATTTCCCGGGGAATGACATAGGGTAGGTACTTTTTACTCCGGAAAATTAAGGAATTCCCCCGGGAATCATAAAACAATCCACGCGGACCACGCGCCGCATTAGTAATAGTACAAAATTATTATGTAGTAGGTAGGTATTTAATTCGGTCACTTAAATTTTTATTTGCTAGCTTAGATTAGTTAATGCTCTCTTTTAGTAGCGCATTTTATATATTTTTTGTGATTTATTATTATCGCAAGTTAAACAAATCTTTCGCAAACTTATTTTAACGCCGCTCGCTTAGTATTAAAGTACTAATCCTATAACAGTCGTCATTCGTCAATAATTTTTTTAGTCGCTCGATTAATAATATCCCTATTATGTAACTGATAATAAGATACCTATTACTACTATTACCTATTCTATAGTCTATACTATTACTTACTTACTTTTCATCCCAGAAAATTATTGAGTTTCCCCGGTCCTAATAGTTGCGGGAATCGCGCGCGCCATTCAATTTACTATGTACATAGTATTAAGTAGTACCTAAGTACATAATTATAACATACGTAGGTAATTTAAAACGTTTTACGTAAGTATATGAATTTTTCCTGAAAAAAGGGGTAAGAAACACACGTAAGTTGATAAAAATCAATTTCAAAGGCACGAGCCACTATATATAGACCTTTGTTCATATTAAATAATTATCATAACGAATTGATAAGTGGCCGTGGAGTCGGGTTCGATAAAATTTCTGAGCAGTTGTTCGCCGACCTGCGGCGGTCCTAGACGCGATCAGCTGTGTAAGTAAGCTCACGTTTTTTTTGAAATTTTTCACCCGCATCTTGGCTGCGGAAAATCCGCATCAATCATTATTAAAATTAAAATTTGTTTTAAAATGGTTAAAATTGACTTTTACGAGCGTTTCCCGTTGGTGGTGGTGGTCACCGGTGGTGAATTTGCATTTGTAACTCTATTTCGAGCTTTATCTGTCAATTTCACCGTAATTTCGACCCCAAGCGCTAGTATTTTTTTTTTCAAGTTAGCTTTTGACTATGGTGTCAACTGGTGGTAGGACCATACCCCCAATCGATTTATCGATTTCTACACGGCACCGTAAAATACATGGAACGCTAAACCGTTTGGTGGCGAAAGCATCCTATAGTTACACTAAGCAGATAAACCAAATCGGAATTCCTTTCGGTCAAACAGGTCGTTAAAAATTCAGCCATAATAAATTCCTTCTCAGAGTTTCTTGGCGGCTATTTTCATTTTTCCGAAGTAGTGTTAGAGTTGCGACACGAGTTGTCCTGCGTGAAATAAAACATAATTTTCATTTCATTAGTAGGTAGATAGGTATGTACTAGGTACCTAGGTAGTTAGGTACTAGGTAAGTGACGAGACGATGAAGTCTAAAGTGCTCCATGCTTGTCTGGAAAAAAATACGTGAAACATACTTACATAAAAAATTTGAAAAATCCAAGAAATATATGTATCCTTGAGGACATACCTTAAATGCTACTTTTATCCCCGAAAATGAAGGAGTTCTAATATATTTTCTACCTCTTATTTATTTTCCAAATATAATCGTAGGTAATCTTATTTATTTTCCAAAAGTGATCGAGTTATTAAATTGGTGGTATTTCACCCCCGTGCCTCGGAGAGCACGTTAAGCCGTCGGTCCCGGTTATCATCACTAGCCTGATAATGCTCGTTAAAGCCGCCAACCCGCATTGGAGCAGCGTGGTGGGTCTAAGCTCTGATTTCTTCTCTCCTATGAAAGTGGAGGCCTGTGTCCAGCAGTGGGACGTTAATAGGCTGTAGTGGTTAGCGGTTAATTGTAGATAAGTCATTCTACTTAATTTTTTAAATGCACAGCGCTTGGGAGTGCTTTTGATTATCACGCAGGCACATCTCAACCGACATGCTGAAGTAGGTACAGAAAGCTGAGTGAGATGCTAAGAAACCGCGCGCGCCTCAACCCTGCCGGTGTGATTTGTACCTTAGAGTTGAGATCCCTCAATCCTCATTGAGCCCAATAAAATACGGGTCAAAAAGGAAAATAAATCATAATAAATTCTTGAAAGGGTTAACAATATTTGTAATGCTCTTAACTAAACTAAAATTAGAGCATTACAAATATTGCTAACCCTTTCATAATACTTCTCACGGAAAGGGACAGAACTAGATTTAAAGCTGCCATTTTAGTTTAGTTTAGAGATTGTGTTATACAGAATCAGCCCCAATGTCACCCATGCCAAATTACAGCTTTCTAGTCTGAGCTAAGCCGCGAACAGACGAACGTAGTTACAATGCCGAATCTTCAGGGGTTACTTGTTGACTACGTAACCCTTCTAGCCTAGGTACTTTAGACTAGAAAACACTACCACAGATGTAACAGATATCACGAAATCCATCGAAATCAATCTATCTACATTTTGTGCGAAACGACCACTGTATTCCACACAAAATGTAGATAGATAACTACCTAGTGAGTACCTAATATAGTGAGTAGGACCTAGAATATAGAAATCAGAAAACGGTATAGCTGTAGGATTTATATAAATAATGCAAAACTTTACTGTAAGGATCCGAGGCTGTAAGCACATTCGAAGCATCTGTTTCGTACATGAATTCGAATTTAAAATTCCAAGTTATATTTTTTGTTCTTTGCAATTTAAATTGTAAAATTGCGGCGGAGACGTTGCAATTTGCAAAGCAATCTGCAAATAGATCTCGCTGTATTAAATGTTTAAATTGATATTGTCACGAAGGCCGCCAATCAGAGATTGCTAAGCTGGAACTAGGAATGTGTTGATATTAAATAAAACCCATAGGATCGTTTGATTTCCATACTAAGCATCCATACTATCCATACTTCCATATCCATACTAATTGACCGAGCGAAGCGAAGGTCTCTGAGTCTACTTGAGTGAATTTGCACTTGTCCGTCCGTCCGTCCGTCCGTCCGTCAGAGCCTTATAACTTCCGAATTACTGAACGTAATTACTTCAAATTTAAATATAATATGTAAACCGATGGCCTCCCGCCGAATATGGCTTAAAAAGTTTTAAAAATCTTTATTTCAGGGGGGCTCTCATAGAAGCGAATGCGAAGTAAAATATTTTTATAGCGTTACATAGGGTTGGGGTATATCATTTTAAAGATAATTAGGAATAGAGTCTCAAATTTTATTTTTATTTTTTTCTATTAAATTGATGAAATGGGGGGCTTTCAAAGTGGAGATTTTCTAACGTCCAAAGTTGACCTCAGAACTCTAAATTTTCTGAAAGGCTGAGTCTGAAACTTGATCAATTATTTGAATTATATCCTGTACTTGAACAACAAATACTTAAATTAGATAAATATTATAAGGAAACGAAATTATTTAATTTTTAATGAGCTTCAGTATTTTTAACAGAACTTCACAATGATGTCAAAAGATAGCGCTAATGTTAAAAGTAAACTATTACAATATTTTCTGAAAGGCTGAGCCTGAAACCTGATCAATTATTTCAATTATATCCTGTACTTGAACAACAAATACTAAAATTAGATAAATATTGTAAGGAAACGGAATTATTTAATTTTTAATGGGCCTCAGTATTTTTAAGAGAACTTCACAATGATGTCAATAGATGGCGCTAATGTTAAAAGTTAAATATTACAAAATATAGTTAAAACTATAATGGATACCGCGAGGTCTCAGTTACCACTAGTATTATAAATGCGAAAGTTGTCTGCTACGCCTTCACGGCTCATTCGTTCAACCGATTTTGATGAAATTTGGTACAAGGGTAGGTTGTATCCCGGGGCTACTTTTATCCCGGAAAATTAAAGAGTTCCCGCGGGAATCAAAAAATCTTAATCCACGCGGACGCAGTCGCGGGCATCATCTAGTTAGCTATGGCCTATGGAAATGAAGAGGTTTTCCTCTCACATATTATAATTTATAATAGATGTCCACGTGTATGAAGTAGGTTCCTTCATGCATAAGTAACTGTAAAAAAACAAGCTGATGCACACAACTTCGTCCGCGTGGATTGAGGTTTTTCGTTTCGGTTTCATTTTTCGGGATAGCCAATGTAATCCAGGCTATAATCTATCTCTCTGACAAATTTCATCCAAATCGTTTCAACCGCTCTGGCGTTATTGAGTAACATGATAACGTCCACCCTGCATCCATCTAAACTTTCGCATTTATTAGTATAGAAAAACGACAGAACAGAGTTATATAAACTATTGTTTGGGATCTAGCATCCCACAGAAATATTATACACTGTACATAGATACACAAGTTAAGCTTATAACACCCCTCATTGTGCGTCGGAGGTTAAAAAGAAAACATGAACAATGTGACTTACTACATAAATGTTGTGCACTCATAAAAATATGTTTCAGTATTTCAGCCATAGGTAACCTTATTAATTCAAACATTTGAAAGTCAAAGTTGAAAATATATTTATTCTATTTAGGTACATTGTAGGTACACTTATTGACGTCCAGATATTATAAAATATGACGGTGATTTATCAGTTACGGTACGATGGTTCCAAACTGCTGGCCCCTGGTTTGAGAAGAGCCCACAACAAACTCAGCCGGGGTTTTTTTTAATGATCACCATCTCGAAAATTTATCGTAAATTACTTAATTAGATTTATAATTATAACAATAAATTATAATTATAACATAATTAGCCGCTGGAACAATTCATCTTTTCATACCCATGTCTTTCTATCATTCAAATAATCCTTTACACTGTAATAGGACTTTTCAATTAGTTTACGTTAAACTTTGAAGTTGTTGAGAGACATCTCCAATTTGTCTTCTGGGAGTTTATTATAAAAACGTATATAGTTACTGGTACCGACAAATGAATTACTAATTTTACAAAGTCTAGAAGCGGGCAGTACAATTTTATTCTTATTTCACATTGTGATGATTGATGTAGAGTTTTAGTATTTTAGTTACTTTTATTTCATGTATTAGTGTAATAAGTATATAAGTAGGTACTTGACTTATTAAGTAATTGACAGTATTTATCAGGTTCCCATATTCACCATGGATGCCGATCATCCGGAATCCCTCGTGGAGTACATCCTGATAGAATACCGATGGTTGGTGGTCGTCACCACGCTGATGCCTCTCTCCTTCGCGTGGAAGATCTGGTCGACCCTCAGAAACTACGTCGTGTTCCGACTGAACAGCGCTCCTAAGGCCCATGAGAAAAAAGTTCAGGAAATTCAGAGACAGGTATCTAAGTATAATAACAGCAGGATTTGCAATTCACATCGTCCTATCATTGATAGCATCAGAGCATTAAAGCATGAGATGATCTCAGGTGTATTACTTGCACAGTTTATGGAGATGTAGCTACGTTCTTTCTTACCAGTCGTTCGATGGATGCATTTAGACAGAGCAACGCTGCGGGGTGAAGGTCTAGCCCCACTACAGATGCACTGCGGCGCGGCAAAAATTATTTGTATGAGTTTGTATGGAGCTAGGCCCACTTAAGTGAAGTTAAGTGACGCGGAACGGAGATATGCAATGCGAAATAATTGTACAAAAAAAGTGTGCGTATGCAATTCACACACACGGCAGAAGTGAAACTTCAGAGAAGAAGCCTACGAGAGAATGAGATAAATATAACTTGTATTCTTTATTTATGAAACATATTTCATTCTCTCGAAGGCTAAATCCTTTTTATCCTGTGTTTGTCTCTTTAAGGTGTCGCTTTTTCGTTTCGTTTTTCGTTTCATCGAATTTTCAAATCACAACGATTCTAAAGCAGTTTCACTTCAAAAATTACTTGCCGCGCCGCGCCGCGCCTCTGTAGGAGGGTAGACTTTTACAACAATACTTTTAAAACACCAACACTACTCCATGTATCCCCTGTATCCAGAACAGTCAATGTTTGTTACAATATTTGACGCATTGTCACAAAAATTGGCCAAAGGATATTAGCACACTTTTTATATGAGCACTGCGGCATTTTGACGCGTCGTTATGTTGGCTATGGTTGGCCCATACGAATGGCAAATAAGAGCACTTTTGTATTTTGTGCTGTAATTTTTCGGGGACATTTTTGAAACGCTTATCCGACATCTAGTATAAGTACTAAAATTCTACATCAATGGTTCTATATGAGTATTGACTGTCGACAGTCGACCAACTGGTGTCTGGTGATATTAAACTTAGTAGGTTTAAATAAAATAAAATAGCCTTTATTTCTACATTACAAAAATACACTTAGATAATAAAATACATTACAAGTAACCATTTTTACTAATGCAAATTATGTCAGTGACTGGTTTGAAATAATAATAAATGAATATAAAATATGAAATAAGGAAAATATGACAATTTATTTATTTCACGTCTAAGTCGCCTCTACGGCGTAGGCATCGCCCAAATCTTTCCAACGGAAACTTAGTTTATGATGCATAATATTAGGTCCATAACATATGAAATTGGCGTTTTGTCGTACTGACCACTTTGGTCAAGAAAATCACAAAATCTCAAATATCTCCTTTTTGGTTAGGAATTCCAATTTCTATTTACTCATGCTTTTGTGTCTTGAGAACCCTAATTCATTTATTTTTTCCTCTTTTGGTTTTTTCTTGAAAAATAGAAAACTTGAAATATCGCGTTTTATTTACGAGTACGAGTTCAAGGATTAATGATGTGTATGGCGGCGGTGTCGCAAAATAAAACAGTGCGTTTTTGGTTCCAAGTTTCCAACGTTGTCGTTCTGGTAATTTCGACTGCAGACCAAGCCCCGTGGACGGCCGGAGACCAAAGTCGATAATGACAATTACATATGTAATTACCTAATATTATATTATAATATGGTTGCAGATAAAGGCATGGCTGTCGGGCGACCGCAGCACCCAGCTATGCACCGCGCGCCCCGCGTGGCAGACCATGTCCTTCCGCCAGGGCATCTACAAGAGGAACTTCACTAACATCGACATCAACCTCGTCGACGTGCTGGAGATCGATAAGGAGAACATGGTAATTTCATACATTTATATTATGCTAGCTGATGCCCGCGACTTCAACCGCGTGGATTGAGGGTTTTTGGTTGTCGAGGGAACTCTTGCCTTTAGACCGTACAGTTTGTCACGATTCGTGTAACCCATGTGTAACCGCTGTTTGTTTTTGTTTGTGTGTAATAAAGTGTTTTAACTTACTTACTAAAGAGAATAGACACGAAACGTGTGTAAGTTGGCTAGGGAGCTGATATTTAGAGGTTAAGTATGACATGCGAAGAGATAACATATTTGACCACTAGATTGTGCAATATTCGTAATAGATAGGTAATAGATATGATTTGTGACTGATTACTTATCGCGTGTTCACGTTAACACACGTGTAATGTAAAGGATCCCATACACGATTCTTCATCGACGCCAAAAGTGTTCAGTGGTAGATTCACTCGACGATTCAAAGCACTTTATAATAAGTTTATTTGAATAAAAAATATGAGTGTGAGTTTAAGTGCAAGGGTCTTTTAAAAAAATCTACGTCACAACAATTAGCTCTTGACTGCGATGTCATCTGATGGTAAGTGCTGATGCAGTCTAAGATGGTAGCGGGCTAACCTGTTAGGGATACGGCAGTTATATTAAAACCCAAACCCCTATACCTTTCCTGTAACCTTTCTACACGGCGTGGTATCGTACCGGAACGCTAAATCGCTAAACGGTACGTCTTTGCCGGTAGGGTGGTAACTATAGCCACGGCCGAAGCCTCGATCAGAGAAAATTCAGAAATTATAAATTCCCAAATTGACCATGACGGGCATCGAACTCGGAACCTCCCACTATAAGACCACAGCGCTCACCACTGCGCTAGAGAGGTCGACAAAACTTTTGCTACAGTCCTAAGGGCAGGGCAGTGCAGGGCAACAAGGCAGTAGGTAGTAGGTAGCTTTAGTTTTAAGATACCGTCGTTAAAATATCATCATCATGTATTATACTTTGTATATTCGACTGTACTCGACGACGTTCGGAAGGTTTACTGTGTGGGTACCAATATTGAATAAATTTACTTAGACTTTGACTTAGGTATGGCTGTTTCACCCAAGGAAACCCGATCTGAGCAATTTTTGAACTGAAACTTCTTTAGAATCGTTGTGATTTTAAAATTCAACGAAACGAAAAAATGTAACCAAAAAGCCACACCAAAAAGAGACAAACATAAATAGGATTTAGCCTGCAAGAGAATGAGATAGAATACAAGTTATTTATATCTCATTCTCTCGTAGGCTACTTTTCTGAATGCTTGTGTGAATTACACACACACACACTTTTTTTATTTTCACCATCTCACAAATCACTACATACACCATTACCTAATATATTCGTGTATGGGACCCTTTGCAGATGATCAGTATACGTGTACATTATTATACATACTTACTTACTAACTATCTAAGTTGATAATTTTATAATAATTATTATCAAAGAACAGTGAAAGATTATAGCAATATCACTATAATATCGTGACCGAGCCCGTCACCACGCCTACGTAGAGAGTTCAGTAGTGGGCTATAGCTATAGCCCGTACCTATTTAAGAACCACAACCAACCCACAAGTCAGTTATTACTTGTTACGTAAGTCGTAAAGTATGTGTTGTGTATTGTTTACATATTGTAACACTAGCTGATGCCCGCGTGTTTTTTCAGACTATAATCTATCTATGTACTAAATTTAATCCAGATCCGTTCAGCCGTTTTTGCTTGACTGAGTACCTAACAAACATCCATCCATACATGATACATCCATCCATCCATCCAAACTTTCGCATTTATGATATTAGTCGACACTCTAGATACGATTTACGATATTAGTCGGCATTGGAATCTTAGTCGACACAATATAGCAATTTAATGTCCGAATTTTATGGTTTTTAGTGTTGCGTACCTAAAAGGTAGGCTTGCAATAGAGTTGTAACGGAGGTGTTCTTAGCGGAAGCAGAGGCGGATGCGGAGGTGAAGGGGCTTTGCCTCCGCTGATGCGGAGGTTAACGGAGGCGGAGGCGGAGGTGGATTTCTCGGATCACAGCGTCCATTTTCTGTGCTTTAGGAAATTAGGATGCGATAAATCCCACATTTGATATTTTTTTTAAGGATTTTTGCTTATTGTAATGGTAAAACTGGCATCACCTGCTTCGATTTCTACCTCTAGCATTGTAAGTCAACGTAAATAAACCTCCGTTACAACTCCGCAAAAAAACTGCGAAGGTGGATGCGGAAGCGGAGGTACGATTTCTTGCGAAAGTTCCGCACTAACGGAGGTGGAGGCGAGGTTCCGTTACAGCCCTAGTTTGCAACTCTTATGGCGTGTATGTCTGTCCAGTCAAATGCATATTGTAGTAACTATTAGCTAAAGACTAGTTTGTTAAATTTTAGAATGGGTTTATGTATTAGATCGGGTGAGGTATAATATGAAAGGGCTTCATTTGGTCATTCTGATTTTTTTTTGTCTTATCACCATAAGCTCTAAGCTTTAAAGTTTTTTCTGACCGGCTCAAGCCGGTTCCACGTCGATAAATGACGTAACATAGGAGACATTTAATATGTCCTACAATCTATATACATGCATTATGGGGTGTGTGCGTGTGGCGGCTAAATGCATTTGTCAAAGGGCTATATGCAACCGGCGCGTGACACTAGTAGTGCGAGTGTGAACTCGCCAACAAAACGATATAATTAAAGAGAAATGTACGTAGATTACAAATAGTTTCGTTAATAGTTCAAATTGGGCATTTTAACACTTAACTAGATGTAGGTATAAGATTTTGAAATGCGATGTCACGAAACTTAGGCCCCTCCCACCAGGGGCGTGCATGGGTTTTGAAGCTAGGGTAGGCATTAGTTAGTCAGAATACCTATTTACTGTTTTAATGAAATATGAGCATTGACATATTTCCATTTGGGTAAGCACTGCTTTTATGCCTCTATGAACTGCACGCATCTGCTTCCCACCCCTTGACACACAATGTCACACTTCGTCGACCCCGACCCTCCCCCCCTTAACGTACTTTATGGATGATCATTAGATTGATTAATTATTAATGAGTACCTAGATATTGAGATGTGGTTAGGTCCTAATGGTGAAGTCTCGTCTCATTCAGTTGTCATCGAGTCATTCAGCTTTGACCGATTGGTTATCATGAGATAAGATACTTAGGTAGGTACCTATGTAGCTATGCAAATTAGATAAGTTAATGATAAACACCTGCAGGGCGATTGTGTAAAACCTGCCTCAATCATTGTTAGTCTCAATTGTTGTGATTGGCTGAATTTATGGTATTTTTGCTGCGTCAATGGATTTTGGCCAATAGCGGAAGAGTGTTAACCAATCAGAGGTGATTACGATCGGTACACTGTAGCTGTCATTTTTAGCCAATCGCTTCCCTGGCAACTAAAATACGAAATAAATGCATTCATGCATCAATGATATCAATGCATCTTATCTATTTAATTAAATACTTATATTTATATGTACCTAAATACCTACCTAAATACTTATACTTGCATGTTAATAAACATACTACAAAGTAATGCCCGCGTAATCAGATCCCGCGTATGAATATGTACTATTATAGGTAATTATATTTGTGGCTAAAGGCTTGGACCAAAAGAGCGCGTGTCAGAGCTGACCATTCTAGAAGTTGTAAAATAAAACGAACTGTATTTTTACACGCTTTTTATTAGCTTCAGACGTATGTATGTTAGTATGTAACGGAATCTTTGAACATGATTTTGACCCCCTTTAAAACGTCGGATTAACTCGAAATTTGGCATACTTATTAAGGAACGATGACAATTCAATATTTTAAACAGTTTGACCCGTTTTCCTTACTAGGATAATCAGGATTAGCGATTTTTTGTTTTCCTGAGACCCGGAGTGTCTGCGTCAAAAGCGTGTTTTTTATTTTTTTTAAACTATTACTTTAAGTTTATTTACTTTGAGTATTTACACTGCGAAGTGCGCGTGTATTTACTTATAAATAAATAAATTAGGCTTTTATTGTGTTACATTGTTGCATTTAAAAAAGAATTTTTAAAAAACTACATAAAGGACTAATACAATTGGTCGCAAACTTATTTTTTTTGTACTCATTGCGGTGAAAAACTTATTACACAAGAATCTCTTAGAGGCATGTTTAGGGCCTAACCACGGCCGAGGAAAGACTCGAGAATCTTAAGAAATTATAAATTCCCACATTGACTCTGTCGGGGATTGAACCCGGGTCTCCCCACTTACAAGACAGCGCTCACCACTGCACCAAGAAGGTCGTCAACTTCGTCACACAAACACTGCAGCACTTCTACCAAATCAATTATCAAAACTCAATTGTGCGAATTGCTGGCTTACTTGTGTATATAAATGATTTACCATACTATGTCAACAATACTTGCAATATTGTGCTGTTTGCAGATGACACTTCGCAAATTTTTAAAGTTGATAGATGTACAGATAATTTTGACGATGTAAACGGTGCTATTTCGCATGTATTACACTGGTTCACAGTCAATAAATTGCTTTTGAACGCAAAAAAAAACTAAATGTTTAGAGTTTGTACTTCCTAATGTGAAGAAAATCGATAAGGAAATAGTGATGAATGGGGAAACACTGAAAATGGAGAAATCCACGGTATTTTTGGGGGTGACCTTGGATAATAAGCTTCAGTGGGGCGCTCATATAGAGACACTAGCAGGGAAACTCAGCTCAGCGGCTTTTTCTATCAGGAAAATTAGACAGCTTACCGATATTGAGACTGCTAGCCTTGTCCATTTTGATTATTTTCATAGTGTTATGTCGTACGGCATCTTATTGTGGGGCAGAGCTGCTGATATACAAACAATTTATGTTTTGCAAAAGAGGGCGATTCGACCAATATATAAACTCGGATCACGCGAGTCCCTTCGTGAAAAATTTAAAGAAATTGGCATGGCATTTGCATCGCAGTACATATACGATAATATAATGTTTGTGAAACAAAATATTCATCTCTATAGACAAAGAGGGGATACACAAAATCGACTTACTAGAAACCGGCTTAAACTAGTTAGGTATGCCGCGATGTCGTCTACGCAAGGTGCAGAAATCCTTTGTGGGGTCGAGTATTACCTTTTATATTATGGTTCCAAAAGAACGTTTGGATTTGCCATTGCACAAATTCAAAAAAACCGTAAAAGAACACTTGTTGAGTCGGGGCTATTATGCAATTGACGAATTTCTTATATGTACAACGCCTGCTTCTATCCAATAAATCAAAACTCCTTTCAGACAGTTCGCTGCGAGCCGCTAGTCACCATGGGCCAGCTCTCCCGAACCCTGGCGCCCCTCGGCCTGGCGCCCGCAGTGGTTCCCGAGCTAGACCAGCTGACGGTGGGTGGGCTGGTGATGGGCACGGGTGTTGAGACGTCCTCACACGTACACGGCCTCTTCCAGCACATATGCCTGCAGTATGAACTACTGCTGGCTGACGGATCTATCGTCACGTGCAATGATGTAAGCATCATTCGTCACTAATTCGTAAGCTTGGACGTCCAGTCCACGCATGAAGCGTGGATCTCCACAGGACACGAAAGAAAGAAAGAAAGAAAGAACATTTATTTCCAAATTGTGCCATACATAACAAACATACCTAAAGAGGTAGATCACCCCTGCACCTCAACGATCTAAACAAGATCTAGAATCTAAACAACGCCGATGAGGCGCAGGGATGAACTATGTCACGCATGGCACAACCCAAAAAATGGCCCAGGCTCAGCATAATGCTGTATGTTCAGTGCATGCACTAACCATACAGCGCACACGACATGACTATCTAGTAAGCGCTCATTTGTCTTAGATTTCACTGGCGTGGCAGTAAATAATAAGATAGTAAGATCACCTAGAAAGATGGTGTAGGACCTAGAAGAAGACCCAGTAGGATGGTACCCTTCACTACCCACTCAGCAGTGGTCCTCACCAGACCAGCTGGTGACGGGCGCTAAATTAAAATACATATATAGAATAGAATGGCTTTTTTATTCAAAAAAACTTTTACCGAATCGTCGACTAAATTTTCCACTGATTCCAATGCCCAAGAAGAGTCAGCTTAAAACTTTCAAAGACTTTTGACTGCCTTTTGACCAAATTCTAAAATAGTTCTAGCTAAACTTTTTAGTTCTCTTTTTGTAACTCTAGCTAAAAATTCTTTGCAGATCCTGAATTCAGGCCTGTTCTACGCTATACCGTGGTCGTACGGTACATTGGGATTCCTGACCTCTGTGCTGATCAAAGTCGTACCTGCAAAAAAGTAAGAAGGTGTAAGATGTAAGGAATATATACTATTATATATATAATAAGTACACTATTGCTCTTGAGTCTGCTGTCAGAATGGAAAAGGTTTGGCCATAGTCCACCAGGCGATTGACGGATATCACACCTTTTTGAGAACATTATGAAGAAATCTCAGGAATGCAGCTTTCCTCACGATGTATGCCGTCACTGTTAAAGCAAGTGATATTTACTTAATTTTTTAAAAGTTAAAGTTAAAGTACTTGCCCGGGGATCGAATCTGCGACACCCTGAATAGGAGACCGGGCGTCTTTAACCACTAGGCTTTTTTTATGGCAAGATGGCTTGCGCTTGACCACAGTCATAATATGCTTATGTAAAGCAATATCGAGGTCTGTTAGGTTGGAGCGCGCTTGCCTAGAAAATGCCTATTCATTCTTAATTTGTAGGAACTCAAGTCATGCTTGGCAGGAAAAACAGTCGTCGAAAGGGCGTTAGAACCTTAGCGGTTCGTATCAGAAATATATATAAAATATATAGTCCCACAAACTTAAGTGACCGGGTGGCCAAAATTGGAACTAATTTATATGCCTGTTTATTTTACGATGTATTTGTTAAACTTGTATATTTTCAGGTACGTACGCTTAGAATACCACCCTTACACGAGTTTACCAGAACTGAGCAAGCGGTTCAGGGAGGAGTCGGTAAAGCAGGAGCCACATCAGTTCGTCGAAGCCTTGCTGTTCACCAAAGACGCCGGGGTGGTGATGACTGGTGACATGGTGGAACAAGTGGGAGACGATGGAAAGGTGACTTTAAAATATTGTCAATTCAAAGACTGTTTGAAGATTTTTAATTTGTCTGGTGGAAGCATTCGGCTGTGGCTAGTTACCACCTGACCGGCAAAGACGTGCCACCAAGCGATTTAATGTTCCGGTACGATGCCGTGTAGAAACCGATTAGATGTATGGGTTCAAAATAACTGCCGTACCCCTGACTGTTTACTCCATCTACTTCTTAGACGATGTTTTTGTAAATATTTTAATTATTGTTCAAATTCAAGTTGAATGCATGTCTAAGTGTGTAGATAAATTAATAATTATATTTACCTCCGAGTTCTCAATTTACAGTTCAACCCAATCGGCAAGTGGTATTCGGAGTGGTTTTTCAAACAAGTGGAGAGGTACCTCACGGAGTACCAACATGGAGACAAGAAGACCGGCGTTGAGTACATACCACTGAGGGATTACTACCACAGACACACGCGCAGCTTCTTTTGGGAACTCCAGGTATTTTTATATCTAGTGTAGTACTAATAATGCACCCATACAAGGAAATTGCCCATAATGTATCGCGACAAAAAATATGTGTCGCTTTTCGTTTATTAATAGCCACTGAGTTAATAGAATAAGGGGGCAGGCCATTCTAAATAAACAGCCTCTTCCAGGATATAATCCCCTTCGGCAACCACCCAGTGTTCCGTTACCTGTTCGGTTGGCTGATGCCGCCTGAGATATCACTCCTGAAACTGACACAGCCTCAGGCTGTCACCAAGCTGTATAACAAGGCGCACGTTATACAGGACATGCTGGTCCCCATCGAAACCTTGGAGGAAGCTGTTGAGACCTTTCATAGGGAGTTTCAGGTACGTGGAATGTATCCTTACTTATATAATGATAACGACCTCCACCCATCTGATAACTAGATGGTAGGTGTTTTTTATGAATCAGAGTACACCTTACATTTAAGTTGGATTAACCTTTTTTTTTTCGATTTCTATACCCATCAGAGAACAGGGATCTCAAGCATGAAAATATGCGTTCAAATGTTAGGCTTGGCGAGCTTCAAAGTTTCCAATTTTAAGTGATGATGCCACTCATCTGGCAACCGAACGAACTTGATAACAATTGAAAGCAGATAGAAAAAGGAATAAGATAATACAGGCTTGCTGGAAATAGTATCCAAGGGTTAGGCTTGCCTATATATATAACCTAAAAATTTTAAGTTTAAATTTATTAATTTGAAACTTTAAAGCTCCGGGCTCCGAATTTCCTCAAGCAATTTTCTTGATCATTATGATTCCGGCTCTTGATTGGTATTAAATTCGTTTGGGTATCAGCTTTATATCAGGTTACGAACTATGAGTAATTTGTTTGAATTTTCAAACTTTGAGACTCGGCAAACCTAAGCCTCGACGGATTTCGGAACGGAGTCCATTGCTGAAGAATTTACGCATATTTAACAGATATAGGAATTCTGAGACATCTGAGGAGATTCCTATGTAGACATGGGTATCAAAGCACAATTGAATCTTATTTTTCGGACCTCCATTTGATCGTCGAATTTGAGTCTAAGTGAAGAATATTAAATAGTACCCAGATCATTCAAACTCCAAGAATTCTGCTATAATATCCCTTCAAAAGTATACAGTAGTAGTAGGTATACAGTCTAAAAACACAGCTAAAAGCCTGCATCATAGTATACATATTTATTTTTCGAAGTCATTAATTTTAAGATAATTTCATATACTTCCAGGTGTATCCCATCTGGCTGTGCCCTTTCAAAGTTTTCAATAATCCGGGCCAGCTCGCAATTCCAGACAAGACCAAAAAATGGCATATGTTCGTCGACATCGGCGTTTATGGAGTTCCTAAAGCTAAAGGTTTCGAAACTGTGAGTACTTAATCGATATAATGTTATTTTTCACAAACCGTGAAAAGTATTATAACGTCATAAAGGTCCTGGATGCCTTCTTCAGCCTTCCGTTATTCCAGGACATTTCTGCCATGTACCTGTAAATTATGGAATCAGCTTCCATCTTCTGTGTTCCCTCATGATTATAATATAGGGCTCTTCAAAGGGCGGGTAAACAAATATCTCCAAAGCCGGCAACGCATTGGCGGTTCCTCTGGTGCTGCAAAGGTTCATGGGCGGCGGTAATCACTTACCATTAGGTGACCCGCCTGCTTCTTTTTCCCGCTATATATACTTACTTTTCTTTCTTTTCTTGTCGACTTACTCTTACGACTCGAAAGACTTACGACTTTTCGTTACTTTATGTCTTTTAGAATGTCCTTTAATATACTATATATATGCTTAGGTTCTGTTTTACAATCTCCAAGTGAACCTTTTAACTAACAAATTTTGAAATTTTGACAGGAATCCTTTATCTGTCAAAACATTTTTATTCGTCAATTATGGTTTACTGGTGGTGGTGATTGCGAACCAGGCCCATAATGTGTTCCTAACTAAAGTTCGGTCACGGCACCAAATCATCATGCTAATATTATAAATGCGAAAGTGTGTATGTTTGTTGGTATTCAATCACGCCCCAGCAGAGTAACGGATCGACGTGATTGTTTTAGTTTTGGACCGGGGAGTGACAGTGGCCACATATTAGTAAGATACAGGCGACTCGATTGGAAATAAATCTTGGAGTCTTAAGAATTACGCTTTTGTTTCCAGGAATCCTCAACGCGACGAATAGAGAAGTTCGTAACAGAAAAGCGCGGATTCCAAATGCTGTACGCGGATACGTACACCACGCGAGAGGAGTTCCGGCAAATGTTCGATCACACACTCTATGACAAGCTCAGAGACACACTGCCTTACTGCAAGGAAGCTTTCCCGGAGATATACGGCAAAGTTAATAGACACGTTCGGAAATAATCGTTTTTAGAACGCAGACTCATTTAAAGGGTCTTAAGCGATGCGAGCGCGACAAGGATATATTTATTCAGTACCAGGAAAGAGATGGCTATAAGTCATATATATGTTGCTATATGTTGCTTTATAAGCAATGTTGGCCGCAGGCGGGAGGAATAAACCAAAGTTAAATATTAGCGTTTTAAAAAAATATATATATTGTAGTTTTTTTAAATATAAGTTTAACAATAAACACGTACATGAAGGGTATGTTCTGATATACACTGCGAGCACTGTAAGGTGTGACGTCAATTTAGTATACTGCGAAGCCGTTCCTTTATAGCTAGCTATACTAGTTACTGTTTATAACGGAACGCAGTCAGAACTGAGAGCACCTTACCTCGAAAACGCCAGTGCTCACAGTACAAAAATGGCGACGATTTATGATTTCTCTAGGATATAGGCAGTATACTGTCAGTCCATAACGGAACGAATTTCTCCCCAGTAAGAGCACTGAACAGTGCTCGCAGTGTATATCGGAACATACCCAATATTTTAGTCAATTCCTATTATCTACATATCAATCGTTGTGATTGGCTGGATTTATGGTATTCTTGTTGCGACAATGAATTGTTTCTCTCTATGATAGATAAGCTTGGAGCTTGGAGGGTAGAGATAAGGAAAATCATCTGTGTATATGAAATGTGTCCGTCGAAATGCATTAAATTGGGGGCGCCACATTAGGATCTGGGTAAATTTAAAAGGAAGCGCCAAATATTATTAGAGTAGGTTTGAGAAATAAACAAGGAAAGAAAACATTCGTAAAACGTAAGTTGTTGAAATTTAAAAAAAAAAACTTCTTTAGTCGACAATTATATTAAATTTTTTAACTCGGCATACTTCACTTCATCAACAATTGCTACATTCATACCATACCCTTTGTCTGCACCAGCGCCACTGTGGAAGGTTTTTGAACCGTTATTTATAGCAACCACTGGACACTTTTTCAACTTTTCTCCCATAGGACATGATTCTCCTAACTCCTTACCTCTACCCTCCATAGCTTGGAGCTTGGGCTTAGCGAAAGGACGCCTTGCCGGAGATATTATGGCTAAGTCTTGGACGAATTAACCACGGAACGCGTGATATCGGCCATATTCGCCTTATCCCTATATTGTGTTATCATATTTTCATGCACTAATGTCAATAATTGGGCAGAAAAATGACATGGCACTCTCCCCTCGCCCCGCAAAAGTTAGTCGAACGTGATTTCGTACATTTTTCTTACGTTTCTCATCCCGTGTTTATTTCATCCAAGGGCAAAGTTAATAATCGTTTTAGAATGTAGGTAGGTACAGTATTTTAGCAGTGTAAGCTAGAGGGTATTTTTGAGAATGCGATGTGATCCCAAATCCTTCCGCATGCGATTTTATATAAATCCCAAGAAAACCGCCTACCATTCGTTATGTGATTGATGAAGTGGGTCACGACCCTAAACAATGAGAAATACGTAGAGTGTTGCATAATACTATGATTAGACGTGGTGTCGTGTGGAACGCACTACGCGTTTTGTAGATAGACTTGAGACCCACGCAAAGCACAAAATTGGTGCTGTAATGCGGTAATGGTGTAATGCTTATTTAGCACATCGGAAAGGTCAAAAGTACAAAAAGGCAGGAAAACTTAGACGCTTGAATAATCCTTCACATATATTTTTTACCCACATCAAACGAAAAACATCATTAAATAAAATTTATATATTTATTTTTTAAAAAAATAGTATTGACCATAAAATTGACAGCGCCGTAACGAGTTGACACCCGCGGTATGTCTGCCCGGGCCTTTATTAAGAGCGAAAACACGCTATGGATAATAATAGTGCATTGCAACAAGGAATTAAACGAACACATTCATACGAGATGTATTAGCATAAGTTCCTAACTTAGATTAACTTAACGATTAAATTTAAAAAAAATATTACTTCGGCTAATTAATTAGGCTAACTTATGTATTCCGCCTACGCCCACAAGCTTATCTGACCCGGTGGCCAAAATTGGAACTAATTTTTACGCCTGATTATAGTAGTTTTTGTTTTTATTTTATTTGTCATAGATACTACGCTGTTGTCACCGGGTCAGATGAATTTGTCGGACTACAAGCTAAAATTATACTGTATTTTTAGAGGATGAGAGGTGAAAGCTTTTTTAGATCACTTTTATGGATACGCACAAACTAGCGCGACAGGACAGGCTTCGTTCAAAGACGTTTAGTTTGTCGGTTCTCTAAATTTAAAATTCGCTCTAAGTAACACAATTAGGCTAATTCTGTTGTACACAACTGAATGACTTAATAAACTATAATGACAGCATTATATATAATATCATTTATATGTTTGATACCTACTTAAATATTTTAGTTGAGAAACTTACGACAAAATTCCTATAAAAGTGAAGCGGGAGAAATAGAAAATATTTACTTAAATAATTTATTTTTGGACTACCAATGTTCCTAATTAAATTAAGGTATTGTATGAAGTATTTTTATGTTATTTTTATAAGTAACAGGCACGTAACAGGGATCGTTTCAGTTATAAGATAGCTAATCCCTCGTGGTATAATATATTTAAAAAATATAAGATTTTTACTTATTTATTACTTACTTATTTTACTTACTTACTACTATATTTTTGCACAATTCACTACTTGTGTCGTTTAAACTACTTTATACTATACAAACCATAGAAAAAATATACTAACTATAGCCCGAGAGCAGGCTGCAGGTTGTTCGAAATTCTATCTCATTTCATTACCAGAAAAAACTAAAAAGCATTTTTCAGGTAAAGTAGATAAGCTAAAAGTCCTTCTTTAGTTAGCAATTTTATATAAAATTATATACGAATACCATGATTTTTCAAATTTGTTTTAGTTAAGTAAAGACTTGTTGATAATAATCGATAGGTAAACTAGGTATATTGATATGAGTAGACCTATGAGAGCAAGATGAATGCATGGTTCTAAGTTTCTATCACATAAAGCACTACTAAGTACCCACGTCAAGTTGAATAGAAATATAAATAAAGAACTATAAACTTAAATTCGGTTTGTTTACTTTTTCCATCCTCCAGTCTCCTGTTCAAATCTGTATTAGTCATAGGAGCGTAGCGAAAAAATCCCATGTCTATGGTATTAGTCAAACAAACATATCTGACCCGGTGACAGCGTCGCTAGTAAATATGAGAAATAAAATAAAACCAAAAACTAAACAGGCATTAAATTAGTTCCAATTTTGGCCACCGGGATAGATAAGTTGGTGGGATCAGTGATTACTACAGATTGTTACCTCGTAAGCTGTCGTAAGTTATATTTAATTGCATAAACCGCTCATATGGGTAACTCGGAAATACCGTACTGAGTGGACCGACGATGAGTTGAAATGATGAATTAGTGTTACACAAATGATACCCTCATATCCTCCATATCATATTGGATGAATGATATCCTCTTTGGTCTAGTGGTTAGCATGTTCGACTGCGGCCGACAAGGTCCCAGGTTCGAGTCCCGGATCGGGCCATAATATTAAGAATTGGGTTTTACTGACTAGAAATTCTCTATACTAGCCCGGAGTCAGGAAGTTGGCGGTGTTTCACCCTCGTGCCTCGGAGAGCACGTTAAGCCGTCGGTCTCGGTTATTATCACTGACATCATAATTGTCGTTAAAGCCCGCCAACCCGCATTGGAGCAGCGTGGCAGGTGTAAGCTTTCCCTCTCTCCTATGACAGAGGAGGCCTGGGCCCAGCAGTGGGACGTCAATGGGTTGTAATGATGTTAGTGGAAATAATACCCGTACAGACTATCATTGCATTATAGAACTATCACTGTACCAGCACGATCGGATGACGGATTTTCAGGCAATCTAATAATAGTGTTGGAATATTGTAGACGCAGTATAGCTAGTAGGAGAGGTCAGTGGGTCAAGTGCGTGATAACCGCCCGAGCGAGCCGCGGGAATATCTCCAATTAATTTAATATGATATTTTTCTTGTTTTGGCAATTTTTTTTATATTGACCCCACCAAAGCTGGGGGCATACTTCATCGCAAGCAGTATCATATTAAAATGTCTGTTTTTTATGACGTACCTTGACGTCCCTAAAATATGGATACTAATTATGTAACAAGAGCGGCAACAATATGAAAATAAGACTGCTTAAAGCGATGGTAGTAAGCCCTCAGTTTTCTGTGAAACTTTTACACTTGAGCATTCAGTAATGCCGCCTGGTACTCCTTACTCCTTAGGTACTCCTTAGTACGCCGCTGTCAATACTGATTCCTTAAAGCACGTTAAGTCGTTGGTCCTGCGCCTGATCTCTTCCGGTCATGTCGGATTTTCCGTTCGATCGGGCTATGAGAGTAAAGGAACAGAGAGAGTACCTGTGTTTACGCACACACTTGTGCAATATAATATCTCCCGCGCAGATGGCTAATCTCTGTAGAGATTGGCCGCCATAGCCGAAATTCGGTCGAGAGGACATTATTAACTGCCATGTTACAATTATATTATCATAAATTATGTTGTTGTTTATAATGTTGTCTGCCCAAATGACGCATTTGCCTCGGAAAAACCTAGACGCTTCACTGCCATATCAATAAATTCGAAATGCCTTAAGGTTTAATTAGAAATTAAATACTTACCCATAATCCCATCGATCATGCCTACCTATAACCTATGTATCAATTCCTACTCTCCAATATGACTCTAGGCACACGAGTATTATCCGCTCTAGGAGTCGACTAAAATTTTTAAAAGTTAATTTTTACACGACTTCCTAAATTAAAAAGCGTAATTTTTCACGTTTCATGTACCTACTCGTATGTACGTATCATGTATGTGAATTTCTTTCTTTCTTTATTCCACCACAACTATAACTTCTAAATGCCTGAGAAGATTTGGGTGTATGGACTATGGGGTATCGTTAGAATCCTGAAATAATCCTAAATGACACTGGTACCTGGTTACCTATAAACTTTATGTTATTTTTTTGGCATAGTCGTGCTTTATATCAATTACTTTCATACTTAATATTATAAATGCTAAAGTGTGTTGGTATATTGGTTCGTTGGTTTGTCCTTTAATCACGCCGCAACGGAGCAATGGATCGACGTGATTTTTGGCATGGGTATAGTTGAGGACCTGGAGAGTGACATTTATCCCGGAAAATTAAAGAGACTAAACTAGTGGTTCGCCCCGAACTGAGACCTCGCGGCGCCATCTACTTATTGACATAAATGTGAAGTTCTGTTAAAAATACTGAAGCTCATTAAAAATTAAATAATTCCGTGTTAGCATTGTTACTGTTTGTCATTATATCTCATGAAACAGGAAGTATAATATCAGTTAATTTGACTAGTTTCATGTCATTCGCTTTAAAGTGGGGATACGGACGCCATATTGAAAATAGTTAGTATAAATGCGAGTATTTTGACGATGGTAAATCAGTCTCCTGCCGGCAGACTCAGCGATTATTGAATACTTTTGTGTTTAGATCGCATTTTGATTCAGAGCTTAACGATAGCAATCGTGGTCGGATCAAATGTATATTATCTTTAATCTCCTCTTCCCCCCGGACCTCGACTGTGAGCAGACGTGCTCTGAACCTTTATAATTTTCTCGGAAATTTAAATTTAATACAAATATATTAGTATAAAATATTAGGAGTGCAGCGTTACAAGACAGTGAATTGTTTCAATACGACTCCGCGTGTGTGCAAGTGCATAGCATAACGGCTACGTGAAGACATCGTTGTGTGCGTGATAGCTCCGCCCCCTATGCGTAAGAGTGTGCATCGAGATAAGGGGACGCACTATAAGTTACAACGCTCATGCGCGGCAAAGGTGTGTACAACAGCGAGTGTCGCGTGCATGTGTTTGTGAGACTGTACAATTTCATAACTCCGTGCATCTATGCGACCCTGGTACAAATTACGCAAAGATAATATTAATTTAACATTGTTTTATAAAAATACCTTGAACACACTACTTCAGTGTGGTATTGCAATACATTGATGTTAAACAGCTTGCTAACTTATGCGATCCTAGTAATTGAAGTTGAATATTGTCAAAGATATTATTAAAAAATCAATTTAAAAAATATAGATTGGAGTTAAGTTGACCATTGATACAGTATAAAAGTATAATTAGGTTTATAAACTACATTACGAACTAAACCAGCATGGACAAATCAATGTCAGACTCCAACATAGATGATATTGGCCAAAGAGATACTACACCGCCTAATTTCATTTCACTTCGACTTAATAAAAGAAAACGGGATGAGGACCTTACTTCTGAATTTTCCTTATTTCGGGAAGAAATGAAAAATATGATAAAATCCCTGTTTTCTGTACAAGAACTAGAACTGAAAAAAATTACCCCAACCCTCAAAGAAATTCAAAAAACAAATCAGAGCATTGAGAATACAATATCATTTTTAACTACACAGAACGAAGAATTTAAGGCAAAAATAGAGAAACTGGAATCACAAGCCAAAGAAGACAAGAAATATATAAATGTGTTAGAGGAGAAAATAGAAGACTTACAGAGAGAAAGTGAGAGAGCTAACTTTGAAATTAAAAATGTACCGAAGAAAATTAACGAAACAAAAGAGGACCTGATTGAAATGGTCAACTCTTTATCAAAATGTGTTGGTAGCAGTTTGACAACAACAGATATAAAAGACATTTATAGAGTGCGTGGGAAGAGAGAGGGCGTAACAAACACACCTATTGTTGTCGAAACGTCATCTACTATACTCAAGACTGATTTACTAAAGATGTGTAAAAACCACAATGTTAAACATAGAACTAAACTGTGTGCCAAAAATCTGGGATTCCGAACCTCAGAAGATACTCCCATTTTTGTCTCTGAACAACTTACTCCTAAAGGGGCTCGGCTATATTTCCTAGCACGAGAATTGGTAAAGTCTAAAGCATACAAATTTTGTTGGACAGCCTATGGCAAAGTGCTTATAAGAAAGGACGAAAATTCTCCTATCATTACAGTAAAAAATGAAGCTCAAATTCCATACTTACTGCAAGGATCGTGACTACATTTATTAGGACTCATTAAGTTTACTCAAATTAGTCAACTTATAAACTGTGTAATTCATTTAACTATACTAATTATAAATTTAAGTTTTTGTTTAACTAACACTTATTCTAATACTTTACATATACTATACACCTTAAACACTCCCACACGTTATAACACAAAAACTAAGCCATATAAATCCATACTAATATTATAAATGCGAAAGTGTGTCTGTCTGTCTGTCTGTCTGTCTGTCTGTCTGTCTGCTACGCTTTCACGGCCCAACCGTTCAACCGATTTTGATGAAATTTGGTACAAGGATAGGTTGTACCCCGGGGAAGGACATAGGCTATTTTTTATCCCAGAAAAACAAACAGTTCCTGTGGGATAGTATGCTCTTTTTCTCGCATTTGTTGTTAAATTATGCGGCAAGAGCGCAACGGATCGACGTTATTTTTTGCATAGGTATATTTGAGGACCTGGAGAGTGACATAGGCTACTTTTTATCCCAGAAAAACAAACAGTTCCTGTGGGATAGTATGCTCTTTTTCTCGCATTTGTTGTTCAATTAGGCGGCAACGGAGCAACGGATAGACGTGATTTTTTGCATAGGTATAATTGAGAACCTGGAGAGTGACATAGGCTTACGTCGGGAAACTAAACAGTTCCTGTGGGATAGTATGCTCTTTTTCTCGCATTTGTTGTTCAATTATGCGGCAAGGGTGCAACGGATCGATGTTATTTTTTGCATAGGTATATTTGAGGACCTGGAGAGTGACATAGGCTACTTTTTATCCCGGAAAAAGAAACAGTTCCTGGGGGATAGTATGCTCTTTTTCTCGCATTTGTTGTTCATTTAAGCGGCAAGGGCGCAACGGATAGACGTAACTTTTTGCATAGGTATATTTGAGGACCTGGAGAGTGACAAAGGCTACTATTTATCCCGGAAAAAGAAACAGTTCCTGTGAGATAGTATGCTCTTTTTCTCGCATTTGTTGTTCATTTAAGTGGCAACGGCGCAATGGATCAACGTGATGTTTTACATAGGTATATTTGAGGACCTGGACAGTGACATAGGCTACTTTTTATCCCGGAAAAACAAACAGTTCCTGTGGGATAGTATGCTCTTTTTCTCGCATTTGTTGTTCAATTAGGTGGCAACGGAGCAACGAATCGACGTGATGTTTTGCATAGGTATATTTGAGGACTTGGACAGTGATATAGGCTACTTTTTTTCCCGGAAAAAGAAACAGTTCCTGTGGGATAGTATGCTCTTTTTCTCGCATTTGTTGTTCATTTAAGCGGCAAAGGCGCAATGGATCGATGTGATGTTTTGCATAGGTATATTTGAGGACCTGGACAGTGACATAGGCTACTTTTTATCCCGGAAAAATAAACTGTTCCTGTGAGATAGTATGCTCTTTTTCTCGCATTTGTTGTTCAATTACGCGGCAAGAGCGCAACGGATCGACGTTATTTTTTGCATAGGTATATTTGAGAACCTGGAGAGTGACATAGGCTTATCTCGGAAAAAGAAACAGTTCCTGTGGGATAGTGTGCTCTTTTTCTCGCATTTGTTGTTCATTTAAGCGGCAAGGGCGCAACGGATAGACGTTATTTTTTGCATGGGATATTTGAGGACCTGGACAGTGACATAGGCTACTTTTTATCCCGGAAAAATAAACTGTTCCTGTGAGATAGTATGCTCTCTTTTTATCGCATTTGTTAATCAACTAGGCGGCAACCGAGCAACGAATAGACGTGATTTTTTGCATAGGTATATTTGAGAACCTGGACTGTGACATAGGCTTATCCCGGGAAACTAAACAGTTCCTGTGGGATAGTATGCTTTTTTCTCGCATTCGTTTCAATTAGGCGGCAACGGTGCAACTGAGGAGGAAAGTGATTGAGGAGCTGGAAAGTCCAGGGGGACCTGTTTTCTTTTTCGGGGTAAAAAGTCTCCCTTGCCCGGGATGTAACCTACCTCTGTACCAAATTTCAACCAGTCGAAATCAACCAGTCGTTTTTTCGAAGATTTATAAAGTTTAAGTAAAGGTGGGTTACTATGAGCTCTTTAAGCAGGACAGAAATTGAACTGCAGCACACTTCAATGCAGTGTCTGCCTACCAGGTCAGTGCTCTGAAGTTCAGCGCAGTTCAATTTCTGTCCTGCTTTAAGAGCTTATAGTAACCCGATAGATAGATGGCGTTAGTTGCATAATAGTGAACACAAACAGATAAGTATCCATACTAATATTATAAATGCGAAAGTGTGTCTGTCTGTCTGTCTGTCTGTCTGTCTGTCTGTCTGCTACGCTTTCACGGCCCAACCGTTCAACCGATTTTCAATGCAGTGTCTGCCTACCAGGTCAGTGCTCTGAAGTTCAGCGCAGTTCAATTTCTGTCCTGCTTTAAGAGCTTATAGTAACCCGATAGATAGATGGCGTTAGTTGCATAATAGTGAACACAAACAGATAAGTATCCATACTAATATCCATACTATCCATACTAATATTATAAATGCGAAAGTGTGTCTGTCTGTCTGTCTGTCTGTCTGTCTGTCTGTCTGCTACGCTTTCACGGCCCAACCGTTCAACCGATTTTGATGAAATTTGGTACAAGGATAGGTTGTACCCCGGGGAAGGACATAGGCTATTTTTTATCCCAGAAAAACAAACAGTTCCTGTGGGATAGTATGCTCTTTTTCTCGCATTTGTTGTTAAATTATGCGGCAAGAGCGCAACGGATCGACGTTATTTTTTGCATAGGTATATTTGAGGACCTGGAGAGTGACATAGGCTACTTTTTATCCCAGAAAAACAAACAGTTCCTGTGGGATAGTATGCTCTTTTTCTCGCATTTGTTGTTCAATTAGGCGGCAACGGAGCAACGGATAGACGTGATTTTTTGCATAGGTATAATTAAGAACCTGGAGAGTGACATAGGCTTACGTCGGGAAACTAAACAGTTCCTGTGGGATAGTATGCTCTTTTTCTCGCATTTGTTGTTCAATTATGCGGCAAGGGTGCAACGGATCGATGTTATTTTTTGCATAGGTATATTTGAGGACCTGGAGAGTGACATAGGCTACTTTTTATCCCGGAAAAAGAAACAGTTCCTGGGGGATAGTATGCTCTTTTTCTCGCATTTGTTGTTCATTTAAGCGGCAAGGGCGCAACGGATAGACGTAACTTTTTGCATAGGTATATTTGAGGACCTGGAGAGTGACAAAGGCTACTATTTATCCCGGAAAAAGAAACAGTTCCTGTGAGATAGTATGCTCTTTTTCTCGCATTTGTTGTTCATTTAAGTGGCAACGGTGCAATGGATCAACGTGATGTTTTACATAGGTATATTTGAGGACCTGGACAGTGACATAGGCTTTTTTTTATCCCGGAAAAACAAACAGTTCCTGTGGGATAGTATGCTCTTTTTCTCGCATTTGTTGTTCAATTAGGTGGCAACGGAGCAACGAATCGACGTGATGTTTTGCATAGGTATATTTGAGGACTTGGACAGTGATATAGGCTACTTTTTTTCCCGGAAAAAGAAACAGTTCCTGTGGGATAGTATGCTCTTTTTCTCGCATTTGTTGTTCATTTAAGCGGCAAAGGCGCAATGGATCGATGTGGTGTTTTGCATAGGTATATTTGAGGACCTGGACAGTGACATAGGCTACTTTTTATCCCGGAAAAATAAACTGTTCCTGTGAGATAGTATGCTCTTTTTCTCGCATTTGTTGTTCAATTACGCGGCAAGAGCGCAACGGATCGACGTTATTTTTTGCATAGGTATATTTGAGAACCTGGAGAGTGACATAGGCTTATCTCGGAAAAAGAAACAGTTCCTGTGGGATAGTGTGCTCTTTTTCTCGCATTTGTTGTTCATTTAAGCGGCAAGGGCGCAACGGATAGACGTTATTTTTTGCATGGGATATTTGAGGACCTGGACAGTGACATAGGCTACTTTTTATCCCGGAAAAATAAACTGTTCCTGTGAGATAGTATGCTCTCTTTTTATCGCATTTGTTAATCAACTAGGCGGCAACCGAGCAACGAATAGACGTGATTTTTTGCATAGGTATATTTGAGAACCTGGACTGTGACATAGGCTTATCCCGGGAAACTAAACAGTTCCTGTGGGATAGTGTGCTCTTTTTCTCGCATTTGTTGTTCATTTAAGCGGCAAGGGCGCAACGGATAGACGTTATTTTTTGCATGGGATATTTGAGGACCTGGACAGTGACATAGGCTACTTTTTATCCCGGAAAAATAAACTGTTCCTGTGAGATAGTATGCTCTCTTTTTATCGCATTTGTTAATCAACTAGGCGGCAACCGAGCAACGAATAGACGTGATTTTTTGCATAGGTATATTTGAGAACCTGGACTGTGACATAGGCTTATCCCGGGAAACTAAACAGTTCCTGTGGGATAGTATGCTTTTTTCTCGCATTCGTTTCAATTAGGCGGCAACGGTGCAACTGAGGAGGAAAGTGATTGAGGAGCTGGAAAGTCCAGGGGGACCTGTTTTCTTTTTCGGGGTAAAAAGTCTCCCTTGCCCGGGATGTAACCTACCTCTGTACCAAATTTCAACCAGTCGAAATCAACCAGTCGTTTTTTCGAAGATTTATAAAGTTTAAGTAAAGGTGGGTTACCAGCACACTTCAATGCAGTGTCTGCCTACCAGGTCAGTGCTCTGAAGTTCAGCGCAGTTCAATTTCTGTCCTGCTTTAAGAGCTTATAGTAACCCGATAGATAGATGGCGTTAGTTGCATAATAGTGAACACAAACAGATAAGTATATATTATAAGTTTTGCTCAAGTAAGTATTATTTAAAAAAAAATCAGAGTAAATAAAAATTTTCAAACTCATATACTCATACTCAACAGTACATAACATGCATAAGCAGTGTCATGTGCCTTCAATAATTTTGTATGCATAGGTATCAAAGTTATTATATTTTTACGCGGGCGAAGCCGCGGGTAAAAGCTAGTATTTTATATACACTAAAATCCCGTATATATTATTCCCTTCATATTATATAACATTATATTATTATAAGTATAATGAATTGCAATGTCTCTATCAATCCTTGGCAATAGCTATTACTTTCAATCTTTTGTTTCTATTGCATTATGGATAGCACTTTTCAGACTCAAACAGATTTGGATAACACAGACATTTCACAAGCAGTGCAATGTGAAATTACGGATCTTTCTAATCTCATTTGCGTAAAGAACAAAGATTTTACAGTCATGACTCAAAATATTAGAAGTATTTATTCTAACTTTGATAACTTACAGGTGACCTTATCCCAGTTGAATTTTGAACCTGATGTTTTAATTTTAACGGAATGCTGGCTCAACCAAGATAAACCTATACCACAACTGACAAATTACACTTCCTTTAAATCTACTTTGCATTTGAACCAGAATGATGGAGTAGTTGCCTATATTAAAAACACGACTAATATCCATGTTAAAGAAATTCAACTAGTCCATGCATCATGTTTACAATTAACTTCAAATAATAATAATATCGTTTTAGGAATATATCGCTCACCATCTAACAACAGTGCCGATAGCTTTATTGAATCTCTTAACTCACATTTGGAAACAATTAAAACCTACAATAATATAATTATAACTGGAGACATAAATATAAATATCATTCCTAAACCTACAGAACAGACTTATGAACGTAATAATAGAATAAGTTATCTAAACATGATTGCTCTTCATGGATTACTTCTAGGACATTCACTACCAACTAGGGAAGATAATTGCTTGGACCATTTTCTTATAAAGTTTGAGAAAACTAAACATTCTGCATTTGTAGCTGTACTCAACACTACTATTACTGATCATTCTATGCTACTTTTACATTTATCTAACATTAATAATGAATCAAATTGCCCAAAAATCAGGACTATTACAGACTTCAATGAAGCAGTTAAGAGCTTAGCTGATAAAAACATTTCCCTACTGCTTTATTGTGATAATCCAGAAATATTAATTGAACTTTTAACAAATAAAATTAAAGAATCACTAGATGAAAATACAAGAACTATACTTATTCCCAATAGCAAACGTGTAATTAAACCATGGATAACTCCAGGAATTCTGCGCTGTATAAGACATAGAAACAAATTACAAAAAAATCTGCGTTCTGACCCCACCGATGAGAACTTGAAAAACATTTACAGAAGATACCGCAATTTTTGCAATAACTTGATCAAAAAACTTAAACGTAACTACGAAAAAGAGCAGTTAGCTAAATCAACTAAGAATTATAAAGCCCTTTGGAAGAATATTAAAAAATTTACGCATATGAATAACTCCAGCAATAAGAATACAGAACTTTTAAGTCTAAAGCCCTGTCCAAATGAATCTGTTAATCATGTAAACAATTATTTTGCTAATATCGGAAAAACACTGGCCGAAGATATTCTTCAAAATAATCCACAACCGCTATCTCCTGAATATGCTACTCCGTCCTATTCCCACTACTCATCTTTTGGCCTCCTTGATACAGATACTGAAGAAGTAAAAGCTATACTCATGAACTTAAAAACGGGTAGTGCTCCAGGTTGGGACAATATTCCAACGGAATTCCTGAAACTTGCCGGTTGTCTTATTACGCCCATTATTACACATTTCGCAAATCTTTGCTTTAGTAAAGGTATTTTTCCTTCTATTTTGAAAAAATCTATAATCACACCTGTGCACAAGGGTGGTAGCGGAGACGATGTCAACAATTATAGACCAATCTCAGTGCTACCAGCTATCTCAAAAATATTGGAAAAATTAATAAATATAAGACTGACTAATTATCTAGACCAACGCAGTATAATATCTGATTCCCAATATGGTTTCAGACGAGGGATATCTACCGAAGATGCTGTCACAGCTCTTAGCTCTTTGATTGTTGAAAGTTTAGATAGTAAAAAGAAATGTCTCGCAGTGTTCCTTGATCTCAAAAAAGCATTTGACACCGTCTCTGTTCCCATTCTTGTGCAAAAATTGGAAGTCATTGGCATAAGAGGGACTTCACTATCCTTATTTCAGAGTTATTTAAATGGGCGCACACAGATGGTTAAGATTGATAAGTACCTTAGTGACGAATTAGATATTCTATATGGCGTTCCACAGGGCAGTGTTCTGGGCCCTACCTTATTTCTGATATACATAAATGAATTGTGTAACATGAATTTGCACAATAGTCAAGTATTTTCGTATGCAGATGATACTGCCATTATTTTTACTGGCAATACTTGGGAAGATGTTCGAAATCATGCTGAAAAGGGGCTCATGAACATTGCCAAGTGGCTTAGTTGTAATCTACTGACGCTTAATACAGCTAAAACAAACTACATGTGCTTTTCCATAAGTGAACGTTCCAAACCGCCGCATAACTTTGAAATGAGGATACATACTTGTGTGCAACGGGGGGCTGATGTGGGCTGTGGCTGTCCGGCATTGAATAAAGTAGAGACCTTTAAATACCTCGGTGTGATGCTAGATCACCGTATGACTTGGTATTCTCATGTAGATCTTGTATCAAACAGAGTAAGGAAACTAATATGGATTTTTAAAAACTTAAGACACATAGCTTCTAAAAAAATATTAAACACTGTTTACTTAACTCTTGTTCAATCTATTATATCTTACTGCATTACTGCCTGGGGCGGGGCAGCCAAAACAAAGTTTCTTGAGCTAGAGAGAGCCCAGCGATCCCTTCTGAAAGTTATGCTTTTTAAACCTTATATATATCCTACTACACACCTTTATTCCGACGCTGGGTTACTTTCAGTAAGGAAGTTATATGTACTAAACATAGTTCTGAGAAAGCATAAATTTTTACCTTTTATACCTCTTCGAAAAAGAAATAGACATGTTGTAGCAAAAACACATAGTACTAGAACTGCTTTTGCTCAAAACCAATACTGCTCACAATCTAACTACCTGTATAATGTGATTAACAGAAAACTTAAAATATATCATCAAAAATTACACGTTTCCAAGGATCTTTTGAAAAAATATTTATTATCTCTAAATTATGATGAAGTTGAATCTCTATTGAAACGCATCCTGTAAAAACTTAAAATAAAATAATATACATATACATATACATAAAATAAAATGGATATACCTACCTACTTACCCTTAATAGTATAAGATTATAATATGGCTTATTAATACTTACGAGTATTTATCACACATAATCGCAGCACGACGATGATACACGCACACGCGATCACACACTACACAAACTTACACACTACACTACACACACACGCACTCACACACACACGCACGCACATACACTACTTTACACTTCATAGTATGCTTGTACATATGCTAATACACAAACAGTATTACAAACTTAATTTACAGCTGCCACTACATTTGTTTACTTTATTAATTTAAATTTCTTTTCCCACTTATTTTTCTGTTATAATTTTGATTGTTTTATGTTGTTTATTTTTATTATTATTGTTAAGGAAGAGCGAAGCCTTCTACTACAGGGGTAACTTAAACTCTTAAAAGAAGGCTTCAACCTTTTATGTGTAAAAATAATGTAGTTATGAAAATAAACAATTTTTAATTTTTTAATTTTTTTTTTTTAATTTAATTATAGCCAACTTTTATCTAATCACATTAAATCTCTCTTGGAACCTCTACACGTTTAACCATTTATTCGTGCAAGTTCCAAATGAGAGTACAAATATATTAAAAGTGTTTCATTAATACCTACTTCTGGATTGTCTCTAACAGTTTCAGAAGCGGGATATGAATCACGTTGCCTTGATTTTGCTTTGCCTTCTGCATATTTGTTTTGTGTATTTTTTTTAAACGTGGGTAATTAGAAATTAATTTTTCTTTTGATCGGTGGCTATGACAAAGTTAATTTGAATGCTAGACGCCACCGAGTTTCTTGCTGGTTCTTCTCGCTAGGTCGTGGCATTCCGAACCAGCGGTAGTTTCGCAGTTGTGAAAATACTCGTATTTTACGTGATAACACTGTTGGATTTTTGTTTATTTTTTTAACATGTTCAAGATTTTACTGTTTGATGAGGTTGAAAGTGAAATACTGTGAGTTGTGTTGTGTTGTTGTGAACGTAAAGAGATCGCTTTACTTTGGAGTTTTTGATTATCGTAAACGTGAAGAATTCGCGTCACTGATGTATGATTTTAGTTGACCAACTGATGTTGTGGATATTTATATATATGTGGTTTTAATTGACGTGAACGAAGGGGTCACGCAACTGATATTGTGAAGGATATATATGGTTTTAGGTTAAGTGATATTGTGAAAGTTAGAGTTAAGTGTTAGGGTTACTGATTGTAAACGCGAAGGCTTCACTTGATTGTTGTGATCTCAGTTCAATAATGTGAAGGTTGCCTGGCCGCTTCACGGGACGTGAAGTTGTCAGGAAAGGCCGAGCTGTTAGCATTATTACTGTTTGTCATTATATCTCATGAAACAGGAAGTATAATATCAGTTAATTTGACTAGTTTCATGTCATTCGCTTTAAAGTGGGGATACGGACGCCATATTGAAAATAGTTAGTATAAATGCGAGTATTTTGACGATGGTAAATCAGTCTCCTGCCGGCAGACTCAGCGATTATTGAATACTTTTGTGTTTAGATCGCATTTTGATTCAGAGCTTAACGATAGCAATCGTGGTCGGATCAAATGTATATTATCTTTAATTATAGCCAACTTTTATCTAATCACATTAAATCTCTCTTGGAACCTCTACACGTTTAACCATTTATTCGTGCAAGTTCCAAATGAGAGTACAAATATATTAAAAGTGTTTCATTAATACCTACTTCTGGATTGTCTCTAACATCCGTTTCCTTACAATATTTATCTAATTTTAGTATTTGTTGTTCAAGTACAGGATACAATTGAAATAATTGATCAAGTTTCAGGCTCATCTTTTCAGAAAATTTAGAGTTCTGAGGTCATCTTTGGACGTTAGAAAATCTCCACTTTGAAAGCCCCCCATTTCGTCAATTTTGGGGGAAAAATTAAAAAAAAAATAGTTTTGGACTCTATTCCTAATTATTTTTAAAATGATATACCGCAACCCTATGTAACTTTATAAAAAATATTTTACTTCGCATTCGCTTCTATGAGAGCCCCCCTGAAATAAAGATTTTTATTATTTTTTAAGCCATATTCGGCGGGAGGCCATTGGTTTACATATTATATTTAAAGCTGAAGTAATTGCGTTCAGTAATTCAGAAGTTATAATGCTCTGACAGACGGACGGAAGGACGGACGGACGGACGGACGGACGGACGGACGGACAAGTGCCAATTCACCCAAGTAGACTCAGAGACCTTCGCTTCGCTCGGTCAATAAAAGACTAAATAAGAGATTAAAAAAAACTTCCGCGAAACTTTCAGCGAAGCGCACTGCCTTGTTTTATGAAACTTTTGAGACAACTTTTAGGACGCCGAAATGAAGGTGTTTACGAGTTTCCAGCTCATTGTATCCGACGTGAAACATCAAATATTTATGACTGGACTATATTGTTTGTCTATATACTTAGCCCGTTTAAAAATCTCCTTCTTTTCTCTTTTGAAATCTTTGATCCTTAGATATCACTATAATTACCTAGTATTCAAATCACGTCAAACCGTTGTTTCTTCTGACGTGAGCAATGGATGAATAATTAACAAACAAACACATCTTCTCATCCATACTAATATTATAAATGCGAAAGTGTGTCTGTCTGTCTGTCTGCTACGCTTTCACGGCCCATCTGTTCAACCGATTTTGATGAAATTTGGTACAGGGTAGATGGTTTCCCGGGGAAGGACATAGGCTACTTTTTATCCCGGAAAATTAAAGAGTTCCCGCGTAAATCAAAAATCTTAATCCACGCGGACGAAGTCGCGGGAATCATCTAGTTTATAATAAACTTGCAGGATTATCATTCATATTATGAAGCAGACTGCCTCGGAAAATCGGTCTTGACATAGACGTCTTAGCCTCATTAGCATAGCAATAGAATGGAAATGTCCATCCAGTATGGCAGCATTTCCATAGCAAATGTCGTCGCTATGGAGCGGGAAATGCCCACGGAAATGCCAACAGCGTTGTAAAAGCTGAGGTTTTCTTGTAATGTAATGTTTTGTATTGTTAAGAAAATGATATCGGTGTAATACTCGGAGGAATAAGGTGTAACATAGCTTTGGTCACCTAACCTAAATAGGTACCCAAGTAAAATAGGTGTTTGTCTGACTGCAATAAATTTTTAGAATAATTTTTTAGAACTAATATTACAAAATATAAATGCGAAATATTGTATGTATGGATGGATGGCATACTACCATCGCTTAAAGCTATATTATTTTAATATTGTTGACGTTCGTGTTTTAGAATTATGATCTTTATTTACGGGACGTCAAGGTACGTGACATAAAATTGTCATCTTGAAATAATACTGCTTTATGCGATGGTAATAGGTCTATTACCATCGCCCTGACAGGGGGTCCCCTGTCAGGGCTCTTTTTACAGTTTTTACACCTCTACAAGTTAGCCCTTCACTGCGATCTCGTTGTAAGATTCAATTGATAATGCAGTCTAAAGATGGTAGTAGGCTAGGTATGTCAGTCATATTAAACCCATATGTACCCAGTTACCCCTAATCGGTTTCCACACGGCTTCGTACCGGAACGCTAAATCGCTTGAAGTCTTTTCCGGTAGGGAGAAAACTAGCTACGCGACCCATGGCCGAAGCATCAGACCAGAGAAAATTCAGAAAATGCTAAATTGACCATACCGGATGGGATTGAAACCAGGATCTTCTATTTATCACAGCGCGCCGTCAAAGTCACCGTTTTAGGAAATTCGGGCCGTCTTAAATATCAGTAGGTTCTTATTATTACTTAAGTAGTTTAAAAATACCGAATAGTGCCATAGTGTGACCCAGCTCGCTTAGATGACATGCGCAAACGTTATCAGTACATTACTTGACCCGCCTATCACCACTACCGACTTGGGTTCCAAGAAGACAACGCGTGTTCCCGTACCAACTTAACTTCAAACTTTGAGTAAAATGAGTTCGAAACTTGATTTAATTTTTACTACACTTGGATTTTTGTGCAAGTGCTAATTTTTTTTATAGTGTATTTTTTCGGGACAAATTAATTCCAAAAAAAAAACTAAAAATGAAGTTGTTAATAGTGATGAAATTAGTGATGTGTCTGGCTGCGAGGAATTTCGTCTGTGGTACGTAACGATTTCGAAATATTTTTGACAACTGAGTAAATAATAAGTGATCAAATTATTATCAGATCTAGGTAATAAGTAGATGGCTAATAAGTAATAAACTATCTACTTATACCCAGTCATTAGCAAGGACATTTTTGCGGGGCTTGCTTTTGAGACTAGACCTATTATCACCGGTCATTTAACATTTTGTCTATAATAATATATAATATGCGAAAGTTTGGATGGACATTTGTTTCTCAATCACGCCAGAACGTCGGAACGGATCTGGATGAAATTTGGCACAGAGATATATTATAGTCTGGAATAACACGTAGGCTACTTTTTGTCCCGCAAAATAAAAAGAGTTGCGGGAACCAAAAAAACCTCAATCATAGATCATATTAACCTCGGTAAAAAGTAGACTCGCCAGGTCCTCAAGTATACGCATGCAAAAAATCACGTCAATCCGTTGCTCCGTTGCGGCATGATTGAAGGACAAACAAACACTTCTGACGACCTCCGTGGCGCAGTGTGTAGCGCTGTTGTCTTAACGTGCGGAGGTCCCGGGTTCGATCCCCGGCAGGGTCAATTTGGAAATTTATGATTTCTGAATTTTCCCTGGTCTGGCCTGGTGGGAGGCTTCGGCCGTGGCTAGTTACCACCCTACCGGCAAAGACGTGCCGCCAAGCGATTTAGCGTTCCGGTACGATGCCGTGTAGAAACGGAATAGGGGTATATGGATTTAATATAACTGCCATGCCCCTGACCTAGGTTAGTCCGCTACCATCTTAGACTGCATCATCACTTACCATCAGGTGAGATCGCAGTCAAGGGCTAACTCGTAGTGGATTAAAAAAAAAACACACTTTTGCATTTATAATATTAGTATGAATTCAGCGGAGTATTCAGAAGTTTAAACTTTAATTCGCAATGTTTCATGTTTTGTCCTCAGAGATACGAGGTAGGTATGCTATATTTGGATGAAAATATAAACACCTATTTATGCGATAGTTGTGTCTGTCGTAGTCTAAATTTACCGCCGCACTCAGAGTCGCTTAGTTCCTAATTATTATCAACCCTTAGTAGACCGTATAGATTACAATAAAATGCTTTAGGTTCTGTGTTGAAAAATCTATTCTAACTTTTAAATTAGGCACGTGTAAATAAGGAGATCATAACATAAAAAATAAAATAAGTTTGGCTTCTGCTTAAGAATTTTCAAATACCTAGCCAATGATTAGGGTTGCGTACTAAAAGGTAGGTTTGCAACCCTTATGGTGCGACTATGTCTGTCCGACCTTTCCATATTTAATTTGATATTTCAAAGAAAATGATAGCTGATTAGCGTAGCATACCAACTTATTTTCACGAAAGTTTTGCGCTCGGTTTCGAACCCGTAATCTTTCGACTAAAATCTGTGCCACTACCATCATCGAGGATCCTCAACCTATTAGTTCAAATCCGCGACCTCTAGATGGATTTTCCCTCAGAGGTCATCCAGTCATCACTCATCACGCCTGTTCTATATGTATCTATCTAATCATTAGGTATTATTTATTTCTATTAATTACTATGTACCTATTTAGATTTTGCCCCCTTATTCCGTGGGACTTCATTGCATTTCTGTATAAGTTATACACCTGAGAATTGAACATGAGTTCGTAATTCGTAACGCAACTATTTACAACTTGTTAAACCTAAAATGACACCGCGTCGGCTCTTCTTACCATAAATGGACAGGAAACTTTGACAGGAAAACATGATTAATGAAATGGGATGATTTATTTAAAGTAAATTGTAAGACCTAGCTCTCTAACTAACTACATATAATCTCTCATCGAGATTTGTTCCGTTTGCCGTGGAGACCCTGCTGGGGCCGTGGAGTCTTAGTGCCAAGAAATTCTTACGAGAAATTTTATTCGGTAAATTGACTCATCTGGTGACAGAAGGGCTGGCTCATTACTTGCGCAAAGGATCAGCCTGGCTGTCCAGCGCGGAGATGCAGCCAGCATTCTTGCCACCATTCCACGTGGGCATGATTTGTATGGTAATTAGGAAAGGTTCTATTGTAATTTGTATTGTTTTCAATTTTAAAGACAACTTGTGTCACTTAATTATGATAATACAAGATGATGCCCGCGACTTCGTCCGCGTTGGTTAAGACTTTTCGATTCCCGCGGGAACATACTTAATTTTCCGGGATAAAAAGTAGCCTATATTATGTCTTTCCCCGGGATACAACTTATCCCTGTTCCAAATTTCATCCAAATCGGTTGAACAGATGGGCCGTGAAAGCGTAGCAGACAGACAGATGGACAGACAGACAGAAATACTTTCACATTTATAATATTAGTACCACCGGTTCGGTACTAGGGTTTAAAAAAAAAATAATAGGATTTAAAAAAAATCGTGAAAAGGTAACAGACAGACGGACTCATCCTTTTATATTATAAATGCGAAAGTGTGTTTGTTTGTTGGTTTATTGGTTTGTCCTTCAATCACGCCGCAACAAAGCAACGGATTGACGTGATTTTTTGCATGTATGTATTTTGTATAGTTGAGGACCTCGAGAGTGACATAGGCCAGCGGGATTTAAAAAAGTTTATTCAACGCGGACGAATTCGCGGGCATCAGCTAGTTAATATATAAGTTGATTCTCATGCATGATATCATGAGGTTTTTTTTTTTATTGTGAGATAGCCAAGCGATTTAGCGTTCCGGTACGATGCCGTGTAGAAACCGAAGGGGTGTGGGTTTAATATAACTGCCATGCCCCTAACAGGTTAGCCCGCTACCATCTTAGACTGCATCATCACTTACCATCAGGTTTGATCGCAGTCAAGGACTAGCTTGTAGTGGATTAAAAAAAAAAAAAAAGGTACTTCACCAATCACCTATTCATACCAAACTCGTACCTATTCATCATGATCTCTTGACTTTCTCTCATTATGTAAAGTCTAAATAATTGCCGTCACAGTAAAAAAACATTTCCTCCTACAAACAACGCTATGGCGTGATCTAATTATGTGGAAGTCTGCGGTAATAATGTACCTACCTACTTGTGCATTTCCTGTATGCACCGTTTGTACCTACTTAAGTATGCTTGTACTGCTTAGAAACGTCGTCGTCAAGCGATAGACGCGGTCCAGACTGCTGTATGTAGGTCTTTTGTTTAGAAACTACATGCCTTAGGCTTAGTTAGTGCGGTTCTCTGCGTTTTGATGTCGTCACTCGTCAGTCTACATAGTGGGAGCCCTGTATGGCTAGCATGCGCACTACGAGTAAAATTATGTCTACCAGTTATCTCTCTCTGAAGCTAACATGGTTAGCTTGTCTCGGTACGTCAAAAGTAGAGATAAAAGTAATATTTCTTATCTGTGGTATTTTTGTCTACGAACCTTTACATGTCGACTATATTTTTCTTGTAATATACCGCATTTTGTGCATGTTAGGGTAAATGAAAAATTTGCCGGCCGGCAACGACAACATCTCTCTCTCTCGTCGCGAGATAATCTCGTTGTGCGCATGCTAAGCACACAGGGGGTCTAAAAAGCAGAAAATTCTAAAATAAACTGGTCCTGCGCCTGACAAACAGTTCGACACAACACCCTAATTATCGATTTTCGAAGTTTTTCCAATATTTGTGCTGTGAGACTTTTCTTAGAAGCTTGATTTCTTAATAGCTTCAAGGGACTGTACTTAGACCTTTGTAGGTATTTGATATTAATTTCAACGCGTTCCTGAGAAAAATGTGGCTGATACACAAACAAAGCTACGTCTGTCTGTGTTATCTGTGTCTTGTATTAATATCAAGGAACCCTTATATAATCACTTCGTTGTTGTACCGACAACGAAGTGATTATATAAGGGTTCCTTTTATCCTTTTGAGGTACGGAATCCTAAAAACATGCATCTATGATTTTGAAACCCCTACCATAACCATTGGATTGGTCGATGGTTCGACCGCGAACCCTAGTATGGGTTTAGTGAGTGTATTGAATTTCCTAGATAAGATTAAGTACATTACTAGTCACATTCTTTGAAGCAAGGTGTCGAATTACACTGACGAGAAGGATTAGGACGGTGACACGTTATCGCAAACTTGAACTGCAAAACTGGGTGGTCTCAGACCACCCAGGTCATGTTTGGAATAATTCTATTCAATTATAACTATTTGGAACTAACTTGTAAGTTGTAACCTAATTTCGAAAATTTGGGCCTTTTTTCTTGTTTGCATCCATAATAAGTATGTTTGGGTTGGTATCCATATTGACTAGCCATACCTTTTTTGTTGACGGGGGAGAAATCTTTTTAAGATACCCCACCACGCTTTTTATCCACTACAAGTTAGCCCTTGACTGCGTTCTCACCTGAAGCTCTTACATTTTGATGAATGAAGTGTCAAATGATTCGTTATTAAATGGTCCTGGTGACGTAGACTACATACCTACATTTTAAACGAAATAAATCGATATGACGGAGTAATTATACATCCAAAAAAGTGAAGCTTCGGATTTTTTTTCCGTATTCTTTTTGCAAAAATCCTCAATTCACGCTGACGAAATCGCAGGCATCGCAGCTAGTTGTGCCTACAACAATTACACTTTTAACTACACTTCTTACATAGTACAAACTTCCTGTTGTCCGCCATTAAATATCCGTACATGTGAAAACAACTAATTACAATAATTAGATATCATAAACAACGTTGAAATAGCCCAACCACAGTCTAAGGAGAAACGTTCTTTCCTACCAGTCGTCCGACGGATTTACATGGGGACGTGTGACGGAGGAAACTGGCAGGACATTTTCAATACAAAATTCTGTCATATTGGGTAGAAGCAGGCGTCACTTTGCGGGAGTCCATGATAATGAAAGAACTGGAAGTTTAATTCGCTCTAATCCGCCACAGTAGGTAAATTTGTGTGGTACAGTGTGTGTTATCTTGCACTTGTAGCTTGCGATATTCACCTCACCACACAAATCTTGCAAATTGCAAGATTAGTGAAACATGCGTTGTACCACATATATTTACCTATTGTGGCGGATTATAGCGAATTAAACTTCCAGTTCTTTCATTACAAAATTCTGTCACTATAATACTTCTCTCAACTATATGCCGTAGGTAGTACAACTTAGGTGGTTCAACTGTCATGTTAGCCGAGTCTGTCATTTGCATGTGCGTAGACCCACTGTATGAAAATATACTGACGCTGTGGCCCAATTCCGCATCGATAGTAGCTATCAATATGTTTACGCCGGCAGATAATCTTGATGACCTCCCAGCTCTCATATTATGTGGGTACAATCATGATGATGCACAGGCCGATTCGATACCGGGATAAACAACATATCTATTGTCTACCTACTAACAAAGTAATAAAAAAAGAAATTAACGTAATATCTACAGTAGAATCTCGATTATCCGAACATCGATTATCCGAATATTCGATTATCCAGACTCATTCTTCACGGCTCTAATTACCGACTTATTAGAAATGATTTGACGTAATGATTTGCCTAAACGACATAATAATATGTCCCTTTCTATAATAAAAAGCTCTTAAAATTTAATTTGACCGAGCGAAGCGAAGGTCTCTGAGTCTACTTGAGTGAATTTGCATTAGTCCGTCCGTCCGTCCGTCTGTCAGAGCCTTATAAATTCTGAATTACTGAACGTAATTACTTCAGATTTAAATATAATATGTAAACCGATGGCCTCCAGCCGAATATGGCTTAAAAAGTTTTAACAATCTTTATTTCAGGGGGCTCTCATAGAAGCGAATGCGAAGTAAAATATTTTTTATAGCGTTACATAGGGTTGCGGTATATCATTTTAAAGATAGTTAGGAATAGAGTCCAAAAATATATTTTTTAAAATTTTCCCCTAAAATTGACGAAATGGGGGGCTTTCAAAGTGGAGATTTTCTAACGTCCAAAGTTGACCTCAGAACTCTAAATTTTCTGAAAGGCTGAGCCTGAAACTTGATCAATTATTTGAATTATATCCTGAACTTGAACAACAAATACTAAAATTAGATAAATATTATAAGGAAACGAAATTATGTAATTTTTAATGAGCTTCTGTATTTTTAACTGAATTTCACAATTATGTCAATAGATGGCGCCGCGAGGTCTCAGTTCGGGGCGAACCACTAGTTATTGTTTGATTTGACTTTAAAATCTTGACTTTAAAACTTTGAATAGTTACCCCTGGTTTTATTTGATTCGGATAATCGGGATTATACTGTACCTACTTACTTTTTCATAGTAATAAAATAAATAAATATAAGATTTCAAATAACAAAACTAAACTATACCTAAAAACCGTATTCTATAGTTTGCGCGCGATTTAAATGCAGAGTAATGTATGGTGATTGGTGTCACATACATTTACTCTGCATTCAACTCGCGCGCGTTAATTGTACTTACATGGTTTCTACACCAGCTGAACTGATTTGAGTGCCTTGTTGGTTTAGTGCAGCTGGTTAGCATGTTTGACTGCGGCCGACGAGGTCCCAGGTTCGAGTCGGTTCGGGCCATATTATGAATTGGGTTTTCTGACGAGAACTTCTCAGTACTAGCCCGGAGTTAGGAAAACAAGTCGTGAATATTTGGATTTTGTGGTTTTCATCTAAACTCGTACTAATATATTATATATACAAATGCGAAAGTGTATGTCTTTATGTCTGTCAGTCTGCTACGCTTTGACGGACCATCTTTTTAACCAATTTTGATGTTGGTATAGAGGTAGGTTACAATCTGGGGAAGGTATACCTGGGGTGTGACATAGGTTACTTTTTATCCCGGAAAATTAATTTCCCCCGGGAATAAAAAATCCAAGTCACAAACATCATCAAGTAGGGATATATTAAAAGGAAAAGGAGGGCTGGAGGAGACTGACTGACAGTCTGCTCCATCGACAAAAGTACGGTAGGTAGTTAGAAACTCAAGCTTGATCATGCTACTTAATCCTTTTACTCGGTATTGGACAGATTCTCGACTCGTCTCGACTATCCGGACTCTTCTCAAATCGACTTTACTAAGTAATTAACGTACGTTTCGAGCAAAAAATAAATGGTCACATTAAGTACCTACTATTATACCGCGTTACCTGTTTTGTGTTATACTTGGGAATCCGGAATCTAGCTCATTATAGTGTATTGGATAATTTTGGCTCACCTACGGCGACAAGAATACACTTTATTATGAGGAACAGCCGATAATCTTAACAAGTGTCTCTTCCCTCCTACATCCACATTTTTATACCTATTTTTATACTAGGTAGACCGTAGATTGCATGTATGTGAGGATGCAATCTTTTCCCATTGAAAATGGTTATCAGATGCAAATCGCCTGAGACGTATTTTTGGCCATAGCTCCGAGGATTTTGGGAGGATCGAAATGGGAATAGTACCAAATTTAAGTTGAGGAATTTATCGAGACACGTGTGAGCGTTTGAACTTTGAAAATCGGCTAGTAACTTTTATTGGAATTTTGAAAAATGTAATGTGTTTTTGGGGGGTGTTTTTTTACTAAATTGTAAATATTTAAAAAAACTGACTTTAGAAAAATTTAAAAAAGGGTATTAGTTTAGCTGCAAAATGGTTTATAATTGTGATGTGGTCCCTTTAGATTTGGAATTGTAAAAAAACGGGTATTTCCGTATATAAAAAGTGATGTAGCTTCTATGATTATTGACAGATCGTCGGTCTAAGATCGATTAATGGTGTTTAAAGATACGGATGCAGGCGAGAAGTCTTTTCCGTAGATTTTTGTACACATTTTCAATGCTCCGATTCTTGCGGGGACTGCGAAATCTGTGAATTTTTCTCAACAATTACCTACCTACCTTACCTATTTATTATAACTTCATGCAGTAAAGTAAAGGTAGTGACCTGATTACAACATAATATAATGCTTTCTGTACACATCTAATAAAGTATGCCCAAAGTTGTAACAGCTGTATTTCATTAGGGCTACTATATCCCAGCACTTTAGGCATTTGTCGCTCACTCAGACCCGCGCTACGATACCTACCGATCATTGCCGTGAGTCGCGCAGTTCAAATGAACTCCGTGACCCTATCATAAATATTTGCGTCACAGTATGAACTGTTACAGTTGGACTATTTACATTATAATTCGCTTCACGAAATACATGTTGGAAGTTGCGTTTTTACCTATATTTTGATTTAGACTATACAAAATGAAATTCAGGGTATAATCTACTCGTATCTATATTGCAAATTTCAGCCAACTTACATTCCAAATTTCAAAATAAGAGTAAAAATATTAAAACTTTCCCATTTTAATTGTCATCCCCAATTTTATTAAATAAATACTAAAAGGGAATAAAAATAAATAATTACTAAAAGGGGATTTTCCAACACAATTTCTATAGATCTTTATAATCTCTTTATAATTTAAAGCCGATAGACCTACTGACAGATTTTTTTGCATCAAGCATTTTTAAATTTATTAGCTGTCAATATCGTGTATACAGTGGTCAGGGACGGACTAAGTCCATTGGGAGCCCGGGGCGGCAATCTCAGTGGGGGTTGCTGTATTGTAAATACATTGGTGAAAATCTCTTTTGTTACTGATTCACTAATTTACTTTTACCCGACACTTTTTTGGTATGCAACAATACTATAACTAAACTAACTAACTATACTAATATAGAGTTCGTTTTTTTAATTTGTGCTAAGAAAATTTTAATTAAGTTTCTTAAAATAAAATACACACATTTTTATTTGGTTTTTAAATGAACAAACTTAAACCACTGAAAAGTGCCTACATACTTATAAAATTATTATTACAAAAACAATCAAAATTCATCGTAAAAAATCACGCGTGAGCTTGGACCTGGTTGCTGCAAATCTGGTTGCAAATCAGAGGGTGTACTAGATGAATGTTTTTTAGGCTGCACGTTTTCTATATCTTCCTGGTCTCGTATAGGCCATGCCACGTTCATATCAACTATCTATAATTTCAGGCAGAAGGTATTTTAAATAAAATTGTAATATCTTTGGCTCCATGTTCTTAAACCAGAAAGTATCATCTTTATCGATGTACTCTGTATATAAAGGCTCATTTTCGCCTGCCCAGATTCCAAGCAGACACACTTTTCCTGTAACAACAAAAATATTTTTAGGTACGTTTCTAGGTTTGATAAAATTCACAGAGTAGGTATTTGTTACCGAATGAAAAAAAATATTGACAAAAGCTCTTAAACCACCTTAAACTCTAACTGCATCTACAGATTCACTGTTTGAAATTATATAAAGGTGAAATAATATTACGGTGAGGTGGTGAACTTGAATATAATTTGATTACAGGGTGAGTTACTGGAGGCCCCACTTTAAAAAAAATTAAGCAAATTGAATTTAGTATTTCAAAGAAATGCGAGTGAAGCTAGCACAAATATTTTATTTTTTAGTGAATAATTAAATTACGAGCACAATATAATGTAAATTTTATAAGCCTTGAAAATATAATTATTATAGGTTCGATATATTAGGTATAGATTAGGTATATAAGGTTCTTGGGGAACTCTACACCAAGGGTCCGGCCACCGGTGTGCCCTATCGCCCTTAGTCCGCTACTGTCTCACTTTCTCACGTATCAAACAAAATATAATCTGTATGGAAACTACTCACATGTCATCTTTTTCAAGCGGTGTGTCGTCTCTCTTTTTTGATGCAAAACGATTTCCTTTAAGAGGGATATTTGAACTGAAATAAAAATTTAAAGAATTATTATTTTGATAGTACAAAATCGCTAACAGAGTCTCGTTGGTATTATGGTAACTACTATCTTCGACTGCAGGTCTCGGGTTTATCCCCGGGTTTGGGCTCCTTAATATTATTTGTATTTTTCTAAAAACTAATTAGTAGGTAGGTGAGGTATTTCTATTTAGTATGAACCAAACTAGGGGTTGGAAGTTCAGAAATATCTCCCGCGCAGTTGGTAAATTTCTATTGACCGCCATGGCCAAAATAAAGTCGAGATTTAGGATAGGATATTATTATATTATCATGTATTCATGAGAAACTCAGTATAGCCAAACAAAAAAAACCTCGTCTACCTTACTGACTGTATAGAGGTATAAACTGTGGTTACGCGTGATGGTATTTGCACGTGGCGGAATTTACTCTACCTATCATAATTTTCTTAGTTCGTATCAGATTTTCTTCGGAGCTTTTGAGGACTAGGTATTTTGATAAACTCAAGAAACACTTACCATATATTTTTTTTATTTCTCCTTCGCTTCCTGTCAGATAGTTTTTTTTTCCGGCACTTTTATTTCCCATTTTAAATAAAAATCACAAGCAAAGAAACACTATATTTACAGGCTAACTAAAACTATTTTAATTTTATCACTAAATGTAGCAAAAGAATTTATTTACAAATAATTAAAAAATAAATAATTTTAGCGCGAAAGGAGCGTGATTCGTGAAAACTTGCGCAGGTCCTTCTCGTATAGAGGCTCGTGAGCCACTGAGTACATCGCTTATTCGATGCGTTAGATCATTTTATGACTTCTGTTAGGCGAAATTTTGCAGCAATTTTTTTATTTAAAATCTGTCTGTACAGTGAATAGGTAATACAATGAGCTTAATTTACGTATAATTTTTATGAAATTTAGTCTAAAGCTTTGGAAATGCCATTAGAAAAATGAACAAAAACAACCTGTTTTCAAAAATTTTTATGATCGAGGCAAGTTTAACTTATCGTGTTTTCATGAGTACATTAAAGAGATAAGGCATGTATCTTTAATATGTATTTTTAACAGTGAAAAAAAACTACTTTTTCATGACTTTGAATTGGTTTGAAAAGTGGCGTAGTCGCTAAAAACCGGGATAATGGGCCGTTAGGTACGACGTATTGATGACCTCCGTGGCGAAGTGGTGAGGCGCTGTTGAGTATTTTACTAGCGGAAGGCTCATGGTTTGATGCCCGGCAGGGTCAATTTGGAATGGAATGATTAAATAAAATGCCAATTACTATAGCTGATGCCTGCAACTTCGTCCGCGATTTGATTTTTTGGATTCCCGCGGAACTCATTAATTTTCCGGTATAAAAAGAAGCCTGTCACTCTCCAGGTCCTCAACTATACCTATGTCGAAAATCCCGTCGGTCCGTTGCTCCGTTGCGGCGTGATCGAAGGATAAACCAACAAACAACCACAGTTTCGCACTTATGATATTATGATATTATGATTCATGGTGGCTAGAATGCTGGATCACTGGATACAGTTCCAGACTGGACAGTCAAGCTTTTGCCTTAGACGTTTTTTTTTGTTTTTTTTATCTTCTACAAGCTAGCCCTTGACTACGATCTCACCTGATGGTAAGTGATGATGCAGTCTAAGATGGTAGCGGGCTAACCTGTTAGGGGCATGGCAGTTATATTAAACCCATACCCCTTCGGTTTCTACGTGATACGTGATGTGATTGTCTAATCTTCACTGCAACTTTCACATCCGCAGGCCTATCGTCAGATGAACCGGAACTTTTGACAGAGACATGCTGCAGACACGGGGAAAGCTTCGCAATAGCTTCCACCACCACGTCCTGTTCCAGCATGGACGTACCGGACGACATAGAGCCGGAACAGACGGAAATATGTCTCTCTGAGGGGAAGAGCTGCTGCAAGAAGCAGATGAAGTAAGTATTTATGGGTCTTCTTGGGACAGGTAATTTTTTTGTTCACTATAAGTTAGCCGTTGACTGCGATCTCACCTGATTGTAAGTGATGATGCAGTCTAAGATGGTAGCGGGCATCTTAGACTGCATCATCACTGCAATCTGTTAGCGATATGGCTATTATAATTAACCCATGAGTTTCGTTTAAGCGAAATTCAGGCTTATGATGGTTAGGTGGCGAATGCTTAGAAGTCGGTGGGGGGAGCCAGGGGATCCTCCTCTCTCCTCCACCCTCCCTTCTTCCTCCCCTTGCCCTCCCCCCGCACATTTACTAAAGAACAACCGAGCATTTTTTGTAATAGCAAATATGTATTACTTCCTCCTAGGACAAGTCTAATAACAACAATAACAGGGGCCCAGCCTAGGTGGGTTACCCTGGTCATACATAATTCCCTCACACCATTCTTCACACAATTAGGTAGAGATTTGGGAAAACTAGCCTCAAAATGTTGAGATTTCAAAAATTAATTTCTCGAAAAAACTATTTTCGATTCGACGGAAAATATTTTGGCGTCACGTTTACGGCTTTCTTTCTTTCTTTGGAGCTTTCTGTAAAAAAAAATGTATTTTAATGTTTTGAAGAGAGTATTTTGAGTGATATGTCTTTATTTTTGAGGCAGAAAGAAGAATGCGCAACGGGCATGAAGCTGGCACTCCTCAAACGATGCATGTCACCTACCAGCGAGATTGGAAAGGTAAAGAACATTAAAAAGTCATTGGTAAGATCATTGACTAAATTCTATACATATAGGTAGAGATGCTGAGCAATTTGGTGGATATTATTCCCTACATAATAATATCCACCAAGTTGTTTCATGACTTACGGGATACTAGATTTAGATACAGTACACGTTGATTTTCATGCCATGAATTATTTGACAATACTGAAAAAAATGCGAAAGTGTCTTAGCTGAAAGAAAAAAGAGCATTTATTTTCCAGTTTTGCCACACATTTGCTTACCTCAAGGGTATGCTACGTCTATCTGTATGTCTGTCTATCTGTCCGTCTGTCTGTCTGCTACGCTTTATGATCCATATTTTCAAGGAAGGGCATTCATCATAATTCATTGTTAAAAAATATGCTACAAATATTATCTTAATGTTAATACTTAGAATGCCGAGCGGTAAAATACGAACTGTAAATCCTTCTTGTTTAATGCGACATACGGTACCCACGGGCCACGATACAGGATTACCTAGTGTGGACTGTAGGTACCATTGGACATTAGAAAAATTACCTAAGTTGTATTTTTTTAAATAAACATTTTTATTTTTTATTTTTCAACCGTTGTTTGATGTTTGGTATAGAGATTAGAGATAGTTTACTATTACCTATCCCGGAAAATTCAAATAGTTTCACTGAGGATATTTAAAACCTAAATATATGTGGACAAAATCACAAGCATCATCCAGTGCTTCATAATGCTGTATGTTTTGCAGATGTGCTGCGACGAGTGTACGTTTGGGAGGATATCCGGCGAATCCGAAGGTGCAGGGGGCTGCGGAAGTCCCTCAGAGGAGTACTACAGCCCCGATAGTGCGCTTAGGCAGAACGCTTACTATCAGTGTTGTATGGTACAATAATAGTATTATATTAAGTTAAACAATAATATTAATTAGGTACATGAAAAAAAATGGCTAAATTTATTTTGAACAATATAAACACGGACTCACATAATACTATAGGTAGTTAGGTACATCCAATCATCCTCTTGTTCTTTTCTCTAGTCTCAACTGTCAAAGTTGTTTTCTCTGTGAACGTTATGTAGGTACTTAGCGATAAAATCATAGAGTCAAAAATTCTTGCTCTATGGATAAAACCGTGTAATCTGTTATTTTTTGTTTGTGCTATAGCTATAGAGTTTATAGGTACATAAACATAATATACAACACCGACCAGAAAACTGACTATGACTATGACTATGACTAAAGATATACAATACTAACTGATGCCCGCGACTTCATCCGCGCGATTTAAGTTTTTTTGATTCCTCCTTCATTTTCGGGGATAAAAAGTAGCCTATGACACTGTCAGCTATACTCATGCCAAAAAACCTCGATCCGTTGCTCCGTTGCGGCGTGATTGAAGGACAAACCAACAAACAAACACACTTTCACATTTATAATATTCGTATGAAGTATGATTTTCAATAATTGCAGGGATATTACTTTTAGCAAACGTTGCTGTAAAAAACTAAAAAAACAGTCATAATTAGGTCTCACTGAAGACAATTGAAAATAATAAAACCAAACTGTAATTTTTAGAATAATTACTTACCTATTCTATACGACCAAACAACAAAACAACTTTAAAAAAAGATAAATGCATATTAATTGTCCCTTTGATTATTCATCATGTTTTTCAGGATGCTGTGGAAGTAGAAACAACAACAAAAAAGAAACCCGAAACAACAACGACAGAGAAGCCGAAAGAGAAATGTAAGGAGAACTCATGTGACCACATTTGTACCGACGAAGATGGCAAGGTGCAATGCCAGTGCCGGGATGGTTTTAGACTGCAGGCGGATAGAAAGTCTTGTAAAGGTATATTGGTCTAAAAATAAAAAAAAAGGTCTAGAAAGGAGAAGGAGAGGAATTCGTGCTGACAACTATTTTCAAATCCGCATGTGTTGTAGGGTCTATATCTAACTAAATGATTCTTGATTAAAGTTTGAATGATATTCCAGATATCAATGAATGTGCTGAGTCCTTGGATGACCTCTGCACAAAGGAGGGCACAGTTTGTCACAACACAGATGGTTCGTACAAATGTGTTCCACTCAAAAAGAGGGACGTCAGTCTAAGCTGCCCACCTGGGTTCAAACGGAACGTGGTAAATCAAGTCTGTGATGGTAAGAACATCAATAATTATCCTAAAACGTTATTTTAGATGAATCCCACGAACGAGTGTTTTCATCATCAACAGGAGTGGTGCAAATAGTACTAGGCCTTCATATAATTAGAGGAGATAACGTAACAATAGTGGGGCAAATCGATGAATCAATAGACAGCAGACTAGGCCTGACTAACATAAGAGCTGAACCGTTAGGACCCATTGTACATTGATGTAAATAATAATATTATACATATTATAAAACCATTTAGTAATAAATAAATTATTCCTAAAACTACTGAAGCAACTCTAGATAGATGAGATGTCGAAATAAGTTCTATATATAAGTAACTTATATAGGTACTTCCACGGACTCGTATGAAGCGATTTGCTTCCTCGTTCCTAATTCGAATCCCTAGGATATGGAATGACCTTCCGGCTTCCGTTTTCCCCTATTCTTTTTATATAGGTACCTTCAAATCAAGAGTGAATACTGAATATCTAGGCATTTTCGAAGCAAGCGCGCTCCAGCTTAGATAAGCAATAGGAAAGATAAATTTTAATTTTTAATACATTAAACAAACACCAAATTTATATAAGGGATGAAAAATCAAGACGAATAAGCTAATTGTTACCTTTACTTAAAAATATAGGTACTAATTTTTTATATTTTCCTAGTGAAACTTCTTTAGAATCGTTGTGATTTGAAAATTCGATGAAACTAAAAAGCTACACTAAAAAGAGACAAACATATTCATAAAATGATTAAGCCTGCGAGAGATATGAATGAGATAGAATACAAGTTATATTAATTTCATTCTCTCGTAGGCTACTTTTTTTTGAAGTTTCACTTCTGCCGTGTGTGAATTGCACACACACACACACACACACTTTTTTATTTTATGGTTAAACCTTTTTTTAATCATACAAAAAATATACAAAGAATAAACTTTCAGCCGTTAGATGTACTGAATAAATTAATTTCAAAAATGAGCAAAATAAACAAGTATAAAGCTAATTTTGCTTTGCTACTTTTATTTTTGAAATAACCCATATTTTTTCAGATATCAACGAATGCCGTTCACCAAGACCTCCATGTCCGAAGTATCTTTGTGAGAACACGATAGGTGGTTACAAATGTGGTGGAAAACCTGGCAAGCCGTATACTGAGGACACTGGAGCAACTACCACGGAGTCTGGAATCACTATCCCGACTGTGAGGAATGATATATGTCCACCCGGGTTCAGAGCTGGGCCGGATGATGAATGCCTTGGTAATTTATTTATTTAGATATCTTTTGACGACCTCCGTGGCGCAGTGTGTAGCGCTGTTGCCTTAACGTGCGGAGGTCCCGGGTTCGATCCCCGGCAGGGTCAATTTAGGAATTTATAATTTCTGAATTTTCCCTGGTCTGGCTGGTGGGAGGCTTCGGCCGTGGCTAGTTACCACCCTACCGACAAAGACGTGCCGCCAAGCGATTTAGCGTTCCGGTACGATGCCGTGTAGAAACCGAAGGGGTGTGGGTTTAATATAACTGCCATGCCCCTAACAGGTTAGCCCGCTACCATCTTAGACTGCATCATCAGGTACCATCAGGTGTGATCGCAGTCAAGGGCTAGCTTGTAGTGGATTTAAAAAAAAAAAAAAATCTTTATTGCACGCATAAATGTACAGGGATACAGTTAAAAGAAGTAGTAAATAAAATCAAATAATTTATTTGCATAGATTGCGTAGATACATTGGTGTTTAGTGATATTAGTAGGAATTACAATCTGCCGTGTATTGGCATGCAAAACGTATAATAATAATAAATACTTATTCTAATCATCATACATCTTATAAAATCCATCAACTATCATAGAAATATGCAAAGGCAGTCTTATTGCTAAAGCTATTTCTTACAGACAATCTTTGGTCAAAGGATTAATAGACTGGGTCTTGCAGTAGGTATTTAAACTTCTAGTCCCTTCATTATCATGGACTTCCGCAAAGTACCGCCTGCTTCTATTCAATATTAATAAAAACTTAACAATTTGGGCCATTAAATTGTCGATGACACAATCTCTCATCGCTGAATCTCTGAATCTCCACAGACATCGACGAGTGTGAGGAGCGTCTGGACGACTGCCAGCGTCTCTCGCAGCACTGTATCAACACGCACGGCAATTATTTTTGCCAGGACCACGTCTCTAAGAGATGTGCGCCCGGCTTCAAGGTCAATGTTGGCACTGGCATCTGTGAAGGTATCATTTATTTGATCTTGTATGAATTCATATTTACAATGATAATTAAAATATTCTTAATTACATATCAAAAATTGCGGAACCGGTAGGATTTGAACCTGCGTCTCTCTGGGAATCGCGCCCGGAACGCCTTTGACCGCTAGGCCTGGCCATGGCCCACGGTTCATTTACCATACCTACCTACGTAGTGTCAGAAACACTATACTAAAAATTTCAAAAATTAATTATTAAAATATTGTCCAAATGGTCGTTGATATTGTGTTATGATGCTATCTCGTTGGTCTAATGGTTAGTATGTTCAACTGCGCCCTGCGGTCGACGAGTTCCCGGGTTTGAGTAACGGGTCCGGCCATAATTGGGTTTTTCTGACTAGAAATTCCAGTACTAGACCGGAGTTAGGAAGTTGGCGGTGTTTCACCCCCGTGCCTCGGAGAGCACATCAAGCATTCGGTCCCGGTTATTATCACTAACATGATAATAGTCGTTAAAGCCCGCCAACACGCATTAAGTAATTGGATCAGCGTTGTGGGTCTCTAAGCTCTAATTCCGTCTCCTATGAGAGTAGAAGCTTGTGCCCAGCTGTGGGACTGTAGTGGTGGTGGTGGGTCAGTATCTATCATATTCAAATCCACATCCTAATTCTAAACCAAAGTAATTGAATCCTTCAAGGTAGGTAGGTAGGTAAGCGTTACAAAAATTAACAAATTGGAAACTTTAGCACAGTTAAGTTACTATTTAGGTAAAAGATGCATCTAAAAATGCTAAGAAATTCCATCTTAGATAAACCTAATTAATAGCTTTACCACTTTAGATGTTGTTTTTGCAGATATCGACGAGTGTGAAGAGAGTTCAGAGGTGTGCAAGCGGAACGAGGTGTGCATAAATCTGCCGGGAGCCTACAACTGCAAGTCCAAGATAAGCACTTTGCCAAAGTAATGTACCGTGAATGTACCTATCAGTATTACCAGGCATAAAGTCCAAAGAAATTACACACTTTCACAAGGACTCTTAAATTGAGTTACTTTGTAATTTTTTTTAATATAGTATAGTATATCAATTATTATTAATTAGTGTGTAGTGTATCAATAAGCTGTTGTAAATACTGAACGATAATCTCCAATACAATGAATGTAGAACTATTGCTAAAATTGAACACTACATAATAAAGCTTCGATAACATAAAAAGCGTTTTAACAAACATGATTGTCGAAAATGAAGGCATTAAATATTAGAAGATTCTAGGTTTAAGATTATTGCTAGATTGTCCTGCAGTATTATAATTTATTATTAATCATACATTACTTAAACAATTTATGTTGTAGATTAACATCAAAGAAGTGTCAAGAAGGAACTAGAGTTCGACCAGGAGGTACCATTTGTGAAGGTAAATAATAATAATATACTTAATATAATAATAATAAAAGTTTTTATTAAAGGCAATGGCCCAGTATATAATATATATACTTATACAAATAATACAAATATACAGTAAGTAATTAAAAATAGAATACAATAAAATAAAAACAACTTTCTGTATTAAAGTAATACAGCGAAGCATAAAAATAATCTCTGTGAGATGAAAACTTAAAGAAATAAAAATCAGTAACCTATATTTCAGACATCGACGAGTGCCGCGAAGGTAGTCACTTATGCGATCAGTTCCAAAACTGTATCAACACATACGGTGGGCACGAGTGTCGGTGTAAAAATGGATTTGAACTGGACTCTACATCCGGATCCTGCGTAGGTCAGTATTTTTTAAACTTTACTTCGCTTTCAATATTATAGGGCTCTGATGAATGCAAAAATTGTCATCGTCAATGGCAAAATCTCAAAGATTATTAATTTAATTATTATTTGATATTATAGTTTTTAAATCATTATTCGTTATACTGTTTGCAACATCTTCTAATATTAGTAGGTAACCCGTTGTCCTAGGGGAGCGACAGAAGCGACGCCGCCCGACGCGACACGATGCGACGCCATAGAAAATAACAGACGTCGCGTAGATACGTCTGTTAATTTTCACGTCGCTTATGTCGCTCACATAAGATAATCGTTCTTCCCGTTCCCAGACGTGGACGAATGCGCCATGAAACTTGACAACTGTCATTCTGGACTGCAGTGCCTCAACGTGCTGGGCTCCTTCACCTGCACCAGACGCTCCAGCTCCACATCCACCACCACTGTGCTGCCCGAATACGAATACGAATACTATGACTCTGGGTATGGCTCTATTGTTTCCACTACATGGAGCTGGACAGCTGTCAGGCTGGGCTGCAGTGCCTCAACGTGCTGGGCTCCTTCACCTGCACCAGACGCTCCAGCTCCACATCCACCACCACTGTGCTGCCCGAATACGAATACGAATACTATGACTCTGGGTATGGCTCTATTGTTTCCACTACATGGAGCTGGACAGCTGTCAGGCTGGGCTGCAGTGCCTCAACGTGCTGGGCTCCTTCACCTGCACCAGACGCTCCAGCTCCACATCCACCACCACTGTGCTGCCCGAATACGAATACGAATACTATGACTCTGGGTATGGCTCTATTGTTTCCACTACATGGAGCTGGACAGCTGTCAGGCTGGGCTGCAGTGCCTTAACGTGCTGGGCTCCTTCACCTGCACCAGACGCTCCAGCTCCACATCCACCACCACTGTGCTGCCCGAATACGAATACGAATACTATGACTCTGGGTATGGCTCTATTGTTTCCACTACATGGAGCTGGACAGCTGTCAGGCTGGGCTGCAGTGCCTTAACGTGCTGGGCTCCTTCACCTGCACCAGACGCTCCAGCTCCACATCCACCACCACTGTGCTACCCCATTATTATAGTGTTATAATTAACTTTTCCTTTTTGCAAGCAAGATAAAGGAATTTATAATTTAGCTGAAATCTTACAATATTTTAGGGAAGATGACAACACAGTCGTGCCAGAGCCACAAACTACATCATCAACAACTACGACTTCAACAACAACAACACCACGACCAACGACAACCAGCCCAACAACAACAACAACAACAACAACAACAACTCCTAGACCTGTCCAGCCTCCTAGAAGATACCCTCACTTCAGACCGACTACCTCAACTACTACTACTACTACGATGACGCCAGCACCTTCTAGAAGACCACTGCCAGACTATTATCCAAGAAGACCAGTAACAGGTACTTTCATAATTTAATAACTGGCTAGCTAATGCCCGCGACTTTGTCCGCGTGGATGATTGAGGTTTTTGGTTCCCGCGGGATCTGTCTAACTTACCGGGATAAAAAGCCTATAAATATAACAAACATTCGTCCATCCATTCATCCATCCAAACTTTCGCGTTTATAATATTAGTATAGTATACTAGGTGATGCCCGCGACTTCGTCCGCTTGAACTAAGTTATTAAACCTACGGGAACTCTTTGAATTTCCAGTTTTCCAGGTTTCCAGTTTTTTTCGTAAACTCAATTATCCGTCACCGGAAAGTCGGTGCTTCCCAAATTTCGTCAAAATTAAACTGATGGATAATTTAAGTTGGGTCAAAAAAAAGGCATGAATACCTATCATGTATGAACGTCCGTCATACTTCTAGTGATATGCAAGAAAACTGGTATAACCGGTAAATAAAGATATAGACGAGACGAATGGCATATAGTTGTGACAACGCATATCAGTCGATTGCAAATGTTAAGCAACTTTGACCCAAGTCGGTAACTGGATGGGTGACTGAATTTCGAGGTTTATTTGGCCTTTTCGTTTCCTATATCAATTTAATTTATAATAATTTATTCTAAAGTATTTTTTTACAGAAGTGACAACTACAACAGATTCTAATAGTGTGAATAGAGGAATGGAACCCGGCACTGGAATTGATTTCAATCTAAATGAGGTGCACTGTTTGAATGGATACGAGAGAAATGAAGTCGGGGAGTGTGTCGGTAAGTTTCCGAGGTTATATTAATACTATAGCTGATGCCCGCAACTTCGTCCGCGTGGAACAAGTTTTTTTATTCCCGCGGGAACTCCTCGATTTTCCGGTACAAAAAGTAGCCTATGTCACTCCAGGTGCTATGCCACCCATGCTAAAAATTACGTCGATCCGTTGCTCTAATGCGGCGTGGTTGCAGGACAAACTCTGGATTCTCTTAGGGTACCTACCACAGCATTTTTTGTAATGGGATCCCTTCGAACAGAATACAATAGGAAAATTATTTCGAGGCATGGAACCTTTATGGACTATATCACTAATCCATTATTATCCGATCAGATCTTCAGATCAGAGGTGCGATTGTGTAAGAATTGCCGAACAAATCGTCAAAGTATGGCGTCAATGTAAAATGAACCATAACGATATTGACTTAGAGCTCAATTTCGTGTACCTATCCATTATCATCCGTTTAACAAAATTGAGCTCTAATTCAATGCTGTTATGGTTTATTTTACTTTGACGCCGAACTTTGACTGTAGTCGTATGCATCATCATCATTGTGTTGAATCAAATCAAATATTCATTTATTCAAATCAGGTACACTTTTAGATGTCAAATTACTTAATATAAAAATGATAGTGATAATCAGTTACGGTATCTTATAACTAAAGCTACGAGGGTTCCAAACGCGCCCTGGTCTGAGAAGAGCCCACAACAAACTCAGCCGGTTTTTTTTCTTTTTATATTATTATCACCATGGAACTATCAGAGCCATTAGAACAATAATTAACATTAAACATTAAACAAACATTATTAAACATTAGAATTGCCAAGCTTCCTTGTCTTTTAAGTAATCCTATACATGGTAATAAGATTTTTTAATGAGTTTACGTTTTACATTAACTTTGAACTTATTCAGAGACATATATCTTCAACATGTCTTCTGGGAGCTTATTGTAGAAGCGGACACTGTTTCCAACAAATGAATTGCTAAGCCTACTAAGTTTTACTAAGCCTAAAAGCAGGCATTACAAGTTTATTTTTATTTCTAGTATTAACATTGATTTTTCTTCTTCTTCCAGATGTAAACGAATGCTATGAGAACAGGCACATATGTGGCCCGCTGGAAGTATGCAGGAACAGAATCGGGGGCTACCAATGCGATTGCATGCCCGGCTTCACGAGGGATCCGTCTGGTTGGTGCGCTGTGGTCACTACCCCCACCACTCAAAGACCTAGACCCACTGTACCTAGGACTACTCCTAGGACAACGCCTAGGCTCACAACTCCAACGGTTACAACGCCTAGGCCAACACCTACTACGCCTAGAACTACTACAGCTTTATCTACTACTAGAACCACTCCAAGAGTTACATATACGGAAGCTACTACTGCAGGTCAGTTGAGGCGAGTTAGTAGATGATTGATGATTCAACCACTTGGGTAGTTATTTGGTAAAGGTGGCTCAGTCAGTGTCAAACACAAAATTAGTTTATTCTAACTAGGTAGGTATAGTTCTTACTAGATTTATAATGGAACCTCGCCTCCGCCTCCGTAAGTGCGGAACTTTCGCAAGAAATCGTACCTCCGCTTCCGCGTCCGCCTCCGCCGTTTTTTGCGGAGTTGTAACGGAGGTTTATTTACGTTGACTTACAATGCGAGAGGTACAAATCGAAGCAGGTGACGTCAGTTACACCATTACAACAAGCAAAAAGGCAACTGTCCTTAGAAGAATCCTCCAAAAAAATCAAATGTGGGATCGCATCCTAAAGCACAGAAAATGGACGATGTGATCGGAGAAATCCGCCTCCGCTAACCTCAGCATGAGCGGAGGCAAAACCCCTTTACCTCCGCGTCCGCCTCTGCTTCCGCTAAGTAGGTACGCCTCCGTTACAACCCTAGTTTTTACGATAACAGCTATAAACAGTAATTATTTTTTAGTATCAGCAAGTCCATGCTTAGTCAACATCGTCCAATAATAATTACTATATAGCTATAGTATATATAGCTGTATATTACTTCGTAAGTTCACTTATTCGTATTTATTTTTTCATATTCTAGCATCAACGACACGAGAATGGTGGTACCAGCCAAGTCGCGGCCACTACAACCCACCACCGAACTGCGAACTTGGATACATCTACAGCCACAGTCGAAGAAAGTGTATTGGTGAGTTGAGTTTAGAATTTATCAGCTATACATATAAGAATAATCCATACTTCTATAACTAAATATACTGATATTATAAATGCGAAAGTTTGGATGGATGGATGGATGTTTGTTACTCAATCAAGCCAGAACGGCTGAACGGATCTGTATGAAATTTTATCTCGGAAAATTAAAGAGTTCTCGCGGACACAAACTAAGTCGCGGGCATCAACTAGTAAGTAATATACAAATCAAATGAAATCAATCAAATTAACTTACTTACGAGTAAAATTGGCGTGATTGAGCAACTAATATCCATCCATCCAAACTTTCGTAGGTATTTGTAATATTAGTATAGAATGAAAAATTATCGGTGAAGGAAAATAAATAAGGAAAATAGTATGTGAATTCTGCCAATCCTCACTTTTATACCTTACCTTCTCAATCTGGGAGGTGACCGCTGACATTTGCTCAGTAGTTTGATAAAATAAATTAGACTTTTCATCTGTCTAGCTCGAAAAACGCGCTTTTACTGGAAGGACGAGTGGCCTAGCTGTGACTGCATATTAGTCAATTGCGATTGTTAAGCAACGTAGACCCAAGTTGGTAACTGGATGGGTGACCGAATTTGGACATGCAAATTTGGCCTTTTCGTTTCCTCCGTGCCTCGGAGACCACGTTAAGCCGTCGGTCCTGGTTATTATCACTAGGATCTGCTAATAATCGTTACAAAATAAGAGTTTAAATACTCTTAGTCGAGGCGTATGTGGAAGGGCGTAGGCACGGAATAGACTATTTATTTTTTCTATGGGCGTAGGAACCCACCGCATTATTGTCCCAAGATAACTCCTACAATTATGTGATTAATGGAATGGGGTCACGACCCTCAGTAATGAGGAATACGACGTAGAGAGACTGCTTAAAACTGGTTAAAACAGCTTAAAACACTGGTTGAGGTGAAAAGTTGTACATGTATCACACGATAACAAAGTTTTTTGTTTCTTGTGCCTTTAAATTCCTCACTATACTCAGGAATCAGGATTCTCATTTAGAATACTTCGCTTGCTCGGGATTCAAACTAGGCACTCGCAACAAAAACCTACTTTGCTATCTTGTTGAACAAATAACTATTTCAGATATCGACGAGTGCGCCACAATGAGAGCGAGCTGTGCGCCAACAGAAGACTGCGCCAATACGGAAGGGGGCTACCGCTGTGTGTGTGGCCAGAGGTGTCGTGACGCATCCACACCTACTCACAGTAAGAAAGTTATATTTTGAAAAATAGAGATTTCTGACTTTGTATATGATATCCGAAAACTTTCAAAGGAAGTAGAATAGAACTCAGATTTCTGTACCAAGAACTGAGAAGGTCCTAAATATTGAAAGAGATATTCAATCACACAATTGCCATTGACAATAACTTCAAATGGAATTGTACTTTAAAATGATCCATGGTTTTTACTCATTCTGAATCACGTAAAATTGATTGTCTTGGGCCGCAATTCGAAAAATCTTGTTACGTCAGTAAGATCGGAACATTGACGGAAGTATAAAAAAAATACTAGATAAACATATTATAATGGTTGCAAACCTACCTTTTAGGTGCGCGACCCTGAAAAGCTACTGCTACTGCAGACCCTGTGCACCCCGCACACGGTTTGAGGCTGGGGTAGGCATTAGTTGGTTACAATACCAATTTTCCTAGCTGTATTGATAAAAAATGAGCATTGACGTATTTCCATTTGGGTAAGCAGTGCTTTTACGCCTCTATGACCTGCACGCCACTGACTTTTGATCATATTTTCCCCTTTGCCTTAAAGCTTACCACGAACCATCACCGTCCATAAGCCCAGATTCAACAGTGATCACAGTTGGAGCACAGTACGGTCAAAACGGCCCTCGGTACTTAAGGCCCACGTACACACGCCTTCAGGACTCCGGAGCGATCGTTACCACCTGCCCATGGGGGTATAAACTCACTCCGGACAGGATTTGCTTAGGTAAGCCTTCCGATTTAAATTTTCTACCAATTTATGGCCTGGAATCTTGGATGAAAAAAACACGGGATACGACTCGACTAACTTTTGCGGGGCGAGGGGAGAGTGCCTTTTTCTGTCCAATTATTGACACTAGAACCTACATTAAAAAGTCGATCACTATGACAACACTATATATCATAATTAATTTCGAAACTGCCACAGTTCGCGGCCAGAGGTGTAAGGCCGATATCACGCGTACCGTGGTTAATTCGTCCAAGCCTTATGTATGAAAGTGTGAGCACAACTTGTCTAGTATACCAGTGCTTTTTCAACAAGATGTAACACAGAATTGATTTTAAAAAAATTGGTAGTCATAGGGACTGTCGATAGAAGTGAAAACGAATATAAGTATATATTTTTTTTAATATATTATAATAATAAAAAAATTAAACCTTAAAACTGAGGTATTAAAGTTTAATTTCGAATGTAGAACAACGTTCGAGCATGTCACTGTTCGCGAGCATGTTTGTCACGTTCACGCGAATCCACAAGTTTACCCTCTACCAAAAAGTGCTCAACGAGCCTAAAGAAGTTTTCACTTCAAAAATCGGTTTTTGCTAATTTAAGTCGTTATTTCCTTTGGCTTTCAGATATTGACGAATGCGAACGCAACATCTCTGAATGTGGGCCCCAGCAGCGCTGTGAGAACTTCTACGGAGGCTTCTCGTGCCAGTGTCCGCCCGGGCATAGGAACATCGGCAAGAACTGCGAAGACATCGACGAATGCAGCTATGGCAATGTAAGGAACACGAATTTCCATATACATACAGTGTGGGATGAGTGATGTGAATATGTACTCGCACTGAATTCCGGGCCGCTACTCACACTAACATACACAAGAAAAACACCGCTCACGAAATAATAAATATTACATATTATATAATTTAAATACCATTGTAAAAAAAACACCACAACCAACAACACATGTATGAAATATGAACTCCTTATGAGGTTCGAGTAATACGTTTTAAGGTTTCATAGGGTTATAATTTGCTCAGGCAATTTTGGACCTCTGATTTACTTTGAGGAACCTCTAAAATTATATCATATTACAGACATGCTCATACAACGCGCGATGCGTGAACACAGTCGGGTCGTTCAAATGCGAGTGTTCTGAAGGCTTCCGCAACGCACCATCGAACGACAAGGTGTGCGTTGACGTGGACGAGTGTGCGGAAACGCCAACGCTGTGTGAACACAAGTGCGCCAACGCCTGGGGAGGCTACCGGTGCTACTGCGACAAGGGATACAGATTACACAAGGATAACAGGTAGGATTACACAACGCACCATCGATCGACAAGGTGTGCGTTGACGTGGACGAGTGTGCGGAAACGCCAACGCTGTGTAAATACAAGTGCGCCAACGCCTAGGGAGGCTACCGGTGCTACTGCGACAAGGGATACAGATTACACAAGGATAACAAGTAGGATTACACAACGCACCATCGATCGACAAGGTGTGCGTTGACGTGGACGAGTGTGCGGAAACGCCAACGCTGTGTGAACACAAGTGCGTCAACGCCAGGGGAGGCTACCGGTGCTACTGCGACAAGGGATACAGATTACACAAGGAAACAGGTAGGCTTACACAACGCACCATTGAACTGAAATGCAAGCATATAATTCCTTCAAATCGACTCACGAAATAGCGGCCATGTTATTTTTCGTGTATCCCCTAGTTCGTGTCACTATCGAATCAAGGATATTCTAGATACATTTTTGTTGCTTGTGCGTTTATATAATAGTTAATTAACATAATTTAAATGTAAATTAAAAAACAAATTATGTATTTAATTAAATTTCATGTTTAGGTCACAAGAAATTTAATTAAATACTTACCTACCTATTTGTTTCTTTAATTTATTTAATTCGGTAGGTATATTATTATGTTTTGTTCACTAGAATTCTTATAATACAAGTTTGAAGGTGATTTAGTTTAAAAGTGCTCCTTTTTAATGTCCTGTGATTATGAACAGGACATGTGTGGACATCGACGAGTGCGAGGAGTTCAGTCGGTCCAGATCCCGCGGGAGGCTGTGCGGCGGCCGCTGTGTGAACGTGGCCGGCTCCTACCGCTGCTCGTGCCCCGCTGGATACCGGCTTGCTGACGATAAGCGGACCTGCATCGGTGAGATTTAAAAACCCGGCTGAGTTTGTTGTGGGCTTCTCAGACCAGAGCGCGTTTGGAACCCTCGTAGCTTTAGTTTTAAGACACCGTTACCCATTATCACCATCAAGTCTTATTCCTTATTATTATTATAAATATGACGTTCATAAGGTGTACTTTGTAGGTACCTAATTTGTATAAAGTTGCTTTTGAGTTTGAGTTTTGAGACATGTGTTTTTTTTTTTTGCTCAAGTTAAACCTCGACTGCGATCTCAAGTAGTGGTAGTTATGATTTCAATAAAACCTGACTAATATAGTGACAGGTTACCAGAAGCCCAATTGTCTGAACAAATCGTAGGTAATCATTCGACAGCTTAAACCGAACTCGAACTGTTTCAGGAGTTCATAATTATAGGTACATGCTTTTCAAAGTGCAGGCATCTATGAACTCCTTAAACAGGTCGAATTATCCGTTTGGCCAAATCGTTGGCCAGTGAAAGTTTAAATTGTTTTAACATTGACAGATATCGACGAGTGTGAAAACGGCGAGGCAAAGTGCGGCCAAGAGGAGGGTCAAGTGTGCCAGAACACGCAGGGTGGTTACCACTGCCATAAAATTGACTGCCCCATCGGTTACCGCCTTGAAGGGAGACAGTAAGTTAGCTCGGATATACATATAAAATAAATATATACATATAAAATTCGCTTGGTGGGTTTCGGCCGTAGTACTAGCTAGTTACCACCCTACCGGCAGACGTGCCGCCAAGCGACTAAGCGTTCCGGTACGATGCCTTGTAGAAACCGATTAGGGGTTTAATATACTTAATTGCCATACCCCTAACAGGTTAGCCCGCTACCATCTTAGACTGCATCATCACTTACCATCAGGTGTGATCGCAGTCAAGGGTTAGCTTGTAGTGGATAAAAAAAAAGGCATCAGCTAGTAGAAGGATAAATCTTCCAAGTTCTCATCGTGTTTGTACTTTGTTTGCAGCAAGTGCACTCGCATCCAGCGCTCTTGCCCGGTGTCGGACTGGTCGTGTCTGCACATGCCCAGCGCTTACAGCTACAACTTTATCACATTCGTCTCACATCTGTTCTTGCCTACGGGCAGCGTGAGTATACTTTTGACGTGACGTTTTATAAATCGATGAACACCGACACTTTTTCGTGCGTGCAGCACGAAAAAGTGTCACGTTCCGCCTGAGCCTGAGCGTGCAAGTGAGAGCGCGGAACAAGCGATAGAGAGGCACGATCGCGTGACGTCTGAGCTAGCAGTTCCAATAGTTCTGCTACTGCTATGTCCTTCCCCGGGATACAACCTATCCCTGTACCAAATTTCATGAAAATCGGTTGAACAGATGGGCCGTGAAAGCTTAATATTATAAAACTTTCGCATTTATAATATTATTAGTATCAACTACCTCAATTTACATAGACGGGCCCTGTCAAACAAAGAATGTGGACCTATTTTACTAACGCCATCTAGTCTGAAAAGCGGGACAGCGCTATGGCGGGGACAAGGACAGGGCTATACAGGTTAGGAGCGTGCTCCAAAGGTTTGACGGTTTGATTTTTCTATGAAAGGGTCCATCTAGTATCTACATTTATATCGATGATTAGTATGGAGTATGGATTTTATTTGGTTATTGTCTGCCGCAGGTGGATCTGTTCTCGATGCAAGGCCCGTCGTGGCGCGACTCGGTGGTGCTGTTCGAGATGAGGATGCTGAGCGTGCAGGCGTCTCCAGGCGTCACGCCCGCTGACGTCAGCTGCTTCGGGTAACTATACGCATCATTTACAGCACAGTAAACAGACACAACCAGTATGGCCTAGAAACGTTCGAAACAGGCTCACTCACACAAACGTGCGCATCGACGAGACCCCAAACGCTCGTCGCAGTGCCGTGAGTAGTGAGTGCCGCGTCATCGCATGTTCGATGCGCACGTTTGTGTGAGTGAGCTGTTTCGAACGTTTCTAGGTAGTTTCCATACTGGTTGTATCTGTTTACTGTGTATACAGCTTCTGACGACCTCCTGGTCGACCTCAGATAATTTCTTAAAATGACGTCTTGAAGAACGTAGGATATTATTTCTTATTACCAGTACAAAGACAAAACTCCCAGATAAAATTGTACTTTCCAGCATGCGTCCCACGGGCCACATCTGCGTGGTGTCTCTCCAGTGTTCGCTTGACGGGCCACAGGTTGCTGAGCTGGAGCTAAAGATGTCGCTGTACCAACGCTCCCAGTTCGCCGGCACTGCCGTCGCGCGCCTCGTCGTCATCGTCTCCGAATACGAGTTCTAAGTGATCTACCCTCACACACTATACAAATCGCCTACCATATTCTACACTATTCAGGGTTAGAGCTAAAGATGTCGCTGTACCAACGCTTACAGTTCGCCGGCACTGGGCTGTACTGTCACGCGCCTCATCGTCATCGTCTCCGCATACGGGGTTTTAAGTGATCTACCCTCACAAACTATTCAAATCGCCTACCATAGATCCTACACTATCCAGGGTTAGAGCTAAAGATGTCGCTGTAGCAAAGCTCCCAGTTCGCACGCACTGCTGTCGCGCGCCTCGTCGTCATCGTCTCCGAATACGAGTTCTAAGTTATCTACCCTCACACACTACACAAATCGCCTACCATAGATCCTACACTATCTAGGGTTAGAGCTAACGATGTCGCTGTACCAACGCTTACAGTTCGCCGGCACTGGGCTGTACTGTCACGCGCCTCATCGTCATCGTCTCCGCATACGGGTTTTTAAGTGATCTACCCTCACAAACTATTCAAATCGCCTACCATAGATTCTACACTATCCATGGTTAGAGCTAAAGATGTCACTGTAGCAAAGCTCCCGGTTCGCACACACTGCTGTCGCGCGCCTCGTCTCCGAATACGAGTTCTAAGTTATCTACCCTCACACACTACACAAATATCCTACCATAGATCATACACTATCCAGGGTTAGAGCTAAAGAAGTCGCTGTAGCAAAGCTCCCAGTTCGCGGGCACTGCTGTCGCGCGCCTCGTCGTCATCGTCTTCGAATACGAGTTCTGAGCGATCTACCCTCACAATCTATACAAATAGCCTACCATACCTAGATCCTACACTATTCTGGGTTAGAGCTAGGTTTTATGGTCGATGGTTAGAGCTAACGATGTCAATCCCCTCACACACTATACATATCGCCTACCATAGATCCTACACTATTCAGGGTTAGAGCTTACGATGTCGCTGTACCAACGCTTACAGTTCGCCGTTACTGGGCTGTACTGTCACGCGCCTCTTCGTCATCGTCTCCAAATGTACTAAGTGATCTACCCTCACAAACTATTACGGAGTTAATTAAAAATACTAATAACCACTTAAGGGGTAGCTTCTATACGTACTGAACTTTTGTTCTATGACTTTTAAATTTTTTAAGTAGAACTAAAAATAAATATTTATATTAGCCGCTCTAAGACAGCATTGCTCCACGCGACACGTGGATATTTAAAATAAAAGTGTACAAAAGTTTTTCAGTATTTCAATAAGTAGAGAAGTTTCCATTCAAGAGCATATTAGTATATTTAATTAACCCTGTTCTAATTGCTCTTAAAACAGAACTGTTTAAAATAAGATAGGTCTGATGTTTAGAACACTTCAGCACTAAAGAATATAGGGTGTAAGACCAGACCAAAAAACTACAGTAAATTAACTAATTTTGGTATATTGAAATCTTATATCAAATGTAATATAATATTTATTGTGATGTTGAAATAAAATTTTACTTATACTTCTTGTTTTTGTTATTAATGTAAATCAGGAATATATTGGGAACAGGGGTACTACCTTGCGGAACTCCAAAATGAAACAAGTGAAATAATTGCAATATAGTTTCTTTTAATTTTTATTAAGCACAAGCGTTTTAAAACACCACAATGTCATTGGCAGAATACTATAAGGTCTCCTTAAACCTAAGAGCTTCCTAAATGTTAACCGTTTTTAGTTCAAGGATTAGACAAAATGCCAAAAATTATCTAACTTACTAACTTATCTAATACTTAGGAACCTCTTAAGTATTCAGAAAAAAAAGACGCTTCAGTAGTCGACCGATAGAGCTACTTTGGAACCAAGTACCTACAATAATCAATAAACAATCCGAAACATGAAACTGAATTGACTTAAAATCCATAAATTTTTTAGGGTTCCGTACCTCAAAAGGAAAAAAGGACATCGTTGTCCGAATGTCTGTCTGTTTGTCAACCACAGCCGCATATTATGTATATTTTGACACTAAGGCCAAACAGGTTTTCTTCCTTTCTAATTGATGATACATCAAGAGCAAAAAGTTTAGTGAAAAGAAAATAAATAAGAAACTTTTGATGACATTAATTTTCTTTTATTTTGTTGTACGTACTACTAGGGATTGGAATTCCTTCTTGTTTTGTCTACGCATAGTTCTTGCAATTCACGACTGCGCGTGGCTTATGGTTGTGTTAAAGTCCTATATGTATACATTTGTATACGTGCAAATGTATGCGTGTACCGGTTAGCGCGTACGGCTGACCGCTCCGAGACACACGAACACGGCAATGTGTGTAGCGGTTACCACAGTGAAAAATAGATGGCGCTAATTGTATCACGGGGTAGATAATCGATTGAAAACTGATAAGATATACAAGCCTGAATCGCGGTAACGAAGTTTTTTGAGAATAGCGCTATATATAGACCGTTCAACTTACAACGGTCGGACCAGAAAGGGTCCCCGGGCATAACACCAGCCCGGAGGAAGATCTTCCTATTGACCCGGAAGAGTACACATCACTCTCTCGTCGCACATCACACACGTGCATAACTACAAGTAAAGTTGACGCGCGCTCGTGAAATGCAAGAACTATACTATAGAACATAAAGTTCTACATATTTGATTGAAACAGCGCCAAAGTAGCTCTCACATACGGTGCCGCTTAATTTATAATATACAGAAACCTTAGTTATGTATTAACATTAGTAACTGATTAGATCTCAGGATCACAACGAAATATAACATTAAAATTATATTTATCTACACAACACACGAATTATCCCGCTCAGGTAACAAACTGGTCCCATTTCCTTTACGTTTCGCATCGCACCAAATAATTATAAAAATTCACATAATACTATATAATAATTATTCGTATAAACTTTGTTATAGTCGAATGCTGAAACATCTCTTAATAGGCATGATGACAGTAACCAAGAATCAATGAAATTATAAATTTATCTAATGAAATAGGACTCATGGATTATAAAAAACGTATTTATTTTTCTACTAGATGATGCCCACGACATCGCCCGCGTGGATTAAGTTTTATTGTTCCCGCGGGAACTCTTTAAAAGTAGCCTATGTAATTCCCCGGGATACGACCTGTCCCTGTACCAAATTTCGTCAAAATTGGTTGAACGGTTGGGCCGTGAAAGCGTAGCAGACAGACAGACAGACAGACGGACAGACAGACAGACACACTTTTGCATTTATAATATTAGTATGGATATGGATTTCGAGTGAGATTGCTATTTATTTTGATAAAATAAAATTATAAAATACAGCAATCCGCCATATTGGTTAAAACACCTAGAAGCGAATGACGTCACAATGGTTTGTTTTCGAGCTTTGACAATCACACTATTGCTTACTGCACACTGCACAGAGTACATTGGTAAAATAATAGTGATGTCACAAACGGGGAGCGTTTTGGCGTGAATTTTAAAATTAAAATTTCAAATGCCAATATTATCTACCAAACCTTATTTTTCTGCTGAAATAAGATATTTTTTCGAAATAGTAGATACCTCCGAACATAATTTGACCATTTTTCAAAATCAGTCATCATGCCTATTCCTAACGAGCGTCTTAAATTTGACACATGTTGTGTCAAATGAAACAGCAATTAATGTGATAAAAAACTGTCACAGACAGTTCTACAGTAGTGACTATCTTGCACCAAACTGCTTATAGTGGTTTTGTCAGGCTTGACATGAAAAGGACAAATATAGAAAATTTTACTTAAAAAATTGAACCATTTAATGCAAGTGGACTTAATGTTTAAGAAGCTCTTAGATAATAAGAGACCTTTGAATATTCGACCATTAGACGACTTTCAATTTGGCATCAAATCAATATGTAAGTCTGATTAAAAAAGTAAGCCTCCAGTACACGATAGCGAAGACATTAGGCCACAATCCGGCTAACCGGGCTAAGGCTTGCGCCAATATAACCTAAGAGACCCTGTAGACATTCATGCCTTATTTTGCTTTCTTGGGATTCAATATTGGGGCTGATTCTTTCGTACACAATCTCTAAACTAAAATGACAGCATTAAAAATATAGCTAACCCTTTCAAATCATAATACTCCCTACAGAAACGGGCAGAACTAGGTTAAGAGGTGTCATTTTAGTTTAGAGAGTATACTATCTGTTGATATAAGACATCAATCTCCATAAGTCACGTATTGAAATGATGCCAGAATGATCATCGAATGGCTACCTTATATATTTTATTATAACCCTACATTCATGTTGTAAAAATGTAAGTAAAACTTGTTTTATGAAAAAGGGTTATAGTGGAAATATGCAATGGTCAAAATAATTGTTCACAATCAAATTATCGAATAAAACTGTCAACGATTTCGACGAAAGCATATAAGTATATTATGTTTAAAAAATTATATTATCATACAAAATATCGTATAAAATAATAATATTTCTAGATCATTATAAAAATTAAAACTTAAATATGATACGATAAACCATAATTAATTGATAAAAATATGACATATAATATAATGTTAAAAGCAACCTCATGATGACTGCATTTAGCTAGATATTTTTATTTCTCGTACCTAAAACTGGCTTTAGAAAATAATATTTTGAGTGAGTTCCAACTTCCAAGTAAAGCAAAAAACATTGAAAATAAATTTTAAAAAGCCAATTTAACAAATCAATATCACAAAACATTATGCAGAGCTTTCGACCTCGGCGGCCAATCTCCAATTTTCCACAGAGATTAGCTGTCTACGCGGAATTTATTGTAGTCTATTACTTTCATGGTCCTATAAACGGCACTCCGAAACGACCGAAGAGAGATCAGGCGTAGGACCGATAGCTTTACGTGCTCTCCAAGGCACTGGGGTGAGGCACAGCAAACTTACTAACTCCGGGCTAGTACTAAGATTCCTAGACAGAAAAACTAACCCCCGATTGTGTAAGGAAATCGTATTTGTCAAACAGATAGTTCGACCTCTTTAAGGAGTTCATAGACTGACAGATCTGCACATCAAAAACCATGTATGAACTCCTTAAACAGTTCGAGTAATAAGTTTTAAGCTGTCAAATGATTACGATTTGCTTAGATAGTACCAAATAAATACCTACCGTAGGCAGATCGATATAATATCTAGCCGAATGCAGCGAAATGCGGATCCAACCCATTTCCAACGTATTCCTAAACGAACTCGAGCAATAACTATTAATATTAATAATAAAACAATCTTATATTGAATAGCTGCATTAAGCATAATGTTATACTTTAAGATTGCCTTTCCATTGCTCGATATTTAACTTTGTTTTAGGAAAACAGATCTGGAAGATTCTCTTTTAGGTATAACTTACTCTGGATTTTCGTAATTATTTCTGTCCATTCATTTATTTTACTTTTGGCAGCTCGATTCAATGATGTTCTAATGCGTTACTGAGGTGCGATTATGTAAGAATTGTCGATAAAATCTTCAAAGTTCATTCATCCATTCTCATACGTTTAGGTATGTACGATACCCTAAACGGATAAGAATGGATACACGAAATTGAGCTCTAATCCAATGCTGTTATGGTTTATTTTACTTTGACGCCGAACTTTGACGATTTGATCGACAATTCTAACATAATCGCACCTCTGATTCGATTTTTGATAATCGTATTTCTTTTTGAAGAACTTTTAATCGATTTGACAAATTGATATTTATCTTTGCTCAACATTTTTTTGTTGTTTTATAAACATACCCAAGGGTTTTGAATGTACATGAATCCGTCAGGTCATAGAAACCATCCATCGCCAAAGATGAATGGTGCTTAAAGGACTATCAAAAGTTTTGCAGCTCCCTGACTATTTTGAAAAGTCGTTCTTATAATTACTAGATGAGTACACGAGTTACGAAATATCGGATAAAAGGACATGTCGCTTCACTATTGTAAAAAACGATATGCGTCTATGGGGTATTGCATTTTTTTTGACGATGGTTGCCTGTTAATAATTATGGTACTTCATAGGCGTGCTTACGTCAAAAGTAAAATAATGGTTGGACGGAATCTACTCTATACTTAGTATTTCGAATATTGTATCGTAACAATGAATACTTATCGAAAAATCGAGCAATTTTGGAGGCAACCTACCTGTATGTACTTACAATTTCATTTAAAAAATAACGCATAGTATAGTATAGGAATTAGGTAAAGTAAGGTCTAGTTTCACCAACGACAATTACAGCTTATTATTGCTTGCCGGGTATTAGCTACTAACTAGTCATACTAATATTATAACTGCGAAAGTGTGTTTGTTAGTTGGTTTGTTCATCAATCACGCCGTAACGGAGCAACGGATCGACGTGATTTTTTGCATGGGTATAGTCGATGACCTGGAGAGTGACATAGGCTACTTCTTGTCCCGGAAGATTAAATGGTTTCCGTAGGAATTAAAAAAAATATATTTCACGGGCACCAACTAGTGAGTTATAAAATAAAATTGTAAGTACAGTCGCGTAAACAACGGTTATACAATATTATAATAAAAATGGCATAGACAACAGTCTTCACAATTAGCGGAGTCTAAAATTTCATACTATGTACACAATAGGTTAGTTGAGGCAAGTCGGAATCACTGAGTGTACAAATTGATATGATGCTATAAATTCGTGTTTTATGGTGATCGCACACGACCGCAAAGGCCGCAAGACGTGGAGAAGCCGTATACGTAATGGAATTTTACACGATTACAGAAGATGATGTGAATGATCTATTTTAGCGGTAAGACTGTACGTAATTCATTATAAAAACATGATAGCCGCATTGTTTGAAAATAAATGACTAATATAACGACACCGGACTAGTCGGCCTTACTCCGACAAAAAATTAGGTAACGCTGACTTTAAATATGTTTATAATGTGAGTAATCGATGTCTCTTCGTATTTCTATAAACTCAATAATTTACTTCAATACTGGAAAGTCTTGCGGCTTTTGCACGTTTTCTCGTAGTATGCGATCAACTTTATTCAACATGTCTACAAATAAAACGTTTAGTGATTTCTACAGTCGAGGTAAAAACTGACGATTTTTTTATATAAGAGTTGCAAAATATAGGCGACTATTTGAATCGCTTGTGTGGTGTGATGTTTTTAAGAAATAATAGTAAAAACTACGACAATTTTTTTTTTAAGTTAATTAAAGATTTAAGCCCACTTGCACCCTCTTGTATTGATTTAGTTTTTTTTAATGCTGTCACTTTTTGGCAACTGCAATATGCTTTTGCTAAAAGTGACGTGTATTACAACATTTAAATACCTAAATCAGTTTAAATGTCCTTGTACAAGCGGCCCTTAGAATTACAATTTATTTAATAAATAATCCTCAAAAATAGTAAAATTTCACCTCGACTGTATTTCACTGTAAAACATCGTGAATAGAAAACAATTAAAATAGTGATAACGAAATTAAATTAAATATTAATCATAATTACTCTAAATTGCAGTTTTCCTTACCAGATAAGAAATACTAGTATTTTTGTGACAATATGAAGTATTGTAATGTAGGATATTTTTTACTAAAAGTACTAAATTCGAATATTTATATTAAACGTGTGATATCCTAAATATTGCGTATTATTATGTAATTTTTCTGTCATAAATAATGTGATTGATACTTTTCATCAAACAAATAACGAATTGCATTCAATAGTATTTTGTAACACCTATAAAATAATAACTTTTAAGTATTTATTAAAATAAAGTAATATAAAGAAAAAAAACCTTTAAAATCTTAGCAACTTTTGTGATATAGACAACATTTTACCTTCACATCGGTATAATATTGCAAACAAAATATATAATAGCATAGCTTTTTGCTCTATATTTCTATTATATATGGAAACTATAAATCAATATAATATAAACAACAGGAAGCTCAATAAAAGCTAAACTAAAATGGCATTTAAAAGTTAATAGTAATTTTTAAATTACAAAAATATTTTTCTTAGGACACTAAAGGTGGTCGGTCGTACTTGTCAAATAAAATTATATCTTCAAACACTTTTGTCACAAACTGTACTATAACGAACGATAGAAAATTGTGACATGAAAATTTACATTTTTAGGATTTTCCTTTTTCTAATCGACCACAGATTAATATAACATTAATAAAATGTTACAATTACTATAAACAATTAGGCTCATCTTGGGGTCTAAGAAAAAACACCTATACACCTATCACAAAGAAGTTGATCAATTTGTTTAGACATCCAATTTCAATAGAACATGTTACCAGAATTTGATATGAGTTTAGTATAAATCGAGTCAGTCATAAGACGTAAGTTAAGCATTAACCAGGGATTCCCAAAGTGGTCGATATCGACCCCTTGGGAGTTGGGATCGATTTCGGTTTCCCAGGGGTCGACATAAACGAAAACTGATTTTGGGGGCCAACGAGGTCTAAAAATCGACCCTATTTTAAAGGTGAATATTTTAAAAATGATGTCAAGTTTACTCACTTAACCAACCGCAAAGTTTTTAAATTAATTTTGTATCAATAGGAAAAACAACTAGAGATAGGATTTTTAAAGTAATTTGACTACGGGGGTCTGAGGTATCAGTTCATTTCGGAAAAGGGGTCTCTTGTCCAAAATAGTTTGGGAATCCCTGATCTAAACAAATCGATCAACCGGTCGTACAACGTGTGCTATGCACGCTAAACATCTATTAAAAACTCTATAACGTGCAAACAGTTGCCTAATCTCTCGTTTCGTCGGAGATCATTTCTTCTTTACAGTCGAACTGCTGGCGCAACTACTCGACCGAGTTTGGACGCCATCTTTCTTTAACAAGCCAACCCCGAACGCTGGGCATTTTTTTCTTAAAGCTTTTATTTTATAAAGCTTATTCCCCTGAGAGTTGCTCGTCTCCTCGAAGTTATCTGGTGTGACATCGGCTGTGATAACCGAATTCGATATACAGTCCATCGGTTCGGGAGTTTTCGATTTGTCCCGTTTCCGTCTAAACCTAACCGGTGTTTCCAGCGAATCCGCTGATATATTAGTGATATTCGTATCGCTAGAAGACAGCTCTTGCGACGATTCCAGGCCGCTTTTGGGAAAGCCGCTTTTCGGAAGCTTCTTCCGCGAGCTCGAATTCGACCGAACGATTAGTTTTTTCCTCGAGTTGACGTTTGAGGGTGTCGTTTTCGTTTGAGCGACCGCTTTGAGGTTAGGTTCGGAGGGTAGCCGATTTTTGCCGTTTAAATGGCAGTTTTCTGTGAGTGCTGATAGTGTTGATGTGACGTTTGTTAACGTGGTTACTACGTTGGTATCGCTGGGTAACTTGGATACGGAGTTGGCTTTTCTGGTGAATGTTTTGATGGGGCTGCTGCCGTGGGTGTAGGGTAAAGTTGGCCGTGCGAGATTGGCGCGTTGGCCGTGGAAACTATTCTTACCTGTGAAAGGAGCCTTGGCCGCGGCGAGCTTGGCTTGGGAGTTGGCACTGCGAGTTGGCGGGAACGTAGAAGTTTTAGCCGCGTAGTGAGACTTTAACGCAGCGTTCATCATCCTTGGTTGGGGCTTCAGGTTAGTGTTGTTGGCATTTCTGATGTTATTTGTTGGCATCATGTAGTTAATCTTCGGTGTGAACACGGTTTTGGTGGGCAGCATCGGCGTAGCTGTGGTCTTGTATTTGCCGATGACCGATGTGACGTTGTTTTCCGAGTCGGTTTCGTTGGCGTTTAGGATGTTTGCGTTGTCCAACTGTAATAAACAATTATGTCCCTTTTAGTTTTTTTTTTATATTCTTTTGCCAAAAGTTTAAAACTGTTAAGTGGTACGAACGCTATTTTTGAAGTGAAAACTTCTTTAGGCGCGTTGAGCACTTTTTGGTAGGGGGTAAAAAATGTGGAATACGCGAGATCGACACCGTTAAATTTTCTTAAGACAAAAGGTCTTAACTTGTTAGTCTTAACTTAGACCTTTTCTCTTCTTTTCTTTAATCTTTTTAAGACTCTTTAAGTATAATAATATAGTACATTCGTAATTAAACTTTAATGTTTATATTAATAAGTGTTGTGTAACCGTGGTCGACATCTCGCGTTGTTACGAAAACAAAAGGCCTTAAATATAAATATAGTACATTCGTAATTAAACTTTAATGCCTTCGTTTTAAGGTTTTATATTTGAAATATTTTTATTATTATTATTATTTAAAAATAAATTTAATTAGAAAAAAAATAGTTTTCACTTCTATCATTTTTGGCAGTCCCTATGACTGCTATTTTTTTAAATTCACCTTGTTAACGTGTTTGCTGGTGTTGAGTATGGTCTGCAGTGACACAGGCCTGTTGCTGTCTTCTGTCTCCCTGGTACTGAGAGCGAGGGGCGACGGAGGCAGGTCGCTGTATATACCGGTCATTGACCGTCCTATTCTTAGAACGCGTTATATTCACCTTGTTAGCGTTTTGCTGGTATTGGCGTGCAGATCATAGAGGCATAAAAGCTCGGCTATACTACATTCGAAATTAAACTTTAATTTCTTAGTGTTAACGTTTTTATTTTAATAATTTTAATTTTAAAAAAAAACGTTTTCACTTCTATTGGCAGTACCCTATGACTGCTATTTTTTTTAATATTCACCTTGTTAACGTGTTTACTGGTGTTGAGTATGGTCTGCAGAGACACGGGTCTGTTGCTGTCTTCTGTCTCCCTGGTACTGGGGGCGAGGGGCGGAGGAGGCAGGTCGCTGTATATACCGCGAGTGAAGACGGGGAACGAGGTGATGTTGAAGCGACGCCGGTACGCCTCGCCTAGCGCGTGCATTCGAGGCTGGATACTGGGAAATATAAAACTTTTAGTGAAGCAAGTTCAAGAAGCAATTTGGCAGTTGGCTTGAATATTTTTACCTAGCTTACCTATATTTCGCCTAGTTTACTCTTAGAAACACGTTTTCGTACGAGATTATTTTACCAAACTACTAACTAAATTCCAAAATTACCTGTGTTCAACAATTCCATCCTTACTGTCTACGTTAAGTCTTGTGGCTTCTATTTTTAATTATTTTACTCCTTAGTATTGTCGTATCTAGGTATATACTTATAAGTGAATGTATATAATATTATATATGATATTTATATTCATTTATTTTTTATGTATCTATTATGCATGTATGTATTGTTATGTGTATGTATTATTTGTATGGTATTTATTATGCATGTATGTATTGTTATGTGTATGTATTATTTGTATGGTATTTATTTATATTTGTGTGTATATATTATAATAATATTATATTGTTAGTTAAGTGCTCAATTTTTTTTTTTTATTTGTTACTTTTACGTACACCCATAACCCTCTATCGCTGGTTACAATTCCTATGTAAATTGGTTGCCTGGCAGAGATCGCTTAAAAGCGATAAGGCCGCCAATTGTACCGACTTGCATTTCTTTGTTTATTGTTTTTTGATTATTTATAAGTGTACAATAAAGAATATATTTCATTCATTCATTCAAACCTGTCAAACCAGTCTGCTATCATTACAGTACAGTGATAGCAGACTGTTTTGACAGCTATAATTACAGTGATAGCAGACTGTTTTTGACAGCTATCATTACAGTAATAGCAGACTGTTTTTTGACCGGTTAATTTACAGTTCACTGTTTAGATTCATCAACTATCCATTCAATAGTAGATTGAAAGTGTCAAAAAAACATTCATACTGTCCCACCAACTTATCTGGCCCGGTGGCCGAAATTGGAACTAATTTTTATGCCTGTTTAGTTTTTGGTTTCTTTTATTTGTAATAATGACGCTGTCAGCGGGTCAGATAAGTTTTTTTGGACTATTTTGCAGAAAAAATATTTCAAAAAATAAACTAAAGTAACAGTCATAACATTCACTTGGTCACGGGGCCAGATAAGTTTGTGAGGCTGTACATCCTTACCATACTTTTTTTAAAAATCTTACTAATACTAGTGGTTCGCCCCGAACTAAGACCTCGCGGCGCCATCTATTGACATAAATGTGAAGTTCTGTTAAAAATACTGAAGCTCATTAAAAATTAAATAATTCCGTTTCCTTACAATATTTATCTAATTTTAGTATTTGTTGTTCAAGTACAGGATATAATTGAAATAATTGATCAAGTTTCAGGCTCATCCTTTCAGAAAATTTAGAGTTCTGAGGTCATCTTTGGACGTTAGAAAATCACCACTTTGAAAGCCCCCCATTTCGTCAATTTTGGTGGAAAAATTAAAAAAAAAATATTTTTGGACTCTATTCCTAATTATATTTAAAATGATATACCGCAACCCTATGTAACTTTATAAAAAATATTTTGCTTCGCATTCGCTTCTATGAGAGCCCCCCTGAAATAAAGATTTTTATTATTTTTTAAGCCATATTCGGCGGGAGGCCATTGGTTTACATATTATATTTAAAGCTGAAGTAATTGCGTTCAGTAATTCAGAAGTTATAATGCTCTGACAGACGGACGGACGGACGGACGGACGGACGGACGGACGGACGGACAAGTGCCAATTCACCCAAGTAGACTCAGAGACCTTCGCTTCGCTCGGTCAATTATAAATGTGAAAGTTTAGATGGATGTATGGATGTATGGACGGATGGACGGATGTTTGTTATTCAATCACGCGCCAACGGCTGAGCGGATCTGGCTGAAATTTGGCACAGAGATAGATTATAGTCTGGAATAGCACATAAGCTACTTTTTATCCCGGAAAATTAAAGAGTTCCCGCGGGAATCAAATAACCTCAAACCACGCAGTCGAAGTCGCGGGTATTCGCTAGTTAATTATATATTTGCGCTTGACCACAATCACACCTGATGGGAAGTGATGTTGTGGCCTAAGTTGGGACGCACTTGCCCAGAACTTCGTTCCAAAAACATTTAAAAAAAAAATAGTTAAGGCCCGATAAGTTTGTGAAACTGTACATCCTTTCATCCATCCTCACAAACTTTCGTGGCTAAACTGCATCATAACAGTAAATTTCAAGGGGTCGTATACTAACTTCTCGAGGAACCACTGCTGGTGCCCTATGACGGACCCTGGTCGACACACCCGCAGCCAGGCGATGGCCTCCCGCGCCGTGAATCCGTGGTGTTTCATCATGTAGCACGCTATCAGCGTACCGGTACGACCCAGGCCCGCTGTCGAACAACAAAGGAAAAGGTTCATTTTAGGCCTACTCTTGTACACTCTACCATGAATAGAGGAAAATACATAGATTGTATGAAAAATATAATAATTTAAAACAGTAAAGTAAATAACGAGCAAAAAAAAAAGTATTTCAAGTTTTCGGTACGTTTCCAAGATGGCAACCTTCAGCCATAAAGAAGGCAGTAGGCGCGAAATGTATCAAACGTCATTTCTGACAAGTCACTGTCAAAATAACGTGTTTTTCTTTTGAAAACGTCAAATACATGAATCCGCCATCGTTACCCACTCATGTTTAGTGTTCCTTAACTTGGAAAGATTAAATAATTTTACCACTGAAACTACGACGAATTCGTAGATTCGCCCAATAAAAACTGGTCTAGTATTTTATTTTCCTTCATTACTCTGCTTGTACAAGACTTGGCCTACGACCCATACAAATCTGAACCGTATCTTTAATTTTAGGCTTTTTCAACTGCCTCGTTGGTCAAGTGGTTACCACGTTCGACTGGTTCCGACGAGGTTCCGGGTTCGAGTCCCGGATTAGGAAGTTGGCGGTGTTTCACCCCCGTGCCTCGGAGAGAAACCTCACCTTTACAATGCATGCGTTGTGAAGTGCTTAGCTTCATATGACTTCTTATTCAACCGCACTGTGGTGGTCACAAGAGAGAGAACTACACAGTTTGTGTCCGACGGACAAAGACAGCTCACCTTGCGTTCGGTTCGGCACAGGAACCATCCACGAAGAAAAGTTCTCTATGCTCAAACCCGTGGGTTGTAAATTGCTTAGCGTCATACGACTTCTAGTTGAGATGCACTATAGTACTCACAAGAGCGAGAGAGCAATACATTTTGGTGAGGAGGGACAAAGACAGACAGCTCACGGTGCTCGAACCCGTGCATTGTGAACTCCTTGCCTATGAATTCTAGTTGAGCACTTGAGTCTGAGAGAGAGAAAGAGCTATACATTTAGTGTGCGAGGGACAAAGACAGCTCACCTTTACAATGCACAGCCACAGCGCCCTTCGCCGCTTCAGCGATGCGAATGAAGCGATTCACGATCAGATCTGTAGGCACGGAACCGTCCACGAAGAAAAGTTCTCTATGCTCGAACCCGTGGGTCGTAAACTGCTTAGCGTCATATGATTTCTTGTTCAACCGTACTATTGTGGTCACATGGTGCTTCCGGAAGTACTCGTGATAATGCTCAGGGCTGTGGAGGGGGTAGCCTCGGTCTAATCGTGACCGGTGGTGGGGTCCAGAGAACGCCAGCATCTTACCCGGGACTATCCAGTTCAAGTCGCCGTTTTCCACTTTCTGAAACCAAATTTTGCCAAATTTTGGGTACAACAGTTTTTTTAAAAAAATACTATGTCTATGTCTATATGGTGTAATTTTATGCGCACTGGTATAACATCACATTATACTGTTAAATTCTTGCCGGCTCTTCTCAGTAGTAAAGCTTTCCGAACCGGTGGTAGAGTCTTGACGTATCATAAGTGACACAAGTTGTCCTATGTGAAATAAACAAATAAATCAAATCTGTCTTTCTGTAAAGTAATTTATTTTACTTTACATAAGCACACATATGAAATTTCTTAATTATTGACAGGCAACCATCGACAAAAAACCCAACACTTCATAGACGCAGTTTTTTTGCAATAGTGAAGCGATGTGGCCTGCTGTCCGATATGTCGTTAGTCGTATACTCATCTAGTAATTCCAAGTACGACTTTCCTTCTCAAAATAGTCGCGAAGCTACAACACAAACTCTTGCTTGTCCTAGCACCGATCACCATACATCTTTGGTGATGGATGGTTTATATGACTAGCCTGATTGATTTAGTCAAATTATAACATGTACATTTACTGTACTGCTTTACACAAATGACATATTTTAAATACATACATGACAGTCATTTAAGCAATAAATATGTTGAGAAAAAATAAAAAATCTATTTGTCAAATCTATTAAAACTTCTTCATAAAGGCGATTGTTATCCAAAATCGAATCGGTAACGCATAAGGACATCATTGACTCGAACTGCAAAAAGTAAAATAAATGATTGGACGAGTTTGAAGACAATTGTACGGTCTATAAAAATCATTGGTCGATTTCACAGGTCGACAGGTCAGTTTAGGAACTTTCTGACAGCTGAGTTAGTTAAACTGTAATCTTATAGAAAAATAAAATGTCAATTTCCTTGTGGAAAAAATTTACTTCTCTGGAATGCAGTTATTTCAATCCAAGCAGATACCAGGAGAACACGACCAGTATTCTGCCAATACCCTACGAATCAATCAAATCTTTTTTTTTAAGTAACAAGCTTTTGAATCAAATAGTTGGGAATGCCAGTCGTACCTCATAGAACAAATACTCCTCCGCGTCGAAGTGGTCGAAGTCAAAGAACTTGGCATCGTGAGCAACCTTGATTAAATGCAGCACATGCAATAGGGATGTACGGGAGCAGGTGATATGGCTCGACCGTAACAAAGGATGATCATCCTACCGAGCGGGTGTTGTGCTCGGGGACCACTGGTCCGACCGTTCATCGTTGGAGGTCGTATATACGCGTAATTCAGAGAACGCTTCGTTAGCGTGAGTTAGGCTCTTCGTGTTCATCGTGCGCTACTAGTAATGCCATCTATTGGATTATGTGCGGACTGCAAAGTCCGCTACATCACTCCCCTTCGAGTCCGGAGGTCGTCAGCATGCAGATGGCGTTGCAAGCATCAGCTGGAGAAGTGGCGTCGTGTAACAACCAGAGTAGTGGCGTTGTGGGCTCATACTATCCTAAGGCTGTGTGACCCACTTGTGCGGCCGGTACTGGCGTCGACGGGCTGTGTACTGATATGCCGTTGAGTATCGACTGTGCTGGCCGCCGAGCGTGTGGCTCTGTGAACGGCTGTGCTGCGTTGCGTGATGTTGCTGTTGTGCCGGAACATCGGTCGGCTGTGCTGTGTTGTGTTTGCGTTGTGTTGCTGTTGCTGCGTTGTGATGCTTGTTGCTTGTTGCTGTGCTGCGTGTTGCTTGTTGCTACTTGTTGTTGCTGTGCTGCGTTGTGCTGCTGTGCTGCGTTGCGTTGCTTGTTGCTTTGCTGCTTGTTTATTGCTGTGCTGCGTTGTATTGCTTGTTGCGTTGAGTTGCTGTTGTGCCGTGCTGTGCCTTCTGATGATGCTGCTCTCGTCACGATGACTGTAGGGGTTTGTTGTGATGTGCGATGGTTGCTGATGTCTGACGAGTGAGGGCGTGACTCGTCGGCTTGATGTGCGTCGGTGGCGGCTCTGAGATCACGTCGGCTTGTTGTGATCGTCGGCGGCGGCTGTGACATCACATCGGCTTGTTTTGATCGCCGGCGGCGGGTTCAGATCACGTCGGGGTCACCACTGTACGGGAGCAGGTGATATGGCTCGACCGTAACAAAGGATGATCATCCTACCGAGCGGGTGTTGTGCTCGGGGACCACTGGTCCGACCGTTCATCGTTGGAGGTCGTATATAGGCGTAATTCAGAGAACGCTTCGTTAGCGTGAGTTAGGCTCTTCGTGTTCATCGTGCGCTACTAGTAATGCCATCTATTGGATTATGTGCGGACTGCAAAGTCCGCTACAGGGATATAATATATATAGTACGGGCCCATCTCACGTATCAATCAAATCTTTTTTTTTAAGTAACAAGCTTTTGAATCAAATAGTTGGGAATGCCAGTCGTACCTCATAGAACAAATACTCCTCCGCGTCGAAGTGGTCGAAGTCAAAGAACTTGGCATCGTGAGCGACCTTGATCCCATGCAGCACATCCAACAGGGATATATCGAAGAGAGGGGGCCCACCCGACGCGTCTCGGAAGCTCAGCAGAGACCAGGAGCCTTCGGTCAGCTGCTTGTATACCGCCGCCGGGGACCCGCCCAAGTATATTATCTACAATAGAAAAGTTATAAACTTTAATGGCTAAAACGCAACGTAAAAAGACTTCCCCTACCCTAGAACCAAGAAGAGTAGTCAGGAAGAAGTATTAACTACATTGCAAAGTACCTCCATGCAAAATTTTAGCTTTCTAGGTCTAAGGGTAGTAGTAGTCCGTACTTTAGATCCATTATTATTTATAATAAACTCCCTAATCCCATAAAAGAAGAAAACAAAGAGACAACCTTTAAAAGAAAATTGAGATACTGGTTAATTCAAAAATGTTTTTATAATATTCAAGAATTTCTAACTACATAGACCTCAATAGCACGATAGATATAAATAATTTGTGTATATTATAAATATGAAATAAATAAATGAAGGGTGAGTGAGTGAATGAATGAGTTAGGACTTTACTCCCTATATATAGTGAGTGAATGAATGAGTTAGGACTTTACTCCCTATATATACTACTACGTGATGCGCGCGACTTTTTTTGTGATTTCTATTTTTGAAAATGCTTTGATTTTCCGGCATAAAAAGTAGCCTATGTCCTTCCCAGGATGAAACCTATGACTGTACCAAATCTTGTCAAAATCGGTTGAATATAGGCCATGAAAGTGTAGCAGCCAGACAGACATAACTTCGCATTTATAGTATTAGTATGGATTAAGATTACCTGATAGCTTCCAATAAGGTATGCCGCGTTAAGCCTAAGCGTCTCATTATTGCTGGTGTAGAATACAATCTTCTTCTTCGGGTTCCTCTCCAACTCTTCGTTGAGCTTATTGCAAAATTGATACAAATGGCATAGGTGATAAGGTCCAAAATCGAAGTAGAAGTTCTCGTACACGATGTCATCCTCGATGTGGAAGTATTTGCTGTTGCGCGTCGATTTCGGCTTGTATCCCGTTTTGAGAGTCGCGAAGTATAATCTGTCTGAAAAGATATAAAGGTGTATGTTAAAAAGTTTTATGACGTGTATCCAGTCCCACCAAGAAGTGTTTATTTTAATACATACTGGCAGATGCCCGCGACATCGTCCACGTGAATTTAGTTAGTAAATTCCCACGGGAACTCCCTAATTTTTGGGGTTAATATATAGCGTACGACACTCACAAATAATGGGGGTTTCTATTGGTACCAGAATTTTCAAAATCGGTTCAGTAGATCCAGAGATCCCTAAAACAAACTCACAAAATTTACCTCTTTATAATATTAGTATAGATTTAGGATGGCCACCGAGGAGGCTGGAGATGGGAAAGGAGTATCTTAAAATATTTTTAACAACATACCGAACTGGAAAACTTGCCATTAAAAAGAAGGAAGTGTAACTCAGCTTTATTTTAATTGTCATGCGGTTGAAATTGGTATGAAAAGACCAAAAACCAAACAAAAAAGTGCATTACTTCATGGACGCTTTTTAAGGGTTTCGTACCTAAAAGGTTGGAAAGCAACCCTTATATTGCGGCTGTATCCGTCCGTCACACTTTGCATATTTTAGTATATGTAGATATAAGAACTAACGCCATCCGCCTACAAATACCTACAATATACATCGGGTTTAAAGTGAACCGACGCCCTGTGCTACGGTTAAGCAGATTACGGAACACATTTCGCGCACGAGTAACTTATTCGCATAAACTCACGTTTATCCAACGATCCGATGCCAGAGCCACAGCGTAAGTATTTATTTATACAGTGGGTCGACGCCCATGCAAATGACAGACCCGACTACCGTGACAGTTGTAGCAACCACCACCATTACAGCCCATTAACGTTCCACTGCTGGGCACAGGCCTCCACTATAAGAGTGGAGGCACGTGCCCAGCAAGGGAGAGGGAATTAGAGCTTAGACCCAAAACGCAGCTCCAATGCGGGTTGGCGGGCTTTAACGACTATTATCATGTTATTATTGATAATAATAATTCTCCGAGGCACGGGGTAGAAACACCGCCAACTTACTAACTCCAGGGCCCAGGCTAGTACTGAGAATTTCTTGTCAGAAAAACCCAACACTTAATTATGGCCCGACCTAGGACTCGAACACGGGACCTCGTCGGCTGCAGTCGAACTTGGTAACTACTTGGTAAGACCAACGAGGCAGTTACCAGCCAACCAACGAGAGAGTAGGCAACTGCATACGAATTTGACATTAGAGTGACAGATTGTTGTATTGAAAATTCTGCTAGTTTCCTCCGTCACGTCCCTGTCACCCCGCAGCGTTGCTCTGTCTAGACGTTTCCTTCGAATGACTGGTAGGAAAGAACTTATATCATTAGACTATGCCAGAACCTTGTTATCAGCTGTTTTGTATACGATTGAAAAATTATACTGAAACAGTATACCAGTACATACTTTGCAGTTGATGTTACAGGGCAATTGATCTTCATTATTACAAGCAAGGTTACATATGTCTCGTGTACTTAATTGATTTCAAACCGACTGCACCACAAGGAGGGTAGACATAAAACTTCTATAAGTATTACTTAAATAAAAAGCCGAATGTATGTAAGCGCATCATTTCAGAACGGTTGGACCGATTCTGTTTTTTTTTGTGTATGTTTAGTTTTTGTTTTATTTTATACTAGCGACACTATGACCGGGTCAGTTATGTTTGTGGGACTCTAATAGGTCTTGAGCTGTCAAATGATTACCTACGATTTGCTCAGACAATAATAAATTGGGCCTCTAAATGTGAAAGTAACAACTCAATCCCACCGACGTAATTTAAGTGTCAAGTTTTAAACAGCAATTAGTGCGTAAAGACCAATTCGCGTGCAGTATTATGTTTTATTAGGGTATCCGATCACTGATAATGAAGAATGTCGTAATTTTCAGGGCAGGCTAATATACTCACAGGTATATCCTTCAACGGACTACTCAATCCATATCGATACTAATATTAGTGATTACATGATGATGTATTAAGGTCTTTTCATTCCTGCGGGAACTCCTTAATTTTCTGGAATAATTGTTCATGCAATATAAATGAATCTTAATATGAAATGATTTTAGAAATTCCAACGTGATTCTTAAAAGAACTAGGATGCATACACAACAGTTACTTATGGCGGGTTTAAACCATGGAATTATAATTCTGTGGCTTAAACCCTAAGCTCTGTAGTCTGTAGTGAAAAATGAAAATTGCCGGCAAACATGCAGGGCATGCCGGCATGTGAGGAAGGAGTTACTTATCGATTAACGTCTAGGGTGGCCGTAGAAAACCCACCAACTGCCATTAGGGAATTTAATAGCCGAATGGGTATGACTAATAGCTTTTTATGGGAATGGCCAATATGGTGCTTAATATGCTTATACGGGTGTATTTATATTGCGTACTAGATCATGTACCTACCGCGTCCATGTGGATTGTTTTTTTTAATACATTACTTTCGACATTATTTTGACGACCTCCGTGGCGCAGTGTTGAGCGCTGTTGTCTAAATATGCGGAGGGGTACCGGGTTCGATCCACGGCAGGGACAATTTGGGAATTTATATTTTCTGAATTTTCCCTGGTCTGGCCTGGTGGGAGGCTTCGGCCGTGGCTAGTTAGTAGTTACCACCCTACCGGCAAAGACGTGCCGCCAAGCGATTTAGCGTTCCGGTACGATGCCGTGTAGAAACCGAATAGGGGTATGGGTTTAATATAACTGCCATGCCCCTAATAGGTTACCCCGCTACCATCTTAGACTGCATCATCATTCATCACTTACCATCAGGTGAGATCGCAGTCAAGGGCAAACTTGTAGTGAATTTAAAAAAAAAACTCCAGGGGTAGTCGTATCCCATATTCCGGGATAAAAAGTTTCCATGTCCTTCCCCAGAAATCGCACCGGTTAAGTAGTAGATGGAGCGTCAGATATTGTATAACTATAATATAATATACCTACTACACGCATTTATAACAGTATGAAATGAAATAAAATGATTTATTTCATGTAAGACAATTTGTGTCACTTAGATATGTCAAGACTCTACCACTGGTTCGGAAAGCAGATTCTACTGAGGAACCGACAAGAAACTCAGCGCTTGCTCTTTTTTAAAGTAAAAACAAGTAACCATAATTTAAAAAATTTAAAACACGACTGCATTTATAGCATTGTATGGTGACGTTTTGAAAATGGCGCCATACAACCACCATATTGAATTCCATTCAAAAAATGATAGCCAGTGTCACTCGGAATCATGTAAGTATTCTAACGATACCCCAAACATCCAAATCTGTCCGGGCATTTAGAAGTTATGGTGGAACAAAGAAACTCACATACCTACATACATGAACCCTGGAAAGTGAAAACATTACACTCCTTACACTTCTTTTTTTGGTCAGTCGTGGAAAAATATTACAATGAGTTTTACATAAATGATATGGAGCAAAGCATCTTTGTTGAGATGAGTGGATAAAGCTGAATGCGTCCACATTTCTATGTATAAAGTTAGTTGCGACGGAACAGTCACGTTTAAAATTAGACAAATCATTTATCTTTTATTGCATTCACAGCTTTGACTCAGGAGTAAGGACAATACAATTTATTCGACAAAGATCTGTGTCGTAGCTATTCTCGTCGTTATGACTGGGACTGACTAAACTCAAAACTGTAAGGTCCCACGTCAGCGACAAACGCGACAATGCGACTCGATACGACGCGAAGCGACAGTATCACATAATAGCGGAACCTTCACGTGGCCTACGTTGTTGCGTAGATATTATGTCAGTCATTTTCTGTGGAGTATCACGTCGCGTTGCGTCGAGTCTTTTTCGACGTCTAAAACAGCGGCAAAGTTCATCCATTTGCCTCAATTGAAGAGTCATCATTGAATAGGAACTAATCTCCCAATCTTTTTAGGAGTAGGCATTGGGCATTGGAATAATTATTCAAATTCATAAGATATTTTATTAAAATAAAACTTTTGCGAGAGATTTTGAGGTATTAAGTGAATACCACCACCACATTTCATCGTGAATCCAATAACCATAGTTATATGGACTTTCTATAGAGAATCTATAAACATACTTATTACTTACTTACGTACTAAATCATTAATCAAACTGATGTAACGTGCAGGTCTCTGAATTGTTTTCCGTAGTCGAGTTAGAGTTTCTACTACTTGTTAACTTTGAATTTGACCTACCTGTCAGTAAATGCGCGCCTTGCGCCGAAGAAAAACTGCAAAGTAGGCCAGTAAAACCGCGCGCCACATAATTTTCTTCGACCTCCTCGTAACAGGCAACAGCTAATTAAAAATGCTGCAAAGAAAACACTGGTTCGCCTCAACCCCTTGACAGCTGATCACTTTTAATGGCCATAATTGCATAGAACTTGCACATTTCTGTTGTGCTTTTACCTGCATCGGATATTTTTATTGTATGGCCCAAGTTAAAAGCTATTTCTGCCCCCGATTGTGTAAGGAAATCGCAGTCATATTTGTTTGTCAAACGGCTAATTCGAACTGTTTAAGGAGTTCATAGATGCCTGCACGAAAAAAGTAACTATTTTCAAACATGAATAATAGGTATATTACATAACTTTACACTCCGATTAGCGCAAAAGCTCAATTCATGAACTGTTAACATTTTTAATCCTACATTTCCTTTACCTACATTTTAAATTTACATAAACATAGTATCGCTAAGTGAGTTATATAATGTTTTATTCATCACTCTCGAGTACAGTTTATTCAACCACGCTTATTAAACCGTTTGTTAAACTTTGTCGGATTTGGAATTTTGTTGAATCACCGTCCATAACTAACGTATGAGGACTGAGGAGTTACTTTTTTTGCATCCAGTATAAAATGTAGAGTAGTTGTTTGAAAACTTTTACTGATCCGTCATTAAGTGTTTTTTTTCCAAAGCGCGTCATCCAATGAATATTATAATATATAAAAGACAATATCTGTATAATATAACCCACTGGATGATTACAACCGCCACTACGCGTAGATTTAGTTTTTTCGGAAATTCCCGTGAGAACTTTAATTTTCCGTGATGCAACCAATCTCTGTGCCAAATTCCGTCAAAATGGGCCGTTAAAGCGTAGCAGATAGACAGACACACTTTCTCATTTATAATATTACATTCATGGATAATGTTTGTAATGTTTGTAATACACAAATACAGAAGTTTAAAACTAAGCGACGCGCGACTTTTGAAAACAATGAGTGTGCTTTAAACCACACGACACACGTAAAACTTCTTTAGCTCGTAACTGGCTATGGGAGAAAGAAAGAAAATTTGTGCTTGCTCCTCTCTCTCTTGCCCCTACAGTAATATACGAAACGTCACTGTCTCTTTCTATCTTCACTAACCTATATCTCCCTCTCATCTTCCGTTCGCCTCGCTCAATCACACTTTTCGTAACGCTCTCATCACGCATTCACCAACTTACTCCCCAAGTCAAGCGTGCGTAAAGAAGTTTTAGTTCAAAAAAATACAAAATGGTGAAACGTCAACCATATCAGCTTTAATATTTCAACTATGATAATACGAGTAAAAGCACGAGAAACACTGTTCTATATGCATAGCCGATAATCAAAAGTAGTTTTTATAGCAGGTTTATGTTAATGAATTTTGTTTCGGCCGCCCGTCCTTGGACCACACGTCTTTGCATAAATTACGTAACCAAGGTCAAGACATTTCCGACTTAGCGTAGGCCGTATATTACTGCATGTGTTCTGATACTCATGGTCCGTGGAATAGGAAATTTACTATTGCTATTTCGGTACACTGGCTATCGTAACCAAGGTCAAGGCATTTCCTTAACGGCCCAGTGCAGTAGTGGACAGAACAGGGCCTCCAAACGGTTGGAAAGTCCTCGTTTGGCAAAGCCCGCAATAGTTCAAAAAAATAACCCCTGAAGTTGGAAATCGCAAATACAGGGGTTGTATTTATTGAACGACTAGCTGATGCCCATGACTTCTGCCACGTGGTTAAAGTTTTTTTGATTCCCGCGGGAACTACTTAATTTTTCGGGATAAAAAGCATATGTCACTCTTCAGGTTGTCAACTATACCCATGCCAAAAATCACGTCAAACCATTGCTCCGTTGCGACGTGATTGAAAGACAAACCAACAAACAAACACACTTTCGCATTAATTATAGGTAATATTAGTTTGATGTGGGTTTTGACACTTGGAAAGTTGGAAACCCCTAAAGGTGTGTCCAAACATAGAGCAGCACGTAAGCGGCAGAAGCACGCGGACACAATTTGCAGGACACAATTTTGCTGCGCCCTAGCAAGGACTAGGACTGACGGCATTCGGCGCACGGCAGCCATGATCCCTTCCATCAAAGATAAGCTACGTTGGCGTGTAGGAGCGCATGATTTTCATAGCTTAGATCGCTGGATATCAGATCAAGCGCTCTTAATGGTGGGGTTGACACACACCCGTAGCTTAGCAACGTAGCACATTTCTAGTGGAAACACATCTAAGGATCATGTCAGTTATTCATCAAAATTTATGAACTCGCTTCGCATTCCGTCAAATTCCCCCCCACAAAGCCCCAGAAAAAAAAACAGCATAAAGTTCACCGTCCGCTTTATTCAGAAATGCGCTCCGGGCAACGGGTCCACCGTTGGTTGTGGCTTAAAAGGCCGTACGTCACTGCAATGAATTGTCACTGCAGTGACGTACGGCCGTACGGTACGTAACGTTACGGTAAGTAACGAAACCATTGGGTTTCGTTACTCGTAAAATAGGAAATTACAACTATTTTAGTACACTGGCTAAGGCCAAAGTTGAACTCGATAGCCCTTGGTCGACCGGAAGTCTAGCTTTCTTGACATTTAATCGCGTATAGGCTAAGTGGGTTGAACATAGTATTAAAAATAAATTAAATAATTTACAGGCAGGTCAAACAGGCTCATCAAGACAAAATTCAAGAACGAGAAGTTAGAGACCTTTAACTTATAGTAGAACTGCTAGGTAATCTGCTACGCTTTCCCGGTCTATCTTTTGAACCGATTTTGACTATATTTTTGGTACAAAGGTAGGATGCATCCCGGGGAAGGACATAGGCTTTTTATCTCGGAAAATCAAGGAGTTCCCGCGGGGATAAAAAACACTAATCGACACGGACGAAGTCGCGGGTATCATCTAGTAATAAAATAATTACTAGTTATACATAAAAGGCACCTAAGCACTACTGTACTATACATTATTTGGATTTGGGGCAGGCGCGTAAAGAAAGCATATTTTAAATGGCTGCGCAAAGTAATTTAATAAGGCCACCCAATTATAACATATTTCACTTTTATATTTATAGATTAAATAACTTAAAGCCTCACCGGCCTCGTGGGAACCCGTATATAAATAGCAGTGGAAGAATGGCATTTTGTAGGTAGCGTAGGCGTAGGATTGTGACGTTTTTAGTATAAAATTATGTTAAGTACATAAAGAGTTAAAATGGCTTAACAGCTAGAATGTGTGGACGTGAATTCTCTGTACATGCGACACAAAACTATGAAGTTGGTTGAATGCTCGAAGCCGTGAAGCGAGTTACGAGATATCCAAATCGAGAGAGGAATTCGTAATCGTCGAAAAAACTAGAAGTTTAATCCGCCACAGAAGGCAAATCTATGTGGTACGGTGCGTGTCTTGAACTTGCCGCCCGCGATATAATAACGTGCATTGTACCTAGAGTCAACATTTTTTTTTATCCACTACAAGCTAGCCCTTGACTGCGATCTCACCTGATGGTAAGTGATGATGCAGTTTAAGATGGTACCGTTGTAATCTAACACCTATGAATAACTAGTAGAGGCCAAGAGTCACAAAGGGTTGTAGCGCGGAAAGAAGTAAGTAGGTAAGGAAGGAAGGAAGGAAGGAAGGTTGCAAAAAAATGGTAAATTAGCTCTAACCAATCCACCTTGGTCTTTGATACCGAGTTTAAACTTGCTAATTCAGATTTACGGATAAACACCACAAAAGGAGTCACCTAAAACCTACACAATAGATTTTATCTGATACATAGTTACCTTATCTATTCTATTGGTCTGTAAATCGCCTACACACTAGTTAAACTATGATTTGACGACGTCCGTGTTGCAGTGTTGAGCGCTGTTGTCTTAACGTGCGGAGGTCCCGGGTTCGATCCTCGGCAGGGTCAATTTGGGATTTCTGTTCAATTTGGTAACTAGCCACAGCCGAAACCTCCCACCAGACCAGACAAAAGAAAATTCAGAAATTATAAATTCACGACCCTGTCGGAAATCGAACCCGGGACCTCCCAGTATAAGACCACAGAGCTCACACGCGCGGCCGTAAGTTCACAATCATACTAAAGTTTCAAACAACAATTTAGTGAAAGTATCGTTTAATATGGAAGAATCACCATTGTTTTGAAAACTTATGAACTTTAAAAGAGCCATTTTCGATGAAACAATTTAAAACTTTCCAACTTCTAAAATTTAAAGCATGGTTTTGGGGTGAAATATTTTGTATCAAGGAATGGGCGGCAATAGTTAAGGGGAGGTTACATATTGACTTTCAAAGTATTAAAGAAAGCCGGGTTTAGCATAAACCTAGTATTTCATAACTGCTTATTTTTCCTTTTTGAACTAATGTCATTTATATTTGACTATCGGACGCCCGTGACTTCTTACGAGTATTTTTTTTTTTTTTTTTATCCACTACAAGCTAGCCCTTGACTGCGATCACATCTGATGGTAAGTGATGATGCAGTCTAAGATGGTAGCGGGCTAACCTGTTAGGGGCATGGCAGTTATATTAAACCCACACCCCTTCGGTTTCTACACGGCATCGTACCGGAACGCTAAATCGCTTGGCGGCACGTCTTTGCCGGTAGGGTGGTAACTAGCCACGGCCGAAGCCTCCCACCAGACCAGACCAGGGAAAATTCAGAAATTATAAATTCCCAAATTGACCCTGCCGGGGATCGAACCCGGGACCTCCGCACGTTAAGGCAACAGCGCTACACACTGCGCCACGGAGGTCGTCAAACCAACTTGAGGATAATATCTTCGAATGAAGCGACTCATATAATTTTGATAGAACTTCACTTACAGGTAAGTTCGTTTAATCACTAAAAAGTCGAAATATCCACGTCACCTTTTAGTTTTATGTTTGAAAAGCATTTTAAAGTAGGTACAGGTATCGATCGAAGTAAAAAAGTGCGTCGAATCTTGATGACAAAAAAGTTGCTGATATTACTTGCAAGTTGCAGTCAAATATCCAATTGTTGTGTCACCGTAAGATTGCAAAAACCGTTAGATTGTAATCTAACTAGCGAAATTGTAAACTGTCGACAAATTACAATCTAACGCATTATTTTTCGGTAGATTGTATTCTGTTAGGTATATTAACCCGATAAAACCTAAAATCAGTAAGATTATTTATGTCGAACCCTAACCTAACCTACAACAAAGAGACAAGAAAACGTAAATACAATGAATATTTCAAAAAATTACACTCAGAACATTGAACGGTTCACAATCTGTCGACAGTTTACAATTTCGCTAGTTAGATTACAATCTAACGGTTTTTGCAATCTTACGGTGACATATCTATGGAAGAGCTGCCCCTTAACTAATGGCAAAAGTTTCAATTTAGTAGTGCCTCGGGGAGTAGGTATGGCACGCCTGTATAGGTGAGACAGCGTTTTCTAAGGTGCTATTTACACGCATATTTCAATTTCAATACTGATGTAACCAAAAATTGGATACCATATCCATACTTATAAATGCGAAAGTGTGTCTGTCTGTCTGATAGGCTTTAAAGGCCCATCTTCCGAACCGATTTTAATGAAATTTGGTATCGAAATAGGTTGCATCCCGGAGAAAGCATTTCCCGGAAAATTAATATTAATAATTTTTTTTTAATCCATCTATCTGACCTAAAGTTACTCTTCCACATTGTCTCGACGGTTACTGAATAAATACAAATAATTTGCCCTAAACAAAGACATAGCACGAAACTAGATTAACTCGTAACAAAACAGTTTCGTCGAGACAAATAAATTACTGCTTCGCGAGGCACTTTCTACACACAAAAATCTCATTAGACCATCTCTATTTCCGGAGCAGTATTTTTTGCAGCGCCAAAACGCAACAAAATGATCGTTGCATGCTTGTGGACTTTCATTTCATTCTCATCATAGAAAATCATACTAATACTAAAAATGCGAAAGTCAGTTTGTTGGTTTGTTGATTAGTTGGTTTGTCCTTCAATTACGCCGCAACGGAGCAACGGATTGGCGTGATTTTTGGCTTGGGTATAGTTGAGGACCTGGAGAGTGACATAGGCTACTTTTTATCCCAGAAATGAAGGAATTCCCGTGGGAATAAAAAAAACTTAAACCACGCGGACAAAGTCGCGGGCATCAGCTAGTAATTATTGTTTTTGGTCGTATAAAAATTTCATCATTTTCAACTGATTAAACCTATTTGCCAAAAAACTCTAAGTTTAAGATTATCTTTACTAGATAATACTTAGTAATATATCTGTTTCCAATCAAAAGTGATCAATCATCATCAATTCTTATCCCGACTCCGCGAGCAACTGCTGGGGCTGATCAAATCCACTATTTCACCAATTACGCTTTTTTCAGAAACTTACATTGAAAGGATTTTTAAACTTGTTAAAAGGTAAAAAACCGAAATAGTAATTGTTAATTTGCAAATTAAACCTCAAAAGTACTCACAATTAAACTACAGTAAATTACTTATTTATATGTTAATTTTCAAAGTCATTAATCATTTCAAATGGACAAGCAATTCGAGCCATTCCACTATGGGCCAACTAGGAGTAATGAGCGTAGTTAAGGTATATGTAATAATAGCTATAGAATATAGCATACAGTGTAGCATATATTCATACAGTGGGTCGACGTCCATACAAATTACAGACAGTCCATAACAGTTATAGAATAGAATAGAATATTTATTTATTTGCATGATTGTAAGTAGGTACGGTGTTATTATGTAATAAGGTGACCATGTTACAATCAGCCATACAATGGCGTGCAAAACACTTAAAACTAACATAGGTTTGGTTAAAAGGGACTAAACAAGTTGCAAGCTCTAAAATTTTTGTAAAATTAAATTAAACATAAAATAAATAGACAAATGTGAGTTTAAATCGGGTGATTAGTTTTAAAATTCAAGAATTCTTTTAAAGAATAGTAGTTTTGGGCTACTAGCCATTTATACAATTTATTTTTAAATGATTTAATTGGTAATGCCTTAATATCTTTTGGCAGCTTATTATAAATTTTTTTTGCGGCTGAGCAATTTTTTTAAGTAAAATTCCGTCCTCGGTCGACACTGCAACACAAGCCTGTCCGTGTTTCTAGTGCACCGTGGGTAGATATCACTAGCTTTCATAAAAATACTATGATTGTCTCTCACGAACACAGATAGGTATTTCATAGATGTATTTAAACTAGGCAGTGATGAAAGATTTAATTTTATAAAGAGGTTTGCAAGATGTTATTGGCGAGACTCCGCAAATTGCTCTAATACATCTTTTTGGGCTATAAACGCCCTGTTAAATTCAGCAGTATTTCCCCATAGAATTAAGCCATATCTGAGGACTGATGTCACGTAAGCATGGTACACTGTTAGGGCAGTTTGTTGATCAGTGACCGAAGTGAGTCTTTTCGATAGAAGTGAGTCTATAGCACCTTGAGTTACGGTGTGCCTAGTGGGAGATTTTCTTCCCATTCGAACGCGACGAACTACGATTTGTATGGAGTTGTCAAGCGTTTGACAGCTGACATCATGATCGCCCGATGATGATGATGCCCGCGACTTCGTCCGCGTGGACTAAGATTTTTCGATCCCCGCGGGAACTCCTGAATTTTCCGGGATAAAAAGTAGCCTATGTCCTTCCTTGGGATACAACCTATCCCTGTACCAAATTTCATCAAAATCGGTTGAACAGATGGGCCGTGAAAGCGTAGCAGACAGACTTTCGCATTTAATATTAGTATGGAAGTATGGATTGAAGTTAACGTTGTCGCGATCGAATACGTTAAACTCCCACACTGGCGGCTGTACTAGAGCCTATGGTTGGTAGGAAACTACATACTAATTTGACATTAGAGTGACAGAATTTTGTATTGAAAATTCTGGCCTCTGTCAGCCTGTCACCTCGCAGCTTACTCTATCTACTATCTAGGCGCCTCGTTCGAACGACTGGTTGGAAAAAACATCTAATTATACTGCGGCTATGGTGTGAATCCGTGAAGGTCATCCACATCAAAGAGCTGGTAGTTCTATTGGAGGTTACATTTACAAGGCTGTACTTACGATCACGTAGATCGAAAATCATTGAACTTGGTGCAATGAATTGAGATGATCTCAATTCGAATCGGCTCGAAATATCGATATTTTCTTTACATATTATCGATATAATGTTGTCGTTATGCCACAATGCGCGACATAGTTCGTGAAAAGATTACGGGTAGATGGGGTCACGACTCACCCTCAGTAATGGGGAATACGATCCAGAGAGAGAGAGATAATATTGTCTTAATCGCGATATAGAGAGTATCTATTCCAATGTATTTTTAAGACAACTTGAAAGTTTAAAACTAAGTTTAGTAATATCGATTCGATGAAATTATCAATGGTTTTTGTTCACATGCCCATCTTTATATTTATTTATTTACATATATATATTGCACACATTAATATCCAGTTAAGAAGTAGTAAAACTACATAGAAACGTGCAAAGGCGGTTTATCCACTACAAGCTAGCCCTTGACTCTAAGATGGTAGCGGGCTAACCTGTTAGGGGCATGGCAGTTATATCAAACCCATACCCCTTCGGTTTCTACACGGCATCGTACCGGAACGCTAAATCGCTTGACGGCACGTCTTTGCCGGTAGGGTGGTAACTAGCCACGGCCGAAGCCTCCCACCAGACCAGACCAGGGAAAATTCAGAAATTATAAATTCCCAAATTAACCCTGCCGGGGATCGAACCCGAGACCTCCGCACGTTAAGGCAACAGCGCTACACACTGCGCCACGGAGGTCGTCAAAAATTGCTAATTATGCAATCAATCTATCATTTGCAGTTTATGAAATAGCCCAAAATGCGATAGCAATCATATATGGCGACCGCCAGCGTCTACGTTCCCATGGGGGTTTCGATAAATCTCTCTCTCTCTCTCTCTCTCTTAACAGGTAAACTGACTGTATCAAAATAAAATATGTCCTTCTGTACAAACCCTAATGATGCAATGATGTAACGTGCACTGTGGACATTGATGTATATCAACTATAGCTAGCTCCTAACCTACTAATCACCTGCTTGCAAGTGATGATGCAGTCTAAGAGCGCGCTCGCCTAGAAGCTGCCTATTCGCTCTTGATTTGAAGGCCTACGTTAAAAGAGGAGGGGAAAACGGAAGCCGGAGTTTAATACATAACTTAATTGTATTACTTCATCTATTCTACTTTCAAAAAGTGTAAAGTAGGTACCTCTCGACCCTATCGCGACGACACGCGAGGGACGCAGCGGTAGTGTCGCCGCAACAAGTACCTACTCGGAATATGTCTTCATACCAATAAACCAATAGTCACTTACGGTGGAGAGGCGCTCAAAAACATGTTTCTTGTATGGGGGGCCGCTTTTTATTTTATTATTATATTTGTTGTTATGGCGGCAAAAGTACACACTGTGATAATTTCAACTGTTTTAATTTATTTATTAGGTAACTAAAAAATTAACATTAAGGTACAAACTTTAACTGTAGGTATATTCCATCAAACTGATAATACAGTTTGTTAACAGGATCATACCCTTAATTTTTAGCAGCGGAGGCTTCGTAATAGGGATCCGTTTGACGGACGGACTACAGAACCCTCAAAAAACCAAGATGAGCTAATAAATTAAATAAATTTCGTAGCAACCTTACCTTTAATAATTTCTGTCGAGGATATGATGACGTCATTTTCATCCATCCTCGCTTTGTAGCACAGCAGGTTGGCTGATTTCCTAATCTTGACAGATCGCTATTCCCCCACTCCCAATGTGGTCTCCAGCTTTTATGTTGACCTCTTGTTGTAATCCATTTTGTGTTGTCAGTTTGATTTCATCTGTAAAAAAATATTTCATTAACCTATAACTCTGTAGGGCTACGGAGAATGAATTCAATAATGCCACTATTGTCCTTTTAACTTTCAAAAACCAAGAAAAGAAGATGACTGTATAAACGGCATTTGTTAAGTCAAGGTTATTATACTATTGATGTATTTGTCAAAGACAAAGTTGCATGGAAGCAATTTACTTCGCATTCAGCAGCTTACAAGTCAGTGTTATACCACCACAACAGCCCATTAACGTGCCACTGTTGGGCACAGGCCTCCACTCTCATAGGAGAGAGGGAATTAGAGCTAAGACCCACCTCGCTGCTCCAATGCAGGTTGGCGGGCTTTGACAACTATTATCATGTTAGTGATAATAACCAGGACCGACGGCTTAACATGCTCTCCTAGGCACGGGGGTGAAACACCGCTAACTTCCTAACTCCGGGCTAGTACTGGGAATTTCTAATCAGAAAAACCCCCCACTTAATTATGGCCCGACCCGGGACTCGAACCCGGGACCTTTTTTTTTTTATCCCTTGACTGTGATCTCACCTGATGGTAAGTGATGATGATACAAGATTAACACCGCAGAGACCACAACTCAAGCACCTACCATAGACACAATAGATGTGTATACAGACGGGTCAAAAACAAACAAGGGAACCGGCGCAGGAGTATACTGTCCCGAACTAAACATAAACATAGCCTGTACCCTCGGTAAGAATAACTCTGTTTTTCAAGCGGAGTGCGTCATAGCTCCATAGCTCTGACCAACAGACAGGTAACAAATTTTCAAATTAACATTAACAGTGACAGTCAAGCAGTACTGAGAGCCCTGGCAAAAAACACAACTACCTCTAAGCTCATTCTTGACTGCCACAATGCACTACAGACTTTAACTAACTCGAACCAAGTATCACTGGGCTGGGTAAAAGGTCACAGTGAGAACATAGGAAACGACGCAGCCGACGAACTAGCACGACGAGCCTCAAACCTGAAGGTAGTGGGACCCGACCCGATCGTCCCGATACCCTTCAGTGAATACAAAACCTGGGTAAGAAAACAAACCGTAAGTACACATGCCGAACTATGGGAAAACAGTACAGATTGCAGACAAACAAAAGAGGCGATACCCAGCCCTAATAAACCACTAACCAAAAAACTTCTGCAACTAAACAGAGTCAAACTCAGGACAGTTGTTGGTATGATAACAGGACATTGCTCTCTAAACAAACACCTATTTACTCTAGGTATCACCGACAGCCCTCTATGCAGAGCCTGCATGGAGAGCGACGAGACACCAAAACACGTGCTGCTCGAGTGCAGCGGTGTTTCCATCCAACGAGAAGCCTACATTGGCTCCCCAGCAACACTACCGGAAGTCCTCGCCGACCTGGGCGGCCTGCTTGGATTCTGGAGTGAGATTGGCTGGATGGAATGATCCGGCAGGGAGTCGCACCAGTGGATTTCACACACAGCGGACGACTACGCTTCAAGTGCGGAAAATAACCCAGGACACGAAGAAGAAGAAGAAGAAGAAGTGATGATGCAGTCTAAGATGGTAGCGGGCTAACCTGTTAGGGGTATGGCAGTTATATTAAACCCATACCCATACCTCGTCAGCCGCAGTCAAACATGATGGTGATAAATGATACTTATCATAAGTGACACATGTTGTCCTATGTGCAATAAAACAAACAAGCAAACATTTCAACAACAGTAAGTATTTATCTTTATGTTCCCGTAGTAACACTTTCAAACAGCAATTAAAAAAATTACAAGTACCTATTAACAACTTTTCCAAAACATTACTTAAGTACTTAGTGTAAATTACACAAGTCTTACTTTTTCCAATAGGTATAAACGAACATTGGCAAACAGGTGCAAGTAATGTGATTCCTATTAGAGGAACCAGTTAGAAAGTAGTCCTTGTTACCTGTTTCTAACTCATTAAATAACCAATTAACTAAAAAGCATTTAAAAAATTGAACACACAGCCAATAGGCCTCAATTATTAATTGTTAAACACCAGGCTTCCTATTTATATTCTTATTCGGGCATATTCCTTAAACTTATTGGTTGTATATAATTATCACTGTAAAATTGTAAAAACTGTTAGATTGTAATCTAACGCCTTTTATCTCGATAGATTGTAAACTGTCGAAAAATTGTGAACCATAACAACTGCTTACAATTTAACGCATATAAGGTATATTAACCTGATAGAACCAGATTATTTCATAATTCATAATTTTTATTTTGCCAAATTGTGGTTAACAACAGTTGTTTTCTTATCATTAGTCCTGTTCACAATTTACTGCCAGTGGCAGGGTGCTAAAATATAGGTACATGTACAACCTTTTTTATCAATTATTTATACTAAATATCCAAAATAATTCCCCAAATTCCACAGCCATATTAAAGAGAAGTTTATAAATCTGTGTCAAAGTCTAACAATTTAAAAAGTGTCAATATAATAATGTATGTTGAAATAAATCATTTAATTACATTTTCAAGTAAATAAATTAGAAAAATTTGATTAATAAATAATGTAAGAGTCAAAATTATTTCAAAATTATCGAATTGTCAAACTTATGTCAGATCAAATTATTTATTAAACCCTATTTATGTCGAACCCTAACCTAACCTACAACAAAGAGACAAGAAAATGTAAATACAATGAAAAAAAAATTGACACTCAGAACATTGGTTCATAATCTGTTGACAGTTTACAATCTATCGAGATAAAAAGAGTTAGATTACAATCTAACGGTTTTCACAATCTTACGATGCCATATACATGACTTTTTAGAAATTAAATTTTACTTGCTTTATGGGTGAATGAATCCAGTATACAGCAGTACTATTTGTATAATATATTTATAAACTGGACTAGCTGATGCCCATGACTTCGTCCGCATGGTTTAAGTTGTTTTTAATTACATCTGAAACTCCTTAATTTTCCGGGATGAAAAAGCTTTTGTTCTTTCTCGGGATACAATCTATCTCTGTTCCAAATTTCATCAAAATCGGTTGAACAGATGGGTCATGAAAGAGTAGCAGATAGATAGACACACTTTCGCATTCATAATACTTCAATTGTATTTGTCAAAAATAATTGGAATAAATGGCCTCTCAATTGCATTCCCAGATGATGGCTTTTAGGTATGCCACAGGGGCATATAGGGGCTCTCAATGTTTTTTTTTTTTAATGTGCACCACACCCTCACACAGTTCTAGCTATTGTATGGTTCTTGTTCTTCTTGCTGGACAGGGCTCCTGGGAGATCCAGTATCACTATGAAAATCGAACCTAATATGAAAGCAGGGGTAAAGGCTAGATTTAATATGGTGACTGTGTCTATTTAACCATACTTACGAAATTTTCTTTAATACACTACACGATCGTACATACTTGTTCTATAACTGGTCAGGGCAGGCGCTACCGGCGTTCAGTGGTAGTGTTGACAAATCACAGATGTAACACAAAAACTCACACATTTAGCAACAAATTAAGTTCACAACTATCTGTAACAGTTAACTGAATGTAACTTGAGAAATAATGATTACAACAAGAATTAATAACTTTTAAAACGATAAATTTGTCTAGTTTATTTCTCATGCATTGTCGTGGCGCAGTTCCGACCATCACAGCCGTGTAGGACTGTATAATAAACTACAGCGTGGGTAGATTCCTTAAACATAAGGTCATGTCAGCTCTAAACTCAGTCCGTAGAACTTTCGAAGCACTCTAACGGAGTTCGCACACTTTGTTTTCCAATTTCATGAAACAAAACCGCACCATTCCGGTATAAAAACTAATGAAATGAAACTCAACGTAACATGTAAACAAGTGCCGGGCGTAACATCGGAGCACAATAGTAATTGTAGTAACACAAGGTCATAAATTTTCGTTCAGCCTGAATGCAATTTCAAATTATCTCCATTTAGCTTAGCAATGACGTATTTTATTTATTCCGTGTTCACCAATTTCGTGAACCAACAGCCGACCTGCAACCGACCGTTAAGATAAACGCGACAAAGAACTACGAAGTTGGAAGAATACGAATCTGGTTAACTTGTGAACTTGTCTCTGGTACGAATCGCAATCGAGACATTTTTTTAGTTGTCAAGTGTCAACTTGTCAGTTGTCAGGTTGTCAGACAGACGTTGGACCATGGAGGTAACAATTACATTTGTTACCTCCATGCGTTGGACCAAGTCAAGTATTTTTTTAACTTTATCTGGTTAACCACAGGCCCGTCAGGGTTACATTGTTCTATGACCACAGGGTTTAACCATAGAACAATATAACCTGTAACCCTGTTTAACGGCTCTGGTCTCGACAAGTTCGATGTTGTATGTCACGGCATAGATTTTAATATATCAAAATCTATGTGTCACGGCCACGTCACGGTCACAGATTTATAATGTCGTAATGTCTGTGGTCACGGCTAGTAGCATAGAGTAAGAATATATAGCAAGAGTAGGCATTGTAATAATAATTAATACCACAAATGAGCTCAATGAGTATACTATACGCTAATGTCAAGGTGTGACAGAGCGAGAAAATTGCTTTTCTTGTCCTGCTCAGCCTATTACTTTTTTTTGTTGGACCTAACTGACAGCTTAGGTCAGACCATCCTGTGTCATTTTTGTTATTCGCCCATATTCGTACGAAATTGGAATTGGACAAAGTGGTAACTGTGCTCGTAGCATACGAAAAAAGTGGTTTAAATTATAGACGATGGTGTATTGCTGTATGTTAGGCTGCAAAAGCCGAACTGAACGTAAATACGAAAACATAACCTAACACCTAAGTTTACAATAATTGACCTTATTTTGTCGAGATAAAAACTGGTTATTTTTATAAAGACTCGCATGAATGCTACAAAGTATAGAAATAACAAAAAATAAATACTTATTGACCAAAATATCGCATTAAGACTATCGCTATCGCATACTTATACGCTGACGCCCGGTCTATATCTCTTACTCTGTCTACGCTTCTAGTAGGTTTGCTATTCCCATAGAGTAAAGTATTTGATCTGAGTCTGAGATTGTATATTAGGTCCATGTCTGAGAGAAATATACTGGCATGGAATTAGCAAGTACTTAGTACTTACCATGGAACTAATATGAGCTCTTGCTAATAAAGTGTGCCGAGTGAGAGATACCATGCTGACAGTTGTGTCCCTTTTCCACAAGAGTGACCACACTATTTTTGAATTTTGGGATACTTCAATATACGGGATATACCTCTATGAAGAAATAAAAATCAGCAAATAATTTTAAAATATTTATATTTATGATGATGTTGATATTTTATATATAGTGCATATTGCCTCTTAGTAAGTCTCTTACACAAGTAAGCATTTAGGTCGTCGTCAACCGATGGACGTCCACTGCTGGACATAGGTCTCCTGTAGGGTCCTCCACAAGCCACGGTCTTGCGCCGCCTGGATCCAGCGATCCATTTAGGATCGATAATTACGAAGCATTTAGGTAAAAATATATAATTATCGGTGATGGTTTAACAAAAATATTTTTTTAAATATTTCTTTTCAAGCCATACTGGGTACCTATATAAAATTATCAACATGCTCAAATTTTTCATTCAAAAATTATTTTAAACTCTTTGTCGCTCCTTAACTCATCTCATCACTATGCCAGTCTCCATGTTTGAAAATGTTTTTAATTTCATTCTGTAGAACTACGGTGATACAGCACATACGGTGAAGGAAACATCGTAAGGAAACCTGGACTTGAAAGTCTGAAATCACCAACCTGCAGTGAGCAAGCGTGGTGATTAATGCTCATGCATTCTCCTAGTGAGAAGAGGCCCTTGCCCAGTAGTGGAACAGTTACGGGCTGGATTTTATCATTATCTGTAAACGTACCTATTCAAGATAAAAATAAAATTGATCTGGCTTACTACGAGGAATCGTGAGGGAAGAGCATTTTCTTTTAAAACGGGCCGTGATAAATTAGGAATATAATCCTCAAGCATAAAATGTTTGCTGTATATTACAGAATTTTGGGTCACTTTTCTGTTACCACTAGGTATAATGATTAACCACTTTTCACGCAATGAAAAAAATATCTATCCTGTTATAATTCGTGTTTCATAGTTTACGATACTTGTCCCGTATACTTGGTACCTAAATTTATGTCACCCGAATTTCTATAACATTCAAAACATATAAACATAGTTAATAAACACTTACTTAGGAAAAGATAACCCACAATCCAGATAATATTCACTTACAAGCTTCCACGATGCATATTTTCACCATTTTTTACAAATAAATTCACGCAATCTTGAGAAATTTCGTCGATCGTAAGATTCATCAAAATGGCCGTTTGTGTTGCAACCATCATAGAACATAATAATTCCATGGTTGCAACATTTTTATTTTTATTACTACTACGATTGCCGCCTTCAACACGAAAACAAGTGAATTATTGACGTACTCATTTTCTAAATGCTTGAAATTTTAATCGGAGGATAGGAGGTGAGTAATTCGATAGTATAACCATTTTTCAGATTTCTTTTATAAACAAACCGAAGTATAATGTTAAATGTGAAATAGCAACACAAAGACCAAAGGAACACCGATGTCTCACTCGGATTCATTTTTATACTGCGTGCGTAGTGGTCCTTATGTCGGTGATATAAGGATTAAATTTGATTAAAAATAAGTTAAATAAGTTTGTGGTACGCATTCCAGTTGTACGTAGTACTTGTTAGTTCCATGGTACTTACTAATTCCATGCCAGTATATTACTGCCGTATATTACAGTATATGCCATGTATACTGGAAAGCTACGCCGATCAACGTCCTTTCAAAAACAATTCCTTTGAACCACAAACATAATATAAAAATCTGTGAGCAGTTTGAGCGCCGTCTTCTTTTTCTGGTCGGTGAGCGCCATCTTGTGTAGTACGTATGACTCAGATTAAAAACCTAAGGTATGATTATGACGCCATCTAGTACAATGAATAAGGAAACTAGTACGATGGCGCCACCGGCACCGACCAGAAAAAAAAGAATGGCGCCTAGTAATGGTTGTCTGTGGGTTACGCTTTAAAATAATTATTACGGTGCAAAAAAAAGTGTTGCTTAATGCGTATCTATTGGTAGGATTTGGTGTAAATTCGACCTCTAAATAATGAAGACGGTGCTACACTGAAAAAAAATACTTTACAGTACTATGGCTATAGATAACCGCTGACTGCGCTAAACAAAAATACGGTCCTAGCACAGAGTAGCACAGAGTTCGGATATGTGATCTGTGGATATAATATACTCGTGTGCCGTGTGGTCCTAGCTAAGGCTTCTTCACGATAATAAGATTTTTTTCCTTTTTTTTTGGAGCTATTTTGGAAAAGCCTCAGAAGAGATACCCGTTGGAAACATTAAAAAATTGTTATTTATCAAATTTTTATCAACAATTTTTGAAAGAAAGAAATTTTTAACTTTTTATTATCAGGGTTGAGGATTTGGAGTCAGAATTTTTTATGGGACCACCTTCTATTTCTATTTCATAATGAATAGTCTCCCTCGCGATAACCCAATAAGGGTCGGCGAGGTCTTTACGCATTATCTGGCTAATTAGATTTTTATTTTGATCTCGTTTACGGGGGCCCCCTACTATTGATCCCCGCGGGCCGGTTCAATGGATAAGTTTCATGATGTTGTGAATATCATATTTAACACAACAGAAGTAAAATATAGATTAAAACTAATAAATCAGTGGGTGGTTTTTTTTTTACAATAAATGACTGAGAAATGACGATTTAAAAGTTTAATTATTTTTAATGTCTGTATCTTACTCGAGTGAGAAATTTTGTGAGTGAGTTTTAATACCTAGCCGAGATTTAATACTTCAAAATTATCTTCATACACAAATTAAATGCTTTGCTTATGCCTAATTTGAATAAATAAATCATAGAAAAAATCTATTCCGTGAAATAAATAATGTTGACTACCTCTCAGGGCAGTGTTCAGTTTTGTCATTTGTGGTCAACCCCGGCAGGCTCAAAAATTTCGGAATCATCTGGTCTGCCGAGAGGCTTCGGCCGTGGCGTGCTACCAACCTACCAACAAAGGCGTACCGCCAAGCGATTTAGCGTTCCGGTAAAATGACGGGAAAAAAATGAAGAAAAAGATATGACAGAAAAAATATTTGACGACCTCCCTGGCGCAGTGTCGAGCGCTGTTGTCTTAACGTGGGAGGCCCGGGTTCAATTCCCGGCAGGGTCAATTTGGAAATTTATAATTTCTGAATTTTCTCTGGTCTAGTCTGGTGGGAAGCTTCGGCCATGGCTAGTTACCACCCTAGCCACCACCCTACCATGGCTAGGCAAAGAAGTACCGCCAAGCGATTTAGCCTTTCGATACAATACCGTATAGAAAAACCGACTAGGGGTATGGGTTTAATATAACTGCCATGTTCCTAACAGGTTAGGTAAGTTAATCAATTAAAATGGATTGAATGTTACCAAATGATAACTTTTGGATCTCAGCTAAAAATTTTATGGTTATTCTTGTCTTCTAAAACCAGAACCTTTTTGGCATTTTCTTCCGTAATGGAGGTTGAAGGGCGGCCAGAACGTGGGTCATCTTTACAGCTTAATCTACCTCTTTTAAATTCAGTATGCTACCGTAGAATAGGGTAAAACATCGTCCCCTAATGTCTGCTGAATGTCCGAAAAAAATTCCTTCGTGGACATTTTTTTCAGGCAGAGATTAGGTACTTTATCACCGCACGTTATTCACGTTTTAGCAACTCGTTGCACAAAACAATTGTTTGCATGCCAACGAAAGTACCTAACCGAAAATCTTTAGAAACCGAATATACCTATTACCTACTTACAGTTCTACTGGCCCGCACTAAACCCGAGTTCTTAGGTACTGTTAGCATGAAATAATGAACCAGAAAATGCATCACATCACATCGCATGATATTATTAAAAACTAAAACATAAATAGGTACTTCGTATACGTACTCCTGTGTATTCTAATATTATACTATATAACTATTATTTATACTTATATTTAATATCTATACTAATATTATTATAAATGCGAAAGTTTGGATGGATGGATGTTTGTTAGTTGTTACTTAATCACGCCAGAACGGATCAACGGATCTGGATGAAATATGGCACAGAGATAAGTTATAGTCTGGAATAGCAGAAAAGCTACTTTTTATCCCGAAAAATTAAAGAGTTCCCGCGGGCGGCGGGAGCCAAAGTATCTCAATCCACGCGTACGGAGTCCCGGGAACCAGCTAGTTATATATAAATAATGTTATGGCGTATTTTTTTACACCTTCAAAAATTTGTTATATATATTCTCAGTTCGGTGCGAACCCTAAGAATTTGCACTTGTCCGTCGTAGATATCTTAACAGTAGTACTATGCTTTTATCTCTTAATAAATACCCAGCTCCAGCGCGATATAAGTTTGTCCAGCGGACTCCAGCGCCATCTAGTTTATGAGCTAGGACTAATACATTTTTAGGGTTCCATGGTTTTTTTTAATCTAAGAATAGGTGTGCGCTTTTTCGCCTTGCTCTGTTGGACGAGAATGAGCGGCTCAGGTATTTTTTTTATTAGTTTTGTTGTTTTTATTAGTTGTTTTAAGTTGTATGTACCCACCCGACTTCAACATACCTAGTGTCAAAGAGCATAAATGCTCTTTGCTAGTGTGTAGAAATCAAAATTATTTTTTACTTTAGCTTTGGAAGTTGGTTTTTTGGAAAGAATTTTTATTAATACTATTATAAATAATGAATGACAAACTAATAAAAAAAGTGGTGATCAATCATTTAATAAAAAACAAATAACAAATTTTCATTTCACAAACAACGTTTCGCAAAATTATGAATTAAAATTATGAATAATTATTATTATTAATCGTTATAAAACTTTTGGTCCTATACTTAAATAATTCACTTGACAAAACAATTATCAGACAAATTATTATTTCATAAAATATAATTTGACACACAATTGATTTTGTGATAAATCGTGTTATTTAATAAAACAATATAGCATACTTCTTTTTTGATATATTGTTTGATAAATACTGTAAGAGTCTTCTGGCGTAGCCCGTTTTAAAAAGTTGACATTCTTGGGTCGAAATCTGAGCACTGTTTCATCGAATTTTCAAATCACAACGATTCTAAAGAAGTTTCACTTCAAAAAAGCAAAAGAGAAATCAAATGTAATTTCAGTAAAGGCAAATTAAATTCACTCCCCGACTTCAAAATCGAATTATATATTGTACCCCGATGCCCCTTCGCTCACGTCCGCAGGAGCTACCTTCTACCTCCCTGCACGTGTCCCCTGGGTGGTGCTAAACGAGCGACGAACTTGCAGGCGAAATAAGCGTTATTTTTATAAAAACGCTTATTATGTACCAAACGCAATACGATTAAATAACCATCTATTTATCTAGCTACCTCGTAAATAAATGATAAATGATTTATTTATTATCACATAGGACAACTTGTGTCACTTAAGATACGTCAAGACTCAACCACCGGTTCGGAAAACTAATTCTACCGAGAAGAGCCGGCAAGAAACTCAGCAGTTGCTCTTTTCTCAAAAAAGAAAGAGGTTACAATATTTTAAATGATTGTTTTCTTCTCGCGGAGGACTTGAACATGACTTGAATAGAGTAAGTCCTAAGTCATCTGTTGTTTTTATTAGATTTAAGTACTTAGTTCTACGGCTCAAAACTCAAAACTACGGACGAATTACGGTATAAAAATAAATTCGCCTTATTATTGGAGTACTTAGGACTCAAATCCTCTACAAATTAACAAACATAATTTACAACCCCACGTTCAAGTTATTTTGAGGCCGGCGCGACACGGCGGCGACACGTCTGGATGTCTTGCTTTCTTTCTATGCTTTCTTTATATTTTATGTTTTTGCACAAAATGTACACATACTTACAGTTGGTAGGTAGCAGGTACTTAATGAGACCAATATAACGGCCAATTCTGTTGTACACCATCTATAGCCTAAACTAAAATTACAGGTCTATTTATACATTGCTATAATATATTCCTTTCCTAATATCTGTGAAAAGGGATATATAAGAGCTGTCACTTTAGTTTAGATTAGAGATTTTACCTCACATCAATAAGGTCATAGATCTGAGTGCTATAGGTACAGAATTGGCCCCATTACTACGGATATATACTCGTGTGCCATCACCCTTAGTAAACCAAGTATGTAGGTACCAAACTAAAGACTAATATACCTAATAATTATTATAGCCAATCTCCACGGAAATGTACCTATCGAACCATTTATAAAGAAAGTAGGTGGTATACCTACCTAATTATGTATAGGGCACAAGTGCGCAAATTGCAAACACAGGTGCACTCTCTATCCCCTCACTCTCATAGTAGGTACGGCATCGCAATCCGATTCACGACCGCGACACACCGCAGAGAACTAACGACTTTCGCAAGGCGGATTGGATTGGCCGTGGTATAATATAGAAGTCCTTGCAAGGATTCAAGGAAGAGACCTAACTGTGTCTATGATCCAGGCTGTGGACGTCTATCGGTTGAGGAAGGCGACGGCGGATTACTTAGGAGTACCTACCTACCATCCGGTCCCTTACTCCATAATCATAATCATTTATTTGCTGATTATAGGATGCTCCCTATAGCGAACAGGAAAGTGGAAACTACACTTAAGTATAGGGAAAATGAAAAAAGTTATTTTGGAAATAAACGCTTCTCTGTTTATCATCTCGTCATTCAACGCTTTTGGAAAAAGAACAGAAAGAAAGACTGGAAAATCTCTCATTGCGGTCGATGATCCGTACTTTCCGACAATTTTATCTGTGCATGTAGCGACATTCGGAACTAACAGAATCTATTCGGTATTGAACCGAAAATTTTGGTTTTTTGATAGACAGCTGTGGCGCCTTTGCCACCCGCACTGTTACATGTGTCGGAGTTTAACGATGTAGTTATTTTTAACATCTCTCCCAAAGGCGAAGAAAAGTTCAATGGTCTTAAATGTTTACATTCAGTTTAACTGGCATCTAGAAGCTAAAATAGTCAAGTAGTAAAATATTTTCTGAACCACTCCGACTGGTCGGCTCCGTGGTGAACGCTATCGACTTCGCGGGAGGTCTCGGATTCGATCCCGACGGGGTCAATTCGGGAGTTTATAATTTCTGAATTTTCTTCGGCCGTGGTTGTAGCTACCATCACCTGCTTGACTTAGTAAAACTAGCAATTAATTTGTTGGAAACAGTGTCCGCTTCTACAATAAGCTCCCAGAAGACATGTTGAAGATGTCTCTGAATAAGTTCAAAGTTAATGTAAAACGTAAACTCCACGTAAACTCATTGAAAAATCTTATTACTTAAATGACAAGGAAGCTTGGCAATACTTTGCTCTAATGGCTGTGATAGTTCCTGTGAGATGGTGATAATAAAAAAAAACCCGGCTGAGTTTGTTGTGGGCTCTTCTCAGACGTCGGGCGCGTTTGGAACCCTCGTAGCTTTAGTTTTAAGATTATCACCATCATATTTTTATGTAACTGGACGTCAATAAATGTAGTGTACCTACCCAAATTGAATAAATATTTATGACTTAAGACACCCTACCAACGCACCCAAGCGATAAACGTAGTTGTGCGATGCCGTATGCAAACCGATTAGGGGTATGTAAATGTATGGGCCTATTATAACTGCCATACGGCATTCCCATCGACCAATGGGCATACCCCTAACAGGTTAGACCGCTATCATCTTAGACTGCATCGTCATTCGTCAATTAAACCACCAAACAGCAGGGTGAGATCGCAGAACTTAATTAATTTTTTGTTTGAAAGTTGACGTGATCGAAAGTGTTCTAAGCAGATTAGAGTTCCATTTTCTCAGCCTTGCAAGAAAGCCGTTTGAAGACAGCTCTTTTCTAGTTGATGAAGGGGTTTGAGCAACTTCTACAGGCCAGAGGTAGGTATTTTACAGCTTTAAACGTATTACACGAACATGCATTTTCAATTATCCGTTGACATCCGATTACGATTTCCGTATACAATCGGGGGGCTGATCCAATCGAAAGATACCTACCCTGTTTTTTCACCCCCCACGCAAATAAGGAGTGTAACAAAGTTAACCGTGTGTATCTGTCGACTGTCACCGTAAGATTGTAAAAACCGTTAGATTATAATGTAACGTTTTTTATCTCGATAGATTATAAACTTTCGACAGATTGTGAACCGTAAAATACTGCTGTAAGTTTAACGCGTTATTTTTCGGTAAATTGTAATATATTAGGTATATTAACCCGATAGAACCTAAGTGCCCGGCCTGCGGCCGGGCACTACCTGAGTATTCATGTCAAACCCTAACCTAACCTATAGCGCGCGCGCGAGTTGAATGCAGAGTAAATGTATGGTGACACTTGCATTTACTCTGCATTCAACTCGCGCGCGAACTGTACAAGAAAGAGACAAGAAAACGTAAAAACAATAAATATTTCATAAATTAATACTCAGAACATTGAACGGTTCACAATCTTTCGACAGTTTATAATCTAGCGGGATAGAAATCCCAATCAATCAGAAGAAGTCAATCTTACGGTGACATATCCATCTATCCATTGTATCTGTGTGTCTATCTCTAGCATCGTAGTTCCCAAACGGATGAACCGATTTAGATTTGTTGTTTGGAAGGTGACTTACTCGAGACTCGAGAGTGTTCTTTGCTGTTTCAAGAAAATCAGTTCAGCCATTTGAAGATTATCAGATCTTTGTCTTGTATATGTGGTAAATCTAAGTGGTACAGTTAGTACTTGACACCGACAGTGTACGATTGTAACTCTTGAAGGTGCTCCGCTGTCGGAGTGAAGTTAAGAATAATTTGGAAGATTTGTATTTTGTGTGGTGTGGTGAATATCGCACGATACACACATAAATTTACCTATTGTGGCGGATTATAGCGAACTAAACTTCCAGTGCTTTCATTATAAAAATTAATAATAGGTTACTAATAGGTACCTACTTACTAGTAATTTAATTAGTCTGTTATTAATCCCTAACAACTCTAAAAAACCGGCCAAGTGCGAGTCGGACTCGCGCACCGAGGGTTCCGTACTGAAAACTGTAACGACCAAAGATGTAAAACGGTACCTAATAATTACCTTTGTTAATGAACCGCAAAACTAACTTTGTTTGTAGAGGTTTACTGTATATCATCAAAAAAACTATGCTAGTTAGAGCATTGGCTATAGTTTTCCTGTAAAATATACATAAATTCCTATTGACCATAATTATTTCAGATTTTTCGATTGGTAAACTCCGGAGATAAGGGGGGGGGGGGGGAACGGTATTTTTTTAGACTTTTTCCCCGATAAATCAAAAACTATCATGACTAAAAATAATTAAAAATCTGTTTTAGAATGTACAAAGTAAACCCTTTCATATGATACCCCACACAGTACAGTTATCTCACTTTTAAATTTCAACCCTCCGATTTTCCCCCCTTTTTAAATAAGAACAAAAATAATTTCCAATTTTTTTTAATTCCAGTGTCTTTGGGCCACTAATATACACAACTATTCCAAATTTCATGTCGATAGCTTCGGTAGTTACTGAAATAATCGAGTGTGACGGACGGACAGACAGACAGACGGAGAAAGTCGCACCATAAGGGTTCCATTTTACCATTTTGGTACGGAACCCTAAAAAAAGCAACGTTACGACCTAGCGTTATGTCACCATTCATAAGAATCATACAACTCGCTTGTTTACCATTTACGGCGAGATGATGTCACGGCGGCCACAAAACAAGGCGATCTTGCTGCCTGTGCTCATTTGATAAACTGGTTGCTTACCTACTTCGCGTAGGACGTCAAGGATGCAAATGATTCGCGTAGGTTGTAAGTATATTTTCAGGGTTCCGTACTAATGTGGGCTAATACCACTACATACATTGACATTATTTTTTATCATTGATCATCATTAAGGCAGCTGTTTCCGTAAATTAAATTTTTGAAGCGGTGAGTGGTGACAAACTTTTCGGAGCTGTGCGCGTTTAAAGAAATTAAAATATTCTAAGCTACGGAACCCTCAGTGACCGAGTCTGACTCGTACCTGCTTGGTCGATTTTAGTGAAACTGTTTATGGTCATGTTATGTGTTGTTGGCAGTTGGCACTTTCATATGGCCTAGTTGCACATTAAATAGGTAATAAATATTAATTACTTTATGTAATGTATCTTGAGGTTCTTATTTATTGATATAGTCTACAATAGATTTCAACGATTTGGAGAAGCAGATTCTATTGAAATGTGCCGCCGCCCGGCAAGAAACTCGGGTGGAAACAGCCTTTACAGAGCTGGTTATAGTAGGTTACCTACCTAATAAAGGTATAGGTAGCTGTTTTAGTTATTATTGTAAGTACATAGTGTACCTATTGTAAAATTCAGGCAACTAACGCACATCAACAATGTACTAGGTACGGTAGTTTTGTAGTTTGTACAGCTAAGGTACCACAGACCTGAGGACTTCTTATCGATTTCAACTTATTACCTCCACGCGTTCCCGAGAAAAAGGAGTCGATTGACAGACAAACGTCTTTTGAGTGTTCCTTTTTTCCTCCAAAATAGCTCTGTAGTTTTCAAAAAATATCGTGGGTGGATCTATATCTAGCACTTATCTTATTCTTTAAAAATCGAAAAAAATATGGATCTACTAATGGTGCTGCCAGTTATTGAATGTTTTAAAACATTTAAACTATTAAATAGTTTCCGCACAATATTATGTAATAAAGTGTCAGTTAATGTTCATTAATGTTTTAAAACATTTAATACAGCACATAAATATTATAATAGAGTCAGAGGATAATATGTAAAGAAAGTAAAAACAGAAAATAATTTAGAATGTTTTCTTTTATTTCGAGAAAGGAAACACCGGAATGTTATCGGTGGTGCGCTGAACGCTTAGTACTCCTCGGCGCCTTCGCCCTCGCCCTCCGCGGAGTCCATGCCGACCTCTTCGTAGTCCTTCTCCAGAGCCGCCAAGTCCTCACGAGCCTCTGAGAACTCTCCTTCCTCCATACCCTCACCGACGTACCAGTGGACGAAAGCACGCTTAGCGTACATCAGGTCGAATTTGTGGTCCAGACGAGCCCAGGCCTCAGCGATAGCAGTGGTGTTGGATAACATGCACACTGCACGCTGCACTTTAGCCAAATCACCACCAGGCACAACAGTAGGGGGTTGGTAGTTGATGCCAACCTTGAAACCGGTGGGACACCAATCCACGAACTGAATGGTACGCTTGGTCTTGATGGTTGCAATAGCAGCGTTCACATCCTTGGGGACGACGTCACCACGGTACAACATGCAGCAAGCCATGTATTTGCCGTGACGCGGATCGCATTTCACCATCTGGTTGGCTGGCTCGAAGCAAGCGTTGGTGATTTCGGATACCGACAGCTGTTCGTGGTACGCCTTCTCAGCGGAGATGACTGGCGCGTATGTTACCAGAGGGAAGTGGATACGTGGGTATGGCACCAAGTTGGTCTGGAACTCAGTTAGATCGACGTTGAGAGCGCCGTCGAAACGCAGGGACGCGGTGATTGAAGATACGATTTGACCGATGAGACGGTTAAGGTTGGTGTATGTTGGGCGCTCGATGTCCAAGTTACGGCGGCAGATATCGTAGATAGCCTCATTGTCGACCATGAAAGCGCAGTCTGAGTGCTCAAGAGTGGTGTGGGTGGTCAGGATTGAGTTGTATGGCTCAACGACTGCGGTGGAGACTTGGGGAGCTGGGTAGATCGCGAACTCGAGTTTGGACTTCTTTCCGTAGTCAACCGAGAGGCGCTCCATGAGCAGAGAGGTGAAACCGGAGCCGGTGCCTCCACCGAAGGAGTGGAAGATCAGGAATCCCTGTAGGCCGGTACATTGGTCGGCGAGCTTGCGGATGCGGTCGAGGACTAAGTCGACGATTTCCTTGCCGATTGTGTAGTGACCGCGCGCGTAGTTGTTGGCCGCGTCTTCCTTACCAGTGATAAGTTGTTCTGGATGAAACAACTGTCTGTATGTGCCGGTGCGGACCTCATCTGTGGACAATGGAGAATACGGTAAGTAAACCTAGTAGGAAAACTAAAATCTATACGCAGCAGTATGTATGTTGCTTGAACAGCAAAGTCGGCAAACTACTTTGCCTCGTGTTTAGAAGATTCACTCAATGATTCAAAAACTGCTTAGGCAAAGGTTGAAATTATTTTATCCTTTCAGTGGAGCCAGGGTACGATAGGAAACTAGTTCTTTTTGTTTAGATAGGAATGTCATTCTGATAGATTGAATAGTCAGTGATAGATTCAAAAGTTCTTGTAAACTTATATTTTTAATTGCTATTTTCATATCAATTATTGAACCAAATATCTAATAAACATAATAATTCAATCATCTAGCATTGTTGTTGATTTTAAATGACACGGCGAAATCAATATGAGCACAGCGAGCCTTATATAGTAGTTTACTCCTTTTTAATTAATCTAATTATCTTACAATTTTGTTTTTGATTGTAAATGACACGACGAAGACAATAGGAGCGAGCCCAAAGTTTTCATCAATTGCGTTGACACACCAATGATCCAGTGGCATTTAAAAAGTTACCAGTGGCAGTTTACATACCTACAACAGTAGGCTCCAGGTCCACGAATACAGCGCGGGGCACGTGCTTGCCAGCGCCGGTCTCGCTGAAGAAGGTGTTGAATGAGTCATCACCGCCCCCGATGGTCTTATCTGTGGGCATCTGGCCGTCAGGCTGGATCCCGTGCTCCAGGCAGTAGAGCTCCCAGCAGGCATTTCCGATCTGGACTCCGGCTTGGCCAACGTGTACTGAGATGCACTCACGCTGTTGACAAGAAAAAATTGATTGATTTCTCATTTCCAAAACTTTGATAATTAACACTTACAGTAGAGCTACCTTATTAGCAGAAGGCTGTGGGAACCCACCGCATTATTATCCCAAGAAATCTCCTACCATTGTTTCATGGAAAGTGGTCACGACCCTCAGTAAGAAGGAATACGACACAGAGAGAGATAAACCTATGGAAGGGAATGGAGGAGGCCTTAGTTATGTAATAAAAAAAATAAAAATCTCAGTATTGTAAATTCTTTGAAATTGAAATTTATTTATTTGTGAGAATATGGGATGATATTAAAGATGTCTATACTTGAAATTAGAACCGCATATTCAGTCGGCTAACCTTGATGTATAAATTTCTCCGAGCTACAATCTATGTATTTATTTAAAGAGCTACCTAATATGCATTGATATCTACCAATAGTATAAATGCAACTTTGTTAATCCGCTAAACTGATTTCAATGGAATAATATTTTTTGGCTTTTTATTGCTAAAAATCAGAGATCCACAGGATTTTTCGAAAACCTAAATCCATGTTGGCATTGGCTAGTTTCAAATAAATTTTAAGTTTTTACAGGAAAATATACATAAATCAAGTTGGCCTAAACTGGGTGTTATTCTATTAGATCACCATTATAGTAACGCATAATCGAACCCTTGGGCCCATAAGGTTGCATAAGTTGAGAACGATCGATAAAATCTAGAAGTTCTCAAATAATGTCAATGACCTTCAAGAGTACATTGACATTATGACCACCATACCACCACCACCACCACACACACTTGACATTTCTGCATTTTTAGGTATTTCTCTAGTTGAAGATAAAAAAAACACCTTCCAATGTAATCAATATTCGTATTACAATTTTATTGTTACCAACGAAGTATAAGTACCCGAAGAGAAAGGGAAGACCGTAATCTAAGAAAAAAGGTCGGTGAAAGCACCACGATCCACGCCTCACAATGAAGATAGCTTTCGCTTTTCCAAACCCTAAATTATTGTTAAAAATAAGCTAAGTTGCGATAATAACTTGGTGACATCACTATTCGATAGAAATCCTTGAATGAGGTCACGAACACGTCACCATTTTGCAGATTGACTAAACAATATTGTATTGTAGTCTAATTTCGAAGAACTCATGTGAATATTAATTTAAAATGCGAAATGCTAACCATTATTCAGGACAATTCGGTACGTAAATCGATTAGACTGCAGACTAGACAGGGCGTTGGCATACCGGCGCGGCACCCTTGATTTGGGTCATATAAGCATAATATTTACGAATTCAATATAAAATCCATAATTTTACGTGATGATAATGTTAAAATGCTATTCTACTTTACTTGATTTCAACTAAAGAAAGAGATAATTTGAAAAAAGAACGCCACCCGGCCTCGTGGAAGATGCCGACAAAATGGTGGCGTGACGAACCCGGCACTTTGCACGTCAATAATTACGTAAAATATGCACGTTAATAATGGAAATTTGGAGAAAATAAGATTAAATTATGACAGGGTAAAGAACTTACCATTTTGATTGAGTTTTGTTGAACTTAACGTAGAATAATTTAATAAATAAATTCAGTCGACGTACGGCGCGACCGGTTAAGAGGCTTGCCGAACGGTTAATAATGTCAAAAATTCCGTTAGGCGCGTATATATAGGAACGGCGCTGCGGGGGACCGACGCTTCCCGTACCATCCTCTGATTGGTTGAACCAAATGCCGCAGAGGCGTATCGACCAATCACACCCAAGTAGAATTATCACCATTGTGGGAATATGGTGATTCATCTCATTTTAGGGATGTCCATCAAATACTCATCGACTCAAAAATATTTACGAGATACTTTTTATATAGAAGGGTCAAATATATTTTTAATTCTTAGCTGCATAAAATATAAGTTTAATATTATCTACTACTAAGTTAAAGATTTTCTAGCCACATCTCGTAGATTTTCACTATGCATCCACTGCTGGACGTAGGCCTTTTCGAAAGCGCTCTACCATACACCATTTTACAGTGCCAAACGAAACCTGTTAGTACTGTCCAACAGGGGACGACTTTCGTTACCCAAAGATCAATTGACATCAAGGCTTTATATTTTCTATATTTAAAATTGAACATGCGAAGCTCACGCTAAAGTGATACGTCTTTAGTAAAGGCTACTGGCATAAAACGTAAACCATAAGATAATATTCTATCTTATTCCGAAATTAGAATATTTACCTTGTTAAATGTAATCTAATAAGGATTTTTTTATCTGAGAATTGTTTGTAGGTACTTACTGGCATCTTAATTTATTATCACTACTATTATAACTTATTAATATTATTATAGCTTTTATAATATTATTAACCCTATTTTTACTAACTTTTAGACAAAATTATTGTTTGTTTTAAATTTTTTATAAAAAATAATTTTAGTATGTAATACACTACTATATTGGACTAGTGACACACATTATATGCTTCGGGTTGGGTATCAAGTCAGAATTAACTGTTTTTCCTGTTATGTACTATCCTGTTGTGATATTTCCACTGGCGAGATAATATGGCAGTTTGTGCCAATTAAATATAGACACCTATTAGATAAGAGAATCCAACGAAGCGGCTTATAATTATTTCTAATTAATTAATTTTAATAAAGCTAAAGTTAAATTTGTATTGTGAAAATTGATATTTTTAGAATTCCGTACCAAAATGGCAAAAACTACTTATGGTGCAACTATGTATCTCTATCTTTTTTTCACAGACTATTTCTAAGCAATGCTAACGATTTGCAATTTGGAATATTATGTAGTTTTAAATAATGCTAGCCAAACCTTATTTCACATTATCCGGACTCGGCTTTTTTTTCTTTATTATGCTGGTAGGTTGTTATTGTTACCATGTAATACTTATATTATTCCATAAAGATTTGACTAACAGTTCCGAGTTGGAAGGCAATCAAGGCTAATCAACAAGTAACAGGAAATCAATCGCGATTAGACTGCAACATCACTTACCATCAGATGAGATTGCAGTCAAGAGCTAACTTTTAGTTTAAAAACAGGTAGTAGTACATACGATGAGCCCACCCGTGCAAAGCCGGGTTGGGTCTGCCACAGTACATACCTATAGTTTAAAATATAAAATACGTGAAAGAAACCCAGGACAGAAGAGGAAGAACCCCAGAATCCCGGATACGGGCCAATTAAAAAGTTCCCAAGGGATTTAAAAAAAAATGAATCCATGCATTTTTTTAGTAACATGATAATAGAAGATTATTGAGTAATGATAAATACATTGTAAGTATTGTATACTTTATTGCACACAAGAAATATAGAAACAAATAAATACAAAAAAAAATTGCCCGTCATAGGGACTGCCGATAGAAGTGAAAAAAAAACATTTAATTTTTTTTGTAATATATTTTTTTTATTTTTTTTTAATTTAAATTATTAAAATATAAACCTTAACACTAAGGCATTGAAGTTTAATTTCGAATGGATTATATGTCGCTGTTCGCAAGCATGTCGCTGTTCGCGAGCATGTCGCTGTTCGCGAGCACGTCGCTGTTCGCGAGCATGTAACTGTTCGCGAGCATGTCGCTTTTCGCGAGCATGTCACTGTTCGCGAGCAAGTCACTGTTCGCGAGCAAGTCACTGTTCGCGAGCATATCGGTCACGCGAATCTACATTTTTACCCCCTACCAAAAAGAGCTCTACGCGCCTAAAGAAGTTTTCACTTCAAAAAAGAAGCTTAATCTTAGTGAAGCGTGAAATGACGCTCTTTTCGTCAAAGCGACCTCTCCCAGAAAACCTACAATTACAGAGAGACAGACAATTAGTATCGATATGTTATATCAACATCACTACATTGTCGCAAGTTGGTTATATTTTGACAGTGTGGGTGCACTAAGCACTTCCGCACACTAATGAAATTTTTTCTTCGACCGTCTGGGTATTTTTTTATTGATTTTAATCAAAAGAATACCGTACCTGCTTGAACTACTTCTGTAATAGATCAATTCAAGCAAATATTTTATGTTTTTTTGGCCAATTGTTTTGGGGGAATCGAGTTATTGAGTTTTTACAAGAAATGCTTGAATGCACACACATACACATGACAGACCTACGCTTTACGTGTGTGCGTCATGTGCATTTTATGGTCAAACAGAGGTGATATTATGTTTAGGGTACAGCTATACCTGCCTACTACTTACATCGCAAAGAGTATAATAATATATTTACATCGGTTCTGAGAATCTGAATAGTCTCTTGTTATTTTATCCAATAGGTATTATTATTCTGTTTTTTGGAATTTCTTTTGAATTTGCTGGTTTTTATAACAGCGCCATCTATTGTAACACTCCAAAAACTCTACAACTTAACTAAGAACCTCGATTTCTCAATTACTACATCCTCGGATTCAGGGTTCAACACAAAACGAACCTTTTTAATAATTGATAACATCATAGATGGCGGTATGTGAAATTATTAACACAGGATTTCCTTCGATTTTGGCATATTTTGCGTAATTTGGCGGCATTTTTAACTTTCATTGTCTGACGCGCCGAAACGAAAAGTTTTCCAAGTTTTCGAATTTTTTTTTAACATTCCTTTGACCAATAATTCTCTCTCTCTTTCTCTCTCTCTCGCACTCTCTGCGTCGTATTTCTCATTGTTGAGGGTCGTGACCCCTTTCCATTAATCACATAATGGCACGGGTTTTATAATAAGGTCCTTACTCCTTTCGCATACCACTCAACTAAACTATTTCAATTCTAGGTTATTAACGATGATTAATAGATGTTAGCATTGTTAGTTGTAGTTGATAATAACCGGGACCAACGGCAACTTAAATTCCACTACACAGATTATATAAAATACCTTTAATATTTTTTAAATAAAACCTGATGAAAAAAATACCTGTAACTGGACTCGCGCGCTTCTTTCAAACATCTTACATCATTGCGCGTTCAAAGAAAATCGTCATTCGGCGCGCGAGGCAATTTGAACTGCACGCGCATGTGTACGAATTACGATCCGACGAAAATCGATTTTCTTTTCGTGTTATTTTATCTATTCCTCTGTGTGTATAGTAATGTTCTAACTTCTAAAAAGACTTCCAGTGTTTTTTTTTTATTTTAAATTGTGTTCAGTGCTGTGTTGATTTATTTAGCTTTTTTTGGTTGGAAGACTACTTTTTTTTTACAAATTGTAAGTACTTTTGCTCTTTTATTTTTAGTGCACTATTTGAATAGCTTATGTTAATATTTTCAATGTTATATTATTGTAAATTTATGACGTAAGTAAAAGTGTACGAAACGAGATTTTCTTGCGACTTGCGAGATAAGTAGTTCGAGGCCTTTTAGGGCTGTTTGCCTCCGTTATTTCTCAGATATGGGCTGGTCTAGACTCTAGGATGATAAGCAGGATCTAGACTCGGAATTGGACCAGTATCGCTCGGGGCGTAAGTTGAATGTACGTATTACAACGGCATTATGATCCTTATAATGATAATACCTACCTAAGTATACTTAGTTACCTCACTGTCGACGTTTTATTTTAAGTCGTTTCGGAAAATAGTTCTACTGAGAAGAGCGGGCAAGAAACTTTTTGCAGTGCTCTTTTTAAAAAACAATATAATACAAATACATAATTTACAGTAGTGTAGTTATTATACGATTCCGTGGGGCCACATATACCTATTATATCACATATATCAGCCACGTTATAAGAAGTTTGGGAGCTACAATCGAAAACACACACATACCTACGCGAATTGTGACTTTGTTACCCATTGATGTAGAATTTTTTTAGTAATGTTGTTACCTATTTGGTCTCTCTTATGACATTGACGCACACTAATGAGCTATTATAAACGCGAATTTGTTTTGTTGAGAGCTGTCTGTCTGTCTGTATCTATTTGCTACGGTTTAACGGATCATCCTGTTCAACGTGGTTGCATCAGAAGGACGTAGGCTTTTTATCCCCGGGAACGTGGATAAAGTCGCGAGCATCATGTAGTAAATAGTATACCTAATAATATAACGAACCTTGAATGAGGTAAGTATAATCCATACTTCCATACCAATATTATAAAAGCGAAAGTGTGTCTGTCTGTCTATCTGTCAGTCTGTCTGTCTGCTACGCTTTCACGGCCCATCTGTTCAACCAATCTGGATGAAATACGGTATAGTGGTAGTTTAGATCCCGGAGAAGGACACAGGCTACTTTTTATCCCGGAAAATTAAAGAGATCCCGCGGGAATTTAAAACCCTTAATCCATGCGGACGAAGTCGCGGGCATCATCTAGTAGTTAAATATTTATGCTTATGGTAATTACTTTATATTTTTATTCAATGCCTAGGATTTACATAATAATATTATTTATTTAAGCAGTCTTATTAATCTATCTATCGTGTCTAGTCGACTCTATTCATTTTAATTTTATCAACAAAAACAAAGATAAAACAAATAAAAACATAGTGTGCTTGTATTATGTTTGTATTTGTTTAATCCACGAAGATAGCGCATGAACGATTTAATGTAGGAATTTCATCAAAATTGAACTAGCATGATTCGGGCGAGACTAGCAAGATAGCGGGTCTCTCGTCTCTCTTTCGAATCTCGGTCAGGAGATTTTTTTCTTTTAAATATTGTGCCTAGTTGTGTGTATAGCAGTTTGTATACTCAAACTCAAATGTTTTTTATTCAAATAAACTTTTACAAGTGCTTAAATATATTTATTTTATACTTGACTAGCTGATGCCTGCGACTGCGTCCGCGTGGATTGAGATTTGAGGTTTTTGTTTTCCGGAAGAAAAAGTAGCTTAAGTGTTATTCCAGACTAATCTATCTCTGTGCTAAATTTCATCCAGATCCGTTCAGCCGTTCGGGCGTGATTGAGTAACAAACATCCGCCCATACATCCATCCAAACTTTCGCATTTTTATAAAATACTAGCTGACCCGGCGAACTTCGTACCGCCTTAGTATGCAAAATTAAATGTATATTTTTCAATATTTCTGAGAGATTTTCTTAATATTTTTTTCCGTAAGAACCTTCTCGTAATAATAACAAATACAACAAAAAAAGAATTAGTGAAATCGGTCCAGCCATTCACGCGTGATGCCGTGACCAAGGAAAGCGGGTTTTATTTTTATATATATATAGATAGATAGATAGATAGAAGATAGATAGATAGATAAAAATCCCTTTAAAACGGCTGGACAGATTATGATGGGATTTCATCGAAATTGGGTTTAAATTAAACATATGGGCCGTGAAAGTGTAGCAGACAAACAGACAGATACACTTTCGCTTTATATATTAGTAGGGATTATTATATGGATATTGTTATATTAATGTGTGTTTGTTTTAACATGTAACAGATGGTTTTCGGTAATTCTACGTCTGACGCATACCATATATATCTACACTAACCTTGCGGTTGGTGTTTCATTGAGAGCAAGTCAAAATAACTGTGAACAAATGCATTGAGTAAAGCATTTATCGGAATTCAGCATTTTGTTGTTGGTATGACATAATGAATTGATTCATCTTAAGACGGAGGACTTTGATGACCTCTCTGCCTATTTCTGACGCATCCATGGAGCCGAGTGTATACCTATTTTATTTATTTTTTTCTGTGCAAAATCATGCGATCAGTCTTCTGACTATGAGCAGATGTGTTGTAGGTGTTCTGACTTTTTATGACTTTTCCCATTGGAAAAGCCATATAGACTGAGCCTGGATTAAGGTATATCCAGGTCTAAAATGTGTTTCCTTTTTAGGCGCCTGAGACAGTCTGGAACAGTGAGTTGGACTGCCAGCTGATTGGGATGGTGCTGTAGTCGCGACTTGTATTTGGCGCTACAGAGCTGTATTTCTTCTTTCACTGTTTTAATATTGAGATGTTCATGAAGCTCACTGTTCTTTATAAACCAGGGGGCATTGGCTAATTGCTTTAGTATTGAGTCTTCGGCTCTTTGTATTATTTTTATGTTGGAGTCACTAGCAGAGCCCCAGAGTTGTAATCCATATGTCCAAATCGGTTTAAGTGCTGCCTTATATATAAGAAGTTTGTTGTCAGTTGACAGCTTAGAGTTTCTAGCGAGTAACCAGTACAATCCTCGATATTTTAGGTTAATTTCTTCCTTTTCTGCTTGGATGTGTTGTCTCCAGGTCAGTCGTCGATCGAGGTGCATGCCCGTATCTAACACAATCACCTGCTTAATTCTTTTTATAAGTGGGCATTATTGCTTTTTATAAATAATTATCATTTTGTGATTATTATTTCACGACCTGTCCAGCTGACCTGACAGACAATAAATTGAGTTCAACGGAAAGTCCTATTGAAAAAAGGACATATTTTAGGGGCCATACTGCCAACACATGGTGTTAGCAGTATGGCCCCTGAATGTGCCCAGCTGTGGGAGTTAATGGGCTGTTGTGGTACAAATAAGGGCCAAAAATGATGATGATGAGATTTAGGGAGATGTGAGGCCAAGTTTCAAACACCTGTTTTAGCTTTCCTGGGCCATACTGCCAAGTGCCAACACCATGGTGTTGGCAGTATGGCCCCTGAATGTGCCCAGCTGTGGGAGTTAATGGGCTGTTGTGGTACAAATAAGGGCCAAAAATGATGATGATGAGATTTAGGGAGATGTGAGGCCAAGTTTCAAACACCTATTTTAGCTTTCCTGGGCCATACTGCCAAGTGCCAACACCATGGTGTTGGCAGTATGGCCCCTGAATGTGCCCAGCTGTGGGAGTTAATGGGCTGTTGTGGTACAAATAAGGGCCAAAAATGATGATGATGAGATTTAGGGAGATGTGAGGCCAAGTTTCAAACACCTATTTTAGCTTTCCTGGGCCATACTGCCAAGTGCCAACACCATGGTGTTGGCAGTATGGCCCCTGAATGTGCCCAGCTGTGGGAGTTAATGGGCTGTTGTGGTACAAATAAGGGCCAAAAATGATGATGATGAGATTTAGGGAGATGTGAGGCCAAGTTTCAAACACCTATTTTAGCTTTCCTGGGCCATACTGCCAAGTGCCAACACCATGGTGTTGGCAGTATGGCCCCTGAATGTGCCCAGCTGTGGGAGTTAATGGGCTGTTGTGGTACAAATAAGGGCCAAAAATGATGATGATGAGATTTAGGGAGATGTGAGGCCAAGTTTCAAACACCTATTTTAGCTTTCCTGGGCCATACTGCCAAGTGCCAACACCATGGTGTTGGCAGTATGGCCCCTGAATGTGCCCAGCTGTGGGAGTTAATGGGCTGTTGTGGTACAAATAAGGGCCAAAAATGATGATGATGAGATTTAGGGAGATGTGAGGCCAAGTTTCAAACACCTATTTTAGCTTTCCTGGGCCATACTGCCAAGTGCCAACACCATGGTGTTGGCAGTATGGCCCCTGAATGTGCCCAGCTGTGGGAGTTAATGGGCTGTTGTGGTACAAATAAGGGCCAAAAATGATGATGATGAGATTTAGGGAGATGTGAGGCCAAGTTTCAAACACCTATTTTAGCTTTCCTGGGCCATACTGCCAAGTGCCAACACCATGGTGTTGGCAGTATGGCCCCTGAATGTGCCCAGCTGTGGGAGTTAATGGGCTGTTGTGGTACAAATAAGGGCCAAAAATGATGATGATGAGATTTAGGGAGATGTGAGGCCAAGTTTCAAACACCTATTTTAGCTTTCCGGCCATACCGCCAACGCTTTTAAAGTCATATTGGGGCTGATTCTGTATAGGTAACGCAATCTCTAAACTAAACTAAAATGGCAGCTTTAAATCAAGTTCTGTCCCTTTCCGTAGGAAGTATTATGAAAGGGTTAGCAACATTTGTAATGCTCTAATTTTAGTTTAGTTTAGAGATTGTGCAAAATGTTTCTCTATTGTTGGCTTTCGTGTTTTACTTTTAGATTATTAAGGTCCTTATTTTAGCTGAATCCCTTGGCGTCACGTCTTTGCCTTGTTGCAATGGTAACTAGCCACAGTCACCAGCCACCCACCAGACCAGAGCAGAGAAAATTCAGAAATTAGTAATTCCCAAATTGAACACTTACTGTTCCGAGAGGACATCGTCATCCCGGATTTTACCTACTCAACTCTCTAACTTCAGCAAGGTCAGAATAAGGTAACCACTGAATTCAAACTAGACGATCTCCCTGGCGCAGTGTTGAGCGCTGGGAGGTCGCAACTCGCATGTTCGATTTCCGGCAGGGTCAATTGGAGAATTTATAATTTCTGAATTTTCTCTCTGAGGCCTGGTGGGCGGCTTCGGCCGTGGCTAGTTACCACCTTATCGGCAAAGACGTGACGCCAAGCGAGTCAGCCTTTCGGTAATCGTACCGGAATGCGGTATCATATCGGTTTCGTTATCGATTGGCATAGGCCGTGTAGATACCGACTAGGGTCATGGGTTTAATTTATAGCTTTATGGTATTAAGCTAACTAATACCCGTTACCATTTTAGACTGAATCATCAAGTGATAAGTACCATGATGGTAAGTACCATAATGGTACCTACTTATCACTGATGATGATGGATGGTAAGTAGTAAGTATACCATCAGGCGAGATCGCAGTCAAGGGCTAACTTCTACCTAGTGGAATTAAAATTTAAAAAAAATAGCAAAGAAGAGGTAAGTACCTAATAGAGAGCTCTACGTCAGAGAGGTCGCCAAATACTTTCCTCTGCATTGCGTACATCAGAAGAAGATATCACGTGTAGATGACTAACATTATATTGTCATGCCTATCTATATGTTTTGTGTTTCGTCACAGGCGCCAATATTCATACAGTTAATCCATATCTTGGAGAATGGCGTACGGAGTATGGACGCGCGCCAAGTTTTAATATAGCGGCTCGGAGAGCTGATGTCATCGCACTGTTTACGCCGATTCCGAAACATTGTTCCCAGTAATAAAGGGCGAGGGTATTTTTACACTGTGACCACAAAAAAAAAACGCGTCACTCAAATGTCACACGAAGTGTCATTTGTCAACAGTCACTCAGCAATATGGGGAAGAATTAGCATTTAAAGCTGAGCGATCCACTCTACTTTAAATAGAGGCTACCCATGGAAGTAAGTTAACTTACCACCGAGGAGTAAATAGTCTGTGTTACCTACGTCATATATACGCTAGGATGCCGCTGTATATTGGAATTTGGAACCCTTACTTCCACTTTACTACCTCAGTAGAGACTAGTAGGCGCGTTGAGCACTTTTTGGTAATTTATATTGAAGTGTAAAACTTCTTTAGGCGCGTTGAGCACTTTTTGGTAGGGGTCGCACATATAATTTTAATGCCTCAATTTTAAGGTTTATATTTTAATAATTTTAATTAAAAAAAAAATCGTTTTCATTTCTATCGGATGGCAGTCCACTGCCAATTTTTTTTTAACACACTCTACATAGGTACATTACTCTATAGTTCCACAAACTTACCTGGCCAGATGGCCTAAATTGGAACAAATTTTTATGCATGTTTAGATTTTGTTTTTATTTTATTTTTGAAAGATACCTACTAGCCACGCTGTCCGGTTACGTCCGGTGGTCAGATAGATATGGGCCAAACTATTATATTTTAATTTGTGCATCGGCCTGCTATCTATTAGTGCTGTGATTCGGATTCCAGACCCGCAGCTTTAACTTTTTGGCACTTGATGAACTTCTGGGTTGTCTGACCACTGCAGTCTGCAACTGTGCGAAGCAATTGAAAATTGCAGAGCGTCCTTCTGTATTCCCTCCATTTATTATTATATTATTTGTTATCTTCAAATGAAGAGTGAATAGGCATCTTTTAAGCAAGCGCGTTCCACCTTAGGCTGCATCACTACTTGCCACTTGTCAGCAAGTCTGATTGCAGTGAAGCGCTAGTCTATGAATTTAAAAAAAGCTTTAGAAAGCTTTTATTAAAAACTAGCTGATGCCCGCGACTTCGTACGCGTGGATTGAGGTTTTTGGTTCCCACGAGAACTCTTTAATTTTCCGGGATAAAAAGTAGCGCTATTCTAGACTATAATCTCTGTGCCAAATTTCATCCAGGTCCGTTCAGCCGTTCTGCGTGCTTGAGTAACAAACATCCATCCATCCATCCACCCATCCATCCATCCAAACTTTCGCATTTATAATATTAGAAGGTATAGAACTATTTAGAGGAAGTTTTTGCATCCCTTAGTAGGGTATACTTTTTATCACGGAATATCAAAGAGTTCCCACGAGGCACGAGATCAAATCAAATAAGTAATAGATTCTGCCTGTTCAATTATACTATATTATTCTCACTAATTAAATCTTCCAGCAAAGAGAATATATTATCCACTACGTTTTCTCTTCCAGTTGACAGTGACGTCTCAGACGTCAAAACTGCCGAATGGCGCGCTTTTTGGTGTTGATGGTGTTGATATATAAGAAAATATTGCCAGCGACAACATAAGTAATAACGTAAATACTCCGAGCTATTGACGACCAACGACGTTCGCCTTAACATTTTGCACGTACCTATGCTGTTATATAAGGTCATTTTGGTTTCTGTCTTAAGCAATCCAATACGTACGTGGAATAATGATGTGGTGTCATAGACCACAGTACTTATTCATCATAATACTAAAGGCAATATGTCGCCTGTGTAAGATCACGTAAGCAAAATACAAATTATGTCAGGGTTGCGGGATTTTGCAGTAAAAATAATAATCCAGGAACGATGAGTGAGTGCAATGAAATCATTGTGGTGAGTGGTGACCCTGACCTGATCAAGAGCTTATTTTGAGAAATGCATAAAGTACGGGAAAAATGTATTGAGAACAGTGTCCTTGGGACCTTAGTGAGGAAATTGAAGATTTATATGACAGAGTAGTTAACAAAGGTTGTTTTGAGGTTTACTCGCTTCTCAAGGTAAAGTAAAGGCTAGAATTTCATGAAATGGCCTATCTATAGCGTAAGGATATAACTGCCTCGTTGGTCCAGTGGTTAGTATGTTCCACTGCGGCTGACGAGGTCCCGGGTTCGAATCGGGCCATAAGTAAGCATTCGGTTTTTCTGACGAGAAATTCTCAGTACAAGCTCGGAGTTAGGAAGTTGGCGGTGTTCCATCCCCGTGCCTCGGAGAGCACGCCGTCGGTCCTGCGCCTGATCTCTCTGCGGTCGTATCGGATTTTCCGTCGCAACGGGCTATGAGAGTAAAGGAACAGAGAGTGCACCTGTGTTTGCGCACACACTTGTGCACTATAATATCTCCCGCGCAGATGGCTTATCTCTCTGGAGATTGGCCGCCGTGGCCGAACTTTGGTCGGGACTCGGGAGTCGGGAGGACTTTATTATTATTATTTTATAGCATATGGGTAGTGGGTACTTATAGTATAGCGATTTTATTGAAGGTATAGGTATAGCTTTGTGGGCAGTGGGATTTCTCACATCAACCATCATTAACTCATCAGTCATCAGTCATCATCAGTCATTACTGAATCTACTCTTTCTCTCATTGGGTTTTTCTGACTAGAAATTCTCAGTACTAGCCCGGAGTTAGGAAGTGGGCGGTTTATCACTCCCGTGCCTCGGAGAGCACGTTAAGCCGTCGGTCCCGGTTATTATCACTAACATGATAATATTCGTTAAAGCCCGCCAACCCGCATTGGAGCAGCGTGGTGGGTCTTAGCTCTAATTTCCGCTTTCCTAAGAGTGGAGGCCTGTGCCCAGCTGTGGGACGTTAATGGGCTGTAGTGGTAGTGGTGGTGATGCAATAAAGACTTTAAAACAAAACAAACAAACACCAATATTACTATTATTTATCTACATTACGGTGCAAATCTCAAGACTTGCGATCACAAATGATCTCCAGTTCTCCTTGGCATGAAGATCTTCCCGCGGGAATGGCGAAGTCTAGTTTATTATACTCTTGAAACTAGGTCACTTAAATATTTCTACTACCTTTTTTTTGAATTGTGTGCCTACAGCATTACAACAGTCTAATTTAAATTTGGCGAACACACGCAATTCGTTAATTAAAACCTCCATAAATAGTAATAAACGATAAAACGTTCCGAGTATCACCGACTCTTCTGCCAAGGTTATCAGTTGAAGCAAAAAATACATTAAATGCATACTGGGGCACTGAGAGGTTACTACCATCTCATAAAACAGTACTATTTCAAAATGACATGAGTTTTATGTCACTTGAAATTATTGGTATTAATTTGTGCCGCGTTCCGCTGGCCTGCTGTCTGCCGTTGGGTTGGTATTGCAACCGGAATTCCTCTGTATGAATACAATATACTAATTAAATATTAAATATGCCCTTTTTTTCATATAAGTATTTTTTTTAAATTGAAAATAATAAAATAGAACTTAATGGAAAAAGGAAAGAAAAAGGAAGGAAGGAATGGAAAAAGGTTGCATACCTATATTAAACAGTCACGTACTTTGACGTCCCTACAATAAGGATTATAATTGTAGAACATGAACGTTAACAATATTAAAACAGTACGGCTTTAAGCGATGGTAGTATGCCATCTGAGCAGGGTCGGAACCTGTTTTCGGGCATTATGTAGTCTGTATGTGACCGATTGTATAAACGTGTTTATATAAATAGGTAGCTATAGAAAAGTCTATCATTTAGCACGAGGTCAAACAAAGGTTTACAAATAAAGTTTTCTTCAAAATATGCTTTAAAGATCTCGAGGAACGAAGGAACGAAAGAAAAGAAGAACAATGACACAAATATTAAAACAAAGTCATTCGTTTCTCTAAATCGGAGTTCATTTTCATCCACCTGCCTGATTTGAGAAAAATATTTACTAATATTATAAATGCGAAAGTTTGGATAGATGGATGGATGGATGTTTGATACTCAATCACGCCAGAGAGGCAGAACGGATCTGGATGAAATTCGGATCTGGATTATAATATAGTCTGGGTCTGGAATAACACATAGGTTACTTTTTATCCCGAAAAAATAAAGAGTTTCCGCGGCAAAAAAAACCTGAACCCACGCGGACGAAGTCGCTGGCATCAGCTAGTTTAAACTTATAATAGGAAAGTATAAGTTTGAGCGTATGATGATAAAAAATCGAGCTAAGTACCTACCTGAGATTCTTTTGCCTGAAAAAGTATTGGTGCATTTCTAAAATAATGTATGTATATAAGTATATTTGATAGTCTCTAGCTAGACTCTATAATCTAGATATGCTACGCTTTCAATAGTAGTTAGTGCTTAAAATTATTCAGGTCTTGTATCTGAACTATGTTAAGCCGAAGGAGTAGACTACGGAAGTTTGAGCTGATCTTTGTCTGATGAATAATAAAAGGTCAATCGGCAGTCTGGTGATCTAGTTCCCAGGTGATGCAACTTCCTCACTGCGACGCCCACTTGGCAGCCGACCAACAGGTATTAGAAATAAACCTGTGCTCATAGAGGTGTCTTTACTAGAGCAGGCAATGATCGCGCAAAACGGCCTCAATCTATAGTCCCGAAAGAAGCCCCGCTCCATCCATCCATCCAAACTTATAATATTAGTGTGGATAGTGTAGATGGCTACAACAGGTGGACGATTGCAAACGCTAAGTTTATTATCAGATATCTAAAATGTTTAAATCGAAAACACACTAGTGACCGGACAGGACCAACCGCAGCGATATATCCTGTCGCACAAGTGTGTGCGGTAACTTATAACAATGAGTTAAACATATTAATGTAGGTACTCTTTGTCAGCACATTTGTTGCCCCTTATGTGTATTTTGGTTGGTAGAGATTTGCTAGAATAGTGCTTACTTTTGGTGTGAACAACGTAATATTTTTACGTATGGATTTAGATAATTACTTATATGGGATATTAATTCCATGGTGTTTCTATTGGCAGAGGACGTTTTTTTACGCTTTAGTCGCCTTCTAATAACAATTTATGCGGTCTGGGCTTGCATCTCTGTGGTTTGTAACTCTGTTGCAAAGTAAAGTAGGTACAAAGTGACTACGAATAAATACATGAGTAATTGAACTGCCCACAATCATGGAGGCATTTTTTTTCGGGAAATTAAACGAATAGGTAGACCTAGACATAAAATATTATTATGTACATACAGATACGTACCTAATCTATCAATCTATGCCCTAACCCATAGGTTCAAGTAACTTTTAAAAATAGAGGCTAATTATTATTGAAAATTAAAACTTCCTCCTTTTTAGTAAGAACTTTGTAGTCGGTAAAATTTGAAGCTGGTTAAATGGTTAGTAACAAGGAATCTGCTTAAGGTGCCTACTTATAAATTAGTTTTTCTACAAGAATGAGAAAAAAATGTCATTACAATTTTATTTACATAAATTTTTTAACCCTTACTTTCGTAATTAAGTACCTATTTTAAACTTTTTCAACTTTACAAATATTTTATGTGGTCTTGTTTAAAAAAGAAGTGTGCAATTCACACACCAATGACCACCGAAATGACCAATTCTAAATCTATGAATTGACTAGTTTTATTGATATACCTACCTACCTATGCTACGAAGTAAAATCTTATAAACTTGACATAATATTCGCTTTATCGAGGTTGCGTAGAGGTTGACATCCGTTACAAGCAATATAATATACATACAATATGACTACATAATAATTACAGATAATAATATTATGTAAAGAAACCTTCAATACAAAAACCGTGTCATATCGGTTTATTTTGCGTCTCATTCATTAAAAACCGATTTGCCTTGAAGTGTAAAAGTGTGAACTCGTAGCCTTAGATTATTTAGAATTCATTGCTCGTAGCTGTGCCAGAGTGAGAGGGCATGTTTAATTTAAATTAAATTAATAGAAGAAGACAACAGCAGCGCGGTGGTGCCTAATTTTATGTTTTCGTGATACAATTTCGCTAGTTAGATTATAATCTATAAGTTAGTTTTTGCAATCTTACGGTGACATATACATAATAGGTATTATCTACTCTAATAACTACTGTGGTGGAATCATTTGACGATTCAAAAGCACTCGAAACCGTTTATTTGAATAGAAAAAAAACATTTGTATTTAAACATACTGCAAATTGACAATAATATTTTGACTTATTTACACAAAACTCTACCTAGGTACATAGGTAATATTTTTAGGCCAAATGGAAGGAATCTTTAATGAAAAAGAGAATAATAAAAAAGAAATAAGCTCACTGCCTCATTTATATAAACTTTTTAGTCTATTTAAGTCCGGTATTCGACCTTCAAACCAATCTGGAGCGAGGAGATGCTTTCGTAAAATCATTTTCGCAGAAAAAGCTTCGTTTTTCTTGCGCACGATTCATTCGACATCGGATTTCAACTTTACAAACTGGTTTGAGAGATTCCTTGCCTTTATTTCAATAGTCAGTACGAAATTCTATGATATTAATTCGTGTAAGTACCTACCTAATCATACTTTATACTAATATTATAAATGCGAAAGTGCGTTTGTTTGTTCTTCAATCATGCCGTAACGGAACAGTGCACAACGACGTGATTTTTTGCATGGGTTTAGTTGAGGTCCAGGTACTTTTTATCCCGGAAAATTGAGTAGTTCCCTTGGAAATTAAAGAAAACTTAATCCAAGCGGAATAAAAAAGTAGCTTAACTATATCCATGCAAAAATCACGTCAATCCTTTGTTCTGTTGCGGCGTGATTGAAGGACAAACAAAGTTTGTTTGTTTAACAAACACACTTTCGCACTTATAATATTAATAAGATAAACTAGATGATGCCCCCGACTTCGTTCGCGTACAATTTCGACTTTCTATGAGATTATGAAATACTTTGAAAACCCAAGCCGGAAAATACAATTGTTCCCATCAGGGTGTTTTAAACACTCCCCATGCGTTAGAAGTCGCGGGCATCATAGACTATACTAGTGCTCATAGTATAGTCATACTAGTAGTCACCCGCGACTTCGTCCGCGTACAATTTCTGATATCCTATGAGATTATGAAATTTTCCCGCTGCAAAAGACCTGTAGGTATGTAGAGCCAATAACTACAGGTTTTTATTAATTTAAATGCCGATTTTCATGTCTCTAACTTGAGAAACATAGAACTTTCATGTAACTTTTCCAACCCCCATTTCACCGCCTTCGGTGTGGATTTTCGTAAAATTTCTTATACAGTTTAATAAAGGTAACTTTGTTTTTTTTTTTGTAGACTTAATATTGTGCTCAAGGTCTTTTTGAGACAGCTTTGTTTAAAAAGCCGTGTACTATAGGGAAGGTGGGCAGGCGGCATTCCAAGTCCGCCCACCGGACCCTTTTGACCTACACTTTACTTTTATGATCACTGGATGTAGGCTGGATACCTACTTACTATAGCAGTTCAGTGGATATAACTATATAGCTATACTCGGGTATACAGCGCCATACAGCCATATTGTTTCATTATTCTTGACTTTCGTCTTTTAATATATTATAATCCATAAATTAGGTCTCTGGGATGAGATTTGAGAAGCTCCGAGAATAAACCCTTTTTTCATTACAAGTTAGCACTTGACTGCGAACCTGCAGTCTTACCTGCAATTTAAGATTTTAGACCATTCAATGGAGAAGTTTCATGATGTTGTGAATATCATATTTAACACAACAGAAGTAAAATATAGATTAAAACTAATAAATCAGTGGTTTTTTTTTACAATCCATCAATAAATGACTGAGAAATATGACGATTTAAAAGTTTAATTACCTATTTAATGTACACCGAATGCTGTATCTTACTCGAGTGAGAAATTTTGTGAGTGAGTTTTAATACCTAGCCGAGATTTAATACTTCAAAATTATCTTCACTTAAAAGTTAAGTGCTTTTAATTCAATTAAGTCACGTTAAGTCCATTTATTTCTTTTATTCGGCTTTATAAAGTCTGTTGATAGGGAATTATGACGTCACGTGTCTCCCGTCTTGCAAGCGCAACTTTAAAGTTCCATAACTTTTTCATTTGTTGAGATATTTTAATGATTCTTTCATAGGTATTTTTGTTTTATTTTGTCTTAATTTTCATATTAAATTTTTATATAAAATGGTAAACTTCTCCAATGAAAAAACTGTATTGATCATTGCTACAATCCCAATGGATTGTGGTGAATTTGTGTTATTCTAGCTGCAACAGTGGGCATAGCAATGGCCTAGCAGAGGTGATTGCGATTGACACAATCATTTTACCGTAATAGCTGGGTCCCTGAATTGACAACGGACATTCATTACAATTACGATTAATCATAATCAACCGCATCTTAACTTCATCTTCATCTCAGCATCTCATTGCCAATCTAAAGTGAATTTATGGGCATAGAACCACAGAAATGAGTAAAACCGATTATAGCAACTATCATTTAAATCTTAAGGATGATATTTCCGTAAATGTTTTCGTTACTATGGTTTAGGTACTTGTTAGTTGTATTGTATGTTTGTAGGTGTACAATCATTAGGTCATAAGTGGTGACAAGGACATAGCGAGGTAACTTGTTTTTGTGTAGGTATTTGACGCGTGTGATAACAAGCCTTTTACAATTCATTTGCCCGTAATGTTACTCTTACTTCTCGGTTTTGAAAACTATAGAGTTGTCCCACTCTCGGGCGATAAACATAATATTACCGCACGGCGCGGCGCACAGTTAGGTATATTACTTTTCAATACACTTGCTCGAAAAATGCACTTACAGAGGCAGTAAACAGTCCTTGTAAGTTAAATTAACTGCCCGCGTGCAGTAAATATTTACTGCCCTCGTGCAGTAAATTTACAGTTTTTTTTAATTTTTGTAAGTCCACGTTACTTCTAAATAAAAAGTTTTCTTGCAAGAAGGTTCATAATGATATTGACTTTGTATGTAGAAAACCTAAAAAATAATTACATTTAGATGTGAATTGATGAAATCTATATATATAAAAATTAAACCCGTTTTCCTTGGTCACGGCATCACGCGTGAATGGCTGGACCGATTTCACTAATTCTTTTTTTGTTGTATTTGTTATTATTAGGAGAAGGTTCTTACGGAAAAAAATATTAAGAAAATCTCTCAGAAATATTGAAAAATATACATTTAATTTTGCATATTTAAAAAAACGCGCGTAACGAATGTCAATGTCATTCACAGCCATAGACTATATTGATAAAGTAGTGCATCATTGCTACGCTAAGGCGGTACGAAGTTCGCCGGGTCAGCTAGTTAATTCATAAAATAAAAAATTGTATTTAATATGATTAAATAAAATTGTTCAGGCTGTTACTGAGTTAAGAACTAGAAACTAGAGCCATGAAGCCAATTTAAAAAAAAAACAATTACAACAACGCGCCGTAGATACAATTCATACAAATCTTTAATTTGTGCGCGCTATTTTTAAAAGTTTCATTGAGTATTTCTTATAAATTATTAAATAATTTATGTGGTTTAAGTGATGTGGGATCATAAAATTAAATCAACAATTAGGTATTTTAGCTGTGAGACAAAAATCGCGCTTGTAATAGCCGCCAAAAATCTCGACTAAGTATGGGCGTGAAAAGCCATTTTTTAGTGAGTACCTAGTACCTTCCTACTCGAATTTTATTTTCAAGTTTTCTCACAAATGTATTGAAAAATATCGTGTAATACACGGGCGTTAAGGTTTCTACATAGGTACTCGTGACGATGGTCAGCCCTGGACTGGCGTCATCGGGCTGACATTAGTTAACTCGTATGTAAAAACCTATTTACCGCCCTTATATCACAAACTACTATAATCTACAAATCTGTGCAGTAATATTCATTGTGCGGTAATCGAATGATTGCCAAATAAAACATTCGATTGTTTCAATGCAGCCATCTTTGTAGAAGGTATTTTTAAGTATCTTGACACTATAAAATACCTACAATGGCATTCCGAACCAGTGGTAGATTTTTTAAATAAAAAAATATGAGTTTGAGTTTCACAAAGATGGCGTCATAGAATTTAGTGTGAGGTAGGTATTTTACTCTTTTAATAGTTAAGTAGGTATGTACCTAAAAAACTTATAGAAGTCTGTGTAGTTACACTTACTCTATGGTAGTTACTAGTTACCCATATATTATGATGGGGATCGGGGTGCATAAAATATAGCTAATCTGCTATTTTTGGAAGTCCGCCATGTTGGAATTAGAATGACGTCACTTAGCTAACCGTGTATTTGTCATAAAATTTCAGCTCAATCTGTTAACTTTTGCTAAATTCAGTTGTAAGATTTGACCCAAACAAACCCACAAACATAGGAAGTAAATTAAAAGCTCGTAAAAAATCTATTTTATGGAAACAAAACCTAATCCTATCTACCATTTATCTGATCTTTTACCTAATTAAGTAGGTTTATAGTTTTGTACCTAGCTAAGTAGAGCTTATCAAATAAGTAAATACTTGTTATCATAAGTTAAATGAGGTATTGCGAATGTCAAACAAGCAGATAAGAAGCAGTTTTCGCAGTAAACTTGACCCATTTCGCCTTTTTTGTCCGTAACCTGTTCTGACCTCATGATGTCATGCGAAGGTTTCCGAGATTTAAATAAGTCGTGACTTAAGCATTAAACTGTGGCATTATGTCGTGAAATGTACGATTTGTACGCCAGAAGATGTCTTATAATAGTTATTTATGCCACTAGTGCGGCACACTCCAGGCGCAAAAATACCATTTATGCACACAATAATATGTGTACTACTTGTCATACAACATTAATAGTAATTTACAGTAGGTAGAGGTACATTTGTATTTTGTTGAGTAAAAAATTAAATACCTAATACCATTTACAACACTACCAAATAGCTATGGGCCATAATTAAGTATTAGATTTTTCAGACTAGAAATTCTCAGTACTAGCCCGGAGTTTGGAAGTTGGTGGTGTTTGACCTCGGAGAGCCCGTTAAGCCGTCGGTCCTGGTTATTATCACTCACTGACATGACATGATGATAATATAGCCGTTAAAGCCCGCCAACGCGCATTAGAGCAGCGTGGTGGGTCTAAGCTCTATTTCCTCTCTCCTATAAGAGTGGAGGCCTATGCCCAGCGGTGGGACATTAATGGGCTGTAGTGGTGGTGGTAATTATTTATGCCAATAGTGCGCGGCATACTCCACTTGCAAAAATATCATTTACAGTAGGTACATTTTTGAGTAAAAACAGTAAAATAAATAAATAATGCCATTTTAAATACTTACTTGATGCAAAGGCGTACGAGACTCAAAACTTGATAAATTGTCAGCGAGAGGTTTTGGAACCTATTAAATTACTCAATACTTACTCATTTTATTTATATCATATAGGACATACAGGTGTCCCTTATGTTACATCATGTTTTGACTCTACCTCTGGTTGGGAAAGCAGTAGACATAAGTAGGTATGTTATATTAATTTCAACTTGACACCTCAACGCGTTCCCGAGAAAATATCCTCCTTTGAAGTCGGTTAAAAATGACAGGTTAATTGATGCCATATTAAAAAAAATGTTTTCCATGAAACAACGAACGGAGAGAAATAAAGTTTAGGAAGGATTATTCAAATGAAACTGTTATAAAACTTATAAATTAATAATTATAATTACCGGTGCGTCACGACTCACGATCCGGGCTATCGAGCGTCGGGGGCATCGGTCGCGGCGCAATTAGCACGGACTCAATTATAAACAATTCTTTCACTCATCAGCGGGCGATGCTTTGTGTTACTCATCGACCTTAAATGGTCCGATGTTGCACTCATTCCTAAAATATCTCAGTTTAGGGCCCTTACTCACCCTAGCTTGCTTGCTTGTTTGACGACCTCCCTGGCGCAGTGTTGAGCGCTGTTGCCTTAACGTGGGAGGTCCCGGGTTCGATTCCCGGCAAGGTCAATTTGGGTATAATAATATAATATAATTTCTGAATTTTCTCTGTTCTGGTCTGGCGGGAGGCTTCGGCCGTGGCTAGTTACGACCCTACCGGCAAAGACGTACCGCCAAGCGATTTAGCGGTCCGGTACAATGCCGCGTATAGTAGGGGTATGGGTTTAATATAACTGCCATGCCCCTCACAGGTTAGCCGGCTACCATCTTAGTCTGAATCATCACTTACCATCAAGTGAGATCGCAGTTAAGGGCTAGCTTGTGGAATAAAAAAAAAATAAGGGGGGACTAGTGGGAGATTTTTAAATATTCGATCGCGTTATAGTTAACTACCTACGATTTGTATGGAACTGTCAAGCGCTTGATGACAGATCACAGATGACAGACGAGGCTCATTTAATTCCATAAAAAATGCGATCGAATAGGTAAAACCCACAGATGTAGTACTAAAAGATACCGCGCTCGGAACACGACAGTGCGGCCAAAATTTATTCTAGTGTGCGTGACAGCACTGTCTGGACACATGCATCAGTGTGCGTGAAATGTTGCCACATTAATGAAAAAATGCCAAATTAATGTAAGAAATTTTAATTGTTTGTTCTATCTTTAGACCTTAACTACTTAACCGATTTCAACGACATATGGTAGGAGAATAGCTTGTATCCTGGAAAAGGAGATTCGCATATTACTGTGGTGGTACGCTGGCTACTTTGGAGCTACGCTGAGTAATTTAGCGGTACGTCGAATACTTTCAAGATATGCCAGTTAAATTGGAGGTACGGAGACTACTTTGGAGGTAGGCCGACTACTTTAGAGATACGCCGACTACTTTGGTGGTACGTAGGTACGCCAGCTGCTTTTGAGGTACGTCAGCTACTTTGATGGTACGTAGGCTACTTTTAAGGTTCGCCAGCTTCTTTAGAGGTACGCCAGCTACTTTAGAGGTACGCAGGCTACTTAGGAGGTACGTAGGCTATTTTGGTGGTACGCCAGCTACTTTAGAGGTACGCCGGCTACTTTAGAGGTACGCAGGCTACTTTGGTGGTACGTAGGCTACTTTTAAGGTACGTCAGCTACTTTAGAGGTACGCCGGCTACTTTAGAGGTACGCAGGCTACTTAGGAGGTACGTAGGCTATTTTGGTGGTACGCCAGCTACTTTAGAGGTACGCCGGCTACTTTAGAGGTACGCAGGCTACTTTGGTGGTACGTAGGCTACTTTTAAGGTACGTCAGCTACTTTAGAGGTACCTGCGTACCTCTAAAGTAGCTGGCGTACCTCCAAAGTAGCCTGCGTACCTCTAAAGTAGCTGGCGTACCTTAAAAGTAGCCTGCGTACCAGCAAAGTAGCCTGCGTACCACCAAAGTAGCCTACGTACCTCCAAAGTAGCCTGCGTACCTCTAAAGTAGCTGGCGTACCTCCAAAGTAGCCTGCGTACCTCTAAAGTAGCTGGCGTACCTTAAAAGTAGCCTGCGTACCAGCAAAGTAGCCTGCGTACCACCAAAGTAGCCTACGTACCTCCAAAGTAGCCTGCGTACCTCTAAAGTAGCCTGCGTACCTCTAAAGTAGCTGGCGTACCTTAAAAGTAGCCTGCGTACCAGCAAAGTAGCCTGCGTACCACCAAAGTAGCCTACGTACCTCCAAAGTAGCCTGCGTACCTCTAAAGTAGCTGGCGTACCTTAAAAGTAGCCTGCGTACCTCTAAAGTAGCCTGCGTACCTCTAAAGTAGCTGGCGTACCTTAAAAGTAGCCTGCGTACCAGCAAAGTAGCCTGCGTACCACCAAAGTAGCCTACGTACCTCTAAAGTAGCTGGCGTACCTCTAAAGAAGCTGGCGTACCTTAAAAGTAGCCTACGTACCATCAAAGTAGCTGACGTACCTCAAAAGCAGCTGGCGTACCTATAAGCTAATCGGCGTACCTCGAAATACGCCGGCAGCGTAGCTGTTTCACAAAAAAAAAACTATCTACTAACAGCTCATTTACACCTTCTTTAATTTAAGGGAAAATATTACAACGTAAATTAGCAACACTGATAGATATCGTTGAGGTTTTGTGTTTCAAGTCATCAGCAATTAAATAAAAAGGGAAAAAAAACTTACAGAATGAAAATATAAATTCTTACCTATGAAAAGAAACACCATTATCCTTTTTTAATTTTTGGGAACAATTTTTACAGTGTTTCAAGACACAAGAAGGCATTATTTTGAGAAACTTGTTTAAACACACGTTACGTCGAAACTTCTCGACGCGTCGCATCCAACTAAATGAGATTTGTATTTGCTTTTCGTTTTGTATTTGCTTTGTTGGCGCGCCTGCCGTGTTCCTAGCGCGGTATCTGTTGGTACTACATCTGTGGTAAAACCTCCCACAAATTCTCAAAATCAAAACATCAAAACATAACAAACTCTTTGATGTCTTGAGTTTGTTGTGTTAGTTTTTAAGTAGGTTAAGACTTAAAATTAAAATCATTTGTCTAATTATTAATTTTTAATTTGTAAATTATTTTCTAATAAATATTCTTATTTCTGGAAAATAAATTGATTTATATAAATTTATTATACCTACGAGTACATAGGCCGCGCGCGGGGGAGAAATCGAGCGAGCGCATAATATTGTGAGTTGCTACTAATGTCGTAAAATTGGAAGAAATATTATAACAAAATGAATATTCAGTAAAAACCGGGCTAATGAAAGTCTGAATTAATTTAATAATTAGAATTAGTCTAATACTAGTGGTTCGCCCCGAACTGGGACCTCACACGGACCATCTATTGACATCATTGTGAAGTTCTGTAAAAAATACTGAAGCTCATTAAAAATTAAATAATTTCTTTTCCTTATAATGTTTATCCAAGTTTAGTATTTGTTGTTCAAGTACAGGATATCATTCAAATAATTGATCAAGTTTCAGGCTCAGCCTTTCAGTAAATTTTGAGTTCTGAGGTCAACTTTGGACGTTAGAAAATCTCCACTTTGAAAGCCCCCCATTTCGTCAATTTTAGGGGAAAAATTAAAAAAAAAAAATTTTTTGGACTCTATTCCTAATTATCTTTAAAATGATATACCGCAACCCTATGTAACGCTATAAAAAATATTTTACTTCGCATTCACTTCTATGAGAGCCCCCCCTGAAATAAAGATTTTTATAACTTGTTAAGCCATATGCGGTTGGAGGCCATCGGTTTACATATTATATTTAAAGGCTTTGACGGACGGACGGACTGACGGACGGACGGACGGCCGACGGACAAGTGCAAATTCATTCAAGTAGACTCAGAGACCTTCGCTTCGCTCGGTCAATTATAAATGTGAAAGTTTGGATGGATGGATGGATGTATGGATGGATGGATATTTGTTACTCAGTCACGCCAGAACGGCTGAACGGATATGGATGAAATTTGGCACAGAGATAGATTATAGTCTGGAATAACACATAGGGTACTTTTTATTCCGGAAAATTAAAGAGTTCCCACGGAAACCGAAAAACCTTAAGGACGAAGTCGCGGGTATTAGCCAATTTCGAGATAAATAATGAGTTCTGGAGGAACATTAAACAAAAAACACATAAGTATAAGCAAAGCTGCAGGCAGCCTCTAGTTAAAGAACTTTTTAATAATTTCTGCATCGTTTCGTAACTCGAATTTCCTGTCTTTAATTTGCGTGGCCAATAACTTTAAGATCTCTGTTGATTGTTCCTGTTTAATTGCCCCTCGAGAGAGACAGAGAACACTGCCTTGGAAGCCGAAGGGAAAAAGAGAGAGGTGATGTGCAAAAATAAACTAAAAGGCAGTCGAACCAGGGTGGTGATGTCATGTACAAATATATATATACTTATAATATGTAGTTGGATTTAGAGAGTACGTTAGGCTGACCTTGTACCTACGGGGCAGGCGATGTATGACGGCCGAGGATTGCGGACCTAGGCTAGTAAAAAAATATTCAAAAAATAATTACAATAAGTAAATTTGCTCATAAAGTTGTTCTGTCTTCACTGCTAAACTATTAAGTAGAATTTCCCACCCTAGAGCGATAAAATAATATTACGAAGGAGCAAACTAATTTCATTTTCGCACTAAGTAAGTAATATTATATAAATATTACTTACCGCACTAGTGCCGTGATAAAAGACCACAGCCAAGCTGTTTTGATGCGGCCATCTTATTAGAGATATTTTATAGCACCACTACTAAGTAGCTATATCTTACATTATGACCACTAAAACTAAAACCACTCGTGAACACATTTTCTACATTTTATACTCGCGTGCCTTTGTTGTTGTTTAGTATGAACCATGGCATGCATACGGCACGCAAACTGAGGGGTTGTACCAACTGTACTACTTACCTACCTAATCTGTGGTGGTATAACGGAAGAACCGATTTTATTTTATTTTATTTTATTTTATTCATTTAGAAAACAAACAGCTAAACATATTACATAGTTTTAACCTTAATCTAGAAATTTCATTAAGCCAGTGAAGTTTTCACAAAAAAATTATAAATACTAGTTCCTACATATCCCGATCGGGTAGATATAATTATAAGTATTTAACTTTGGCCCGCATACAATAGTTAAAGGCAGGTAAGGCTTGCAGCTGTAGTCACGAAACGAATCAGACACATTTCCTGATTTCAGATGCAAACCTCCCGTACTTATAAAAGAATATGTCAATATGTTGGTATTTATTGTTATACCTGTCGCAAGACCTGTGGAGAAATTTGTTTCTGCAGTAATTACGGTTTACGTGTGAAAGATGAAATGTGTACTGCTGCCGACAACTCCTCTGTAAGGGTTTAGGTACACTATATTTAATTTTATTTAACAAGTAAGGAGAATCTATCATTCCATTAACCAATTTGTATAAGAATTCTAATTTTCTAAATTCAAATTAATAATTAATTTTAATTGAATTCTAGAGAAGTTAAACTGTTAACCGACGAACCAAATCTTTTGTTAATGCATTTGATAAGCATAGGTTTTATGTTTGATCTTTTCTAGTTTCAGGTCTTTTTTAGGTAGGTTCAATAATTTTAGTTAGGCGAACAGAACCCTAAAAAAAGAAAAAGAATAATACTTTTTCAAGTCATCTTTCTTCCTGTTTTAATTGCCCCAAGAGAAGGACAGAGACAGATGCCTTGTAAGCTAAGTGGGTAAGAGAGGGGTGATGTGCAAAAATAAACGAATTATTGTATGGCCGTCGAACAGCGTGATGTCATTCTTACCAGTCGTATAGCGGTCAAGGTACCTACGTACAGTGAGATGAATCTTTCGCGACGATTTAGTATGTATGGACCGGACCACGCAGGAAGTCGATTTGTTTGTCGTATTACTAAAAATGTACTTTGCTTATGGAGGTCAGCCCCCCGATTTTGAAAGGAAATCGTTATGGTAATCGTTTCTCAAACGTATAATCCGACCTGTTTGAGGAGTTCATAGACGCCTGCACGTCAAAAAGCATGTGTGAACTCCTAAACAGTTCGAGTAGTACGTTTTAAGCTGTCAAATGATTACGATTTGCTTAGACAATTGGGTCTCAATGTGAGGCCGAGCGATTTACCTTTCCTGTACAATTGGGGGCCAAAAATGATGATGAGATTTGGGGAGATGTGAGGCCAAGCGATTTAGCTCTCCTGGGCCATACTGCCAAGTGCCAACACTTACGTGTTTTAGAATAAATAATCCTTATTTTAGGAACGTCAAGGTACGTTACATTATACTTTTGCTGGTGTGGCACTAATAAAAACCACAAAACCAAATAAAGAAGAAGAAGACATTATTGTGTCATTTTGAGTTAAGTATATTGCTTAATGCATTAGCAGTTTGGCCCCAGGGTTAATTTCGCCGTTCCTTCAGAGGAAATACATAAATGAGTAACTACCATTTTTATAAATTCACATGTTATTATAACTATAAGGACCTAGTTGTTATCTAGTAGTTATTATTCCTAAAGAATATTCATAAAACGGGTAGGCAACATCAAACATGGCAGTGTGACGGCTCTAAAATGCCTTTCCAATAAAGGCTGTGTGTCGTAACGCGTGGGGGCTGGTTGCGTCACTCATTCACCGGCTACACCCACGCAGACCGAGGTGTTGGACTTTAATAAAAATACATCATGTAAGTGGGTGGACTCTTGCATATGCAAATCGGGCGTGAGTTTTATTGAAGTGAAACCAGTGAAACTTCTTTAGAATCGTTATGATTTGAAAATTCAATGAAACGAAAAAGCAACACCAAAAAGAGACAAACATATTCATAATATTAGGATTTAGACTACGAGAGAATGAGATAGAGTACAATTTATATTTATCTCATTATCTCGTAGGCTACTTTTCTGAAGTTTCACTTCTGCCTTTTTAAAACTAGCTTTTACCCGCGACTTCGTCCGCGTGGTCTACACAAATTTCAAACCCCTATTTTACCCTTTTAGGGTTTGAATTTTTAAAAATCTTTTCTTAACTAATGTCTATGTCATAGTAGCTGCCTGCTTACCAAATTTCAGCCCGATCCGTCCAGTGGTTTGAGCTATGCTTTGATAGATCAGTCAAACAGTCAGTCACCTTTTCCTTTTTATAAAAAGATATCCAATGCCCGTTTCCATGACACAGAATACAGCACGCCAGAACAGAAGCTAGTAGATCGATAAATCGCCTACTGCGCAAGTACAAGGTCAGCGGTATTTTTACGTAAAACGAACTGTGCGTTATCTAAAAATACTAAAGCTAAAGTAATAACTGCAATAACACGGAAACGATGAACTCATTCCGGGTTCTTGGCTCATTCGCATGTTCTAGCGTCTAATCAAACTGGCAAACTATACCTACCTAGTTTTTCATTAGCACATCGATTTTGAAAACCAAACCTTATGATTAATGCTGTAAGTTTTAGATTTAAACTTTTCATATTACCTACTGATGGACGTTTAATATGGCTATTTAAAATCAGAACCTAGTAAATGACATAGTATTAAAAAGTATTTTGGAAACATTGGCATAGGTAAACAGTTCTATTTAAATTCTTTTCAATTTATGTAGTTTCTAAGAACATTGAATAGAATAGATAGAAAGATTTCTGCTTTACAAATGCTTTCGAACCAGCCCTCCTAAGTAGTTTATGAGTTTATCCATTACAAACAAACAAACAATCAAACAAATCTTTCCTCTTTATAATATTAGTTTAGAAGTCTAACTTGTTGAACTATTTTTTCATATTTTACAAACCATAATTGTGTAGGTACAAACAATAAGAAACAAACCTTAAGTCATTGGAAATGTGTGAGATATTTGACTACTTTTTCTAATTAATAGTATTCCAAATGTTCCAAATGAAACTAGTAGCTCGTAGGCGAAAATAACATTCACGAGAGATCAAAGATTTTGTTATAGATGTTGCGCTGTTCGTATCCAGTTTGCGCGACAGTAACAGTTGAGAATTTCATAATAAGATCACGCATTATTTTATTATAGAATAACTATGCCTGCCATCACTCTCTATTCCTTTACTCCCATAGCCCGACATAGGACGGAAAATCCGACTCGACTGGAGAGAAATCGGGTGCAGGACCGATGGCTTTTAGTCTTCTCCGAGGCACGGGGGTGTAACACCGCCAACTTCCTAACTCCGGACTAGTATTGAGAATTTCTTGTCAGAAAAACCACTTCTGTGATAGAACACAACCCGTGATACAGAACCCATGTAGTCCCCGCTTTCGAATAGGGTTTCTTAATTTTAACTTCAATGACGACATGTTCCTAGTTTTCAGATAGGTACAAGTAAATAAACCTAATTCTAAATTTAAAACCAAATTCTATTTATAACTTTGTCTTGTGCAGACTTACCGCACGTGTTTAATTGATTAATGTTTTGATTGATTAACGAATTAATAATTCAAAAAGATTGATTATCAAAGCAATGACAAATAAGGACTCATCCACATCTGGACGCGGAAGTGTCAATTTCAATGTCTAGATACAGTAACTAGGCTGTCCTACGTGATGTTACCGTTTTAGGAGTAACCTTAGATAGTCCCTTTCAATGATTCTCTATTCAAAGTACATAATATTTTCAATTGTGAATTTTAAAAACGAAAAAGGGTTATTTTTATAAACGTTTAGGGCGGACAGATTTTCAGTTCATGATCCTGTATTGGAGATTCATCAAAATGTTATTTATTTTTAATTTCGTTTACCTAATTAAAAAAAAATATATATAAAAAGTCTCTTACATCGTTTCGATTTACTTGTGTCTTGAAACAAGAAATAAATAGATTTCAAATTTATTTATTTTTAATTTCTTCAAGGGCGGAAACACATTATAGGGACTAGTCAGTACAAAATTGCCAAAAGCCATAAGCATTTTTACAATTTTACGGTGACATACACTGAATATTATAAGTGGATCGAAACACGGAAGCTGGAAGGGCGTTCCCTACGCGTTTTAAAAACGCTTAGTTTTCGCTTTTCTCGACAAGTTTAGTATCTTACCTAGAACAGCATAGGTATATATTCTAGATAATTTTACTTAAAAAGACTAACATCCTTAGGTAGCCTTCTTAGGTTTACTTACTCTAAGATTCTCTAGTTATCATAGGTGACCTACATTTTTAATTACTAGGTGAGTACTTAAATAATAACACTTACTTTAACACTAAATTGTTTTACAATATTATTATGTAGTATTAGAAAGACATTTAAAAAAAAGAGCGACTACCGGGTTTTTTGCCGGCTCTTCTCAGTAGAAATTTTCCAAACCGAGCGTTAGTCCTAAGCCTTACATTATCATAAGACGTGGTATAAGTCGTCCTAAATGAAAAAAAACATTAATAAATTATTTCAATTCAAAGAAAACCTTAAATATTTCATAGATTCAAATGGTCTTTTGGATTTTTTTTTTTTTTTCAATAATTTAGAAAAAAAAATAACCTGCTTAAGTACTAGAATCATAAATATAGGTATCGAACATGACCACAAACACATAAAAACGATAACCACAAAGTGCTACTTTAATGGTCTTTAAATATTTTCATCCGCAAAATATAAATCAAGTTTATCTCGTTAGGTGGCGTGATTAGTGTCTGAGCTTTATTTCCACAAACTTCTCTGACCCGTGGACAGTGTCGCTAGTTTAAATGAAAAATAAAATCAAAATCAAAACTAAACAGGCATAAAAATCAGTTCCAATTTAGCCAGATATGTTTGTGGGATTTTATCGGTCTATGCAACTTAGAATCCTAACTCGCGCTATCAAAGTTTTTATCGAAACACGCAATATATACCCCTCATGCCATTGTCCTTTCGGGATCTACCCCCTCGTTGGAAGCCAGTAGCTAAGCTGGTCTAAGTTAGCACTGCGTTCAGATGATGAGACTTCCTATGTGTAGGTAGTCTCATAGTAAACATAGTGCAGTTCTGCTGTATCGATAATGAGAAACCGGTCACTTGTGCATTAAAACTTCGAGGTTGGGTACCACGGCTTTAAGTAGCAACATTTGATCCCTTTTGTAAACTTTTTGTTCCTACCCTCCATAGTGTTCAATAATAATAATACTAAATTATGCCCGCGACTTCATCCGCGTTGATTTAGGTTTTTTGGTTCCCGTGGGAAATCTATCATTTTCCGGGATAAAAAGATGCCTATATCTTATTCCAGACTATAATCTTATATCATCCATCCAAACTTTCGCATTTATAATATTAGTAAGTATATGTAGATTCATAATTTCATCCATAGTATCTACTTCCATAGAGCCATTTCACCAGTCCATTATAGCAACCCAAACCCGTAGACCCATACCTATCATTTGTGTCCATGTTTTGCAATAGTCCTGCAGTAACCGGGGATTGTCCTTGGGTGCACTCGCATAGTGAATAGGGATATTCGCTGATTGGTGTCACATTTCCTTTAGAGTAAAATTGTCTAACGGGCCTCTGCGAGTTGGTTTCGGCCCCTCGTATGCCTTCCTAAGGTCCGGGATCCCATGGTCCCGAGATGGAAGAGACAGACATAATAATACGCGCCCCATTAATCAAAAATCTTTCTCCACGCGGATGAAGTAGCTGGCAACATTATAATGTTTTAGAATATTCTGTAATTTCACTATGATCTTCTTATCAGATCTAAACTGCAATGCAACGGTGAAACCACAAAATATGTAATGTAAAACGTAGGCACCAGGCAGGCGCCGCTAACAAACGCGTAGGATGGCTTTAATGTTGCAAATCCTACTTGACAAGTCGACTTGCTCTTTACAAAGTGTCTCAACAAACCAGTTGCAGATAAATTTGCTTTAGATTTCTTACAAAAAATTTTTTTTTTATTGAGAGATAGGCTTGCGCTTGACGACAATCATGCTTAGTGCAAAGCAATGATGAGGTCTAGGTTGGAACGCGCTTGCCTAGAAGATGCCTATTCACTCTTGCCTTGAAGGTACTTAAGTTATAAGTGGCAGGAAACACGTGCGCTGGGAGGGTGTTCCACACCCTAGCGGTTCGGATCAGAAACGTCGAGCAAAAACGTTTCGTGCGGGCAGATTGGACATTAACCACATAAGGATGCGTAATACTGACTGACCTTATTATACCTATGTTAGATTATGCTCACGAATTCATTTTCGGATTCCCGGAGGATAAAAGTAGTCTATGTCCTTCCCCAGGATGTAACTTATCCATTATACAAATTTCAAAATCGGTTAAAAAAGCGTAGCAGATAGACAAACACACTTTTGCATTTAATAATACGTATTATTATTAGTATGGAAGTATAGATTATGCAGTATGTATGCTGTCTACGTAATACAGTTCAAACGCCCTAAGTCAAAAACTTGTAGGCGGGGTTTCCGCTGCAAAAGGATAATGAGCGGGAAATGGGCCAAGGGCAAGGGTAGATAAAATAGGTATTCATTTCCACTAAATAACAGTTTTGACTGTTTCCGTAATGAGCGAGCGTAATTTGAATCTTTGCTTGCTCGATCCTCACTTCCTCCCTCGCTCAACTGTTCTTTGAGCCATCTAAAATCAAAGTCAAAGTATTTTTATTCAATTTAGGCACACTGTACACTTATTGACGTCCGGTTACTTAAAATATGATGGTGATCAGACGGTAAGAATCTTAAAACTAAAGATTCATATTCAGATTGAGAATCATCACAGCATCATCACACCGTGAGATCGCAGACAAGGGCTAACTTGTTGTGGAATTTAAAAAATCATCTCCGCTCTGACCTGAAATAACCTGACCAAGCTCCGCATATCTCATCTCCTCTGCGCTTTGGTGGAAACTAAGCCCTAAAAGTCACTATTTCCTTGTTCCAGATAGCGCAGCGTGAACCATGGCCACCAAGTCGTACAGCAAGCACAAGGAGTACAAAGAGTACTCCAGCACCAAAGGAACTGTACCATACACTGATGAACAATTTGGTACGTAGCTCACTTAGATGTTAGGACCATAGACTATATGGTCCTAACTTCTAACGTCACTACATCCCAATGTGTAAAAAACTCGTAACGTCAATTATATGGTCGGAACTGCGTCATGTTCCTCGTTGCTAAGGATTGTGACCTCTTTCCATTATTCACATAATGGCAGGGGTTTTTTTGGGATAATAATGCGGTGGGTTCCCAGGTCCTTCCGCATACAATACTACTACAAGAATACTATTTCAACTCTTAGATTTCTAACTATTATTAGTTACCAGTAATCAGATGTTAGTGATAACCGGGACCGTCGGCTTAACGTGTTCTCCGAGGCACGGAGGAAACGAAAAGGCCAAATTCGGACATCCTGGTCACCCATCCAGGTATCGACTTGGACAAACGTTGCTTTACAATCGCAATCGACTGATATGCGTTGTCGCAACTAGGCCACTCGTCCCTCGATAAGTGAATGATGGTGAAATCCATACCTACTAGGTATCTAATCCATACTAATATTATAAGTGCGAAATAAATACGAAAAAGTGTCTGTCTGTCTGCTACTCTTTCACGGTCCAACTACTCAACCGATTTGGATGACATTTGGTAACTACCACTACAGAGATAATTTACATCGCGGGGATGGACATAGGCTATTTTTATCCCGTAAAGATGGAAGAGTCAAAAACATCCACGCGGACGAAGTCGCGGGCATCATCTGGTTCATTTTATTGGTTACAGATATGATAAAATCCGAGCTGATCCCGAAAGGCAGTAAGCTGGACTCTCTCGGGCGGGGCGGGGGGGCGAGGGAGTACCACTACGAGTACAAAGAGGAAAAACACCCCTCCGGAAAATACGACCGGAAGGACATGCGTACTGTTGAGGTGAGCTTTTTAATATTTTTAATGGCCCCGGAATCCGGATTCAAGTCCTTTAAGGTACAAAGTTCACCACAATTTGACGACCTCCCTGGCGCAGTGTTGAGCGCTGTTGTCTTAACGTGCGGAGGTCCCGGGTTCGATCCCTGGCAGGGTCAATTTGGGTATTTATAATTTCAGAATTTTCCCTGATCTGGCCTGGTTTGAGGCTTCGGCCTTGGCCAGTTTCCACCCTATCGGCAAAGACGTGCCGCAAAGTGATTTACGTTCCGGTACGATGCCGTGTAGAAACCGATTAGGGGTATGGGTTAAATATACCTGCCATAACAGGTTAGCCCGCTACCATCTTATAGTCCGCATCATCACTAATTCCCATCGTGTGAGATCGCAGTCAAGGGCTAACTTGTAGTGGATAAAAAAAATCATCTAATTATCAGCTTATCTAATCAACTTCTAAAACCTAATTATTATTATTCTAAAGATAATTAAACTTACATTTACTTCAATTTAGTGAACAGTGTAAGTTTCATCAAATTCAATCAATACAAGATATGGACTGGTCGGTTTAACTTTCAATCTTTTAGATTATCACTTGTTTAGATATTGTGTCGTCTGTTTCAGGAATACACAATCCCACCGAAGACCTTGCCGAAGTCATCAGAGAGCAGTTCCTACTACTACGAGCGTGAAGAGAGAGAGCTGCCTGCTATAACTAGCGGCACACGGACGTACAACTACGAAACCACCAGCTCAACCCCAGGTACTTTTTTTATCTACTACTAGTGGTGCGCCCCGCATTGAGACTAGGGCTTCCAATACCGGGATCCCGGTATTGGCTAATACCGGGATCCCGGACTTTTTTCGTCCGTTTTCAATACCGGTATTGAAATGTCTAATACCGGGATACCGGTATTGGTGACACTATAAACGAAACAGTGACTATTGCATATATTTCTTGGTACATGCCACTGTTTTTATTTTAAAACTTGTATCATAAGCACATTAGCTCAATAAAACCATCTTTATTGCTTAAAACCAGTGAAAAAAAGTCATTTTTGATCACTCAGAGGGAAAAATTAGTGTTTGAATTTAGAACCCTGTGGCTTGGCATTTCCATTTCATTGACTCATGAAACGTTCAGAAATCTGTTTTTTATCCAATGCAATTTTTTTATTATGATTTATTTTCTAATAAAAAATAAGTATTGAATTTTAAATTAATTTGTGTTTTGACTAAACCATGTATTTTAACGAGTAAATAAATTATATTTCTTCATTGAATTTAAGCAGAAAAGTCCTGTTTTGGGGTTAATGATTATTTTCAATACCGGGATCCCGGGATCCCGGTATTGAAAAAAATCTTTCCGGTATTAATACCTGTATTGAAAAAAACCGGTATTCGAAAGCCCTAATTGAGATAGTTTATTATTTGTAAGCACAAACGAATACAGAGCACCATCTATTGACATCATTGTGAAGTTCTGTTAAAAATACTGAAGCTCATTAAAAATTAAATATTATATTGAATTAATATAATATAATATTAATTAATATAATATAATATTAATATAATATTGATCTACTTTTAGTATTTGTTGTTCAAGTACAGGATATAATTCAAATAATTGATCAAGTTTCAGGCTCAGCCTTTCAGAAAATTGAGAGTTCTGAGGTCAACTTTGTACGTTAGAAAATCTCTACTTTGAAAGCCAATTCATTTCGTCAATTTTAGGGGAAAAATCAAAATAAATATTTTTTTGACTCTATTCCTAATTATCTTTAAAATGATATGTAGGTACCGCAAATCTATGTAACGCTATAAAAAATATTTTACTTCGCATTCGCTTCTATCAGAGCCCCCCTGAAATAAAGATTTATATATTCGGCTGGAGGCCATCGGTTCACATATTATATTATGCAAATTTGAAGTAATTACGTTCAGTAATTCAGAAGTTTAGGCTCTGACAGACGGACGGACAATTGCAAATTCACTTAAGTAGACTCAGAGACCTTCGCTTCGCTCGGTCAACCAAGTTAGCCTTTGACTGCAATCTCACCTGATGCTAAGTGATGATGCAGTCTAGGATGGTAGCGGGCTAACCTGAATAAGAATAAGAATGATTATAATGATAAATGATTTATTTATTTCACGTAGGACAACTTGTGTCACTTATGAAACGTTAAGAATCTACCACCGGTTCGGAAAACTATATTAAACCCATACCCCTATTCGGTTTCTACACGGCATCGTACCGCAACGCTAACTTGCTTGGCGGCACGTCTTTGCAGGTAAGGTGGTAACTAGCCACGGCCGAAGCCTCCCACCAGGCACTTGCTTCTTTGATCTCATGTAAGACTTAATTAGCCTTATTTGGTTGCTTATAAGTAATCCTTGTCATAGTCTGAAGGTGCCTGTCCATTGAAGGGGAGCGGAGCGGAGATGAGTTGGACGGACCAATCGGATTGTACTTGGAATCCTTCGCTTGTTTGTGATTCAAACTAGGCACTCGTAACTAAAACGTACTTTGTTAACAAATAACTAGGTACCTACCTATTAACCTTTCATCTGTTTTGGCAGGATATTCGAAAGTGAAAAGCTCTAAAGCGACCAAGGAACTGACACAGAATGTCGACGAATTAGACTCTCTTCTCGATGACTTGCAGAAGGACCAAGAACGACAGCTTTACAAGAGTATGTACATTCATTCTAATAATAAAATAAATGTGTAAGTTTGGATGTTTGTTAACCCTTCACGCCGCAACAATTGAACTGATTTGGCTGAAATTTGGAATGGAGTTAGCTTAAAAATAGACTGGCTACATTTTACTCCGGAATTTTATCCTACAAAATTAAAGAGTTCCTGCGGGAACCAAAAAACCTCAACCCACCCTGGCATCATCGAGTATTAATTACTTACGTACATAATTATTTTTGCATAATCTTAGTAATATGATAAAATATGTAAAATTGTGGATGTTTGTTAAACCTTGTTAGGTTTGTAAGATTTATATTTGAATATTTGTTACTCCTAGTTCCTACACAGCGCAACAACTAAACCGATTGAGCTAAATGGTTAACATATCAAGGATATTATTAAAATTAAAATCACATGGGTTAAAATTATAAATTGCAGGTGGCTACGCCTCTGATACAGCTGAGAGCACATCATTCGACTACAGAAGGGGGTAAGTTGAAAATAACTGCATTATTTATTTATAAAAAAAGTAATGTGCAAAATTAGTAGTAACTAACTACACTCATACTGCAGATAATGGCCACCAAGTAGATCAGTACTGTTTTGAGATAATTCTATATAGGTAGTCCCAAAAACTTATCTAAAATGGTGGCAGCGTTCCTAGTAAATATTAAAAATAAAATAAAAACGTTTTTTTCTTAGTGTAATCTGCGATCAGTCCAACTACTGTCCAAGGACTGTATGCAAATAAGTTGGAAGAGTAAACTGTCTTGTACAGCTGATCCTCATATAGGAGACAGGACTTGTTAGTCATTTAACCCAGGACAAGTATGTGTTTTCTTTTTAGGCGTCTTGGGCAAGAGCCTGTTGGCTAGCGGATTTGGATGTGTCAGGAGCCGTTCCTTATAGCATTTCGAAATAAAAACTTAGGGGAAGAATTAGTTCCAATTTCGACCACGAGGCCAAAATAAGTTGGTGGAACTTGTATACCATCGTTTTGAAGGCGAATTATAACGAGCAAATACGTTGTTTCAGCGTGCCCGTCAAAGCGCCCTCTAGCGGCTACTCGACACTGAAGCATGAAGAGCGCCTGGAGTCGTCCTCCTGGGGCGCCAGCCCTCCCCCCACCCTCACCCGCGCCGCTGAGATGCGCCAGGAAGTCTATAGGGAGGAGAAAACTGGTAGGCAGTGCCTCCTTACCTTTTTTTTTATCCACTAAAAGTTAGCCCTTGACTGCGATCTCATCTGATGTTAAGTGATGTTAAGTAAGATGGTAGCGGACTAACCTGTTAGGGGCATGGCAGTTATTTTAAACCCATACCCCTATTCGGTTTCTACACGGCATCGTACCGGAACACTAAGTCGCTTGGCACGTCTATGCCGGTAGGGTGGTAACTAGCCACGGCCGAAGCGTCCCACCGGGCCAGACCAGGGAAAATTCAGAAATTATAAATTCCCAAATCGACCCTGCCGGGGATCGAAACCGGGTCCTCCACACGTTAAGACGACAGCGCTCATCACTGAGCCACACACGTCAAAACCTCCTCTATGACAAACGCGACATCGCGACGGTATCAAACAGCACTGACACTTCACATGGCATACGTTGTCGCGTAATGGTCGCATAGATACGTCTGTCATTTTCTTTGGTGTCGTATCGCGTCGCGTCGCTTCTATCGCTCACCTAGGACAACGGTTAAGAGTTTAACAAAACTCCACCACCACCACCACCACTACAGCCCATTAACGTCTCACTTCTGGGCACAGGCCTCTCATAGAAGAGAGGGAATTAGAGCTTAGACCCACCACGCTGCTCCAATGCGGGTTGGAGGGCTTGAACGACTATTATCATGTTGGTGATAATAACCGGGACCGACGGCTTACTATGTTAACGTGCTCTCCGAGGCACGGGGGTGCCAACACCACCAACTTCCAACTCCGGGCTGGTACTGAGAATTTCTTAATTGAAAAACCCAATACCTAACAATTTTTATGCCCGACCGGGAATCGAACCCAGGACCTCGTGATCCGCAATCGACTATGCTAACCACTAGACCAATGAGGCATTGACAAAACTCAATGCGAGCCAAATCCTTCTGATTTGTATCCAAATGTTTTATGCTAAACCATAACTCATGATTATATTGTCCAAATCTCACGCATGCAAATTAATTAAAAATCACCCAAGATTATCTGCATTCATCCAAGAGAAAAATCTCTATACGAAATAAATCTCTATATATAAAAATGATTATGTTACGTTGTAATGTGATGCTGACAAAATCTCACATCCAATTATATTTTGTTGTTTTAGAGTCCCGAGTGATACCATCTCAAGTGTCTCCCGCGATACCACAGATAGTGCCACCCGCCATCTGCTCGCACTGCCACCAACTGCCCACCACTGGCACGGTAAGTGTTAAGAATGAGTGAGAGGGGTGTCTTGTTTTGATAAGTAGTTGATTTTAGGCTAATTTATGTCTGTTACCTTGAAGGAAAAAAGTGATTTCCTTCAAGGAAGGAATTCTAGTGTGGGAAACACTGCCCCACTAACTGATCTAATTACTTCATTGTAGTGATATTTATCTAAATTAAAAAATGAAATAAAAGTTTAGTCTTGCATCCATATTATGTTAAAGTACTCTTACCTACTTATTATATATAACTTCATAAACTTTAAGAAAATCTCCATTCTAAAGATCTTTTCAATTTCACATGCAATCAACAATGAATTTGACTTTTGAAGTTATACTTCTGTTGGCGCGTTAAGGAAAATTATCAGAGAGAATTTTCACGATGCGCGCGCACATAGACACTTAATTTCGACACCCTGACGCTAACGTCAGGTCAAGTCTTGCAGAAAAAGGCCTTTTTTTTTTGTTGACGGGGGGGAAATCTCCTTAAGATACCCAATCTCTAGGGGGGGAGGTCAGGTTATGTGGGATTTCTACCCACTAAAACCCCCTCGGTGGCCACCCTCTGCGTGTAATGAGCAGCTCCGGGAACTCTTAAAAGAACATGCGCCGGAGCTTCTCTTGCGCGACGCCTATTGGGCTCGTGCTCGATTTGGTACGGCAGCTTGTGCCACGGCAAGCTGTCGTCTTCTCGCAGCCCCAAGGTCCCTTCGCCCGGGACTACTGGACTGCTGGACCAGGGCGCTCGTTAGTACCTACCACCCTGATGCCTCCGTCTCCGAGCGGGATCAGAAAAAGTCCTACCAACAAAATAAAATAAATACATTCTGTATGTTGGGTGAGAACTGATAACTATTTTCGAGATATTTATTCTTTGCTATCAAAAAGTATAACTTCATGCGTGCGTATAAGTACACTCACACACTTTTTTTTATTCAAAGGCAGGGGAAAATAACTCCAAGTTTAACAAAAAAAAAAATTGTTTGGGAGACTTTGGCCGGTGTAATTACCAGTTACCGACAAAAACGTGCAAGTGCGATCAACGATTTTATCATGGCGATTCTTTATCCCAGCTTCCACGGTCAGGCGCCCCCATGAACAAAGTGACGACCACAGTGAAGACGTACACTTACGAAGTTCCCGCGGACCAGGACCCCACAACTGTGCCCATACCCGACCACACGCACACACACACACACAACGAGCACGTACTACACGAGTGAGTATAATTCATTGGCCGAGAGCGAAGCGAGCGCTCCGAGTTTTGGGTGATCTTACATCTGTCAGCTTGTCAGAGCCATAACTGCTGAATGAATATACTTAGATACAATTTGTATTTGTTTTTTCAAAAGAGCAACCACCGAGTTTATTGCTAGTTCTTCTCGGTAGGTCGGCATTCCGAACCAATGGTAGATTTACTCGACTCAAAAGCACTTGTGAAAAGTCTGCTTGAATATAAAATATTTGATTTGATTACTTCGAATTCTTTAAATGTCCTACTAATATAATAAATGTGAAAGTTCGGATGTTTGTAAGTTTGTATGTTTGTTACTCCTTCACATCGAAGATTGAACCTTGAATTGGAGATAGCTTATAACCACATACTTGACTACATTTTATCCAGAAAAAGTAATTTTATCCAGTCAACGTACATACCTACGACGCGTCTTGCGGTGAACTTCCCACCACCACCACCACTGCAGCCCATTAACGTCCCACTGCTGGGCACATCCCTACACTCTCATAGGAGAGCGGGAATTAGAGCTTAGACCCACCACGCTGCGCTGCTCCAATCCGGTTGGCGGGCTTTAACTACTATTATCATGTTAGTTATAGTAACCGAGAGCGAGACCGACGGCTTAACATGCTCTCCGAGGCACGGGGCCTAATTCCGGGCTAGTAGTGCTAGTACTCAGAATTTCTAGTCAGAAAAACCCAACAAAATTATTATGGCCCGACCCGGGACTCGAACCCGGGACCTCGTTGGCCGCAGTCAAACATGTTAAACACTAGACCAACAAAGCAGTATTCAGACACGACTAAATGATTGGAGCCGGCTATATGGCACTAGTACTACTAACTACTACTAAGTAGCGAATCTCTCTTTCCAGTAAAACAACGATCACCAACTCATCGACGCCTCTGAAGCTAGTGGCGGCCCCCCCTCCCCCTCCCCCGCCCGCGGGCGTGTGCCAACACTGCTCGCACTGCAACACCTCACTGCACTACCGCACACACGCTACTGATGGTGAGTAGACTACTTAACAGTACTTTTGAGTAGAATGCTACTTAATTTTTGTATGCTTTAAATTCAGAAGAATTTTTGTGGGTTAAACCTTGTTATACAAAAATGTGGTAGGACTTTCGTCAGTTTTCTTTCGAAGTATAAAAAAATAGTAGAAAACTACCTACTAAAAAACAATTCATTAGGTTAAAAACAATTTATTTTCCAGTTTCCACACTTGTAATAAAAAAGTAGAACATTACATTTTTAATATGTTAAGACTTAATAATTGCATACTATTTTTAATTTGATCGATGTTAATTACTATTAACAATAATTAACTAAAATAAAAACAATCTTTATTTCTTAAAAATTTTAATATGTGTTAAAATCTCCTTGATTAAAAATCTAATTAATTACTAAAATGAAATACTTTTTAACTAGAATTTTATTAAAAACGCTTGTTTTGGATGATTTTATTGGAATCTTCAGAACTGTAAATCATTATTATCGTTATTATCGTTATTATCGTTATTTTAATAACAGTTCACTCAGTCACTGAATGTAACTTTACAGATGTACAAGGAATAGTGATACGACGTGAATAATAAACAGAGTCCTGTCTAGTAAAAGCTGAGAGTCCGATTTTTAGATATTAGTAACTCTATGGCTATGCAACTCAAGGCTAGGGGTATGTTCCGATATACACTGCGAGCACTATTCAGTGCTCTTATTGGAGAGAAATTCGTTTCGTTATGGGCTGATAGTATATAGCCGCAGTATCCTAGGAAATATATGACTAAGTAAAATAAAAACAATGACGTTTGGGCCGATAGCCGAGCTATTTTTTTTGTATTTGTCGTCATTTTGCTGTATCAGCTTTCACTACACTTTATCAAGTATAACTAGTTCTTGCAATTCACGAGTGCGCATGGCTCATGGGTGTGTTAAAGTCCTATTTGTATACGTGTAAATGTCTGCGTATGCGTGATTACGTGTAGGTACGACTGACCGCTACAAATAAAGTTCACGCGCGCTCATGACTTGCGAGAACAATATTAATAATTGAATTGTCTCGGCAGAGGTAACGAACGAGCGCGTCCTGTACCCGCCGCACTCAAACATCACTCTCTCGCCCGCGCAGCCGCACGACCCGCACAATGGACACGGCCCACATGTAAGTGACATGTATAATATTGACTCTACCCCCTTATTGCGTAAAAATTATTGTTTCAGTGTAACGATCACAATCAACTCTGATTAACACTATTCCGCTATTGGGCTAAAATATTCGTAGCAAGAACACAATAAACCACAAACTTAACTGGCCTGGTGGACAAAATTGGAACTAATTATTATGCCTGTCACTGGATCATATAAGTATGTGGGATATTATGCACATTTTATATAGCACACATAATAGCCCTACAGAAATGATGTCCTGCAATTTCATTAAATTTTAAAATATGTACCATACGACCTCTGATTTCTGGGAATATTAAAGTAGGTAACCTACAGTTCGCACGCGAGTTGAATGCAGAGTAAATGTATGTATCACCATACATTTATACACTCTGCATTCAACTTGCGCGCTTCGTTTCTGGGTTGCATCTAACTTTGTTCCGAATTCCGGCAAAATCGGTTCAATTTATAGGCCATGAAAAAGTGACGAACATGCAACTAAGGATACAGATTATGATTATGATATTAGATTGAATGTACTGATGTGAAAATATTGCATTGATTGGGATTTACTCATTGTTTAGGGTCCAACGAGCTACAAGTACAGCGAGACGACATACTCGTCGCAGAACTCTTCGCAGCGCTACCCGTCGCCCGCGCCGCCCTCGCGCACGCTGTCCCCCTCCCCCGCGCCCTTCCCGCGCCCCGCCACGCCCTCGGGCGGCACGCAGCAGCCGCCCAAGAGGCTCGACGACCTGCTCGCCGACTTCCCTGAAGCGGTAAGCACTGGCATTTTTGTATTTTAATTTTTAAACAAACCAGACTCCCACTTACAATAAAATCAAACATTGGATCACCGCCGAAAGGTAGCCGGCCTATCGGTATTCTATAGGATATATTTCGGTGAGTGCGCTCAGGAGCTTTTTGATCTTGTACCTCCTTCACCTTTCTACCATCCTACCGCAAGACGCCGTGCGAGTTTCCACCCCTATGTCGTCAACGTTCCATCCACACGTACGAACTTTGCGTCTTTATTCCTTATTCGGATGGCTAGGGTCTGGAACACTCTACCAAAACCTGTGTTTCCAACCAATTACAATCCGGGTATCTTTAAATCAAGAGTGAATAGGCATCTTCTAGGCAAGCGCGTCCCATCTTAGGCCACATCATCACTTCCCATCAGGTGTGATCGTGGTCAAGCGTAAGCCTATAATCAATTTTTTTTTAAAAACTTAGAAAATCGTAATCATTCGAGAGCTTGAATAGGCATCTTCTAGGCATGCATGCTCCTTATGCTGCATCACTACTTCCAGCAAGTCCGATTGCAGCCAAGCGCTAGTCTATTAATTTAAAAAAAAGCTTAAATTGTATTAATTATTAGAACTGTTTAAGAGTACATATATGCTTTTTGATGTACAGGCATCTATTACGGATATATATATACGGATTATACGTTTGACAAACAATAACGATTAGGATTTCCTTACATTATCGGGGGGTAGTTTTTTTATTTTTAATCTAAGGTAGTTACGTTATAAGGTTCGCTAGCGACCAGCTTGCTAGATTTTTTTTTTCCTTTTTTCTTTTATTTACCTTCACGGTAAACTTCAGATGCTTTTGAAAAATCAAAGCGATGTGAAGTCCACCAAGAAGCTCTTGACCAGCATGGTGGACTATAGCCAAACTCTTCTCAATCCAAGAGGAGACTCGTAAGCTGTAGTGAGCCAACAGTGACTTGAAATAATGATTATCATTTTGCTGGATCTTATATATCACGCATATTACGTAACATCCAATTTGTCAGCAAAATTCTTATACGATCTAAAAATCCTTATGGATCTGTTCCTTACTTTCCACTACCACAACTACAGCCCATTAGCATCCCACTGCTCGGCACAGGCCTCCACTCTCACAGGAGCGGAGGAATTAGACCTACCACACGGCTACAATGCGGGTTGTTAAAGTATCCTAAATTTAACTTTTCAGCGATTCCCCACCCAACCGGATGGCATCACCCGTCGTAAAGTCGAAGTCACCCACGAGAGTTTAAGCCAGAATTCTCAAAACGCAAAGAATATTGACACCGCGAAGAAGCCATCGCTCCCCATTGGTGGTAGCAAGAACATAGCCGGCCCTGCGGTTTACTACCCACCGGGGCACGTGCCTTTTGAGAAGAAAGACACACCAGTAGTTGCTGGAGGTGGAGGATACCAGTCTGCCGTAAGTAGAATTCTACTTAGCTACCTAATGCAAGTTCAAAGTTAAAACTTCTATTATTAAATAAATCGTATTTTAATGTGAGTAGAAAATCAGGCATTTATAAATAGAATTCTAGGTGGTAGGTTTTTAGGTGGTGGTAGGTAAATGTAACAGGTTAATAACTATTGCCGATAGTTATATTAACCTGTTACATTTTACCTAAAACAAATACAACCCTCCCAACTCCGGAATAAGTGACATTGTGATATTAGTAGAATTCTACTTAATAATTTTTTTTTGAGGGTTTAACTAATTTGACCCTTGAATTTGACTCATTTAAAGTTTGACGACCTCCCTGGCGCAGTGTTGAGCATTGTTGTTTTAACATGTAATTTTTTTTACTAATACCTAATTAATTTTTTACTGTCAACACTCAATTTGACTGATTTGACCCAATTATTTCTTCTCATCACTTCTTTGAATTATTATCATACTAATATTATAAATGCGAAAGTGTGTTTGTTTGTTGGTTCGTTGGTTCGTTGGTTTATTGGTTTGTTGGTTTGTCTTTCAATCACGCCGCAATGGAGCAACGGATCGACGTGATTTTTGGCATGGGTATAGTTGAGGACCTGGAGAGTGACATAGGCTACTTTTTATCCCGGAAAATTGAGGAGTTCCCGTGGGAATCCAAAAAAACTTATTCCACGCGGACGAAGTCGCGGGCATCAGCTAGGTTTTAATATTTCTTTGTTTATTGCAGGCCATGGCGCAGGGCGGCGGCGCGTACGCGTCCGGTCGCGGTATGTACGAGTACGAGTCGGGCGCGCGCAGCAAGGAGAAGCACTCTGAGAGGAAGACCGCCGTGCCGATATGTTTACCGCTCTGCTGCGCCATGCCATGCGTTATTATGTAGACTACATCTCAAATTGAGTATTTGACTACTAGTCAAATAAATCTGTTCTTAAAATATATAGATATAGATTATTTTTTTATTGATAAACACTTGAAAGTACAGAAAACACAAAAGTATACAAAATCTTTAGCACGCGTTTTGACGTTTGGAAAAAAAGTTGTTGATTTGACTAGTTGTCAGCCAGCCAGTCCCACAAACTTATCTGACCCGGTGGCCAAAAATGGAACTCTTTGTGCCTGTTAATTTTTTTTTTAAATTCTATTTTTCATATCTAACGACGCTGACACCGGGTCTTTTATAGTCAAATTTATTTTTTATGGAACTAATTTTTATGCCTGTTACAACTTATACCTACTTGTTGTTTTAATTTTATACTAAGCGACGTTGTCACCGGGTCAGATAAGTGACGAACTAAAGTCCCAGAAAGTTAACTGCGGCATCGCTGTTGTCACAGTGTTGCTTAAAAAAAACAAAAAACTAAATAGTCATAAAAATTAGTTCCGATTTTGGCCACCGGGCAAGATAAGTTGTTTAACTTTTTTTAAATTGCCGTTTTGCTCTCAGCTATCTCTACACAGTTTTATTATATTAATTTTCTTTAATTCTAATGTGAAATACTTGTATTATTGTTACGGTACTTGCATTTTTATTAATAAATTTTCAATTGTATTTCTCTTCGATGATCAAGTAGCTAGGTTAATAAAATAGACAATTCGCTAAATAATCTTGAATTTTGAAAGCTAGATGTCGTCACAGTAACGCCATCTAGCGTAAGTATCTTCCTTAAATTTAAAAACAATAATATATTATATTATTTTTCACCAGTTTGTTTGTAAATGTCCATATGTTATATTCTAGTTAGAGTAATTTATAATTTTTTAATAGATAGACCTAACTATTTAACAAAATCGGTAACTAGCCTAACCTACGTTAAGGTAGCTACCAACTGTAAAAGTTTTTCAGATTCGTTGATAGTAATGCTTCGAATTATATACTGAATGTAGTAATCCATACTAATAATATTATAAATGCGAAAATGTGTCTGTCTGTCTGCTACGCCTTCACGGCACATCTGTTCAACCAATTTTGATGAAATACGGTACACGGATAGGTTATATCCCGGGGAAAGACATAGGCTACTTTTTATCCCAGAAAATTAAGAAGTTCCCCGGGAATCAAAAAACTTCAATCCACGCGGACGAATTTGCGGGCATCATATTGTTTAAAATAAATCTTTTAGGTAAGTCAGACTTCGCTAGATTATGTTTATAAAATAAACATAAATAATTAATAAATCTCTTAAAATAATTTATACCTATCTTTTATCTAATTCCAATAGAGATTGTCGAAATGATTGAAGCAACTTTCCGCAATCGGATTCGAACTTCGGACAGCCGATCTCCTTCAGTCTCATTTACGAAATAGTTTGTGTTTAAAGCTCTAACAATCATTGTGCCATTAGTGATATTATAATCGTAAGTGCAAGTGCCTTGTAAGTCACGTTATGTACAAAATGATATTTTATTTTTTATTAATAAATTTTAATATTAACTTTCAATTGTTTTATTCTCCTATTAAAGATACCTACCTTGTGTTTAAGGCCCGCTTGCAGAATCGCCGGGTTATCCCTTTAACCCCATCGACATAGTATATGTTACATACATATACTATGTCGATGGAGTCTTGGGCCCTTTCATAGAAAAAAATTGGGTATCCGACCTGTAGCGCTCCACACCTGTATAAACGCCGCCATAGCGGTGTCCCGCTAAATGGCGTTAGTAAAATAAGTCCACATTCTTTAACAGGGCCCGTCTATGTAAATTGAGATCGTCGTTTAACCCAGAGTTAGTTGCTTTGAAAGAATTTGTATAAAACTGACAAAATTTCAAATTTATTCCTGGGTTAATTGTGATCAGTGTAAAGTGTATCTGCAAACGAGCTTAAACGTAGTATTAATTACGTAAAGAGTATTTTATTAATTACCCCGACACTCAGAATAAGTAGGTATATATTATTTTAACTCTATGCCCTGACACAACACCGAAGCGTGGCAGAAGATACTATTTTTTTTTATTTCCACTACAAGCTAGCCCTTGACTGCGATCTCACCTGATGGTAAGCGATGATGCAGTCTAAGATGATTGCGGGCTAACCTGTTAGGGGCATGGCAGTTATATTAAACCCATACCCCTTCGGTTTCTATACACGGCATCGGTACCGGAACGCTAAATCGCTTGGCGGCACGTCTTTGCCAGTAGGGTGGTAACTAGTGATCAGTCCTACGCCAAACACCATGTTTTTGCAACCGGTCGATCCGCGAGAAATACACCGTATAATACGTAATCTAAAAAACAAAAATAGTAGCGGCATAGACGAATTACCCCCCACTCTTATAAAAAAATGTGCTGACGAACTGACTACACCACTTACAATATTAATCAACCAATCATTCTCAGAAGGCGTATTTCCCGACCAACTGAAAATATCTATAATTAAACCTATTTATAAGAAAAACAAAAAATCGGACCCCACAAATTATCGCCCAATTGCGCTCTTACCCGCTATATCAAAAATATTTGAAAAAGCAATGTGTAATCGAGTCTATAATTTTTGTGAAAAATATAACATATTCGATGAATGCCAAAACGGTTTCAGAAAAAATAGGTCAACCATACTAGCAACATATAAATATATAGATCAAGTCCTCAACACACTAAATAACAAGGATTACGCGATAGGTATTTTGCTAGACATGACAAAAGCCTATGATAAAGTGCAATATAATATCTTATTAAACAAGTTATACGACCTAGGCATACGAGGCTCCGCACACAAATGGTTCGAATCATATTTAAATAACCGAGAACAATATGTAGAAATTACGTATTATGACCATAGATCGGACGAAATAAAAAACATAAGGTCCAACGTAGAACTTATTAATAGCTCAATACCACAGGGAAGCGTACTTGGATGTATTCTATTTTTACTTTACATTAACGACCTTCCAAAAATCGTACAAGACTCATGCGTACTATTTGCAGACGATATATCTATACAAACTTCATGTAAAGACATTAAAAATTTAAATAATAAATTATACGACATCCTCCATAAGGTGAACGGTTGGTTGAGTGACCACAACTTAGAGATAAATTTCCAAAAAACAAAAATCATGCAATTTAGGCCTTATCAAAAAACACCTTTAAACATAAACTTTTCATATAATGGGATAAATCTAGAATGTGTTAATACGTTCACTCTGCTCGGGATAGATATTGATACCAACATAAACTGGAAATCTCATGTCCAAAAAATAAAAACGAAACTATCCAAATTTACCTATGCCCTGAAAGAACTAAAAAAATCAACGAGCACAGAAGCGGCAATTTTAGCATATTATTCTTATGCAAATGCTTGGCTGAGCTATGGTGTAATATTGTGGGGAAACAGCACAAATGCACCAGAACTATTTATACTGCAAAAAAAATGCATAAGAATAATAAAAAACTTAAAGAATCGGGAAAGTTGTGTACCTTACTTTAAATCATTAAATATACTAACCCTGCCATGCATTTACATACTAGAATCAGCTAAATTTGTAAGGAAACAACCGCAAAACTTTAAAAAGCTAGAGGACCTACCGCGACGTTACCAACTAAGACCCACGCGAAAAAATAATATGATGATTCCCAGTTCCAACTTAAATATCCATAGTACTGGTCCTAACCCGATGTGTGTAAAAATTTATAACAAAATCCCAGACCACATCAAATCCTTGGAGAATTATACAGCTTTTGTCAACTCTTTAAAAACATTTCTCATTGATAAAGTATATTACAAACTAAATGATTTTTTGGAAGAAAAATAAGGCAGCCGTCTCTCTACGACCACTGATTTTTTTGCTGTGCCCCACCGGGGTTCCAATATTGTTACGAACATTGTTATTATTATCAACTATTGACATGTAAATTACTATTATATTGGAATGCAAAATAAAAATGAATATGAATATGAATATGAATAACTAGCCACGGCCGAAGCCTGCCACCAGACCAGACCAGGGAAAATTCAGAAATTATAAGTTCCCAAATTGACCCTGCCGGGGATTGAACCCAGGACCTCCGCACGTTAAGCGCTACACACTGCGCCACGGAAGTCGTCAAAATTTTCCTACCTCCATGAGCATGGCGTGACTACTATTATTTATTTTTTCTATGCTAGGTACTAACGATCGATGCATCGCCAGCTATGTAGATTTAAATCTATCAGGTGCTAAAGGTACGTAAAAACATTGCTACTTTTCTTAAATTCCGAGAGCTAATTTTTATGTAGGTATGTTTTAAATAATATTGTGAATCTTCTATTTACTTATCTTTACGTGTGTGATGTCTGCTTATCCGCACTTGGCTAGCGTGGTGGACTAAACCAAGCCCTTCTCATTCCGAAAGGATGCTCGTGCTCAGTAGTGAGCCAGAAATGGGTTGATCAGATGATGTGTTTTACACCCAGCGGCGCCTCTTACGACAGCTTAAGGTGCGTTACCTTCAGAAATGTGTTACAAATGGAAACACGTCAATGATTATATTATAAGTCACTAAATAGGCTTTCTACCCTAGCTTCAACCCCTGTGCACGCCACTTGGCACCAACCAATAGGAGAGCTTGATTTTCAGAACTAAGAATACATCTTGGATCAAGTGTACGTAGCTTAGCAACGTAGCACAAAACGTGGAAACTGGAAAGACACCCTTAACAGGTCTTGTGTGCTCAATAAAATAAAACATAAAAGTTCGTAATAAAAACACATATATTTTGCTTTTATAATTATTTTACCAAAATTTTTGGATCGAGTCCCACAAGGCAGTCTCCGGGTTAACAACGCCCCATACAAGCTCTGCGCCCGGAATCTCCCGCGCTTTTACATGTAAGGCCTTTACACGGCCCAGTTTAGTGGATCGGCGGTCTTAAATATACGGATAATATTGCATATATAAAAATACAACGGTACAGAGAGCTTAGTGTATTACTTTTTTGTTACTAATTCGGTCGAATACAATTTGTTATCTGAAGTTACTTACTTAACATTGTTTTTGTTAAAAAGTTTTACATATAATATATCAATTTAGTTCATTAGTTTTGTATTACAACCGAACTAGTTAAACGGTTTAATTAATAATACTATCGCAAATTAATCTCTTAAAAGCCAAAAAAACGTCCCGCGTTTGATATTAATTTGAGAAAGAAATAATTTTTACATATTTTTTTAAGAAATTAATTGCGATTTCATCATTTTATCACTGATTTATAGACCAAAATATTGTGTTGTATTTTTTGTTGCTTAAATTGTAGATTTTTTTAGTAGTAAAATAATAATTATTTAGTTATTTACAAAAACCTAACGCTTGCTAATTTTGGTCTTCGAGATGAACTTCAATTCAATACAAACATTAACATAATCATAGTAAAAAGAAATCAACAATATATTTTACAAACACCTATCATACAGCTCAATTTATTTTCCAAATTAAAATACATATTGCAATGGTTGTACTGGTTTGTTTGTACTGTCTCTTCTAAACTAAATTGATAGGTTCTGATTATTTATATTGAAATTAATTATTATAATTTAATTTATGTGCAACTAATTTATCGATAAAATACTTAGGTCTGTCTAGTGAAAGCTGACCCGTTGTCCTAGGTCCTACTTTTTTTGGCGCGTTAGGGAAAAAATATTAGAGTGAATTTTTAGGATGCGCGCGCACACCGACACCCAAATTCGACACCCTGAAGTTAGTTTGTCAACTTAAAAGCCTTGCAGAAAAAGGCCTACCAACAAAATAAAAATAAATACATTTACTGTATATTGGGTGAGAACTGATACCTTCAAGATATTTATTTGCTATTAAAAAAGTATAACTTCTTGAGTGCGTACATAATATATACACACACACTTTTTTTTAATGTACCGCCTCTCAGCTTTCGCTAGACCGATTCTAGCATCGTTTTTATTTGTCAAGAAAGACATTTTTGACAATTAAAAACGCTGTTGAGTACATTTACATATATACATACTACCCTTTTGCTTCCGCGTGACGTTGTCTGTGAAGTACCTAGACCTATCAATTTAGTTTAGAGACGTTGTACAACCGAATTCGCACCCATTTCTACCACTAGAATAAATCACTAACGCCTTTCGCAAAAATAGAGTATGTGAAAGTTACAAATGCACAAAAAAAAATATTATATTCATATAGGTAATTTGATTTTTTTTTTCATACAAATTTTTATTGGTCCTCGAGTTTTTTGAATTAAGCCTTTGGTTCTTATGAATGGGTTTATTTTGAAAAATTAATTAGGTACATATTGTTGAAAGGAGATGGCCAAGTTTGTGTCAAAAATAATAATGGTATTTTCTTTTGCGCCAGTCAAACGTATTGTATAGGGATTTTTTTATTATAAGACTGCAGTGAAGAGGGCTAAATTTTATAAAACGTGCATCAATCATTGTTACAGTGTCAATAGGGATGATACCTCTATCAAAAATAAATTATTTCTAACTGATTATTAAACAGAAGGTCTTCCAAAAGACTTAAAACTCACATCCTCGATTAGTTTTAAGTTTGATAACCATTTTAAAATATAGATTAAAGAAAAAAAGTGCGTTAAAATTTGATGACGTCACAACTGTGAATTTCATACAACTTCAATACTAGAAGTGCGTTTTTAAGAGTGGCTGATTTGATTGAGTTGTAATCATCCCTTTTGTTGTGACAAAAATAAATTCTGCAAATTAATTTTTTGACACTGCCACTTGGTCCAAAGCGGATGTGTTAACCTGCCAGAGGTGATTGCGAATGAAACATGCAACGTTGTTCATCTGAACTTATCTTTTTCTTAATCGTTATCGAAATCACCATTTCAAAATCAGCTTTATCTAAATTATTATCTTTAATGTAGTTTTTTTTTCCACTGTCCCGTATAATAATGTCGTCGATTTGTCAAATTGACACACTTGTCAATCTCCTTTTGAAAAAGTAAAATTCATTAGTCTGTGGTAGTAATTCAAAATCATTTTATAGCAGAGTTCATAACTCTTTTAACATAATATTATAACAATATTTACATAAATAAGAAAAACAAAGAGTTTTCAGACTGACTTTAGGTAGGTATTTTGAAATTTTTAGGTCAAAACATTTTTTTTTTAATTCAGCGTTGAGTCTTACTCGGTTGGACACAAAATATCTTTAAATTAAAAAAAATACAATGACTAACTCATATGCTGATAGAGCGTACTTTGACTTAGCTCAGACTTAACTTAGAGTAAAAACGAGATGGACTTATATAAGTTACATATATCTGTCTCGTTTTAACCATGTCTTAAGTCTAAGCAAAGTCAAAGTTCGGTCTATAGATCTCAGCAATAGACTGGTTGATCTAGAGATTTCAAAAGAGGACATATTCCTTGAGTAGTACTCTAAAAGGGCCCTTAAAAACACCATCCTTTCAAGCGGCCGAAGTCTCAGGAATATGCTAGTGTACTAAACTAAAAACTGAAAATGAGTAAAACTCAATCAATGTGCCGATAAGTTGTTAACAACAGTCATAGAGAGACCTTGCATTTTCTGACAACTTTGTTGAAACTACGTTTCTTTGGCCCATATTTATAAGCCGATATCAGCTGAGAACGGGTTATCAAGCCTTAATTAGTGGTTGACCTGGGTCTTGAGAACCTGATTTAGCTCGATATCGGGTTATTAAATAGGCCTCAGTAACTTATCAACAAATTACAGATTAATTACTAATATCTCCGGAACAGCAATGCTATCTCTTTCAAAATACTCGCTGCAGACAAGGATAGCATGTGCGTACAACCGAGTATTACTCTTCTAGCATAACACCTCAATAATATTTCATGTTCAAAACGGACTGTGTATCTTATGCATACAAAAAAAAAACATAATTACAAATAAAAACTACAACAAATAGGAAAAACCGTAAAACTATGTATGTTGGCAATAAGTTAACATAATATTATTATGTACTAAGACTATCACTTATTTTACGCTATTTATAAAAATCATTTTTTGTATTTTGTTTGCCTGTTGAACCTTACAATGGATTTGTATAATTTTTGTAACAAAATTTTGGACTATATTGTAACGAAATGTTTACAAATAAAGTTATATGTATTTAAAGGTTATGTCTGGCTTGGCTGCCTTGAAAGAATTTCAATAAATTAAATAACTCACACCAAATGAAAGATGTAAGTTTTGAAGTGTATCAACCCTGTTTTAGCTTTTTTTTTAAATTATCATTACAGCAGGAAAAACTCTGTTTTAGCTATAGCTGTGTATAACTTGTAGTTGATTTGTCAGTCAGTCAGTTGATGTAAATGTAGTATTAACAAGTTGTCCTACATGAAATAAATAAAATATCATTTATCACTTAATTTGAAGATACCAATATTAAAAGTGGAGGGGAACAAACTGGAAGGAAGGAAAACCATATCCTAGCCGTTCCTAGCAAATCGCTTCCATGGAATTCCGGCTTTGAGAAAAAGTAAACAAATGACGGAGTTGCACAAGATTGTGTTGTATTATTAAGTTTCACAAGTCAGCCAATCCGAACATCACCTAACAATATTTGGGTATTTGACAACCATTCAAATATGAAATAAATTATTTCTTAGTGATTATTAGATAGAGGATTTCCCAAAAGTAGTAAAATCTACGACACCTGTTAGTTTTATGTTCGAAAACCATTTTAAACTATCGATTGAAGTAAAAAATTGCGTCGAACTTTGGTGGCGTCATTGTTCAGTATTTCATACAAAATCCCATGGCAAAACGCACGTTTTGACGTTTAAACCGAGTTGCTGATTTGACTAATTGTCAAATACCCAATTATTCACAGAAATTTCAGCTTTGTATCAGCTTTCACAGAAACTGCAAGTTAAGTCTGGCACAATACATCTGGCACATGGGACCTGGTCTATAATCCACTAAACCGGGCCTGTACCGACACAGGCGCCCACCGAAACTTACCACGCAACCAAACCAACAAGCACAGACTTGTGGAAACATGTAGATGGTGAATGGACGCCAGAAATTAATACATATTCGAAGAAGCCAATCTAAGGACAGCTGTTACTTATGTATTCTACAAATTACGATTCAAAAGTACTTTAAAAAGTTTATTTGAATAAAAAACATTTGAATTTTGAATGAAAAAAGAACGATTTATCAACTTTTTAGCACAGTAGATCCTGGAATCTGGAATTGCACTATTAACAGAAAAGTAATTCAGTTGGAATCAATTTGATTGCCCGACACACTCGATTGCTCAAATTCAGCCAATCACAATTCCAACTGTCGCAATCAACTGTGCTAGTTCCTTGAAAAAACTATGTTGGTTATTAACTTCTCATTCAGGGGAAGCCCCAAAAGCTTAAATAAGTAGCTCCACTCACACGCAGCAGCTAACATAAATTATGGAGATAACAGATGCAAGACTTGTGCTACGATCGCTAAATACGACAAAAAGTTTTAAACAAACTATATGTGGTATGAGTGTAATTGCTGCATTTTTACAACAATAGGGTGAAACCTAAACGAAGGCTAATCGGAGGCCCAATAACTGCCTAAGCAAATTGTAATCATTTGACAGCTTTAAACATATTACTCGAACTGTTTAAGGAGTTCATAGAAGCCTGCACGTCAAAAACCATGTATGAACTCCTAAACAGTTCGAGTTATACGTTTTAAGCTGTAAAATGATTACGATTTGCTCAGACAATAGGGGCTCTGTAACCCAAACTTGCAATACAACAATCAACTGAAACTTTTCCAAATATGATTCAATTTTGTAGGTCCCATTCTATCTATGTTTCTCCTCTAGTCTATGCACAAAACAATAAAACGAAACGACAAATAAACAACAAAGTAGCGGGCGCCTCTAACGGTTTCATATTAGTTTTAGTTTTCATCTAAATATCACTAGTCGTAATGTATTGAAAATAATTCATCCAATCTTAAACATTTTCACTTACATGTCGATTACAAGAATTGCATGAAAAACATTTTCTTTGAGGAATATTCGGAAATAGTAGCTGTCCTAACGCCACTTAGAATTTAAGAGCACCTTAAGCATCGTCAATTATCGACGGACCACTACTTAGCACAGGTATCCTATCAAAATGAAAAGGATTTAGTCCACCACGATGACCAAGTGCGGACTATACACACCTTTTAGAACTTGAAGAACTCTCGGGCATGCAGATTCCCTCCTTCATCGTTACAGTAAGTGTTTAAATTAGTTTGTATGCCAGCTAAATTTTTGAATTTGTTTGTTGAAACTCAGAAATTTTCTTAAAAAAATTATTATTCTTAATTTAAAAAACTTTTTTTTTATTTAATTATTTACAAAAAATAAAATTGTGGTTTAGAATTTTCGCAAATGGCGAACCACGTATTTCTTCATTTTAAACCGGTAGCTCAAATACAAAGTTTCATGGATATAAATTGAAAAATTACAGACTATCAACCCCTATTTTACTACTTTGGGGATGGAATTTCGAAAAACCTTTTCTTAGTGGATGTCTAATATTCACAAAGAACAAACCTTCCTTTCATGCCTCTAGGACTAGCGGTTTAGGCTGTACGTTGATATATCAGTCAGTTAGTCTTCTTTCGTCTTCGTCCGCGTGGAATATATGGATAAGTATTAAAGCCAATTATTTCTCGTAAAAAGTAAAGGATAAAAAATGGTTATTGTGGGTTATCCCTGAGATAGACATATACTATCGCAAACTTTTTTGTAGATCTTTTTAAGGTGTACAATACTGTAGCACATTATTTTGATCTATCTCGTAGGGTTCAGCCAGCATTTGCAATGTAAGCGCAAAAACATGTGTTTATTTACGACATCACATTAGAAACCTCTAAAATTATGAGTGTTTCTCTACTAAATTATGCATGTATTATACATATAAACCTTCCTCTTGAATCACTCTATCTATTAAAACAAACCGCATCAAAATCCGTTGCGTAGTTTTAAAGATCTAAGCATACATAGATACATAGGGACAGACAGCGGGAAGCAACTTTGTTTTATACTATGTAGTGATATAGATGAAACCTTTAACTCTTTACTTTAACGGTGCAGGAAAACATCGTGAGAAAACCTGCATTCCTGATAGTTTTTCCTAATGTTCTCAAAGGTATGTGAAGTCTACAAACATGCTTCACCAGCGTGATAGACAATGGCAAAACCTTCAAATTCTCAGAGTACTCGTTCTCAGTAGCGGCTATTAGATGCTCTTAAGTCTGTGCAAAGTCAAAGTAAATACATTCTATAGATCTGTGTCATTTCACTCAAAAAAAACTTACAATCTGACCTCAACTCGCAACACTATAAATTACATTCTGATATTTGACTCGATATAGCAATAATATATATGTATAATATACAATTGGAACTCCTATTATTTAATATTAATTAATTATTCATTTACCTAACCCCCCTCTCGCGTACGTAAATCACAATCGGTAACAGAATACGATACAGTCGACCAGTCTAGAGATTACAGAGTCTCCGGGCGAAGCGCGGGCGTACAGAACACGGGAACGCAAACGGGTGAAAAATACATGCTTATAGCTCTCCACTGACGTAAAGTCATTTGACTTAAGTCAAACGATTAAGTGAAACAATCCATTTGTTTCACTTCATTTGAACCCAAAATTTTGGGCGTCTCAATGGCATCAGTTTTTATACTACTGCCCTTGTTGAGTCATTTGACTTTAGTGAAACGAATGAACGCCATAATTTTGGGCACGGGTGAAGAATACAGGCTTATAGCTCCCCACTGACGTAAAGTCATTTGACTTAAGTGAAACGAATGGACGCCAAAAGTTTGGGCGTCTCAACGGCATCAGTTTTTACTTTTTGTTATAGTACTAGTTAGCCCTTGACTGCGATATCATTGCAGGTAGAGACAATGCAGTTTAAGATGGTAGCAGGCTAACCTGTTGATCCACAACCAAGTAAACCTAGTTAACCAAAAATCAACTCTGGTTGATCAGGGGTCAACCCGTACCGCGTGTTTGATCACCGCGCCAATCGCAAAATCACTTATATCTAACGTAAGGGCACTTGACACTACACTGAGACTTCGGAAGCTTTGGTCACACCACTACACAAATTTCACATCCGCTCCTTTCGTGATGGTGTTTGCAATATGTCTGTCTATCTAATACTACATTTTTAATTTTGTCCCAATATATGTTGAGTCTTCGGAGTGGTTAGTGTGGAACTAAACCTATTTGTAATATGGCGTTCGCCAAGTTGTTATTTCTGAAAATTCTGTCTAAGATTATACATAGATGTCATAAAAAATATGTACTTAAATTAGATATAGAAAGGAAAATTATTCTCAAATCAATCTAGAGTTGAGAGCCTTGTTCTATTTTTGAAAGTTTTAGATTTTAGGTTTTTCAGGGATAAACTAATCCACACTTAATATTATAAATGCCTGTCTGTCTGTCTGCTACGCTTTCACGGCCCAACTACTCAACCGATTTTGATGAAATTTGGTACAGAGATAGGTTACATCCCGGGGAAGGACATTTACTGGGCTACTTTTTATCCCGTAAAATTGAAGTTTACGCGGGAATCAAAAACAGATCAGAGTATAATAAACATGATGATAATAATTATGCATAAAATGCATGAATGCAAGCAATGGTAAGATTAAAGAAAAACTACACGATTTAACAAAAAACTAGTATATGATAAACTGATATATCACAGACACCACCATTCCGAAAACGGCACATAAGTCATTTGGCACGACGCTTCAATCTATAACGACATATGGTAATGCGATCAAGTCCCCCAACCGAGCACACTCATGCCACTCCGCAAACAACGCAGGACGAACTGGTCTGCTCAAGTCGTCCCTCGAAGTGTTCTCCGCTGCTTCATCTAAAGCTTTCTCTAACGTTTCACTCGCTTCCGTTTCCTTCTGAGGGTCACAACTACCTTCTATCTCGGGTAATGGTGGTAAAGTTACTATTGGTGCGGACGCAGCTTGGTCGTAAGTGTACGGGACGGCGCTCAATGCTTTCTCACATAAAGAGTACAACATTTGTCCGTCCAAGTCTTCTTTCGTCCTTTCAACGGTTCTATGCTCAGGGGATTCACACACGAATTGCTTTTCGACTTTAGCTTCCGTTCTCGGTTCGGAATTGAATTGTTTCTCGTCCTCTATAGATAATAAAGGCGCTTTCAGTCTCTCACTCGGTTCGAGATTGGGTATCCCCACCATTTCACATTCCACTGTGGGTATCACTTTCTCTTCTATCTCTGTACACAGTTCGGTTTTTATTTCTAAGCATTCTAATTTCACTTCGTCACTCGTGTGGGTGGGGGATGGGTATGGTTGTAAGGGGGGTGGGGATTTTGGTGGTGGTGGGGAGGGGGGTGAAGGGGCGAAGGTGGTCCATGGTATATGGGTACACAGGGGGACTCTGTACATGTTTTTCACACAGTAATCGTCGGCGTAGTCTGAGTAGTTGTATAGGGGGACGACACTGGTGAATAGGTCCGGTTGGTCGGGCAGTGTTGGGGGCCTGACTGCGAACTTGTGGGGTAGTGCGGGGGCCCGGGTGCCGTTGAGGCCTGGGAGTAAGGCATTGTGCAGGGCCCTCACGTGTAGAGGCCTGAGGGCAGTCCTCACGGCCGCGGGGCAGTCGGGCCCCTCTTCCTCCCCGCAGGTGCAGTCGGCCCACTCCCTCTCTTCCTCAAGGGGAGGGAGTATGAAGGGTTCGGGTGATGGTTCACGTTTCGGTTCGCTGCCGCCGTTCCTTAGAGGCGACTCCACGTTTATGGTACACGCTGAAAAGAGGTATAGAAGATTTTATTAATATTATTAACTACTAGTTTTAGAACACAAAATTGATTAATGATTATACTAGCTGATGCCCGCGACTTCGTCCGCGTGGTTTAAGTATTTTTGATTCCTGCGGGAATTCCTTAATTTTCTGGGATGAAAAATATATCTCACTCTCCAGGTCCTGACCGGAGACCTGACGGATCGACTTGAATTAGGCAAAAATTAGGTCGATCCGGTGCTCCTTTGCGGCGTGATTGAAGGACAAACAAACACACTTTCGCATTTATAATATTACCACCACCACTACCGAACCACCCGAACAAATATAGTTACATACTCGTACATACATAGATTGCAAGTTAAATAAAAGCATGTAAAAAAAAGCGGGCAAGGCTAACTGACCATCCTCTATGAGCATGACGTCGGGCGAGGCGGGCGAGGCAGGCGAGGCGGGTCTGCCTCGCGATTGGATCTGTTCCAGCAGCTCCTTTGTCGTCTTCACCTGGAATAACAAATGCATGGGTCAACTACTGTAGGGGTTTCAAATATATTTTATACCTAGTTAGCGGCTTTGAATGGGTGCAATGTAAAACAAAAGTATGTGTAACTAGATGATGCCCGCGACTTCGTCCGCATGGATTAAGTTATTCGATTCCTGAGGGAACTCCTTAATTTTCCGGGATAAAAAATTGCCCATGTCCTTACCCGGGATACAAACTATCCCTGTATCAAATTTCATCAAAATCGGTTAAACAGGAGGGCCGTGAGAACGTAGCCGACAGACAGACACACACTTTCGCATTTATAAAATTAGTGGATATTTGAAGTAATAATTATATTTAAAAAAAAATTGTGACGCGTACGTAGCGACTTCCTTCTTCCGAAGGGTATAGAATGCCTTCCGTTTTCATAACCCAATGAGAAGGGAAGTCTGAAACTGAGTTTCATGCCGGCTCTTCTCAGTACAATCACCTTTCCGAACCGGTGGTAGTGTCTTAACGTTTCATAAGTGACACAAGTTGTCCTACGTGAAATAAATAAATCATTTATCAAGCGATTTAGCGTTCCGGTACGATGCCGTGTAGAAACAAAAGGGGTATGGGTTTAATATAACTGCAATGCCCTAACAGGTTAGCCCGCTGCCATCTTAGACTGCATCATCACTTACCATCAGGTGAGATAGCAGTCAAGGGCTAGCTTGTAGTAGAAAAAAAAAAAAATCAAAAAGTAACCTTTTTGGCGCCCGCAGGCGGTAACCTATTTACAAGCGCGGCGTACGGGTCGGGCTTGTCCCGCCGCCAGCCGTTCCGCCGCCGCTCCGGGCCCGAGCCGTTCCGCGCGCCCCACACGTGGGCGTGGGCGCCGGCCGGGCTGGGCGTGGGCGTGGCCGTGGGCGGAGACGTCTCGCCGGCCGACGCTGTCGTCTCCGTGCCGGAACCGGCTCGACTGTGACCCCTGGGTTTATATTTATACTAGATGATGCCTGTGACCTCGTCCGCGTGGATTAAGTTTTTTTGATTCCCGCGGGAACTCTGATATTTTTTTATTTTTAGCCTATGTCATTCCCCGGGATACAACATGCCCCTGTACTAAATTTCGTCAAAATCAGTTGAACAGATTATTTTTTAGTTTCCCGCGGGAACTCTTGTATTTTCCGGGATAAAAAGTAGCCTATGTCCTTCCCCGGGATACAACCTACCCCTGTACCAAATTTCATCAAAATCGGTTGAACAGTTGGACCGTGAAAGCGTAGCAGACAGAAAGACAGACAGACACACTTTCGCATTTATAATATTAGTATGGATTATTTCAAATCTAAGGGTTATTTTTTTATCATAACAATATGGCGCTACGATATCTTTGACACAGTGGTATTGAAAAATATAAGTTAACCTGTTAGCCTGCATCGTGGTATCGAAGTTTTCTGATAATAAAATATGATATGTAGAGCCGTTCAAGGGTTGGACCAGAGTCCAGAAGCGTCCCTGGGCAAAACCCGACTATAGCACAACTACTATAACATCAAGATAAGATCAGAGATCTTCCCCTGGCCTAGAGAGACCAGGGGAAGATCTCTGATCTTGCTATAGTTGTGAACGAACACATATCACCTACTCATCCCACAGATTCTCTCACTCTCCGTCCATTTCCTCATTAATATCAATCCTATACGAGTTTAACGTCAGATTAAACTTTAAACGGACGTTGCGTTGCGTGGAAACTTAAACCGAGCCCAAAGTTTTTAACATGAAATGTGAAAAATGAGAATTAATTACTAATAAAGTAACTTGACTAAAATTATTGTTTTGATATGTCTCTCAAAATATTCACTCACCTTCTCTTTTTGGGTTTTTTGTCCCTCTTCGCCTTTTTCTCATCGAAAAGTGGTTCGGGAGACGGCGGCCGCTTCACTGCTACAATACACAAACACATTTAATATTTTATACTCATAAACTACAAAAAGGTCCTATGTTTAGCAAAGGATCCGTGTGCAGAGCAGAGACACTTTTGATATCTTAAACCTCCTGATATTTATTTTTCGGGTCCTTGATCAATAAACTGACCTGAACAAAATTTATAATTTTGTTTGTATTTTATACAACATTATTTGTGTTCATACTTATTGGTATTAACAAATTATTTAGAGTGGAGCGGAGTGGAGTGCGAGATATTTCACCGCGGTTCATTGCCTCACCTGGTGAATGAAGGAATGAATGAAATATTCTTGTACACCAAAAACAAGAGAAATAAATTTAAACAACAATAAGAGAAGAAAAGCCGGTATAAATGGCGGCCTTATCTCTTTGAAGCGATCTCTTCCAGGCAACCACGATTTATAGGAATTAAGATTAGTGAACAAGAGTCGAGGGTGTATGTAAGTTTAGGGGGAAATATAAAAATAACTAATGCTTTAATGGGGGGCGCATAAAAAATAACTAATCCGCCATCTTTGGGAGTTCGCCATATTGGATTCAGAATGACGTCACTTTATGCAAAATTTGAGCTCAATCGGTTAGGGATAACTGTTTTGAAAGGCAGTTGCATGATTTGACCTAAACAAACCCACAAACATTGCAAGTTCAATAAAACCTTAAAAAAAATATTACTTAAAATAATTTAAATCACTCCTAATATTTGCTCGCCGAAACGGCAGACTATGTTGGGTCTGTTAAAATATAATTATTGTATCTTTTTCTACCCATATTTGAGCAAATAAAATGTCTATGTGTACGCTAGTGAAAATACTCACACGGTGTGATGGGCCTGTGCGCGAGGGGGGTGAGGGGCGTGAGGGGTGCGAGGGGGGCGGGCGGCGCGAGGGGGGCGGGGGGCGGGGGGTCGTCGTCCACCAGGATCACGTCTTGCGAGTCCGACTCGTAGCCGCCCCATGCTGGAAATTACCATCATTATAGTTATAGGTACTACGATTATGATACTATGGGTATGTTCCGATATACACTGCGAGCACTGTAAGGTGTGACGTCAATTTAGTATACTGCGAAGCCGTTCCTTTATAGTTAATAATTATAGTACAGTAACCAGTATAGCTAACCAGTTAGCTGTACAGTGTACTGTTTAAAACGGAACGCAGTCAGCACTGAGAGCATCTTACCTCGAAAACACCAGTGCTCAAAGTACAAAAATGGCGACGATTTATGACGTCATATATTTCCTTGGGATACTGCGGCAGTATACTATCAGCCCATAACGGAACAAATTTCTCCCCAGTAAGAGTACTGAACAGTGCTTGCAGTGTATATGGGAACATACTCTATAGTCTACTGTTTTTCTACCATGTACGTAGGCAATTGGAATCGTGACAACACAAAACAGCAACTTTTTATCGAACTTAAAAACTCGCTTCTAGTATGGTAGTTTGTATGAAATACATAGTTATGAGTTGTGACGTCATCTAATTTTAACTTATTTTATTTTAAAGTAGTTTTAAATGGTTAAAACTAGCTGAAGATGTTTTCTCGTGGGAGGCTTCGGCCGTGGCTACCACCCTACCAGTTAGGACGTACTGCCAAGCGATTTAGCGTCCCGGTACGATGCCGTGTAGAATCTGAGTAGGGAATGGGTTACCCCTCCCCAGATGATGCAGTGTAGATGGTTCTTAGCGGGCTAACCCCTAACAGGTTACCCCGCTAAGAACCATCTACACTGCATCATCACTTACCATCAAGTGAGATTGCAGTCAAGGTTGCTAACTTGTAGTGGGGTAAAAAAATATATGTGAATTATAGGTCTTTTGGAAAGCCCTCTATTTAATAATTAGCAAGAAATAATTTATTTTTGGCATTATCCCTATTGAGTATTTGACAAGACGTCAGATCAGGAACTTTTAACGTCAAAACGGACGCTTAGTATGGGATTTTGTATGGAATACTTTGTGACGTTGGTCCAGAAATCTCGGGCATTAGTGTTGTGAACCTCCTCCGTTTCGGAAGTCGGTTAGAACATAGTGTACCTGGTCTAGACGGCGGCCGCGGACTGGACACAGCGGGGCTCACCACCTGCTGCACATATACATTTACTTTATACTTAGACACAATAGGCATGATGACAGTAACCAAGAATCAATGAAATTATGAATTTATCTAATGAAATAGGATTCATGGATTATAAAAACGTATTTATTTTTCTATTTCGAGTGAGATTGCTATTAATTTTGATAAAATAAAATTATAAAATACAGCAATCCGCCATATTGGTTAAAACACCAAGAAGCGAATGACGTCACAATGGTTTGTTTTCGAGCTTTGACAATCACACTATTGTTTACTGCACACTGCACAGAGTACATTGGTAAAAATAATAGTGACGTCACAAACGACGCCATGACACCGGGGAGCGTTTTGGCGTGAATTTTAAAATTTAAATTCAAATGCCAATATTATCTACCAAACCTTATTTTTCTGCTGAAATAAGATATTTTTTCGAAATAGTAGATACTTCCGAACATAATCTGACCATTTTTCAAAATCAGTCCTCATGCCTATTACTTATTAGTCAGTCATAATTATTTATTAGTCAGTCACAATTACTTATCAGTCAGTCACAATTATTTATTAATCAGTCACAATTATAATTACTTATTAGTCAGTCAAAGATTGTCAGTCAGTCACAATAATGTAATAAATAGTAAAATCACAATTATTTATTAGTCAGTTACAATTATTAATTAATCAGTCACAATTTCTTATTATTGAGGCACAATATTGTATCCTATCTCATCAATATCGTATCTCATCATCATCAACGCCAGCTCACTATTGAGGATAGGATCCCTTCTCACTCTGAAGTGAGAAGGGATTTTATGATTCCCGCGCCAACTCCTAATTTAGCAAGATAAAAGTAGCATAATATTATGTCTTTCCCCAGGACACAACCTGTCTGTACCAAATTTGATTAAAATTAGTTGGAAAAGATCGGCCGAGAAATCGTAACAAACCAAATATCTCAAATTCGCATCAGTTAGAATAAACACTGCATACTTTATATAATACTAGATAATGCCCTTGACTTCGTCCGCGGGGATTAAAGTTTTTTGAATACCTCGGGACCTCCTTAGTTTTCCGATATAAAAGAGCCTATGTCCTTCCCCGGGATTTAAACTACCTCTATACCAAATTTCAGCAAAATAGGTTGAAATGATGGGCGGGAAAGTGTAGCAGACAGACAGACACTCTTTCGCATTTACAATATTAGTACGGATAAAGAAACTTTAATAAGTTACGCACCCTCGATAGCGCCGGGGAGGTAAGCGGGGTGCCGCCCAGGCGCCGCATTTGCCGTTCTGCCGACGACCGGTTTGAACCTACGACAAAATTACATACACTTCTAAAAACTCCTATAACTTTGACGAACTGTATAAAAAAACTCTTAATTATTTCAATATAATATTTTGACCAACATACTGTTAAGCCGAGTCTGAGAGAGACACTGGTATTATTGCTGTCCTGCTCTGACTAGTGTATTGTACTCTGTAATTGGATGACAGGTGAATCTATGGTTTACTCGGAAATTGCTCTGAGTGTGTTATTCATGTAAATTATTAAATAAAAGTATATTTAATGGAGAACCAGTGTTTCCTCTTATAATATCTATTATGATTCTACAATAGGTAATATTATAGAAAACGATAGATAGCAAGACTGTACCCGTTCGCAGACAATTCCCCTCCACTGTCATTCAGCGTTCTTTTTACGTGACGGGACCTCTTATGCTGAGATTTATGTAGCGTACTTTGACTTTGCTCAGGCTTTACTCAAACTCAAACCATCTTTATTCAAAACTAGCTGATGCCCGCGACTTTGTCCGAGTGGAATAAGATTTTTGGATTCCCGCGGGAGCTCCTCAATTTTCCGGGATAAAAAGAAGCCTGTCACTCTCCAGGTATAACCATGCCAAAAATCACGTCGATCCGTTGCTCCGTTGCAGCGTGATTGAAGGACAAACCAACAAACAAAATGACTTTCGAATGAATTATATTAGTATGATTTCACGTAGGACAACATGTGTCACTTATGATACGTCAAGACTTTACCACTGATTCGGAAAGCTGATTCTTTATCAGTGGCGTGCACAGGGTTTGAAGCTAGGGTAGGCATTAGTCAGTCAGGATACCTATTTACTGACTGTTATGATGAAAAATGAGCATTGACGTATTTCCATTTGGGTAAGCAGTGCTTTTATCCTTATATTAACTGCACGCCACTGTTCTTTATGATACGTCAAGACTCAAAACTCTACCACCGATTCGGAAAGCTTTCTACTGAGAAGAGCCGGCAAGAAAGTCAGCTCACCGGTGTGCGCAGGCGACGCCACGGTTGGTATGACCAAATCGCGCCATCGCTTCACCAGCACCTTGGCGCGCCGCGCTAGCGTCGGGTCTGTAGTCTTCCGCCTCAGCTCGTTCACGTGCTTGCCCAGTCGGGTGGTCTGGAACACAACAGAAATACTTAAATACGTAATACGTTAATATTTAAGCACAATAAAACAGTAGAATTCTTTATTCTTTTTATGTAAGACGCCCTGGAGACATTACAGTTGCCAAATACGCCTCCCCAGGCAACAAAAAGTACCTTAAAATTACTACTACCTCAAACTTAGATTTAATTCAACCGGCCTCGCATCTAGTGACCCACAATTCAGTGTAATATATGTAATGTTACGTATGTAGGTATTGTATTGCTTAAAATATTGTAACCTCTTTCTATTTTTGAGAAAAGAGCAACTGCTGATTTTCTTGCCGGCTCTTCTCAGTAGAATTATCTTTCCGAACCGGTGGTAGTCTTGACGCATCATAAGTGACACAAGTTGTCCTATGTGAGATAAATAAATCAATTCATCATTTCAATAACTCGTCAAAAAGCACTAATAAACTATCTATTACTTATTTTCTAACATGGATTTGAAGGAACTAGCCGTCGTCGTCGTCGTCAACCGATGGACGTCCACTGCTGGACCTAGGTCTCCCGTAGGGTCCTCCACAAGCCACGGTCTTACTCCGCCTGGATCCGGAGACTCCCTGCGACTCCCTTGATGTCGTCAAGCCACTAGAAGTTTAATTCGCTATAATCTGCCAAAGCAGACAAATCTATGTGGTACAGAGCAATCTGTGAGGTTGGTGGTTGTCGAGTCAATATGGAGCGAAACGTACGTTGAAAATAATTTGGAAGATTTGTGTGGTGTGGTGAATATCGCAAGCTACAAGTGCTAGATACCACATAGATTTGCCTGTTGTGGTGGATTATGGCGAATTAAATTTCTATAGTTCCTTCATTAGACAAACTGACAGACATCATTTATTTATATGAAGAAGTATGGATGTTCTTACCTCCAACAGTTCCTTCGTGATATTGAATTTCTCCAAAATGGATATGATTTCGTTAACCGTCTGCATGTCGACGACCTGGAAAATGAATATAACATATAGGTTATAGTTAAATAAATACTAGTTAAATAAAAATCGGATCATATAGACATTAGTGTAAAAGCCGCCATACACGGACTGCTCGAGCAGTTAGCCAGTGATCAACATACATGGACCCACGGACCGGATAGCAGTCCACCCTGACTCCTTCAAGCTGTCCGTGTATCTGAGGCCTAAGTCTTGCACTGGAAAACGTGTTGTAAGACCTCCACTAGATGGACGAGCGCTCGAGTAGAGGAGATGAAGTGAGTTGTTGTTCTCTGTTCAAGAGGAAGACACCCCGAGACACGCAATCTTCGAGTGTCCTGGCTGTGCGGACTTGAGAGCAGGAGCGCAGGGAACAAGCGACGCGGTGAATGCCCAAAACATTGTAAAGCGAATGCTCTCGAGCGAAGACATGTGGAGTCGGTACAGCCAGATGCTCAGGGCAATAATGATGAGAGAAGATACAGAAAAGGAAGAAAAGCAGATCGAGAACTAGAAGGTTATCACGAAGTAATGCCAAGCAGTACCGTGCTGACCTTGAAGACAGAGGTTTTCTTCAAGGGGGAGGGTATTTTAGTCCGTGCAAGTCGGGCATGCCCTGCCGTTAGGCAGAAGTCCGTAGGGATTTTTTCCTCCCCCGAAGGAAAAAAAGTATTCTGTTCAAACCTAACTTCCTCAAGGAACCATCGTCAAACAATACGAAGAAAGTCGACCTAAATTGGGCATAGGGAAAATCCAACATATATTCCTCAAATGCACCAAACTTTGATGTTATTGCAGTCATTGTAAATTGTAACTGAATGAATCTACTTACCCTTTTAAAGCAAAATAGGCGTAAAACCAAGTTATCAAGAAATAAACATCTACAAAAACTACAAATGGTAAGACTATACAACCGTAAAACGAATTGAAATTAAGAGAACATTTTTCATTCATTTTATGGTTACCTACCTACGATATTTTACGACCACAATCAACTTGCCTACTTCTACTCTTGTATGTAACTATTAAAAAGAAACGGCTACAACCAATTTCCTTTGTAGTGATTTGTTTGAGCATCGGCTAAAAATAAATTTAAACTTTTCTTGGCCAATGGTTTATGGGTTTGGCAAACAAAATTAATATAGCAAAATATCTACTTTTTAGTAAAAATTGGCACTGATTAATTTAAGTGGTGATAAGATCTATTGGGATTTGGACTTCATTAGAAGCTCAGGGTCACTCACTGGTAGAGAGAGCTATGCTCAGAGTTTCGATGAAATCAAATCAGAAATGAGATCCATAGAAGAGCTACAGTAACTGATATAGCTCGACGTTTTGTGAAGCTGAATAGAGTACAGGGCACATAGTTAGTTCAAATAACCAATGGATGTTGGAGTCCTAACTCATGGAAAGTGCAGCATTGGCAGGGTCCTCAATAGGCTTTCACATTAAATGAGTTGCACTCAGAGGGAGCCTCTGGCATGTTGAAGTCCTTGCAAGGGATCTATGTACAGAAGTGGATGTTTATCTGTTGACAACCCTAAAGGTGTCTGACCACTGAACGGACTGACTCAAACCAATTAGATTTATAGGTCTACAAGAGGTCTTCGTTTTAAGAAATGTGATGCAGTTGTCTCTTTAGAAGACATAATGTTCTTGCATAGAGTGGATAAAAGGATTAAATAAAAAAAATAACAGTAATATTAACGGTGACTATTATATGAATGAAAGGCAAACAAAGAAATGAAGTTCTTAGAAAAATGTTGTGATAAATATTTTGATATTAAAATATTATTAATCATTATTGTTGTTCTAATAACAAAGTTGATAACACCAATTTGATTGAATTTTGAACTAGCTAATTGCAATTAAGCTCCTTTTATGGCATCTTTCATGTGCATCTTGCAGATGTATCATATACCTTCACACAAGTGTCAATAACAACTGTACAAAGGTTCAATTTTCAAGTCCATCTGATGAACGATGCGCTAACATAGGTAGTGAATAGAGAAATAAGACTGTATAATACAATAGTCCAACACATAAGTTCTAATGTACAGTTGAATACTAAAAATTATCAAAATAACACAGCCTAATGATAATAGATCTATTGGTAGACCAAACCTATTGGATTTAAGTATAGCAGACAGAGAATCAGAAGCTCTGACTGATTACTAAACCGGTGTACATGTGCATAGGAGAGACACTAGACAGAGATTTAGCCAACAATGTCCTTTCCATTCTAGGTTCAATAATAGCTAGCTAGCTAGCTGACCAACTTTGATCAGGTGGATATTCTCAAAATCCTTTCTAAGGCCTATATTAATAATCCAACATCATAAAGTAACATGCTTAATTCAAAGCAATGATACCTCATCATTTTAATTGATAAGACCACAAGAGAGTATTATCAAAGTAGACACTAAGATTTTAAACCGTACTGTAGTCTGTAAGGTTTTTATTTATTGTGCGATAGGCTTGCGCTTGATGACAATCATGCTTAGTGCAAAGCAATGATGAGGTCTAGGTTGGAACACGCTTGCCTAGAAGATGCCTATTCACTCTTACCTTGAAGGTACTTAAGTTATACAAGGCATTGAACACTTGCATTGGAAGAGTATTCCGCACCTTAGCTTATAACAGATATATACATTTACATATACATAGGATGGTTACAGGGCAAAGCCTCCAGAACAGAGACAATTTAGGAATCCATACAATATTAAAATGGTAAAGTGTGTCTGTCTGTCTGCTAAGCTTTCATGGCTCATCTGTTTAACAAATTTTAATGAAAGTTGGTATCCTGGGGAAGGACATAGACAAAGACAAACTAAAGAAAATTAAAGAGTTCCTGCATGTATCAAAAAACCTTAATAAACGCGCATAAAGTCGCTAACATCATCTAGTTATAAATACACATATTCCCTGGATGAGATTCAACCCTTAAATATATAGCCTACCATATTTTAATTCTTCTATTGTAAATGACATAGCAACAGTTCCATGGCCTCCACATTAATTATAGGCAATAGTGCTAATGTAGTGTGTAAGACTCAAAACAAGCTAAATGTAGTACTACTTAGTTATTTATTCTGTGAATGTTCAGAAGTAAAAACCATGTATTTTCACAAAAAAAGGTTAAAGTTACTTATAGTCAAGCAAATTATAGAAATTATAACAAATTCAAATCCAATTTATGTAATTCAAAATTATTTACTTTAAAACCAGACTTGCACAGGACAGAATTTATAGTGTCACTTTTTAGACTTATGCAATCAAACTACATTTGAGCATATTCTCTACAATATTCTCTTATAGATATTTATAATCAAAAGTGGAGTAGTAAATGTTACATCATTAATTGATGTGATCGATCAACTTAAAACGGAAGCTACTAAATATGCTTGGTTTGAAAAGGAAATAATGTTGTAAATGCAAAAGTAACTTCTTTTGTTACCTTTTCATACCTAAACAGAATTGACTGGAATTCTATTTGACAAGGATATAGCTTGTGTCTTTAACGTAAATTATGACTGCCCAGAAAAGGAGTGTAATGTGTCAGGATTCATTTCATGTATGTATGTTTCTTTATTCCACCATAACGTCTAAATGCCCAAATAGATTTAAATGTATAGGGTGTAGGGGGTTTTTAATTATGTTCACTTGTTAACCAGGAAATCAAAGAGTTCTCACAGGATTTTAATCATCCTAAATATGCAGCTCAATATGCAGGCCTTCATGCTACTGTAAGTACTTAAGTACTACGTAAATTATTTAGTAAGGGTTTAACTTAAAATTCTAATTATTGCATAAACGGTGCATGTCTTTCTTTTCCTTTAATCATACATGTTAGGAATTATCTCAGCGTGAAAATGCAGCTGGTTCCGAGATCCTTCCATAGTAACTGTTTTCCAGTTTCTTGAATAAGTTAAATTTTTCAAAGTACTACACAATTTATTACAAAATATCTTCAAATACCTATTTAAAGATTGCAATTTAATTTATGATTGATGAAAATTATAAAATATTGGATAATTTGAGTCAATTTCAAACCATAGTATTGAATCATTATGGCCACAACTCACATGGCACCACATTTTTTCATAATTTTGAATTTTTCATTTTTTTTTTAATGACTCCTTACTACACAAATATTCAATATAAAGTTCATGAAATCAAGCTTGTATTTATTCAACTATACTATAGAATATTCTCATGATTAATTCATGGAGGGGTCAATGAACACAAACCTAGTGTGATGACCACATTGCATTGCAATTTTTCTTTTTTTGTTTTCAACATTTTTTGCATAGATTAAAAGTGGCAGGTTTTCATCATTTTTGTTTTATGGTAATGTTTGAAGGAATCTCTGCAACTGAAGTGGAACATTGTAATAATTTATAACCTTCACAAAAGGCTAATTTTATGTGAAAAGGTAAAACAGAACTGTGTTACATAAAAATCTATCTTTTATACCATACTTGTTATCTGCTGTTATAAGTCATAATAAAATGTATAAGGTGTTGCGAAAATACAGCTAGCGTCTAAACTGACCTGGGATTGCACCATCATCAAGAATTAATAAAAAGCTGCACCGTTTTTACATCATCCTGAGGTAATATTGCTAAGGCGACCACGCGCCCGCGGGTCTCCAGCGCAGGTTCCATCTCCAAGTGCTCGCGAGATACAAAAAATTAACCACATTTTCCCTTTCGAGCGATGCTAGTCGCAGCTAAGCTCAACCTGACGAACATCTTTGGGAAAGGTCACGCGTGGCACAATTACATACTTTCACATTGCAAAACATTTGGCACTTGGGACGGCCGACGGAGGGAAGAGAGGAGCGCTGGCGACGTCAGTGGCCCCGTACATCACTCGCATCGCTCACGTACCCAAACACACACCACATTTACATCATGGAGCGCGCATCACACGAGCTCCCACCGACACGGGGAGCTTCTGAAAGCCGAAACACTCGCTGAAACCACTCAGCAGCAGCGAGTTAACCTTCCTTGAGGCCGAATAGCAACTCGAATCGGGTGTCACACAGGCTCGTGCGAACCGTTTCCGTATCTCCAACTTGATTATCAGATTTAGGGTCTCCAAAACTCGCAAACTTACATTGTAATTGCTATCCAACGCATTCAGGAGTCGATTGCTTAGCTCATGAGCGTTATTACTCATTTATAAACGAAAATATTTAACTAAATACGACGAACGTGTCTCGGCTGCGTCGTAATGGCGGACCGACGACTACGTATGCCCGTGCCAGGGCATTTTAGCCGAATAATTCAGCTGATATCTACTACAGGCGACGCACACTCGTGTTTTTCCGTTTCTTTTGACAGGAAAAAGACAAAATGTCCATTTCATAATACTAGATGGCGCCACGTACCAGAGAAAAAATAAAGAACAGTAATGTGTTAGATTGTTTCCTTCAATGAAAAATTTCAATCAATATAATTGAAAGCCAAATTGAACCAAACAATTGTGATAAAATTTATAATTTTCCAGATTTTTGATTTCAAAAATAAGTATTGAAACACGAACTTGGCAACACCTTAGAGCAAAATTATTAAAATATGGCAAGATTATTGCCTGTTTTTAATTACACTCGCTAGATGGCTCTCAACTGAAAGCCGTAAATTTTTGAACCATAGACCTAAAATGGATCATATTATTGCCAGATGACAAAAATAGTGGAAGTACAGTCGCTATAAAAATGCGTTCTTCGTTCAGTTCAAAACCGCGAATTCCAAACTGAACTAGGATTTTTTTTGCTCACATTCATATGGAAAAAAAACCTAGAACCAAGGTACACATTAAGTGGTAAGCGGTAGCTTCCACTAATTCTAGGATGTTTTCAGCCTACATTGTACTTCAGAATGTTTTTTTATAATTATTGGAGTACCTATAACTCAAAGTTCCAGTATAAAATTGATGTGTATGCGTATGAATTAATGTCATGTAATCAAATTAAATTAGTATATGCCGCCTATATAATGATCTTATCTTAATTAACCGTAATATTGACATTTTCAATAATTTTCTACACGTATTTACATAACAAATTCATAAATTTTTTCCGACTTTATAATCAAGCATGTTTTTATAATTATTATTCTTGACTACTGTAATTATTTTAAATTTTGACAATATTGTATTACTTTTTACTGTTACAGCGTATTACTTTTTTTTGTTGAACCTAACCGAGGGCTTAGGTCAGACAATCCTGTGTCATTTTTGTTATTCACTCATATTCGTACGAAATCGGAATTAGACAAAGTGGTTACTATGCTCGTAGCTTACGAAAAAAGTGGTTAACTTATAGACAACAGTGTATGGCTGTGTGTTAGGCTGCAAAAGCCGAACTGAACGTATTTATACGAAAACATAACCTAAAACGTAAGTTTACAATTTTGACCTGATTGTTACAGATAAAAACAGGTTATATTTGTAAAGACTCGTATGAATACTACAAAGTATAAATATAACAAAAAATTAATACTTATTTACCTTATATTAACGCATTAAGACTATCGCTATTGCATACTTGTACGCTGACGCCTGGTCTATATCTCTTTCTCGATCTACAGTAATTTGGTAATATTATAGCTGTGGAGCCATCACAGACCACGAAGAGTCATCTTTCAAAACTGCGTGAAACTAACACTCAGCTGTCAATTGAATGTCACTTTTGGTTATGGCTTTTTGGGGTTTTCGATTTGTAAATTATTGTAAATGTACCTACCTATTGTAATTTGTATGGAAGGAGCTGTGCTATTGCCTATTGCTATGCTGCTGTAGCCTGTAGTGTACTGGATCGCGTTACGCGTAAACTACTATGGCGAATACTGTGTAGTGTGTAACTTTCATTTTGCTTGCGGAATCAAGTGAGCGCGTATGTCGTTATAAATACCGGACTGGTGTAATATGTTTCTCTGAGGCTTACAATCGAAGCTGTCGGGTGTTTATAAATGGCAAAATTAGTGGTTTATTTGTGTGGTGTGTAGTGTGTGGCAATGGATCGACGGTGTTCTCAGTCCGTCCGGACGCTAGTTTTCGACGATTCGGACTCGGATCCTCCTAAAGGGGTCCCGAAAAAGGACTTAGAGGCGGCCGGGGCCCCATCATCGTTAAACCAAAGTGCGGAAGGTCAGTATTACATTTTGTGATCTAATGTTGATATAGTTCGCCGCGGTTTTCAAGGTTTTTTTATCTGTCAATATTATTACAATTGCTCATTAGAAGGCGTTCGCGCATTACCGACAGATCCCCGCCGCTCCCTTGATACTCTTCTTCTTTTCTTGGTTTTTGGCGTCCAGTAGTGCCAAGTGATTTATATTTTATTATGAAGAATTATTGTTAAAGTACCCTTAATTCATCTTTTATAGCGTAATGTTTACTTCACAGTTCTGTAGTAAAATGTGAAAGCCTTATGAATAAAACAACAGACATTCAGTGAGAAAATCATGTGTTCTCACAATCTCGCCTAGTTTTTATCCACAAAACTGGAACACTAGTAAAATGAAAACAAAAGAAATGTGCAAAATTGATATTTACGATAATATCATGCACTCTGTGAATTATATTATTAATAAAATTACTTAAATACTTACATAAGTAATAATATTGTTAGCATATTATCTTACTAATATTATAAATGCGAAAGTTTGGATGTATGGATGTCGGTATGGATGTATGTTTGTTACTCAATCACGCCCCAACAGCTGAACGGATCTGGATGAAATTTGGCACAGGGATAGATTATAGTCTGGAATAACACATAGGCTACTTTTTATCCCGGAAAATTAAAGAGTTCCCGCGGGAACCACAAAACCTCGATCCACGCGTACGAAGTCGCGGGCATCAGCTAGTCTTTAATAAACTACCATACAAAAGTGGATCTGTTTGCTATTATTTCTCAGCCCTTCTGTTTAACCATTAGTGGCAAAATTTGGTACAGAAATGGTTGCATCTCAGGAAAGGATATAGGCTACACACTTTTATCCTGAAAAATCCAAGATTTCCCATGGGATTTATCTAAAACCATGCAAAGTTTCCATCTAGTAAACATACTAAAATTATAAATGTGAAAGTGTGTTCGTTTATTGGTTTGTCCTTCAATCACGCTGCAACAGAGCAACGGATCAACATGATTTTTGGCATGGGTATAGTTTAGGACCTGGAGAGATAGGGTACTTTTTATCCCAGAAAACTTAAAAGTTCCCATGTGAATAAAAAAACTTAAACCATGTGGATGAAGTCGCAGGCATCAGCTAGTAGAGACATAAAACTATACCTACTTAATTCAATTTTCGTCTGTCCAATCTAATCCTAACCTAACCCACATACTTCAGTATAATACAGTCATTTCATTACCATTAGTTATTACCCTATTTTTAGATGCAGCTCAGGTAGTTAACCATAATATTTGCAAGTCCAGTTCATATACACCCAAGTATAATAGAACAATAGTGTTGTGTGGGAAATTTTGTGGCTAAACATTACAGTCATATATACTTAAATACTTTTGTTACTTTACTGGCTGTGCTCAGTAAATGTGCTTTTATCTTTTTAACCGCGCTTGGCCCGACACATGCTTGGCTGGTTTTTATTAAAATGTTTGTTTAACTTCTATCACCTTAATTTAAATAATGGGCTGATTCTGTAGTGCATAATCTCTCAACTAAACTAAAATGACAGCATTAAAACATTTCTAACTAATACTCCCAGCGGAAAGGGACAGAACTAGATTTAATGTCTTGATGTTAGAGTTAATGTTTAGTTTAGAGATAAAAAAGAAGTGAGACTAAAAATATCAAACAATCTAATAATATACTTCACTACTATCTAGGCAGGTAAGTACTTAAATCATTTTTTAGGATTTGTTTAATAAAAGTATGATAAGATGCTATCTTTGCATATCTGATGTAACTTTTGTATGCTGTTTTAGGTTTATCATGTTGTTGAATGACATGGAAGAATAAGATTTAATATTTTTATTAATAAATACAAAGTACCTAGGGTGCAGCCTGCAAATTTAAATAATAGCCTGCAATAAAAATTTTGTACTGTTAGGTTAAGATATTTCATTTTTTTTTTTTTTTTTTTATTCAAATAAACTTTTACAAGTACTTTTGAATCGTCAAGTGAATCTACCACTGGTTCGGAATGACATTCCTACCGAGAAGAACCAGCAAGAAACTCGGTGGTTGCTCTTTTTAAATAATTCATTTACAATTACTATATCAATGTGTACATAAGTAACCGCTGTCCTCAGCATTGCTGGAGCGATCAAATCCATGCTCCTCTATCATTTACATAATCTTCAGCAGTATAATAAGCTTTTTTCAGGAGCATACTTTTAATGGATTTCTTAAATTTGTTTATTCAATTCATGTCAAAGACGGGCAGACAGAAAGTAGCCCCATTCCCGCCGGTGGCACCCGTTCACGAGCATGACGCATGATCCAGCCATTGCTTCGCTCGACCATATTTGAGGGAACGTAACAACTTGACTTGTTAATTATGATATTTTTCTGCAGCAGGCTTTACCGGACATGAAACTAACTGTAGTATTTGTCACCAGGCCACACCTCATTCCCTGAAAAAGTGGGTGGGTTACGATATTCCCTAAACAGAACACAAAAAGTAGTTTATGGGTAGTTTTACTCATTTCCTAAGAGACATGTTTTTTTCACCCAAACTTGCTATTACTTTTATGTTACGTTAGTTTATTTAATTAATACTAATAGTTCCAATTAATTAAATACACTAGTTAATCATTAATGTCTGCTACTTTGTTGTTTTTAGGGTTCCATATCTCAAGGGGAAAAAACCAACCCTTGTAGGATGACTTTGTTGTCTGTCTATTTGTCTGTCTGTCAACCACCTTTTTATCAGGAACGTGTGAAGGTATCAAGTTGAAATTAATATCAAATACTTAGGTCCACGGACCTTAGGCCCTTGGAGCTGTATAAGAATGAAGATTCTAAGTCAACACAATCAAAAGAATCAATCAATGCTGCATATTTCGACACTCGCCAATAAATCATCACCTATAAGTTCTTCTTCTTCTTCTTCTTCTTGTTGATGCGGCTTTGCAGGGCTCTGTAGCGAGACCCAGTATAAGTTACTTCCTGTTGAATTTGGAAAAAAAACTGGAAATCGTTAATTAGGGTTCTGTACTCATATATTAGTGTCATACGTAAGCCAGTTATTTCACAGCTGATTACTTGTTGTTATGACATCTGTCTTCTTATTTACTAAAATAATTTATATTGTGTGGGTATACAGAACCATTTTTGCGCGAGTCTGACTTGCACGTGACTGGTTTTTTTAAAATTCATAGACTAGCACTTGGCTGCAATCAAACTTGCTGGCAAGTGGTGAATGGTGATGTATCTTGAAGGCTGAGCACACTTGCTTGGGAGTTCTTTGACTATCCCGGATAAATTATAGTTATTTACCCTATCTCTGTCTTTCAAAGATGCATGCTAAGTCTACAATACCAATGTTTGGTTCAGCTTTTGCAGCGTGAAAAAGAAACCACTTGTGTATGTTGTGTACAAAGTATTTGTGCTTTCTTTTTATCCATAAATATGTCTGACAAATTTCGTTTTGGTCCCAAAAAGCGGTGTTTTAGATACACGGGTTTTCTTTTTGGGTAGTTAGGGGTTTGATTTTGGATACAAAATTTTGGAGTTTGAGCTTACAGAAATTAAATATATATCACTTGCTTTAACTCAGATGGTATTACTTTAAATCCTTTCTTATTAGCATTATAGAGAAAACCTAGTGTTGAATCTCAAGAAGCAGCAGTATACTTAGCAGAGTTGTATGGAAGCAACCAACTTTGCTTACAGCACCCCAGAAGATAGTTAGTTTCTTAGTAGCAGAGTTGTATGGAAGCAACTAACTTTGCTTATAGCACCCCAGAAGATAGTTCGTATACCTAATAAATTATACTGTATTTTTTTTTGTCCGACATTAAATAAATAAATAAAGTAAGTAATTGAGTATGCAGGTAGAAACTTGCCAGTTCCCAATGAGGTTCCCAATTTAGAGTGTATTTTTTATACCTATAAATATTTCAAAGTAATTAACCTCAATTATTTATACAGTTTGAAAAAAATGCCAACTAACGAACGACCTGGATATGGGTTGCTTTGTTTTGAATAATGCACGTAATTGTTTACGATTAAGATTCACCTTATTATGCTAAAATATTCTGAGTAGGTACTTAAAGTGTTGGCACCTTCTAAGGCGCTACACTCACTGACTTAACTGTGGAGAGTACTTTTACATGACTGCCCAAAACACAGGAATGTAATGATTTTAATAAATGAAATGAATGAAAATGTCTTCAATGTTGTTACGATGTAAGGCAGCCTCATGTATCATCTTAAGGCTTTAATATTGAGTTTATTTATTCTTTAGCCCAATTCTTTAAACAATTTGCTTAAATCTGCTCTAAAAAACGAGTTTTCTCTGTTTCTGATTCGAGCCTTCAGGATGTGAAATGCCTTCCTTGCCACGTATACTTCACCTTACCTTCAAGGCAAGAGTGAATAGGCATGTTCTAGGCAAGCGCGCTCCAACCTAGACCTCATCATTGCTTTGTATTAAGTATGATTGTAGTAAATTCAATGATAAATAAACTGGTGCAAGAATCATCAAAATCGGTCCACGCGTTTAGGCTGTAGCTGTCCTGCAAGGAACATACAAACATATATAGACTGATGAACACATAACCCTGTGCGTTCCGCAGTCGGGTAAAAAAAAGATAATTGTTCCTCTGGACTTTACCATTGGTTCAGAAAGCTGTTCTACTAAAAGCATAGTGTTGTGCTACGTGCCCGCTAAGGGCGTGGCGGTGAAACTAAGTCACGGCTCGCGGTGAAACCTTGAACTAAAATAACTGGAATCTAATCACGCTTGCATGCTGCATGGTGGTGAGATAATTGCTGTTACTTAATCAACAAGTACCTGGTAATCGGCTTCAAATGAGTATTTGGTCGAAACTCACATTAATCATCGTACAGCCAAACTTCAAAAGCCATATTAAGATTAAGCAAGACTTGATAGATCGTGGATTTCACCGGTAAAACTCAGAATGTACGTATGTAGTTCGAGCTCCTACACTATTATTATCCAGTATCCACTAGACTAGATGATGCCCGCGACAATTCCTTGATTTTCCGGGATACAATCTACCTCTATACCAAAATTTCATCAAAATCGTTTTTTTTATTGCGTGATAGGCTTGCGCTTGACGACAATCATGCTTAGTGCAAAGCAATGATGAGGTCTAGGTTGAAAGGATAGGCCGTGAAAGCGTAGCAGACAGACAGACACACTTTCGCATTTATAATATTAGTATGGATAATATGGATACTAATGATAGAAATTATGCTCTACTAGCTGATGCCCGCGACTTTGTTTGCGTGGATCGAGGTTTTTTGGTTTCCGCGGGAAATCTTTACCTCATTTTCCGGAATAAAAAGTAGCTTATGTGTTATTCCAAACTATTTCTGTGCCTTTTATCCAGATCCGTTCAGCCGTTCTGGCGTGTTTGAAACTCAAACTCAAACTCAAAAAGTGTTTATTCAATTTAGGTAGGTACACTACACTTATTGACGTCAAGTTACAATTATAAAATATAAACAGCTAAAACAGCTGGTAAGAAACTTGGCATCCTCAACAAAGTCAAGCGGTACTTCACGCCGGAACCGCTCCTTATCCTGTACCAAGCACAAGTTCGATCGTGCATGGAGTACTGCAGCCATTTATGGGACGGCTCTGCCAAGTACCAGCTTGACGCATTGGATTCGGTGGATCGTCGCGCCAGGAGACTCATTGGCAACAAAGCACTGGTCAGTTCGAAGCTGCAAAGCTTAGAACATCGGCGCAAAGTTGCCTGTCTGTCGGTATTCTACAGGATATATTTCGGAGAGTGTGCTCAAGAACTATTCGATCTGGTTCCTCCGTCGCCTTTTTATTATCGAACCGCAAGGCATCGACAAGGTCTGCACCCCTACGCAGTCGAAATTCCGCGGGCTCGTACGAAGCGTTTTGCTTACTCGTTTCTAATCCGAACCGCTAGGATATGGAATAGCCTTCCGGCTTCCGTTTTCCCCTCCTCTTTTAATATAGGTACCTTCAAATCAAGAGTGAATAGGCATCTTCTAGGCAAGCGCGCTCCACCTTAGGCTGCATCACCGCTTGCATGCAAGTCTGATTGCAGCCAAGCGCTAGCCTATATATTTAAAAAAAAAAAATATATATAATGGTGATAATCAGTAACGGTATCCTACGAGGGTACATCTCCGCTCTTCTCCGCACTGGTGGATACCGGGCCTAAGGGTTCCGTTTTTTTCTTTCGAGGTACGGAACCCTAAAAATGCCTAAATCCACGCGGCCGAAGTTGTAGGCATCCTCTTGAAGCATTATAAATGTTTCAAGAATTTCATCCCGGGGAAGGAAATGTTTATCGCGGGAAATCGAAAAGTTCCCAATAGGATTTAAAACCTAAATCCACGTGGATGAAGTCGCAGGCATCATCTAGTAAATGTAAAATTGATCAGAGGGGTTACTACCATCGCTTAAAGTATTATTTCAAAATGACAAATTTATGACTTCCCTAAAATAAGGATTATAATTCTAAAATACGAACGTCAACAATATTAAAATAATAATGCTTTTAGCTGTGGTATTATGCCCTATTTATTAATAAAGAGCCGATAAGATAGTGTGTTCACTATAATTATTTAATTACTTAGTTGGCGTATCGTTTTGTTTACCAACAAGTAACAGAGGCGACGGACAGTACCTATCGGTTATCAGCTGCTATCAGTAACTCACAGGCGAATGTACTGGTATAGAAACACCTACTTTCTTGTCATATACAGGGGGCATATAGCAGTATTGTTTTTATTTTTAATATTGTTGACGTTCGTGTTTAAGTTTGTACATAATCCATACTTATGTTATAATCCATACTTATCCATACTAATATTATAAATGCGAAAGTGTTTCTGTCTGTCTGTCTGTCTGTCTGTCTGTCTGTCTGCTACGCTTTCCCGGCCCATCTTTTCAACCGATTTTGCTGAAATTTGGTACAGGGGTAGATGGTATCCCGGGGAAGGACATAGGCTATTTTTATCTCGGAAAATTAAAGAGTTCCCGCGGGAATCAAAAATCTTAGTCCACGCCGACGAAGTCGCGGGAATCATCTAGTGTTATAATAAATGCGGAAATGTGTGTCTGTCTGTCTGCTACGCTTTCACAGACCATTCGCTCAACCGATTTTTATGAATTTTGGTACAGGGATAGGTTGTATCCCGGGGAAGGACATGGGTACTTTTCAGCCTGGAAAATTAAAGAGTTCCCGCGGGAATAGAAACATCAGCTAGTTTACTATATCTATTAAATTATAATTTATTTTGACATGATAATATCCCAATTATCAATATTATTTCTAATTTCTAAGCCAGATTCGCGACACAGTTTCCAACAACCCACACTGGGCGGGTTTCGCCTTGTTTCACCCACGAGTTGTTTCGTAAACGATATCCTAGTGGTTAATTTACGATATCGATCGCTAGATGTTATACTTATTAATTGAACTTCGAAAGATTTTTTAAATTAAGAATTTTCTTAGTGGTCTAGTGGTTAGCATGGTCGACTGCGGCCGATCAGGGCCCGGGTTCGAGTCCCGGGTCGGGCCATAGTTAAGTGTTGGGTTTTTTTGACTATAATTTATCAGTACTAGCCCGGAATTAGGAAGTTGGCGGTATTTCACTCCCGTGCCTCGGAGAGCACGTTAGGCCGTCGGTCCCGGTTATTATCACTAGCATGATAATAGTCGTTAAAGCCCGCCAACCCACATTGGAGCAGCGTGGTGGGTCTAAGCTCTAATTCCCTCTCTCCTATGAGAGTGGAGGCCTGTGCCCAGCAGTGGGACGTTAATGGGCTGTAGTTGAAGAATTTTAGGTATTTTAAGAACTTAACTGTGATCATAGAACAAAGTTAAATGGAAGCAGCCCACAAGCCAGTGTATTACTTGTTACGTAACGTATTGTATTGCATATTATTTACACAGTTATTTTTTATGAAAAGAGCAACTCTTGCCGGCTCTTCTCAGTAGAATCAGCTTTCCGACCCGGTGGTAGATTCTTGCTTTATCATAAGTGACACAAGTTGTCCTACGTGAAATAAATAAATCATTCAACATTTTAAAATAGGGTCCCGTGGGCCGCCATAATCTGCCTCGTTTGTCTACTCACTGTAGTTGTTAGCATGCCTCCTTCGGAAAGGACGTAAAGTAGTCGGTCCTGCGCCTGATCTCTCCCTCTGCGGGGGAACTCATTTTCAGGCATATACTTAAATGTATTATTCCAGACTGTAATCTATCTCTGTACCAAATTTCATCCAGACCCGTTCAGCCGTTCTGGCGTGATTGAGTGATAAACATCCATCCAAACTTCGCAATTATACTACTCGCTGAAGCCCGCGATTTCGTCCGCGTGGATTGAGGATTTTTGGTTCCCGCGGGAACTCCTTAATTTTCCGCGATAATAAGTAGCCAAGTAGTAGTTTAGTATTCCAGACTATAATCTATCTCTGTGCCAAATTGACGTTCCGTTCAGCCGTACTGGGACGTGATTAATTAACAAACATCCATCCAAACTTTCACATTTATAATATTTGTACATATAGATAAATCAACATAGTATACATACATGGTATAGATAACACATAAGTATGACAATAAATTGTTAGTCAACAATGAAATGTTAGATTATGTATTGATAGTTACGTGTATTGCGTTGACGTATTGATTTGTGGCGGTATTTCAATAGTGGTCGCCGTGGCTTTCGAATTCGCGACCTCGTATTGTGAATTAAGAAAGTAAAATATTAAAAGCCCCCGACAGTCGACACATTAAAACGAACTTCGTACACCGAGAAATGAGCTGACAATCATAAATATCCTTGGATGATGACCTCCTTGGCAAAGTGTTGAGCGCTGTTGTTTTCAACTGTGAGGTCCTGGTTTATATCCCCGGCAGGGTCAAATTTGGGAATTTATAATTTCAGAATTTTCTCTGGTTTGGCCTGGTGGCTTCGACCGTGGCTAGTTACCAGCCAACCGGCATAAGACGTGCTGCCAAGCTTTTGAGCGTTCCGGTACGATGCCGTGAACTAGCCACGGCCGAAGCCTCCCACCAGACCAGACCAGGGAAAATTCAGAAATTATAAATTTCCCAATTGACCCTCCCGGGGATCGAACCCAGGACCTCCGCACGTTAAGGCAACAGCGCTACACACTGCGCCACGGAGGTCGTCATTTGCTCTAATGGCTCTGATTGTTCCTTAGTTTAAGACGATTTGCTAAATGGTGATAAATAAAAAAAAACCCCGGCTGAGTTTGTTGTGGGCTCTTCTCAGACCAAGGCGCGTTTAGAACCCTCGTACCGTAACTGATTATCACCATCGTGTTTTATAAGTAATTGGACGTCAATAAGTGTACAGTGTACCTAATTTGAATAAATAAATATTGATTGATTGATTTTATTTTTAATTTTTATTGTGAGATAGGCTTGCGCTTGACGACAATCATGCTTAGTGCAAAGCAATGATGAGGTCTAGGTTGGAACGCGCTTGCCTAGAATATGCCTATTCACTCTTGCCTTGAAGGTACCTAAGTTATACGTGACAGGAAACACGTGCGCTGGGAGGGTGTTCCACACCCTATACTAGCGGTTCGGATCAGAAACGTCGAGCAAAAACGTTTTGTGCGGGCAGATTGGACATTAACCACATAAGGTTTCTCGCTGATTGATTCACTTGTGCTTAATAGTGAGCCGACATTGGGTTTAAGTGATGGAGAGTAAGTGAGATTAGGAATTAGGAACAATATTGGATAGACGCAGGCGTCACTTTGCGTATGCAAAAATACTTTGTCGAGTCAACATCTCCTGAAGATGCTCCGGTATCCGGAGTGCGTTGAGAGTAGCTTGGAAGATTTCTGTGATGTGGTGAATATCGTGGCTATAACATAGATACGACTTTTTATAACATAGATACGATTTTTTATAACATAGATACGACTTTTTATAACATAGATACGATTTTTTGACGACCTCCGTGGCGCAGTGTGTAGCGCTGTTGCCTTAACGTGCGGAGGTTCCGGGTTCGATCCCCGGCAGGGTCAATTTGGGAATTTATAATTTCTGAATTGCCACTGGTCTGGTCTGGTGGGAGGCTTCGGCCGTGGCTAGTTACCACCCTACCGGCAAAGACGTGCCGCCAAGCGATTTAGCGTTCCGGTACGATGCCGTGTAGAAACCGAAGGGGTATGGGTTTAATATAACTGCCATGCCCCTAACAGGTTAGCCCGCTACCATCTTAGACTGTATCATCACTTACCATCAGGTGAGATTGCAGTCAAGGGCTAGCTTGTAGTGGATAAAAAAAAAATTATAAGATAGATATAGATAAGTATATCATAGATTTACCTATTGTCGCGGATTATAGCGAATTAAAGTTCCTTCATTAGGAACAATGTTTGTAGACATGAGGTAGCCCTACCAATGTCAATTAAAATCGAAGTGGCAGCCCTTGATAACATATACATATAATATAATATATGCGCATATCATTCACCATCGCCTGTTGTCGATCTGGTAGGCGTATGCCCCAGATATTTTATAATAGCCGTGTTGACTGAAATGAGCAATGTCAATGATCAACCTTTTCGATTAAATTATGATATGTAAGCTTAGTATGAGAATTAACATCTCACCAACGCTGATAGAATTCGAGATTATGTACCAAAATAGGCTTAGTATAAGAATTAGCATCTGAACAACGCTGATAATATTCGAGAAATGTACCAAAATAAACGTCCACTGCTGGACGAAGGTCTCCTGCATGGATCTCTACAGAACATCTTGTGCCGCTTGCTTCCAGCGGCTCTAATTCCCTGGCTCTAAAAAATCTTTAATTAACTGCCATGCCCCTAACAGGTTAGCCCGCTACCATCTTAGACTGATTCATCACTTACCATCAGGTGAGATCGCAGTCAAGGGCTAACTTGTAGTGGATAAAAATGCCCACTTTCACGAAGCCCTACCCCTTCGGTTTCTACACGGCATCGTACCGGAACGCTAAATCGCTTGGCGGCACGTCTTGAAGTCGTAAATATCCATTGCGAGTTACGGCTGTCTGTACCTTGAACTTGTTTATATTGATCTGGCAATGGACCGGTGCCAGCACTGTCAATTACCTAACATACGGATAATAGATACTTCTACGTCTATAGGTTGAGACGACGACGACCAGAGAGAAAGTGAGCCTGCTTTATACCTACTCGTATCTATATTTTTTATAACCTGCATATAACCTGCATTTAAAATGGGAGTTTCAATGCCTGTCGAGCCACTTGAAACTAGTCAATTTCAGACGAATACGTCATGCAGCGGGTAGGAAACCTTCATTTTCTGCCCTAGGGCAAAAAGTGATGGTTTTCTATCCTGTCACAGTATCTTTTGCTTATTTCAAACCTTTATAATTGTCATTTTAGCCATCAACTAAACTGACAGATATAATATTATTTGTAAACAACAATCTAGCAACCAAAATAATTAAGAAATACAATTTTAATTATACTCCCACAACACCTAATGCAGATTATATGAAAAATAGTGCGCGCCACGGGATGAAACACGATTTCAAATTTCGGGTACGGGGTAATGCCAGCCCTCGTTTCGCTCAGGCAGGCAACTTCTCCTCGTCTGAAATCGTCTTGTTTCACCCCTAAGCACACAATATACCAACCATTTATTTTACTTTTGACATAAGCACGCCTATGAAGTGTCATAATTATTCACAGGCAACCATCGACAAAAACATGCAATACTTTATAGACACAATTTTTTTTACAATAGTGAAGCGACGTACCGTTTTATCCGATATTTTGTAACTCGTATACTCATCTAGTAAGGAGCTGGAACACCAGCTCTCTGTACATCTTTGATGATGTACCTATGGTATTTTATGACCGATTGATGTACATTTACTGTACTGTTTTGCCTAAACAATTTATTTTAATACATACAATAATACTTATTCACCCGCATCATCCACACTCGGCTTTCATGGTGGACTATGGCCAAACCTTTCTCTGAGTGGCGTGCTGGTCATATACCTAATTCAATTTCCCACGCCCCCAAGCCACACCTAGCGTTACTAAATTGTACCCTGCGGGTATGTTATCATAATGACGTGGAACGATGATATGAGTGTTTATTTTGGAACAGAGTCAAGAATACAGCGTCCGCGCTCCGCACGTGACCATCGAAGGAACCATGCTGAAAGAATTTGCAAATTCATACCTTTGACGAATAGCCTGAGCATATCAAACCCGTGCGGGTTTCGAGGCAGTACCTACTGCCTTCTATTGAACACGCAAACGGAAATACACCTTCGGTCCCTAGTGTTTCTTTGGTGTTGAGTTATTCAAGCTCCGAAACAGACGATACCAAGTTGTTATTGATTGTGTGTTGAATCTAAGTACTTATAAGGCTAAGATTAGCTCGTGGGAAAATCTACATACCGCCACAATTTTATAATGACGTGAGTTGTGACCCAATTAGGCGTCAATAACAACGTGGTTTACTTTGTTTTCGAGGTTTTATTAAGAAAATACCTTGATTACGAAGACTGGCTATATAGAGCCTAGTAACCGAACAAACGGCAAACTCTCTTGATGGTTAGAGATTTTCACTGTTGTATGAAAACAAATTCGAAAATATACTATGTACGTACTAGAGGTAACCTAGGATGTGAATTTTAGGTCTATTGGAAGACCCTTCATTTACTATTATCTCTGGTTTCGGCTGTGGCTAGTCACCAACCAAATGGAAAAAACGTGCTGCCAAGCGCTTGCGAACGTGTAAATTGTAACACTTTGAGGACGTGTTCTTTACTGATGTCGGTTCATTGGCTTTAAAAAAATAAAAGCCGCTTATATTTTTTTTACTAGATGATGCCCGCGACTTCGTCCGCGTGGATTAAGGTTTTTGATTCCCGCGGGAACTCTTTAATTTTTCGGGGATAAAAAGTAGCCTATGTCCTACCTCGAGATACTACTTATCCCTGTACTAAATTTCATCAATCTCGGTTGAACAGATGGGCCGTGAAATCGTAGCAGACAAACAGACAGACAGACACACTTTCGCATTTATAATATTAGTATGGATCCATTGAAGGTTTGCTATGAAATGTAATTTTTCTTTACATAATAAAACCTTCAATGGACAAAAAATATATGACACTGAGAATAGGAGGGCTGCATTCGATTGGTGCCGTCCTAGGCCGTCGCCGTCTGTGTGTAGTATTTCTATTATCTATAGGCTATGCTAACACGTGTGCTCGAATTTGTACGTCAGGGTTAGCTGACTGAATATGCGGTTCTAATTTTTAGTATAAACATCTTGTATCATCCCATATTCTTACAAATAAGTAAATAAATTTTGACACGTTTTGTTGACAGATGCGAGCAAAGCGCGCTCCAACCTGGTGCGCATGCGCCGATCCGCCCTTGGGAAGTCCGCGCCGACACTGTCCGTCCACGTTGTGAGTTGATTTTACTTAATTTTCCGTTATACCACAATTCCTGGCTTATCATCATCCTTTAGTCGATATTGGCCTTGATTCAGGATTAGACAGATCCGCTTTACGGCATAAATTGTACAGTCGAACGTAAAAATTCATTAAATCTTTAAATATTGAAGCGGTATCTTCAGTAAAGGGCTTGCTCTCCAGAAGCGCTATTTTTGCTGTCCTCTCGGTTTCCTTCAATTATGCCGCAATAGAGCAACGGATCGATGAGATTTTTTGCATGGGTAATAGTTGAGGACCTGAACAGTGACATAGACTATCCCGCTTTTTATCCCGGAAAATTAAGGAGTTCCCGTGGGAATTAAAAAAACTTTTTCCACACGGACGAAGTCGCTGGCTAGTGAACCATATAGGTATGAAAATGCATGAGTATTTTCTGCTATTTGCGGGAACAGACATATAAACTCGTTGAAGGAATTGCAGCAGTGTTAACAGTTATATATGTGTTAAATATGTGTTATATATGTGTTATATTATAATAATATGTGTTTTTATTGATTGTTATATTTTGTTCGTAGAAAGAGCAATGCTCGGTGTCACGACGGCCATCCCGACTGCCGCCGCCACCACCACACCACAGGCTATCGCTCGTGGTAAGTCAGAGGTGCAATCATGTAGGATTGCCGATCAAATCGTTAAAGCTCGACTTCAAAGTAAAATAATATAATATAGGGTATCGTACATACCTAAACGTATGAGAATGGATACACGAAATTGAGCTTTAATTCAATGTTGTTATGGTTTATTTTACTTTGAACAATTTGATCGGCGATCCTTACATGATTGCACCTCAGATAATCTCTATTATATACATATTTTAAAGACTAATCATCATTTCAAGATTCAATCCGCCCTTACTGTGCACGAATCTCCCCTCAGAATTAGGATTTTGCCACACTAGTCTGTATACTCAATACTTCTCTCTCTGCGTCGTATTCCTCATTGCTGAGGGTCGTGACCCCATTTCCATTAATAGCAGGGGTTTCTTGGGATAAAAACTCTATAGTTATTAGTTACTGAATTTATTTATTCCATGTACTTAGACACTTGAATGTCCTAAACATTCAAGTGTCTAAGTAAACTCTTATGTTACGTCATGTTTTGACTCGGAAAAAGATTCTTATGAGACGAACTAGCAGTTAAAAAGCAAAATTCAGGTAGTGCCCGGCCGCAGGCCGGGCACTACCTGAATATTCATGTCAAACCCTAACCTAACCTATAGTTCGCGCGCGAGTTGAATGCAGAGTAAATGTATGGTGACACTTACATTTACTCTGAATTCAACTCGCTCGCGAACTGTACAAGAAAGAGACAAGAAAACGTAAAAACAATAAATATTTCATAAATTAATACTCAGAACATTGAACGGTTCACAATCTTTCGACAGTTTATAATCTAGCGGGATAGAAACCGTTAGATTATAATCTAACGGATTTTACAATCTTACGGTGACATATAGATATGGGCGACATCACACAGAACGCGGGCGCGGGTTGGGCGCGTGGCGAGTGTCGCTGTTTGACAAACGATTGCGATTTCCTTACACAATTGGGGGGTTGATTGCGACAGAGACGAAATCACGACACGACAAAAATGCACGATCCTGACATATTGCACAGCGCGTTTGATATTCATAATCCATTGTCGTGAGCCAAGTTGTGACGATCTCCGATATGAATGGGTTTCCCAATAGGATCACGTCATGAGATGAATCATTCTATTGTAAATCCATATTCCATATCATACTACTATTTTTTTAAATATTATAAATGCCAAAGTGTTGGTATGTTAGGTGATTAGGTTTGTCGGTTTGTCCTTCAATCATCCCGTAACGGAGCAACGGATCGACGTGATTTTCGGCACGGGTATAATTGAGGACCTGGAGAGTGACATAAGACATAGTCTTACTTTTTATCTCGGAAAATTAAGGAGATCCCGTGGGAATAAAAAAATCTCAAACCACGCGGACGAAGTCGCGGGCATCAGCTAGTGTATTATAAATGCTAATGTGTTATGTGAGGTTGTTTGTAACGCTTTCTACGGCCCATCTTTTCAATAGGTAAAGGCTTTTTATCCCGGAAAATCAAATATTACCCAATTCCTAATCTGATCTATCCCCCGAACCCGGAGACATGTTTCAAAATATGTCGTTGGGCTTGAGTTCATCTATTAAGTATTCTATTAGTCACTGGAAGTTAGTTTACATGACAAAGAGCCTATTTTCAGCACTCGTGCTGAAATAAACACGGATTTCATAACAACTCCCACTCATACACTTCGTTGCAGTTAATTGTTAATGTTGTTTATTTTACTTACAAAAGCTTTAGAAGTTTAGATCATCTTCTATACTAACATCTCGGATTCCGGAAACTTTCCGTTTGTCTTATGTAATTTAACTAAACTTAATTCTTGTAAATTTTAATTATGGTGTTTGACATAAAAGTCAGTAAAGTGGCTGACAATGGTAAAGACAGGGAAAATAAAATTTTTAATATTAGTGAGTAGGTACGGATCCCACCACCATCGACACACTCTCGACATACTTAGTTACAACTAAACTCCTTTAGGCTTTCTTATACTGAAGTAGAACTCCTGTCACTTCAGTAAAACAAACATCTCCAAGGCGTTATCACAATTTTACGTTAGACGTTTTCTAGTAAAATGAAAAACCTCTAAAGAAGTTTTTCCACGTCTCTAGTGTGCCTTTGTTCTGTTCTAACCTTTTGCATCCGAGTAGGCGTTTGTTAAGAAACTCGACCTTTTGTAGAGCCAGCAACAGGTTGTTTACGAATGGTTCTTTGTATGATGCCCGCGACTTTGTCTTTGCGTCCGTGAAACTTACCCGACCCGGTGACAGCGTCGCTAGTATCTATTTAAAATAAAATAAAGACAAAAACTAAACAGGCATAAAAGTTAGTTCCAATTTTGGTCATCGGGCCAGATAAGTTTGACGGACTATAGATTTATGTTTTTTATATCTAAATCCTGTGGGATATCCTCTATTACCCTTGACTGCCATCTCTCCTGGTGGTAAGTGATGAATTGATGATGCAATCTAAGATGGTAGCGGGCTAATGACTAACCTGTTTGCCTTGCCTTTACACAAGTTTAAGAAAACCATTAGAAATGCTCCTGAAAATGCGTAGAATTCTAGCCAATGAATTCTTTGACTCCCACAGCCTGAGTTGAAGTAGTTTGCTGGCTGGTAATTCAAATCTTAATAATTAATAACGTCTAAATTATCCCTAATATTAGTTAACTCTGGTTCTTCTTTTGTATTAATTCATCTTCTTAACTATAAGCTTTTTATTTTCTAATTACTTCCTATGTTACTGTTTACTACATTACTGTTTATTTTTCTACCTTTGCGAGCTATTTTTATCTCATGTAAATTCTATCTGTGAAAACTTGTAATTGGCGTTACTTATTCTTTATCTATCTATCCATCTCTGTTGTAGCTGTAAGTTTTCTGTACCAAATAAAATAAAATAAAAAGCTTATACTGTCGAAGATTATATAAATGATAAAAGTGCATGGATTTGACTCGCTCCAGCAATGCTCAGGACTGCTGTTACTTATGTATCTTTAGATTAATGCAATTGTAAATACACTTTATTTTTTCAAAAGAGCAACCACCTAGTTTCTTGCTGGTTCTTCTCGGTAGGAACGGCATTCCGAACCAGTGGTAGATTCATTCGACTACTCATAAGCACTTGTAAAAAGTCTATTTGAATAAAAAACATTTGAATTTTGAATTTTGTTAGAGGTACGGCAGTTATATAAAACTCATACCCCTAATCGGTTTCTAGTTTCTAAAAGGCATCGTACCCTAACGCTAAATCGCTTGGCGGCACATTTTTGCCGGTAGGGCTAACCCCGGCCGAAGCCTTTCACCAGACAGACCAGAGAAAATAGGCATGATGCCTATGTCAAAAATAAATTATTTCTCACTGATTACTAAACAGAGGATCTCCCAAAAGACCTCAAATTCACATCCTCCTAGCATCTCCAGCTACGCCGCTCCAAGCATCTCCAGTGGGGTTAGATCTTAGACTTAAAGCTTTGCCAAAGTTTATCGATTAACTTATGAAAGATCAAAAAATGTGAGTTACGCAATATGTATTTTGGAATAACATTGACGGTGACTTCACATACCTAATTACATTTAGTGACGTTGTTTTTGCTAACATGCCAAGCGCTTATCAAACGACACTCGAAAACAAACGGAATTTCTATTTTTATTACGTAACCTGGACGGAATTTCTCCTTCGAGTTTTGGGTTAAAGATTTTATTTATTTCACTAATAATAGTGATAAATAAATAATCTTTTTTATTCAAATAAACTTTTAAAGTGCTTTCGAATCGTCGAGTGAATCTACAACTGGTTCGGAATGCCATTCCTACCGAGAAGAACTAGCAAGAAACTCGGTGGTTGTTCTCGTTAATGATTTTTGGCGTTCACCCTTTACAAATTTCACAACCTCCTTGGCGCAGTGGTGAGCACTCTTATAAATGTGAGACTCCGGTTTCGATCTCCAGCAGGGTCAATCTGGGAACTTATAATTTCTGAATTTTCTCTGGTGTGGTCTAGGCTACGCCCGTGGTTAGTTACAGATTACCACCGTTTATGAAGGGCTTCATAATTTTTAATAGCAATCAATGTGACGACATAATATATGCTAATATTTTTTTATAGTTTGTAAGTTTATAACGTCTTTGAGAGGTGATATCTAGTGAAAGGCCCGATGAATAGCGTCAGTTTTTATACTGTTTACTGTACTATGTAGTGGGTACTGTGCATACTTTAATACTGTACAAGAATCACCTTTTCTAATTATGGTTCATTTTTGGTAACGATAACACGTCTTTGAGCGGCCATATCTAGTGAAAGGCCCATCAGCATGCGGGCAGAATTTCACTATCGTCATCAGTGGAGAGTGTAGCACCCACCTATTACTGAATCAGCCTTTCTAGCGATAGTTACCAAAAGTGCAGCTATCTCCTATACTATAAAGCCTATACAGTTTAGTTGTTTAGTTTTAATTCAGGCCTCTTTTCGCAGGTGGGCTCCGGCCGCTGTAGCTCGCCAGGCACGGGCCCCTTGTCCCCGGCGGAGGGCCCCCGATGGCACGGACACCACGCGCATCCGTTGCACCACGCCCTGTTATCTTCTAGCGTGAAACGGGGGAAGGAGTTGTAAGTAGCATTCTAACTACACCACGTAACCACATGATTCAGGATTCATGAGTTTTTAAATCACCGTTAATTCGTCTGGTCTCGCCCCTGTCTCCAGCGGAAGACCACCAAGCGCTGTTATCTTCTAGTGTGAAACGGGGGAAATGATTTTTTTGTAGGTATTCGATGAGCCGTGCGTATATGCAACTGCCTTTAGGGATTATCTGGTCACAAACTGGCCTCTGCGTCTCGCCAAAGATCCACTGGTCTCATTTCGGCCTATCCAAGTTCCGAAACGAGTACACAGTCACGTATACTGCTAGAAATCACAATTTTAATGCTAAGTAGAATGTGGTGGAACTTACATAGAAGGGAATGTAAGTTCAATTCATCGAATCCGTTGACATCAATGACCAAGCGCACACTTGTAATTTCAATAGGAAGCTAACGTAAGCTTAGTATAAGAACGTGTTAGAAACTTCTCTCTAGGTACACAACTACATAGTTATTTCATATCCAGTCGTTATAAAATATCATCGTTGGAACGTGTTTTGTGGTTTTTTGCTCGAAGCTCTTCGGGTACAGCAAAAAAAGTCTATTTATTAATCATCCGCGCTTCAATAGGTAACCTGTCGTTTGGTGATGGATAAATCCGGCCGTGCAAAATTTGTTTTTTATCATTTATTTTTATCACTTGCCTCTTACGTGAGCGGTAATATTATCTACGTTAATTGTTTTTTTTTGGGTTTGCCTTTTTCTTTGCCATCATATTTACCTATTATTTACTAGCTAATTCCCGCGACTAAGTTTCCTTTTCTCCTTAATTTTCCGGGATAAAAAGTAGCCTATGTCACTCTCCAGGTCCTCAACTATACTGATGCCAAAAATCACGTTGATCCGCTGCTCCGTTGCGGCGTGATTGAAAGACAAATCGTCAGACAAACACACTTTCGCATTTATAATATTAGTATGACGTATGATCCTTGATAAGCTGGCGTGGCTGGCTTCGCTTCGGAGGATGTGTAACGTTTTATGTAACGAAAATCCGCGATAATTTTCGTTACATAAAACGTTAAAGACAATCTTAGTATGCAAAATCCCAAGTTTCTAGTCCCTAAAAAGCTAATTTGTCAGTCAACCAAACTTAGAGCAAGATCCCAGGGCCGCCAGGACCTTACTTATTTTCTGAGTAACAACATGTTTGTGATATTGTAGCTCTGTGGTACGTACATACTCGCTACTCGCTAGGTTGGGCCGACGCGACGGCCAATTTATATCAGGTGTTAAAGGTACGTAAAACTAAAAACGCTTACTTACCTTTAGCACCTGATACCTAAAAATTTGCAGTCGCGTCAGGAAGTTTGTTTGCTTGCACTTCGATGTTAGGTTTCCATAAATAATTAATTTGTTACCTGTTTTATGTCTGTGCCGATTAGGAATAAAGACATGTAAGTATTTTGTATCATTTACGTCTGTGGGGATTTAGGTTTTTCTTTCAAATCCCTTGGGAACTCGTTAATTTTCCCTAATAAAAGGTAGCGTATGTCACTCTCAAAAACTTTAACTATAACCATGCATAAATAATGATCCGTTGCTGCAGTTTGATCGAAGGACCAACCAATAAAGCGAAAAACAATCACTTTCGCATTTATAATATGGGAAGGACTCAAACTCTAATACTAGTAATATCTACCACTAGTTCGCAATGTCGTGCCTACTGCGAAGAACTAGCGAAAAACTCGGTGGTTGCTCTTTTGAAAAAATTAATTTACAATTACATCAATGTCAAATAAGTAACCGCAGTCCCTTAGGACTGATAGGACTGAAGAATTGATGGAAGATACTAGGATATGACCTCTAATTACTCGTATGTAAAAATTGTTATTTTTATGATCACAAACTACACTACCCTTATCACCAGTTTCTTATTTACGAAATGTTATCATAATGATTTTATATTTATTATTTTGTTCATCCGCAGAGACGGTCGCCGTTGGTCAGTAGCTTCTTTGCCGTCTTCTGGCTACGGTACCACACCAGGCAGCTCCAGTCTCTCAGTAAGTATTTATTGCCTTTTACTTCTACAGAGTTTGCTATGCTCGAATTTTAAATTAACTACAGAACACGTTTTGACATTAGCTAATGTCAAATTGTATATTAATGATGCCATAATTATGTTAATAGTTATGAGATGTGGTTCAGTTATGTCATGTGAACCAGTTTCTGCTTCTCTATTTTTTTAGATTGACCCCTCGGCTTACTGAGTGTATGAGCTGATTCATATTTTCAATCTTTTTTGTCCCCAGCATTATTTATTTTCATAAAAATCTGGTGGCACTGGAAACGTTAAAAAATATTGTGGAATAAGTATTAATTGGGTCAGAGTCAGTCAATTCTGTTAATCATAAGACTTGATAACTGATGGAGGAGAAATCATGACAAAATAATTAAGAATAAAAGATAAAGCTTCCAGCAATGAGATCTTACACACTTAAACATACCTCAGGCCTAAAATGGCGTCCTCCAAGGCGGTCTAATGTCTCCTGATTGTTTTGGTATTTATATTAACAAAACTTATTTAAAAAATTACTTTTAACACAGCTTTTAATGGTCCCAGTTGAACTTCCCTCCAACCGGATGTTAACAAGTAGTAGAATTTCTAAGTTGTAAACAAGTAGACGTAACTAGGTAGTTATTAATATTATCATACGTCTAGTCAATTTGTTTAACCTAATGTGTTAGCGATTCGCCCGTGACGACTTGCAGAGGTCATAATGCAATCGATAATGTCCGGCGCTCCGTGTGCGATATTGAATGCAGCATTATTGATATTGAGACTGCCCCGTTGGTCTATTGGTTAGCATGTTCGACTGCAGCCGACGAGGTCCTGGGTTCGAGTCCCGGGTTGCGGACCATATTTAAGAATTGGTGTTTTCTGACATGAAATTCTCAGTACTAGCCCGGAGTGAGGAATTTGACGGTGTTTTAGTTCCGCCTGATCTCTCTCCGGTACCGTAGCAGGGAGTTTGAAAGTGAGGGAATAGACTATAGAGAGTACACTTTGTACTTGTGCACCATGATATCTCGCAATCCCGGCTGTGCAGATTAATTGATTGATCTTGGAGATTGGTCGCCGCGGAGCGGTCGAAAATCAATTGATGAAAGTTATAGAGTCACAAATTCCAGTAAACGAGTTTAGTGTTTTTTTTAAACTGTCAAAGTTCCGTCCGCTTTTAACGACGTGCGAAAATTAAGTATTAGTGATTTAGAAAGTTGACTTACTGAGAATAAGCCTGGGAAGAAACTCAGTACTGAATCACTTTAGTATACTTATTATAATATCCTTTTCAATTATTTGACTAATATTGTAAATGCGAAAATGTGTTTGTTTGTTGGTTTGTCCTTCAATCACGCCACAACAGAGCAGCGGATCGACGTGATTTTTTGCATGGGTCTAGTTTATTACCTGGAGAACTACATAGGTTACTTTTATCCCGGAAAATTAAAAGGAGTTTCCGTGGGAATTAAAAAACTTATTCCAGGCGTATGAAGTCGCGGGCGTCAGCTAGTGATAGGCTATATACTTAGTTAATTTGTACGGCTCAGTTAAAGTAAATCAAGAGGTTAAATCCAACAAAATCAATCAATTAATATCGAATAAAATGATTCATTAATACTTTAAAATAGTATTGTAGGATTAATTCTTAGTTAATTTATGTAGCACAGTAAAAATAATTAAAATCCAACAGTCATCTACTTAATAAAATGATTACTCTTACTTTAAAATACAATTATTGATATTCGGAGATAAACGATTTACGAATGTACCTATATAAGTATGTAACCTATATAAGTTTCCAAAGTAGTGTAAAATACCTAATTAAAATGATAGGTATTAAAATGATAGGTATTAAAAACAACTTACAAATAAATATAAGGAAAAGCCGAGTAGGTCGGAGTTTGGATTATTAAAGACTAGCTGATGCCCGCGACTTCGTCCGCATGGAATAAGTTTCCCGCGGGAATTCCCTTTATTTCCCGGCAGAAAAAGTAGCCTGTGTCCACTCTCCAGGTACTCAAGTATACCCGTGCAAAAAATCGCGTCAGTCGGTTGCTCTGTTGCAGCGTGATTGAAAGACAAACAAATACACTTTCGAATTAATAATATGACCAGCCTGAAATCCGCGACTTCGTCCGCGTGGAGTGAGGTTTTTTGGTTCCCGCGGGAACTCCTTAATTTTCCGAGATAAAAACTAGTCTATGTGCTATTCCACACTATAATCTATATCTGTGCAAAATTTCATGCAGATCCCTTCAGCCGTTCTGACGTGATTGAGTAACAAACATCCATTCATCCATCCATCCATCCATGTACATCCATCCAAAGTATCGCATTAGTAATATTAGTATAGATTATGAATTATAATACCTAAGTTATGTACATAAAATCCAGACATTATCATAGGTACTTACAATGATAAAATGCATGAAAAGATTGTATTTTTATCTTACCGTGACTCAATGAAATTCATTTCTAGTTATGTTTGCGTTTTGTGATGGCTTTGTGGACATCCACGAAAACAGCGTATCGTTAATCAGTAAAATAATCCATACTAATATCATAAATGCTAAAGTGTGTCTGCCTGTCTGCTACGCTTTCACGGCCCATCCGTTCAACCTATTTTGATGAAATTTGGTACAGAGAGAAAATTAAAGAGTTCCCGTGGGAATTAAAAAAATCCTAATCCACGCGGACGAAGTCGCAGGAATCATCTAGTAAGTACCTAATTGTCAGTGAAATTGTAGTTTTATACCTAATAAAATAGTATCTTGTAAATTCCATGAAACAGACAGCCAAAGCTTTATCATAATATAAAGTCCTTAGCCATTCTAATATAATTATTATAATTGTGGTTTTCATATTATTTACTCAAGTAAACACATTTAACAAAATATTACAACGTACTACCTACGTACAACAATTTGTATAATTATAGTTTTTTCACTTCCTTACTTAACGTCGTCCAAGTCTTTATAGTTTATACTCTCAAAAATATTATAATTATGAAAAGTTAAGCTTTCTAGTAAATTATGTTATAATTTTCTAGACAGTCTTCTTGTTTAATATCTTTGAACAAAACTCCTAGACGGATTGACATACGTTAATTGGTAACTTATTTATATGTATTTGCAGACGTTAAAATTAAAACTGCAATACATTAAACCTATGACCTAACCGCCGTATTAATAGCCGTTCACAGAAGTGACACAGGTGCTAATTATTACTTTAATGTGTAATAATTTTTAAGTAGGTATGCATGATTCATTTATGTAGAAATTCACTTACTCAGTCTTAACTGGATTTTGAGCGATTTTATTTAAAAAGGGGAAACTAAATGACTAAAATACCTATCAACGCGGCACGCCTTAACTCCTGGGTCTAGACTAGGATTTTGCATGCTGTTTTCTGTTTTCTCTTTACCATAGTCCTCCTAATAAGGATTTTCAGAAAAATACTAAATGAACAAAGCAGGGTTCGGAGATCTTATCGGAGCCTAGACATGTTAGCAGAAGATATTATTATAGTTCGTAGGTGCACTCTATTCCCTCACTCTCATAGCTAGATTGGACAGCAACTCGACGCGATCGCAAAGGGAACGGGAACAGGATACAGGGGGTAAACATAGTTTCCCAATTGGGTTAACAAGTTGCCATACTGAATGTCTTGGCAGAAAAACCGGGGGCTGAGGCTCGAACCCAGGACCTCACGATATGCAGCTGAATCAACCAGCCACTAGACCAAAGAGACAGTTTTAATAATAAATCACAATTTCACCCCCTCCAATTAAATGGTCTCAAGAATCTGGTGAAGTTGTACTAAAGTATATATCTTATCTTTCAATAGGCTGCTTTATTGCTTTTCTAATCTGAAACTTATGTTTGTACAATTATGGTTCATTTCATATTGTATACCCGTAAAATATTCCTTGAAAGTCGTCCAAGTTTTGTGAACAGCTACATTGTTATTTGGTAATGAAAAATGTACGCCCAAAGCTTTTAATACTAGCTTTTCTGAAATATGTACTGTCGCTCCTTAGCATTGAGGTTTTGAAATATTGAACTATTTCACTATTGAGAATTTTAGAAATGAATATTACTGTAAGCTATAGACTTTTTCGCAAAAATATGTTATACTAGCGAATGCCCGAGACTTCGTACGCGTGGATCGAGGTTTTTTTGGTTCCCGCGGGAACTCTTTAATTTTCCGGGATAAAAAGTAGCCTATGTGCTATTCCAGACTATAATCTATCTTTGTGCCAAATTTCAGCCAGATCCGTTCAGCCGTTGGGGCGTGATTGAGTAACAAACATCCATACATCCATCCAAACTTTCGCATTTATATTATTAAAGTAAGATTAACGGAGTCAAAGTAGAATGAAGTAAAATCGTCCGAAACTTTCATCTCCTAATCCGAAGGACCCTTTTTTGTCGGGTTGAAAAATATCCTATAAATTCACCGAGAGTGTTCTATTGTGTTAATATGGATTAGGGATGATGAAAGCTCAATGAAATCAGCAACTCTTTATCAAACTTAAATACGCACTTCTAGTATGGAAGTTTGTATGGAATGCATAGTTGTGACGTCATCAAATTTCAACGCTTCTTTAATCTATAGTTAAAATGGTAATCATACTTAAAACTCCCCGAGAATGTGAATTTTAGGTCATTTAGAAGACCCTCATTCAATAATCAGTAAAAAATAATAATTTATTTTTGACATAGGTGTCACCCTTATTTGCATTCAAATCCATCCAGTAGTTTCAGCGTGAGGCCGTAACAGACAGAGATTATCTAGATAGAAGCCATACTTTGATGTCATATTTAAATACTAGATAATGCCCACGATCGTCAGCGTGGATTAAGTTTTTTTATGGAACTCCTTAATTTTCCGGGATAAAAAGTGGCCTATGTCCTGCCCCGAGATGTAACGTACCCCTATACCAAATTTTATAAAAAAATATACACTTAAAAAGATGGGCCGTTAAAGCGTAGCAGACAGACAAATAGACATTTTTGCATTTATAATATTAGTATGGATATTTATGAAGATTGTCATACCTGCAGAGTTTCCTTGGAAATCGGGGATAACACATGTATATAGAGAGTTCTTTGGGATAATACCAATCAAATAAAAAGAGCCGAGCCAAGCTCTGTCGCACTTAGGTACCTCATGCGTTCGTGTTATCAGAAAGACCCTGTTAGAAGTACCGTATCGTAACTAGGCACGTAATAATGATGCAATGGGCTCTAATGGCATACGAATGGTTTTTTGATGGCGTCCCTATCCCTAGCCATACGGAATAACTTATAGTTTGTTACTTTAGATTATAGTTAAGTATGATTTTGATACAACAACTTACCATTACAAAAGTTTTCTTATGCTAAGGCGCAACGCACACCTACAGAGCCTGTGAGACTTCGTCTGCGTGAAATAAATTTTTAAAATTCCCACAGGAACTCTTCAATTTTCCGGGATAAAAAAAAGACTATATATCACTCCAGATACTAATCTATACCTATGCAAAAAATGACGTCGATCCATTGCTCTGTTGCAACTTGCAGCGTGATTAATGACAAATTGACAAACAACACTTTCGCTTTTATGATATTAGCATGATGTGTGTCGTCCGTATGATTTTTCTTTAACCACACGACTCTATGTTATGATTATCTCTATGATAACGAATATGTAATGCCCTTACATTCTCTTAGTTGTAACGATTATAGTCAAGTTCTAGCTGATGCCGTGACTTCGTTTGCGTGGAATAAGTTTTTTTGAAGTGTAAAACTTCTTTAGGCGCGTTGAGCACTTTTTTGCTCGCGAACTATAAATATAGGTACTACATTCGAAATTAAACTTTATTGCCTTATTGTTAAGGTTTATATTTTAATAATTAAAAAAAAATCCTTTTCACTTCTACCGGCAGTCCCTATGACTGCTATTTTTTATTTCCCACAGGAACTACTCAATTTTCCGGGATGAAAAGTAGCCTATGACACTCTCCAGGTCCTCAACTATGCCCATCACAAAAATCACGCCAATCCGTTGCTCCCTTGCATGATTGAAGGACAAACCAACAAACAAACACTCTTTCGCATTTATAATATTGGTATGATTACGTAGGCCTGTAAACGTACGCTGCGATTCTAGCGCCTAGCCACAGTAAACAGATACGACCAGTATGGAAACGACTTAGAAACGTTCGAAACAGCCTCACTCACACAAACGTGCGCATCGACGAGACCCCAAGCGCTCGTCGCAGCGCCGTCAGTAGTGAGTGCCGCGTCGGCGTTCGATGCGCATGTTTGTGTTATAACTGTTGTGTGTCGTTGTTGCAGTCGCAATGCTCGTCTCAGGAGCGTCTGCTGGCGGCGCAGGCGACGTGCGAGCCGCCGCGCGCGCCCTGCCCACACTGCCACCACCAGAACTCGCTCAAGTAACATGCCACACATACTCGTACTTAGTTCATTTTTGAAGTGAAACTTCTTTAGAATCGTTGTGATATGAAAATTCGATTAAACGAATAAGAGAAACATATTCATAATTGGATTTAGCCTGCGAGAAAATGAGATAGAATACAAGTTATATTTATCTCATTTTCTCGTAGGCTACTTAGCCTGGCGAGAGAATGAGATAGAATACAGGTTATATTTATTTCTGAAGTTTCACTTCTGCCGTGTGTGAATTGCACACACTCACTTTATTATTTATTTAAACTATTCTTAAATACATACCTATAAAAAATTGCGTATTTGAACCTGCGTCAATCTGGGAACGCCTTTGACCGCTAGATTACAGCTTACCCGTCAGTGCCGGAATTTGAGACATATATGTTTATTTTAATCCAGTCCACGCGACTGGTTATGCCATCTAGTAGCGATATCAAAAATTAGTTCAAATTTTGGCCACCGGATCAGATAAGTTTGACGAACTATGAACAAAACGAATAAGCACTGGGATTTTATGCAAGGGCAAAAGGGCGTAGTCAATTAAGAAAATAGCACACGGAGTCCCTGCGAATATACTTCACGAACTTGGATGTTCAAGAATGTGTTACAGTTGGTAATTAAATCAGTTTGCTTGTGTCAAAAGTCAAAATATTGTTTTGGTCCCTTGAGCCGGATAAGAAGTTGTTTTCCCCATTGCAGCAGCTCGCAAGGCAGCGGTATGAATTGGGCGTCGCTGTCGGACAGCGGGGGCAGCGGCCACGTGGCGCGCGCGCCGTCACCGCGCGCCGTGCCGCGCCGCGTGCGCAGCCGCAGCCTCAGGTGAGCATTACAGCCAGAACCAACTGTAGTTGTTGCTACATGCACTTTTATTTTTTTAAGTCAATAAATAAATTTAAAAACTTGTGGGGTCGTGGGACACCAGATAGGAACGAAGTTCCTTATTACATAAATATTAATTTCAAGTTCTAGTTAAGGTAAAAAGAAAAACATCGCCAGCCGACATGCTCGCGTTGTTACGATGACAAAAGGTTTTAAATATAAATTACTACATTCGAAATTAAACTTTAATGCTGTAGTGTTAGGGTTTAATTTCGAATAAACTATACATAAAAATCTTACTCCACGCATATTCGTTACGGACGTTTTTTGCCGGCTAGGGTACCCCTCCGCATCGTCCCATAAGAAACTTCGTTCCAAAAATAAAAAAATTGCATGACGAATACTACACAGCTACACAGCTGTTTCTCAAACAGCTGTGGTTTTATATTGCCGCACTAGTGCCAAAATGAAATTTTACTTCTCTCGTTTGCAGGCTAATAACTGTGCAGTAATGTTTTTAACGCCCAAGGGCGGCAAAATAAATATTTTTTATAGAATAAATATTTAGAATTATTACTAATATTTTTCCTTCCCTCTTGGGGATATGGATATGCAGGACTCTGTAAAGAGACCCATACTAATACTGTTGGTCTGTTATCTGTCAGTTCGCCGTCGCGCTCGCCCGGCGGCGGCAGCGGCGGGTCGGACAGCGGCGCTAGAGACGACGCTGTGTCAGCGATGTCTTCGCTCTTCGCAGCTCGCTTCCCCGCCGCTCAGAAGGCTATGGATGATAAGTAAGCCCCTTTGTTTTAATGGTGTAGTCTAATGTGAACCTTAGCGTATAAGGAATAAGGTAAACATTCACGCGCTCGCCCGGGGCCAGCAACGGCGAGAGAGACGACGCTGTGTCAGCGATGTCCTCACTCTTCGCAGCTCGCTTCCCCGCCGCTTAGAAGGCTATGGATGACAAGTAAGCCTCTCTGTTTTAACGGTGTAGATAATGTGATTCTTAGTGTATAAGAAATAAAGTAAACAATAAACATTCATTATTTTAGTTTCAGTTTCAGTTTCAGTTTCTTTATTATTGCAATTCCATAGTTACATTATTTCTTAATTAACATATTATTATAGTCATTAGTAAATAAAGCATGCTATGGATACCCAGTTTGGGTGTGGCAACAGAATAGTACATGGTGGTAGGGAGACCGATTTAATTAGTGTTTGTCAGTATCATTTAGAAATTCATCAATATTGTAGTAACATTTTTCAATCAGATAGTTTTTTAGCGTGTTATTAAACTCTTTTTCCTTCCCGATGTTCCTAATGCAGTCTGGCAGATTGTTAAATATTTTTATTGACATTGAATAGGGGCTTGAGCTGTGCAGTGCCAATTTTGACGGTGGGAGAATCAGTTTGTTTGCGTGTCTCTCGGGGAACCGGCGAGCTTTGTCTTCTTTCTTGGTGTAAAAGTTTATATTTTTTCTTACAAATTTACACATTTCAAATATATAAATAGAAGGTAAGGTCAAGATTTTTAACTCTTTAAAGTGAGGTAGGCACGACTCTGTAGTTTTTATATTTACTAAGATGCGAATGCATTTTTTTTGTAATATAAAAAGATCCTGAACATTTGTGCTGTTTCCCCAGAGGATAATGCCGTATCGCAAAAATGCGTACCCATAAGCGTAATACGCGGCTTTTAGGATGGACTACAATGGTTTGTGTGAAATAATCTATAATTGACTCTATACTCTGAGTAATGTTCAAAATCTTTTTATAGATAAGACTAGGTTAGTGCAAAGTTTATTGTAATCTGTTTAGGTTGCTAAATAAATAAATAATAAGATGCGTATTCATAATTCTCGGTTAAGACAAAGTCGAAGCCCCGTGATAGTGATGTCCTCGTAATGCGCTGCTCGCTTCCCCGCCGCTCAGAAGGCTATAGATGACATGGATATGTATGGTGTTTTGTGTAGAACAATCTAAAATGGACTCTTATTTCCTGAGAAAAAAGATGCACATTAATTATTTTCGGTAAATACTAGGTCACGAATGCGCTCTTCGCCGCTCAGAATGTGTTTGAGCGGCATAGAGAATAATTAAGTTGTTTAAAAAAATAACGCTATCGCTGCCTACCCATAGATGTCGCTGTACAGAATTGTATCACGCGTTGAAGCTTGATCGACTGATTGATTACGTCATTAATAAATGAGCCCTAAGTGTGCGCAATAGGGACGGTGACAACTCAATCAAATCAGCAACTCTTTATCAAGCTTAAAAACGCACTTCTAGTATGGAATTTGTATGAAATTCACAGTTGTGACGTCATCAAATTTCAACGCACTTTTTTTCTTTAATTTATATTTAAAATGGTTATCAAACTAAAAACTAACTGAGGATGTGAATTTTAGGTCTCTTGGAAGACCCTCTATTTAATCAGTTAGAAATAATTTATTTTTGATATCTATCCGTATTACCTATTTGAGGGTATTTGACTAAAAAAACTTGAACCTTTTCAGACTCAAGATGCTGATAGAAGAGCTGACTGAATTAGATAAGAAACAAGACCGTCCGCCCATCGAGAGATTTGTACAAAGACAGGTAACTATTTGCGCAGATTTTACGCAATTGGGTATTTGACAACTAGTCAGACAGATACATTTTGAAAATATATAATATTAAGTATGGATCAAAAAAGGCTTTCTCCATCTATTCTATCTTGTAGACACCTATTGCAGCGACCGATGCATTTTGAAAATCTATGATCTATGCCTAATATATTATCTTCTTACACAGATGTGTGTATGGTATTTGACAACTAGTAAAAAAGGCTCTAAAGCATTATTTAAGACCTTTTGCCTTCGTAAAAAAATTTTACTCATTTTCGTTATGGAGGTTTTTTGCCGGCTAGGGTACCCCTCCGCATCGTCCCATAAGGAACTTCGTTCCAATAAATAATCCTTTAGTGCTCATTAAATAGAGGATCTGCAAAAAGACGTAAAATCCACATCCCCTGTAACGTTGAATAACCATTTTGAGCTATTGATTTAAGTAAAAAAGTGCGTCGAACTGTTGATGACGTCACAATTTAGTATTCAATACAACATTCCATACACTTACTTTTGAGGTTTGAAAAAAGTTACTGATTTGACTAGTTCTCAAATACCCAATTATGAACCTTAAAGTGGTAAACATTTACAGACCACGACTGTGCTTCTATATTTTGTGTGCAGGTACTAGAAATGGCTCGAGACTGCCTGCACAAATCGGAGTCCAAACAAGTCACTAGTAGCTACTTCTATGATATGGCCGACAGTTTGGACAGGCTATTGGCTGAGGTAAGCTTAGTTATACATTTTTAGGGTTACGCATTCATACAAAAACCCTTGTAGTTTTGTCCATGCAGTCTGATCGCACGCATTGTGATTTTTTAAAGAAAAAAGCAGGCTCCTGATCTGTGTATGGAGTTTTTTTTCACCACAAATTAGCCCTTGTTTTCAATCTGACCTTATGGTAAGTGATGCAGTCTAAGATGGTAGCGGCAGTTATATTAAACCCAATACGGTTTTTTGCCACACACAGATGCCAGAAAAGCGTTCCATACTTTAGCAGTTCGTATCAGAAAAGTAGAATTAAAAAACGGTCCGTGCGAATCAATTGTCAAAGTTTTTGTTTGCAGACTCGTGAGAAATCAGCGGAGGCGGGTAACAAAGTGGCCCCCGTGGTAACGCGGCTGACTTTGGCGATGGCTCGACCGGCGCGCTTGCTGGAGTGTCTGGAGTTCGATCCTGAGAGGTTCTACCGACTTTTGGAAGCCGCTGAGGGACACGCGAGGCATTTGCAGGTGACTGTCTCATAATTTTTTGAAAAAAAAAGGCTGCTAAAACTTCCTTGCAAAAAAATGACTTGTCACAAATGGCCGCCAAACAGATAAGCTTTTTTAAGTCCGCCATGTTTTATTAGTTATTGGCATTTTTTATTTTTATCCACTACAAGCTAGCCCTTGACTGCAATCTCACCTGATGGTAAGTGATGATGCAGTCTAAGATGGTAGCGGGCTAACCTGTTAGGGGCATGGCAGTTATATTAAACCCATACCCCTTGGGTTTCTACACGGCATCGTACCGGAACGCTAAATCGCTTGGCGGCACGTCTTTGCCGGTAGGGTGGTAACTAGCCACGGCCGAATAATGGTATAGGTTAATTACATTTCAAGAGATAGCAAAATCACCCGTAGCGGAGTTCGATCCTGAGAGGTTTTATCGCCTGTAAGAGGCCGCTGAGGAACACGTGAGGCATTTGCAGGATGCACACTGTCTTATAATTATTGAAAAAAAAGAAAACTCCCTAGAAATAAAATTACTTACAAATGGCCGTCAAACAGAGCAGCCCTTTTGGGTTAGCCATCTTCTTTTCTAATGGAATTGACCAGTTTTTTGTAATAAATTCGCAGGGCATCTCAACAGACATACCGCAGTACATCATTCACAAGCTAGGGCTGTCCAAAGACCCGCTCGCTGAGCTGCACGTGCCGCCGCCGCCGCCGCCGCCCCCCGCGCCCCAAAGCTCCTCGCCCTCCAAGTGAGATGTAGTGATCACTAGCCGTGTAGTGTGCAGGCCGTCTCCACAGACACACCGCAGAGCATCATCCACAAGCTAGGGTTGTCCAAAGACCATCACACATCATGAAGCCTTTTAAGCGAATCTATGCTAATATTATAAATGCGAAAGTGCACGCTTTCACTGCCCATCTGTTCAACCGATTTTGATGAATAGAGGTATGTCACATTCCGGGAACACGGACATAGGCTACTATTTATCCCGGAAAATTGAAGAGTTCCCGCGGGTATCAAAACACGTTGATCCACGCGAACTATCTTAGCTATGACAATCAAGCGCTCCTATTGGTGGGTTTGACACACATCTATAGCTTAGCAACGCAGCACGTCTCTGGTAGAAACGAAACCTAATATTTCTTGGCGGCAGCTTTACTAGGACGTTGAAACTAGCCACTGCCAAAGACTCCTACCAGATAAAATTATCTTGATTTTTTTTCTGTCCAGAATCCGCGGTCGACAGTCACCCCCTGGAGGCCCGGGCTCCGCAAGCGGCGCTCCGCCCTCCGAGAACGATTACCAAGTCATTAAGCTGATATCCAACGGCGCTTACGGGGCTGTATATCTCGTCAAACACAAGCAGACCAGGCAAAGGTGAGATTACTTCTTTTTCACTTTAATACAAATGCCCTTGCAATAAAATTTACATAACTACTTGCATGATTGTACTTGCATGTTTTAAAAAAAATACGTACTTAGAACCAACCCTATAATGTTTTACTTGGTTTAAATGTAATACTTATTACCTGTTTAGTATGAACAATAAACATGATTTTTTTGTTTAGACCAAAGTTTTTTTACAATTTCTGATATTTCTAGTATTTTGATCAAAGTTTGTTCGAAACCTTTTTTTATCCTTGTTAGAAACAACATCAATTGGCATCAAAAAAGTTTTTTCTTGTTGGCTGTAATTTTTTTTAATCTCAAAAAAAGAAATTCTTCTTAAGGTGCCAGCGGAGAATGAATTGCCCATACAAACGTAATACCAAAATAATTAATAATTCGAGAACATTTCCACCAAAATGAGAGTTTATTTGGATTCAAATTGTATTTATCTAGTCCCCTGGATTTATATGTTTTCAAAATACTTTCCTAAAATGAAATGTAAATGAATTGCGTTTTGCATATTTTTACGACAAGATGGACATGTTTCCCTCTTATTTGTTTCATATTAAAACCAACGATATCTTACGTATTAATTGGTCAGCAGCATAGCCTATATTGTCAAGTTACAGAATAACAAAACGAAGTAAAAAGCACGATAAGTTTTCATTCATCATTTTTGGTATTCACGGATCAAGACTAAATGTAAGACAAATTCTGTAAGCTCATATTGCTATCTCGCTTGAACGCGATCATGTGTCATCAGTGAAATAGAGATAGCAATATACCGGCAAATTTATATTTGCGGTTCGAATAGAAGTTGCGAGCGGCGCGAACCGGCCTCTTAAGAACAGTTAAGAGATTTAATCTATATCCGTATTCCAATTTATTAAAGGTACGCAATGAAGAAAATAAGCAAGAACAACTTGATACTAAGAAACCAAGTGGAGCAGGCGTTTGCTGAGAGAGATATCCTAAGTTTTGCGGATAACCCTTTTGTGGTAAGTCTTCTCTCCTTAATGTCGTTCCATTTCATTTTAGGTCGAGCTTCCTTCAGTACTCTATGAAGACCGTTATGACATCTTAAAATAGTAATTGACACATTTCAAACAATTATCGTATTGAGTAGATTGTGTAATTAAACTTATAAGTCCAAAATTAATATGCGCAAAACATATGGTTATGTTTACACATCTTAAAACATAAATAATAAATCTTTATTTGCCAAAACTGCATATATAATTTCAATAATGTGAAACACTGCCTCCTGAGGTAGTAAAAACTGTGTTACCGGAGACAGTGAGGTCAATTCTGTAGAACATCTCTAAACTAAACTAGGATGACAACTCTATGCTATCCCTTTCTCAATACTCCCTGCGGAAAGAGGATTGACGTTATATGACATCTTGTATACAGGTGACGATGTACTGCTCGTTCGAGACGAAGCGCCACCTGTGTCTGATCCTGGAGTTCGTGGAGGGGGGAGACTGCGCCACTCTTCTGCGCGCGGGCCCGCTGCCGCCAGACATGGCGCGACACTACTTCGCGGAGGCCGTGCTCGCTGTGGAGTATCTGCACTCTTACGGGATCGTCCATCGGGATCTGAAGCCTGACAAGTGAGTACTGCTCGTTCGAGACGAAGCGCCACCTGTGTCTGATCCTGGAGTTCGTGGAGGGGGGAGACTGCGCCACTCTTCTGCGCGCGGGCCCGCTGCCGCCAGACATGGCGCGACACTACTTCGCGGAGGCCGTGCTCGCTGTGGAGTATCTGCACTCTTACGGGATCGTCCATCGGGATCTGAAGCCTGACAAGTGAGTACTGCTCGTTCGAGACGAAGCGCCACCTGTGTCTGATCCTGGAGTTCGTGGAGGGGGGAGACTGCGCCACTCTTCTGCGCGCGGGCCCGCTGCCGCCAGACATGGCGCGACACTACTTCGCGGAGGCCGTGCTCGCTGTGGAGTATCTGCACTCTTACGGGATCGTCCATCGGGATCTGAAGCCTGACAAGTGAGTACTGCTCGTTCGAGACGAAGCGCCACCTGTGTCTGATCCTGGAGTTCGTGGAGGGGGGAGACTGCGCCACTCTTCTGCGCGCGGGCCCGCTGCCGCCAGACATGGCGCGACACTACTTCGCGGAGGCCGTGCTCGCTGTGGAGTATCTGCACTCTTACGGGATCGTCCATCGGGATCTGAAGCCTGACAAGTGAGTACTGCTCGTTCGAGACGAAGCGCCACCTGTGTCTGATCCTGGAGTTCGTGGAGGGGGGAGACTGCGCCACTCTTCTGCGCGCGGGCCCGCTGCCGCCAGACATGGCGCGACACTACTTCGCGGAGGCCGTGCTCGCTGTGGAGTATCTGCACTCTTACGGGATCGTCCATCGGGATCTGAAGCCTGACAAGTGAGTACTGCTCGTTCGAGACGAAGCGCCACCTGTGTCTGATCCTGGAGTTCGTGGAGGGGGGAGACTGCGCCACTCTTCTGCGCGCGGGCCCGCTGCCGCCAGACATGGCGCGACACTACTTCGCGGAGGCCGTGCTCGCTGTGGAGTATCTGCACTCTTACGGGATCGTCCATCGGGATCTGAAGCCTGACAAGTGAGTACTGCTCGTTCGAGACGAAGCGCCACCTGTGTCTGATCCTGGAGTTCGTGGAGGGGGGAGACTGCGCCACTCTTCTGCGCGCGGGCCCGCTGCCGCCAGACATGGCGCGACACTACTTCGCGGAGGCCGTGCTCGCTGTGGAGTATCTGCACTCTTACGGGATCGTCCATCGGGATCTGAAGCCTGACAAGTGAGTACTGCTCGTTCGAGACGAAGCGCCACCTGTGTCTGATCCTGGAGTTCGTGGAGGGGGGAGACTGCGCCACTCTTCTGCGCGCGGGCCCGCTGCCGCCAGACATGGCGCGACACTACTTCGCGGAGGCCGTGCTCGCTGTGGAGTATCTGCACTCTTACGGGATCGTCCATCGGGATCTGAAGCCTGACAAGTGAGTACTGCTCGTTCGAGACGAAGCGCCACCTGTGTCTGATCCTGGAGTTCGTGGAGGGGGGAGACTGCGCCACTCTTCTGCGCGCGGGCCCGCTGCCGCCAGACATGGCGCGACACTACTTCGCGGAGGCCGTGCTCGCTGTGGAGTATCTGCACTCTTACGGGATCGTCCATCGGGATCTGAAGCCTGACAAGTGAGTACTGCTCGTTCGAGACGAAGCGCCACCTGTGTCTGATCCTGGAGTTCGTGGAGGGGGGAGACTGCGCCACTCTTCTGCGCGCGGGCCCGCTGCCGCCAGACATGGCGCGACACTACTTCGCGGAGGCCGTGCTCGCTGTGGAGTATCTGCACTCTTACGGGATCGTCCATCGGGATCTGAAGCCTGACAAGTGAGTACTGCTCGTTCGAGACGAAGCGCCACCTGTGTCTGATCCTGGAGTTCGTGGAGGGGGGAGACTGCGCCACTCTTCTGCGCGCGGGCCCGCTGCCGCCAGACATGGCGCGACACTACTTCGCGGAGGCCGTGCTCGCTGTGGAGTATCTGCACTCTTACGGGATCGTCCATCGGGATCTGAAGCCTGACAAGTGAGTACTGCTCGTTCGAGACGAAGCGCCACCTGTGTCTGATCCTGGAGTTCGTGGAGGGGGGAGACTGCGCCACTCTTCTGCGCGCGGGCCCGCTGCCGCCAGACATGGCGCGACACTACTTCGCGGAGGCCGTGCTCGCTGTGGAGTATCTGCACTCTTACGGGATCGTCCATCGGGATCTGAAGCCTGACAAGTGAGTACTGCTCGTTCGAGACGAAGCGCCACCTGTGTCTGATCCTGGAGTTCGTGGAGGGGGGAGACTGCGCCACTCTTCTGCGCGCGGGCCCGCTGCCGCCAGACATGGCGCGACACTACTTCGCGGAGGCCGTGCTCGCTGTGGAGTATCTGCACTCTTACGGGATCGTCCATCGGGATCTGAAGCCTGACAAGTGAGTACTGCTCGTTCGAGACGAAGCGCCACCTGTGTCTGATCCTGGAGTTCGTGGAGGGGGGAGACTGCGCCACTCTTCTGCGCGCGGGCCCGCTGCCGCCAGACATGGCGCGACACTACTTCGCGGAGGCCGTGCTCGCTGTGGAGTATCTGCACTCTTACGGGATCGTCCATCGGGATCTGAAGCCTGACAAGTGAGTACTGCTCGTTCGAGACGAAGCGCCACCTGTGTCTGATCCTGGAGTTCGTGGAGGGGGGAGACTGCGCCACTCTTCTGCGCGCGGGCCCGCTGCCGCCAGACATGGCGCGACACTACTTCGCGGAGGCCGTGCTCGCTGTGGAGTATCTGCACTCTTACGGGATCGTCCATCGGGATCTGAAGCCTGACAAGTGAGTACTGCTCGTTCGAGACGAAGCGCCACCTGTGTCTGATCCTGGAGTTCGTGGAGGGGGGAGACTGCGCCACTCTTCTGCGCGCGGGCCCGCTGCCGCCAGACATGGCGCGACACTACTTCGCGGAGGCCGTGCTCGCTGTGGAGTATCTGCACTCTTACGGGATCGTCCATCGGGATCTGAAGCCTGACAAGTGAGTACTGCTCGTTCGAGACGAAGCGCCACCTGTGTCTGATCCTGGAGTTCGTGGAGGGGGGAGACTGCGCCACTCTTCTGCGCGCGGGCCCGCTGCCGCCAGACATGGCGCGACACTACTTCGCGGAGGCCGTGCTCGCTGTGGAGTATCTGCACTCTTACGGGATCGTCCATCGGGATCTGAAGCCTGACAAGTGAGTACTGCTCGTTCGAGACGAAGCGCCACCTGTGTCTGATCCTGGAGTTCGTGGAGGGGGGAGACTGCGCCACTCTTCTGCGCGCGGGCCCGCTGCCGCCAGACATGGCGCGACACTACTTCGCGGAGGCCGTGCTCGCTGTGGAGTATCTGCACTCTTACGGGATCGTCCATCGGGATCTGAAGCCTGACAAGTGAGTACTGCTCGTTCGAGACGAAGCGCCACCTGTGTCTGATCCTGGAGTTCGTGGAGGGGGGAGACTGCGCCACTCTTCTGCGCGCGGGCCCGCTGCCGCCAGACATGGCGCGACACTACTTCGCGGAGGCCGTGCTCGCTGTGGAGTATCTGCACTCTTACGGGATCGTCCATCGGGATCTGAAGCCTGACAAGTGAGTACTGCTCGTTCGAGACGAAGCGCCACCTGTGTCTGATCCTGGAGTTCGTGGAGGGGGGAGACTGCGCCACTCTTCTGCGCGCGGGCCCGCTGCCGCCAGACATGGCGCGACACTACTTCGCGGAGGCCGTGCTCGCTGTGGAGTATCTGCACTCTTACGGGATCGTCCATCGGGATCTGAAGCCTGACAAGTGAGTACTGCTCGTTCGAGACGAAGCGCCACCTGTGTCTGATCCTGGAGTTCGTGGAGGGGGGAGACTGCGCCACTCTTCTGCGCGCGGGCCCGCTGCCGCCAGACATGGCGCGACACTACTTCGCGGAGGCCGTGCTCGCTGTGGAGTATCTGCACTCTTACGGGATCGTCCATCGGGATCTGAAGCCTGACAAGTGAGTACTGCTCGTTCGAGACGAAGCGCCACCTGTGTCTGATCCTGGAGTTCGTGGAGGGGGGAGACTGCGCCACTCTTCTGCGCGCGGGCCCGCTGCCGCCAGACATGGCGCGACACTACTTCGCGGAGGCCGTGCTCGCTGTGGAGTATCTGCACTCTTACGGGATCGTCCATCGGGATCTGAAGCCTGACAAGTGAGTACTGCTCGTTCGAGACGAAGCGCCACCTGTGTCTGATCCTGGAGTTCGTGGAGGGGGGAGACTGCGCCACTCTTCTGCGCGCGGGCCCGCTGCCGCCAGACATGGCGCGACACTACTTCGCGGAGGCCGTGCTCGCTGTGGAGTATCTGCACTCTTACGGGATCGTCCATCGGGATCTGAAGCCTGACAAGTGAGTACTGCTCGTTCGAGACGAAGCGCCACCTGTGTCTGATCCTGGAGTTCGTGGAGGGGGGAGACTGCGCCACTCTTCTGCGCGCGGGCCCGCTGCCGCCAGACATGGCGCGACACTACTTCGCGGAGGCCGTGCTCGCTGTGGAGTATCTGCACTCTTACGGGATCGTCCATCGGGATCTGAAGCCTGACAAGTGAGTACTGCTCGTTCGAGACGAAGCGCCACCTGTGTCTGATCCTGGAGTTCGTGGAGGGGGGAGACTGCGCCACTCTTCTGCGCGCGGGCCCGCTGCCGCCAGACATGGCGCGACACTACTTCGCGGAGGCCGTGCTCGCTGTGGAGTATCTGCACTCTTACGGGATCGTCCATCGGGATCTGAAGCCTGACAAGTGAGTACTGCTCGTTCGAGACGAAGCGCCACCTGTGTCTGATCCTGGAGTTCGTGGAGGGGGGAGACTGCGCCACTCTTCTGCGCGCGGGCCCGCTGCCGCCAGACATGGCGCGACACTACTTCGCGGAGGCCGTGCTCGCTGTGGAGTATCTGCACTCTTACGGGATCGTCCATCGGGATCTGAAGCCTGACAAGTGAGTACTGCTCGTTCGAGACGAAGCGCCACCTGTGTCTGATCCTGGAGTTCGTGGAGGGGGGAGACTGCGCCACTCTTCTGCGCGCGGGCCCGCTGCCGCCAGACATGGCGCGACACTACTTCGCGGAGGCCGTGCTCGCTGTGGAGTATCTGCACTCTTACGGGATCGTCCATCGGGATCTGAAGCCTGACAAGTGAGTACTGCTCGTTCGAGACGAAGCGCCACCTGTGTCTGATCCTGGAGTTCGTGGAGGGGGGAGACTGCGCCACTCTTCTGCGCGCGGGCCCGCTGCCGCCAGACATGGCGCGACACTACTTCGCGGAGGCCGTGCTCGCTGTGGAGTATCTGCACTCTTACGGGATCGTCCATCGGGATCTGAAGCCTGACAAGTGAGTCGTTTGCTTCGATTTCGATGTATTTCAGGCAAAAAGTGGCAACATTAAAATGTTTTTACATTTAAATGACTAACAAATAATCGAGTGAATCTCTGCCTCGGAATTTCATGCCTGCAGAGAAGAGCTAGAAACGAAACTCGGTAGTTGCTCGTTTAAAAAAAAATACAACCGTCTAAATATATAAAAGGAAAAGGTGACTGACTGATCTATCAACGCACAGCTCAAACCATATGAAATATTATGTAGTTTTAAATAAGATCTTTGTATGAGAGATTTATTGAATTTGGAGATAAATTATGCTGGCACTAAATACAGTGAATTTCATTTCTATTCCCCATTTACAATAATTAAGTTATAACCGCGCTCAATAAACATTTAAAGGACGTAAGGTTGATGTATTAACTGTTTGAGTAATACCCATCATGTAGAAATGTGTAACTCTCATCGACTTTTATGATAACTATACATACCTATGTCACCGGTTGTTACTCACTTGTTAACCCCTCTCGCAACGAGCGTTACGGCAAGCAGCGCGCAGTCAACGTGCAGCGGCCGTGTCGCTTGAACAGGCTCACGAATAAGGGCCCCGGTCGGGTCCGAAAATAGTCTGGCATAATCCGACAAAACAAGTGACTTAAACTGGTGATATATATATATGGTTATAATGAATATCACTCACGATAGTTTGAACGTTGAAATAACAGGCATCATACTATGGTACATACTAACATTATTATTTTTTAGCCTGCTCATCACCGCAACCGGCCATATCAAGCTGACTGACTTTGGACTCAGCAAAATGGGTCTCATGTCATGTAAGTTTACATAAAGATTTGTTTTATACATTATGCGACGTATAATATGCGGATTCAGACGGTATAGTTCTTTCATAATTGTATTATTTGTATGTTTTACATGAATTTAGTCATTTGCTATCGCCACAAAATCCACCGTGACATTCAAAAGAAATACAATTTTCTCTCGACTCAAATATAGGAAGGAGTCATTTATTTTATTACACGACCACATTTCGATGACCTCCCTGGCGCAGTGTTGAGCGCTGTTGTCTTAACTTGCGGAGGTTAAGACAATAGCGCCGATGGATGCCTGTCAATAATTATGACACTTCATAGACGTGCTTATGTCAAAAGTAAAATAAATTCAATAGGTTTAATAGGTTTAACTTAGAATATACACTGTGATTAATCATTAATAGTTTCCCTTACAACCTGAGATTATACAAAGTGGGGGATGCCCCTTCGCTCACGTCCGCAGGAGCTACCTTCTACCTCCCTGCACGTGTCCCCTGGGTGGTGCTAAACGAGCGACGAACTTGCAGGCGAAATAAGAACGCCATACGATTAAATAAATTATACAAAGTAATACAATGCAATCGAAAAGGTGAACAATAAAATTTTTTTCGAGGTCAGAGGGAGTGCTTTAGCACCCGTACTAGGTAAACCTGTGTTACGGGCACCGTAGCCTTCCGTCGGATCCTAGACACTAACAATAAGACCTAATGCAGAGATTATTGGGTATTTTTAATATACTTTGGGAGTTGGGACTTAATCAAGTTAATTTTAATGTGTATGTGTATGTGTGAGAGAGAACGTGTATGTGAGAGAGAATGTGTGTGTGTAGCAAATGTACCCGTTATAATGGGAGTAAGAAGGGGAATAATCCACTTATGTTTTTACGTCAGCGATAAGATCTTCAATGTCATCGTAACTAAGTGTCTTTAGCCATGCATCAACCTTCTTTTTACAGCTAGATTTGTTTAATTTAAAAATGTCGATCGTGTCATGGATTTTGTTATAAAGTCTGGGACTAAGAAAGCAATATTGTCGTTTGGCAAGTGCAGTTCAGACAATAGCGCCGATGGATGCCTGTCAATAATTATGACACTTCATAGACGTGCTTATGTCAAAAGTAAAATAAATCGTTTGACAAATATAGTTTACTGTTGTTTGACAAACTCCCTGGCGCAGTGGTGATCGCTGTGTCTATAAGTAGGAGGTAAATTTCGGAATTTATAATTTCTGGATTTTTCCTGGTCTGGCCTTGTGGGAGGCTTCGGCCGTGGCTAGTTACTACCCTACCGGCAAAGACGTGCTGCCAAGTGATTTAGCGTTTCGGTACGATGCCGTGTAGAAACCGATTATGGGTTTAATATAACTGCCATGCCTCTACCATCTTAGACTGCATAATCACTTACCACCTGATGGTAGATTGCAGACAAGGGCTAACTTGTTTTGAAATTAAAAACTTGGCTGTCATAGGGACTGCCGATAACGAATATTTAAAATAATTTAAAGTAACAACGCGAGGTGTCAGTCACGGTTACAGAGCACTTTATATAAATCTTAAAACTAAGGTATTAAAGTTTAATTACAAATGTACTATATTTATACTTAAGACCTTTTGTCTTAAGAAGAACGTGTGACCGACACCGTTGCGCATTTTTACCCCCTACCAAAAATAAAATATAAATATCTTTATAATGTTTAGTGGCAACGAATCTCTACGAAGAGTACGCGGATCGCGAGGCGCGGCAGTTCTCTGATAAGCAGGTGTGCGGCACGCCCGAGTACATCGCGCCCGAAGTCATCTTGCGACAGGTACGCTATAGCGCCATTCGACTGCGTGCAGCGACATTTAGCGTGTGATTGACAAGATGTTTCGCGCGAAGGCGACCCTATCGCCCGCACCGCGGAGTCCACCGGATTTGACACCATCCCGGCGCGCGAGAGCGACCCCAATAGTCATAGTCATTTATAGTGTGACGTTGTGAATTTTGGGACAATTAATTAGCTTCGAGTATTATCGATAATCTATGTTCGTTCAAAGGATGTTAGCGCCACCTAGCATCAAGGTGCAGAACTACGTTGGCTCGATGTCAAAGAGTTTCTCCGAGTTCACAATAGATGGCGCTTCGTTGTTGTTTAGTTCGTGGTTAAATAAAATAAAATACGATAGTGTCATTTAACAATTATAATTTATTACAAATAATTAATGTGCTGGACTATTTTATTAGAATTAACATCTTATGTATACCTACACACATTATGCAAATAAAGAATATTCTATTCTATTCTATTCTACAAAATTCGTTCTTATAATATATTTTTTTTATCCGACACAATTTGGTTTATGGTGAAAGCTAATTAAGGCGGCCACACTGGGGTTGCCGTCTAGCAAGACCGACTGGCCAAGCGCAGAATTTTTCCGATCTTCGTCATGTGAAGATTAAATTTTCGTTTTCGGAAAAACCTCATCTTCTTCCACCCATGGCTTCGCCTGGGAAAAACACAATTGTGATAAAATTAGTCATCCTAAAGTAATTTATATATTTCATCAATTATGGTGAGTAAAATCGTGTGACGTCTGCTTGCATTGGGACAAAATGGCGGTTGTGGTTGGAACAAAATCCTAATTTCATGATTTTTTTCTTTTAGTTCCTGTTTGTCTTACTTTCCAAACGAATGAGGATATATTGGGTTTGTGGGTGAACTCCTGAAACCATGTGGCTAGGAGTTCTATAGGGTTTTACGTTTACTCTTAAGTATTTAAATATTATGTTTAAATTTTATGTTTAAAATTTATGCTTACGTTTTACGTATCTACGATTTTGGTTTATGGATTACTAAATCTGTTAATCCACTTAATTTACTTATGGAGAATGGTTCACTATCTCGTTCCATGGAAGGGAAATTTTGATTGTTCCTGTACGAACCCTCTAAGGAAGGCTTGGTGAGACGTCCCAGCTATATGGCAGTCTTCGCACCTACAAGTAAGCCAAAGCTTTGTATCCTGGAACTGTTTAGTTATGTGCGACTTAGTGTGTGTGTCAAGTAGGAACCCAGACTTTACCACTGAGCTTCTCTCTCTTTTTTTTTTTTGAAACAATTTTATAAACTTTTCTGATACCATTTTCAATTCCATGCCTATGGTATACTAAATTTATGTACTATCTACCTAAGTCATTCTGGTGTATCTAAATTTAAGTATTGAATTGAGCTAGTATAACTACGCATTAAGTGACCCCGTTCAAAGTACCAATAAAAACAATTTTGCCTAACAACCAGCAAATTTCATTTGTAACACCTCATGAACATTACAAGGGAGTCGACAGCTAGCTTCTTTTCTTGATAGGCAGATAGAATCAATTAATTAATTATTTTTTTTCCTCTAATCTTTGTAAGGTGGTAAGTTATTCCGTATCCGGGTATATTTCAATTTCGCCCAATTTACCCCCTTGCAATAGTCATTTATTTATTAAATATAGGTACACTGTAGGTACACTTATTTTCGTCTAAAAATTACTTACTTAAAAAGCATGATGGTGATAATGGGTAACGGTATCTTAAAACTAAAGCTACGAGGGTTCCAAACGCGCCCTGGTCTGAGAAGATCCCACAACAAACTCAGCCGGGTTTTGTTTTTTTTTTTTATTATCACCATCTCACAAATATTCTTACTAAGGAACTATCAGAGACATTAGAGCAAATTATTGCCAGGTCAATCTCCACGAATGACACGGAACGACGTCACCCGCAGTGCGGACCCAACACCGGAGACGACATCAGGCCTAGCCGACACACGGCTTCAAGAAAATCCACCACCACCACCACCACCACCACCACCACTACAGCCCATTAACGTCCCACTGCTGGGCACAGGCCTCCACTCTCATAGGAGAGAGGAAATAGGAGCTTAGACCCACCGCGCTGCTCCAATGCGGGTTGGTGGGCTTTAACGATTATTATCATGTTAGTGATAATAACCGAGACCGACGGCTTAACGTGCTCTCCGAGGCACGGGGGTGAAACTCCGCCAACTTCCTAACTCCGGCCTAGTACTGAGAATTTCTAGAAAAAACCCAACACTTAAAAGGCGCGACCCGGGACTCGAACCCGGGACCTCGTCGGCCGCAGTCGAACATTCCAAGCACCAGACCAACGAGGCAGTCAAGAAAATCACCGGGGTACAATGTTACCCCGCGCCCCGCCCGGGTAATGAAGCTAGGCCTCGAAGCCCGTACTCCCGCTTGGCCCTCACGGGCCAACAGGAGAAGAATACCACTGCTGCTGATCCCTTTATTCTCATAATACTACGTAACTACATAAAAATAAATCAAAGAAGTGTTGCCAACCCTGTCTTTTCGCGTAATTTTAAGGAATTTTCACCACTACCAACACAATCATCATCACCACTACCGCCGAAAAAAAAACATGGTTTACTCCATTGAATGATACCTACTTGGTATTTGGAAGTCGTTATGAATATTATCAGATTAGTTAGAGATACGTTTATTTTAAAAAAAAACGTAACTCTTTCGAATTAATGACCGTTAAAGTTTTAAGCAACTATATAATACCCTACCATTCTGACTCGCACTAGGTTTTATACCTCAAAGCAACTATAACTTGTGTAATAGTTGCTTTGAGGTATAAAAACTAGTACAACTAACTATAACAATGTTCTTTTGGTTCAGGGTTATGGCAAGCCGGTGGACTGGTGGTCGATGGGCATAATACTGTACGAGTTCATAGTGGGCTGTGTGCCGTTCTTTGGTGACACCCCTGAGGAGCTCTTCGCGCACACCGTCAATGGTATGTATGTATTATAAGGAGGCCAATCCAATCAAATGTTCTACACCATCTCTTAAGATAATAGGCATGATGACAGTAACAAAGAATCAATGAAATTATAAATTTATCTAATAAAATTGGATTCATGGATTATAAAAAACGTATTTATTTTCCTATTTCGAGTAAGATTGCTATTTATTTTGATAAAATAAAACTATAAAATACAGCAATCCTCCATATTGGTTAAAACACCAATACGAAGCGAATGACGTCACAATTATTTTCGAACTTTGACAATCGCACTATTGTTTACTGCACACTGCACAGATTTCATTGGTAAAAATAATAGTGACGTCACAAACGAAGCCTTGACACCGCCGAACGTTTTGGCGTGAATTTTAAAATTTAAATTTCAAATGCCAATTTCATCTACCAAACCTTATTTTTCTGCTGAAATAAGATATTTTTTCGAAATAGTAGATACTTCCGAACATAAACGGACCATTTTTCAAAATCAGTCATCATGCCTACTATAATGACAGCTCTATTTTTAATAGCTATCCCTTTTTAATCTAAAATTCTCCTCCTACATATCCATCGAACGACTGGTAGGAAAGAACGTATTTACTTGGACTGTGATATTAATATGGATGGTGCTATTTATAGGTAATGAAGGATCTAGAAGTTTAATTCGCTATAACCCGTAACTATAGGTAAATCTATGTGGTACAGTGTGTATCTTGCGATATTCACTACACCACAAAAAAAACAAATTATTCTGAACGTGCGTTTAAATCCGATACCGGAGCATCTTTAAGAGATGCTCCGGTATCGTTATTATCGGTATCCATTATTTATATCCACTATTCAATATCCACTATTCATTATCCACTATTCAATATCCACTATTTATAGATGACATCGAATGGCCTTCGGAAGACGACTTCCCCATAGCGGTGGAAGCGCGCGCCATCATAACGGAACTGCTTGCGCGGAACCCGCGCGACCGGCTGGGGACCGCGGGCACACACCAGGTCAAGGTATGGTTAACCAGTGTGCAATATGCATCTTGTAGTTTGGAATCGTAATTTATCCCAGACTATAAAAGTTACCACCTTAATATTTGGAGAAATGATACTTCGAACTTTGTGTTGGATTTCGTTACGTAATAATAACAATCTAATAAAAAAAATGTGCAGTCAGAAAGACTGCCGATAGAACTCAAAAGGTTCATTTTAGGCCTACTCTACAGTCACTGTCAAAATGACGTGTTTTTCTTTTGAAAACGTCAAAAAATATGAATCCGCCATTGTTACCCACTCATGTTTAGTGTTCTATAACTTGGAAAGATTAAATAATTTTACCACTGAAATTACGACGAATTCGTAGATTTGACCAATAAAAACTGGTCTAGTATTTTATTTTCCTTCATTTCTCTGCTTGTACAAGACTTGGCCTACGCCCCATACACACGACATAAATCTGAACCGTCTCATTTAATTTCATTTCAAAAAGATTTTTTTTTAAATTTTAATTAAAATATGAACCTTAACGCTAAAGCATTAAAGTTTAATTTCGAATGTAGTATATTTATATGTTCGCGAGCATGTCGCTGTTCGCGAGCATGTCGGTCACGCGAATCTACATTTTTACCCCCGTACCAAAAAGTGCTCAACGCGCCAAAAGAAGTTTTCACTTCAAAAATCTTTAAATGATTTTGCACGAAAGTAAATAAGCACAAGTAGACATAATAGAAGTAGTATGGTTTATTTTACTTTGAAGCCGAACTTTAACGATTTGATCGGCAATCCTTACATGATTGCACCTCAGAAGTCCCTATTAAAATACATAGAAAATAAGAATGTCTTATTTATTGGCTATTTTTGAATATTGGATTTTTTATTATTTTTACAGGATCATATTTATTTCTACGGCTTGGACTGGAATAACCTTTTGCGGCGAAAAGCGGAGTTTATACCCCAGTTGGAAAACGACGAGGATACTAGTTATTTCGATAGTAAGTCCACTATTTTTCCTAAATTATCTTTGCCCTTTTCATTTATTATGTTTTTTTTACATTTCTCAATATCACATAATTTTTTTTACTTCATTGGCCCTAAGTACAATCAATGTGAGTGCTAAAATGTATCTTATGACGTGTATAGGTCGTTGCGATCGCTACAACCACAGCGAAGTGGAGACCGACGAGGCGACGGAAACGCACGAAGCTGACGACGCGGGACTATTCGCGGCGTTCTCGTCCACGTCGCCGCAATGGCGCCGGCATTACCACCACTCGCATTCCGCACTCTCTCACGACTCACGAGTGAGTACTAACCCCATAGTGTCGCTACAACCACAGCGAAGTGGAGACCGACGAGGCGACGGAAACGCACGAAGCCGACGACGCGGGACTATTCGCGGTACCCCTATCTGTAGTAGTCTGTACTTATATTATAAATGCGAAAGTTTGGATGGATGGATGGATGTTTGTTACTCAATCACACCAGAACTGCTAAACGGATCTGGTTGAAATTTGACACAGAGATTATAGTCTGGAATAACACATAGGCTACTTTTTATCCCAGAAAGATCCCGCGAAAACCAAAAACCTTAATACCCGGGAATCACCTAGTATCCTACACAACTTAAGCTTGACAAAAGATTGTTAACGTTGTCTTTTACGACGGATACGTGTTATTAGTTTTGATAAGTTTTAACCGACTTCCAAAAAAGGAGGAGGTTCTCAATCGCGTATCTTTTGTTGTATAGTTTTGTTTCGTCCACAGAGTACGGACAGTTGGCCGGGCACGCCGGACAGCGCCGGACCGCCCACAACGCCCACTGCGCCTTTGCATCACCATCCCAAGTGTCCGGTAAGTCCTCTCTACACAATATATAAAGTCGCATTTAAATCGGTCTTCCGTTTGGGCTCTACGATTACACACGTATGGTCCATCAAACTTATCTGACCCGGTAACAGCGTCAGCGGTAAACTAGTTCTTGTGCAGTTTTGGCACTATTGAAAGCCCAAAAAAACCAGGGAAAGAAGAAGAAAAAGTAGTTCTAATAGTAAGCCACCGGGCCAGATAACACAAGACATATGAAGTAGTTAATCTTAAAACATCCCTCTTTTTGCGTCGAAAGTTTAAAATAATTGTCCTGACTGACCGACTGAATTATCAACATTTTACTGGGGTTAGAAATTTTGACAGTACACATTCTATTTTTATTATAAGAATGGCGACAGGCTATGTCGACTGACGTCGCCAGGCAGCTCGTCTTGTGACCTTTTGCCTATTATTGCATGTGGCCAAACATGCCGTGCGATGTCTATAAGCGACATGTGTCGCGGGACAATTGTCCCTTAGCGAATAGGGGAAAACTGAATGAAAGTCCGTCATTAATAAAAAGTTCACAATAGGCATGATGACAGTAACCAAGAATCAATGAAATTATGAATTTATCTAATGAAATAGGATTCATGGATTATAAAAAACGTATTTATTTTTCTATTTCGAGTGAGATTGCTATTTATTTTGATAAAATAAAATTATAAAATACAGCAATCCGCCATATTGGTTAAAACACCAAGAAGCGAATAGTTTGTTTTCGATCTTTGACAATCACACTATTGCTTGCTGCACACGGCACACAGTACATTGGTAAAAATAATAGTGACGTCACAAACGACGTCATGACACCGGGGAGCGTTTCGGCGTGAATTTTAAAACTTAAATTTCAAATGCCAATATTATCTACCAAACCTTATTTTTCTGCTGAAATAAGATATTTTTTCGAAATACTTCCGAACATAATCTGACCATTTTTCAAAATCAGTCATCATGCCTATTAATAATTCTATTGTAATGGTTTGCTTCGTCAGCAGATGGTGGGCGCAGGGGGCGGGTCCACAGCGGAGTCCTCTCAAACGGACTCGGACGACGTGTCGCCGGCCGCGCGCCGCCGCGCCGCGCTGCGCCCGCTGGCCCATGCGCACGCGCACGCGCATCCGCTGCATACGAGCCACGTCGCGCCCATACCCAGACTGTGAGTGTCACCTTTTTTTTTCGGATGGAGTATGGTTGCATGCACATGCACATGCACATGCATTGCACCTGCATGGCCCTACTGGCCGCTACAGCGTCACCGGGGGTTGGGCGAGTGCTAGGCGTCGCCGAGAAAAGAGCTCTAGGGCTCGATGACATCGGGGGGGCAACCCCTTCCTAAGGGCGCCTCCTGTGAGACTCGGACCTCGGCTTAGGATGACGTTGGGACGAAAGGGAGGTCGGTTGAGAGTGTCACCTTAACAGGATACTGTACTACAGCCGAGTTCGATGTGGAATCTCGGTAAACAAACCATAAATTGTCCCCTATAGGGTTGTCATACTTTTATCAGTGAAAAATTGTAATTTAATAACCATTTCTTAGTTAGACGTTACAATATGTAAAAAAAATTGCTTTAAAAATTAACGTTGGGGTTCCAAAATGACCCCAGACTTGAAGGTGTAGCGTTGGCAATGTATTGGCATCGTCAAGTGAATAAGCCAGGAACAGGGTCTACCGTGGAGTCCACTTGGACGACGTGTCGCCGGCCATGCGCACACGCATTCGCATCCGCTACACATCAGCACTGTGCTACCTTAACAGGACACTATTAGATGTCGCAATGGAAAGCGGAGCATTTGCAGCCCCCAACCCACTCGATCGACGAAAGAGAGCAAATGAGTCGCAGGGAGCCTCTGGATTTCTGGAAAACTGCCATATATAGAAGTCCTTCTAAGAGACCCGTGTCCAGCAGTCGACTGATAGAAGTCTACTGCTGACGACGACGTTGGAGCTCTAAAATGACCCCAGACTTGAAAGTTTAGATTTCTGAGGCTGGTATTTAATATTATTCGTGTTTCAGACCGGACGCGTCGAAGAAAGAGGACAAAGGTTTCGACAAGCCGGACAAAGCGGAGAAGAGCAAGCCATCAGCTCTAGCGGCGACGAAGTCTATGCGACGCTCCGCCAGCACCTCAGGGTTGTCCCTTGTTATACACCCGGGTAAGTTGTTGTAACAAATAAGGCCACGAGTACAAGTTTTTACGTAAGTTGTCTAGTGGTTGGTATAAGTTTGTCACATTGAACGATGGGGCTGACGTTCTTTGTTTTGTAAATAATAATCCCCCAAATAAATCAGATTAAAAAAAAACTGCTCGACGCAGTTCAAGCATAATATATGAAGGTACTAGATGGGCCCTTCCATAGAAAAAAATTGGGCGTCCAACCTTAAGAGCACGCTCCTAACCTGTATAGCCCTGTATAGTCCTTGTCCCCGCCATAGCGCTGTCCCGCTTTTCAGACTAGATGGCGTTAGTAAAATAGGTCCACATTGTCTTTGACAGGGCTCGTCTTTGTAAATTGAGGTCGTTGGGTTAAAGAAGTGTTCAGTTCAATAAATACATGAAATGTATTGTTACGTTTACGTTTTTCTTGCAAAGTGAGTCTAATATCTACGTAAAATATCGCAATGTTCGCGTCGTCGACCGAGCCAGTATGTTTTGAAAGCGGGTAGGGCATACAATTTCTTCGGCATATTCTATTTAGTGTGGAGTTTTAGCTAAGTTTTCGTGCATTTTTAGGAGTATTTATGTGGAGTAAAGTACCTATCTTAATATCAGCCGCAAACCGCGATGGGCATGAAATCCTAGTCACAGTCATACTAGTTAGGATTCAGACCCAGCCACCCACGCAAATGGCCAAATTATTCCGTTGTAGTTTACTAGTGCGAGTAAGTAAAATGTAATTTATATTTGATATTGGTGTGGCTAGTGTGTAAGTTTTTTGGAAATAATAAATTGAAATTGAAAATTGTTGTCGCAGCGGAGGACAGCATAGTGGCGGGCGGCGCGGCGTCGCCGTGCGCGGGCAATACTTCGTCCACGAATTCGTCGCGAGACTCGTCGCCGTGCCGCGATCCGCCCTCGCCATTCGCGGCCTCCAACCATTCGTGAGTACTACGTTAACACTAACTAAACTAAATACTTAAACGTTATTCTAAAACACCATAATAATGTGAGTTACATTCATATCTAAAATAAAATCGTTTTGTTCGTCATTCTTACTAAACATATAGATTTAAAATAAGTAAATTATCATGCATTATTATGTGAACTTTAGTGACGTAACTTCGTCGATCTTTTTGTCAGCCCTAACGCAGACTACGGTCTATTTGGGCTGCAATTTACAAACGCCAGCCTGTGTTTTTAGTGTAGTGCTTTGGTCTGCAAAATTGTGGTGTAAATTTAGATTTTTTTTAAAGGCATTAAATATAATAAATAAATAAACTAAATAAATAAAATAAATAATGATTAATATTAATTCTTCTCAGTAGAACATCTTTCCGAACCGGTGGTAGAGTCTTGACGTATCACAAGTGACACAAGTTGTCCCATGTGAAATAAATAAATCATTTCATTTCATTGGATAGAAGCGGGCGTTACTTTGCGGAAGTCCATCATACAAGGATGTTTAGTTCGCGGAATAAAGACGGAAGGAACTATAGGCCGACCGTTTAACTCGCGTATCGCCTGCGCGGTAAGAAGGGAGCGGGGGGAGATGTTAGCGGATGGGTGGGTGATACTTATAATTTTATTCTTTACCAACAATGTCTATCTCGAGATAAATCTTTGGATTATTGACTCCGTGTGTAGCGTTACCCGCCCCCGCTCCCTTCTTACCGCGCAGGCGATACGCGAGTTAAACGGTCGGCCTATAGAAGTTTAATTCGCTATAAACCGCGACAGCGGAAAATCTATGTGGTACAGTGTGTATCCCGCACCTATAGCCCGCGACATTCACTACACCACAGAAATCTCCCAAAAACTACCCGCAACGTACGTTTCACTCCGATACCGGAGCATCTTCAGGAGATGTTGCCTCCACAATACACGATTGTGACTTCGCAATCGTGCATTTTGGAGGCAACATCTCCTAAACTTCTAGTTCCTTCATTATCATAATGATTCAAAATATTATAGTCTTGTCTGGTGAAAGCTGAGATATGATTTTAGATACTATCATCACATCGTTTTTTTTATTGCGTGATAGGCTTGCGCTTGACGACAATCATGCTTAGTGCAAAGCTATGATGAGGTCTAGGTTGGAACGCGCTTGCCTAGAAGATGCCTATTCACTCTTGCCTTGAAGGTGCTTAAGTTATAAGTGGCAGGAAACACTTGCGCTGGGAGGGCGTTCATTATACTCGTAAGTCAATGCACTTCACTTTATTCGATAGTTTCAAATGGTTTTAAAACATAAAACTATCAGCGGACGAGGATATTACGACTTTTGGGTGATCCTCTTATTTAATAACCACTAAAAAAATAATTTGTGAATTATAATAATTTATTTCATTGCTGTTAATTGCCTATGTGGTGACAGAAGAGCTGGCTCATTTTTTGCGCAAAGGATCAGCCTGGCTGTCCAGCGCGGAAGTGCAACCAGCGTTCTTGCCACCATTCCACGCGGCCATGATTTATATAGTAATTAGGTTAGGCTAGCTAGCATTAAGTTCTATTGTATTATTTACAATTTAAAAGAAAATATGTCAATAGTTAACGTTTTTCCCTAACGCGCCAAAAGAAGTATAACTTCAACAAGAACACTATCACCATTTCACAACTATCGTGAGCTGGCACCTATTCAGAGCAAAACTTGCATTAAAAAGGTCTCTGACGTCTTGTCAAAAGATAAATGAGTGCGAAACATAAAAAAATACCTAAATATCTGCTTATATGAATAATATTATGATTTTTGCATGAAACATTGTCTCCGTTTACCACCTTTTGTATAAAACATGTTTCTGCTTATAATAGGCATGATGACCGATTTTGAAAAATGGTCAGATTATGTTCGGAAGTATCTACTATTTCGAAAAAATATCTTATTTTAGCAGAAAAATAAGGTTTGGTAGATAAAATTGGCATTTGAAATTTAAATTATAAAATTCACGCCAAAACGTTCGGCGGTGTCATGGCGTTGTTTGTGTCGTCACTATCTTTTTTACCAATGCACTCTGTGCAGTGTGCAGTAAACAATAGTGTGATTGTCAAAGCTCGAAAACAAACTATTGTGACGTCATTCGCTTCTTGGTGTTTAATCCATTATGGCGGATTGCTGTATTTTATCGTTTTATTTTATCAAAGTAAATAGCAATCTCACTTGAAATAGAAAAATAAATACGTTTTTTATAATCCATGAATCCTATTTCATTAGATAAATTCATAATTTCATTGATTCTTGGTTACTGTCATCATGCCTATTGTAATATGTATCCACACTACCTAGTACCTACGTCTATGATTAAGTGATGTTTTTTTATTACAGTACCTATAGTTCGCGCGCGAGTTGAAATGCAGAGTACATGTATGGTGACACATACATTTACTCTGCATTCAACTCGCGTGCATATGCAGAATACCTACTTAATAATTATGATTTTTGCATGCCTTTTAAGGCGAAACATTGTCTCCGTTTACCACCTTTTGTATAAAACATGTTTCTGCTTATAATTGAATTGAATTGTATTTGTCAGACTGATCCAGTCGTCGAAGCCTCCGATCGTGGTCCGCCGCGGTCCGCGCGGGTTCGGTTTCACGATCCACACAGTACGCGTGTACTACGGCGATACGGACTATTACACCATGCACCACCTGGTTTCCGTGAGTATATTGCACCATAACCATTTACGCGATATATAAAGTAGAGATGAAACGGATATCCGTTAACTATCCGGTATCCGGCCTATCCGGCGTAAATTTATTAGCCGGCCGGATACCGGATGTTCAAAAACTACGACAATTTCCTAAAATCTTAACTTTAAAATCATAAGTTTTTGTGAAGTAAATAATTAGAAAACGGGTTATAATTATGATGTCTTTTATTTATAACTGAAAAGTTACAAAATGCAATTACTCACTCATGCCACCGGTCACTATCACTCATGATGACACCCGAAACCGCCCGAATTGATCCGATCGCTTTCCCTGTACCTGTACGGCGCTTAACTTGTCACGACCTGCTACGAGACTACAGGCCGCATATCCGGTCGCTGGATATTCGGCCATCCGGCTTCGTAGCTAGCGGGATATCCGGTATCCGGCCAAACAACTATCCGTTTCATCTCTAATATAAAGTACTGATGCCCGCGATTTCGTCCGCGAAGATTACATTACAGTCATGTTTGTTTTCGGCGGATTTATTATGTTTATTGAAAATTTGTATAACCAAAGATTTTTCAGTGCGATGTACAGAAGTTATTATAAGAAGTAAAACATTTTTAAATAATATGTTTATATTTAAACTAGTGGGCCCGGCAGACTTTGTCCTGCCCTGAATCTAGAACTAGATTGCAGCGCCCCTTACCGGGTCCAATTATGAATATAAACCATCCCGGGACCCACACAAAAACACAAAAAAATCCATCAAAATCGGTCTACCCGTTTCTGAGTTTGTGTTGATCGAGGCTAACGAACAGCAATTAATTTTTGACTGACTTCCAACAAAGGTGGGTGTACTCAGTTCGTTAATTTTTTATCTTTTCTTTATCTAAGAAGATATAATTTGTCAGGCCGTGAGCGAGCAAGGCGCGGCGTGGGCGGCGGGCTTAAGGGCGGGAGATCTCATCACCCAGCTCAATGGCGAGTCTGTACAGGGACTGTTGCACACACAGGTAACAACAACAATTACGTTCTGGGGTAACTTAAAAATTATTTTTGTATTGTCTATAACTATCAGTCGATGTAAGACGGGGGTGTGTGTTTTTTTGAAGTGAAAACTTCTTTAGGCGCGCTGAACACTTTGGTAGGGGGTTAAAATGTGCAATACGCGAGACTGACCGTGATACCGACACCGTTCTTCTTAAGACAAAAGGTCTTAAGTATAATAATATAGTACATTCGTAATTAAACTTTAATGCCTTAGTTTTATATTAATAAGTGCTGTGTAACCGTGGTCGACACCTCGCGTTGTTACGAAGACAAAAGGTCTTAAATATAAATATAATACATTCGTAATTAAACTTTAATGGCTTAGTTTTAAGGTTTATATTTGAAATATTCCTTTTTTTTTATTAGAAAAAAATTTAAATATTTTTTAATTTATAGACTAACGCTTGGCTGCAACATGCACATGCACATGTTACAAAATTAAAGTTATTGTATTTATGTATAGTTTTGAAATAATATCTAAAAATTTCTAATTTCTTATGGGTCGTATAAATTTTTTATTTATTTACTACAGGTCCTAAGGCTGCTGTTAGCGGCGCCTCACGCTACGCTCCGCGCGACGCCGTTAGACCAAACTACGATACAGGTAAAATTTACACCATCGTCATTTTAAGTTTTAACCCATCGCAGGGGCCGTACTGCCACCGTTTAAAGCCGTATTGGGGCTAATTGTGTTGTACACCATCTCTAATAAGCCTATTACATTGCACTTTTCACAGAGAGCCTAACCTTGAATCAGTGTAGTGTAATAAGATTTAGAGAGAAGAGTAGGTCCCTACTTTGTAATAAGCGACGCCAAAACTACCGGCAGCGCCCACCCTTTCCACAGGGCCCTGCGTAAAGTGCAGTGTAATAGGCCTATAAACTAAACTAAAATGACAGCATTAAAAATATTGTTGTAAATACACCCTGCTGAAAGAGACAAAACTAGATTTAAAGGTGTCATTTTAGTTAAGTTCATATTCAGATATGATCTGAGATAAATTTAACAACTCATCCATAATATTATGTAATTGTTTATTGTCCCAAATAAATACATTATGTAAAACTAGCTTTTAACTTTTTTTTTAATTCTCATGAGAAGTCGTAAAATTTCCGGGATAAAAAGTAGCCTATCTCACTCGCCTGGTTCTCAACTATACCCATTACCCATGCAAAGAAATCACGTCGATCCGTTGCTCTGTTGTGAAATGATTAAAGGACAATCCAACAAACACACTTTCGCCTCTATACTTCTATACTAATGTTATAAATGCGAACGTTTGGGGATGGATGGATGATCACGCCAGACTGGCTGAACGGATCTAGATGAAATTTGGCGCTGATTATAGTCTGGAATAACACATAGGCTACTTTTGGAAGGAAAGTTCCCTATGGGACGACCCGGACGTAACGAAATTGCGTAAGATTTTGAAGTGAAAACATGCTCGCGTTGTTACGAAATTAAACTTTATATCAGACTTGCTCAGTAACTAGGGATTACTATGGTGGAAAGTCTCCTTGTAAGTTGGTGTTTGCAATTCAAGGCAACATTACGTCGCACTATGCTTGAATTGTAATGTTCACATTACAGTTCAAGCTATGCAAAACTCCTTGGTTAACAATCTCTTTTCTTATAAAATGGTAAGAAAACTTTTTACTGAAAAAAAAAACACTGAACATGGCGGCATTTAATTTCCATACATTTCAAACTATGCAAAACTCCTTGGAACTCAGAGCCGTAAAAAAAAATGGAAAACTATTTACGAAAAAAAATGGAAATGGCGGCATTTCATTTGATCTAAAGAAACTTAATTCAAACAGTGCACTTGCCTAGTCAACCAGTATCACAGCATTTTCATAATTGCAGCAATATTACTATAATTAATTATAATAAGTAACCATTTTCTTCTATTTTTTCTCTAAATTTGCTAATTATTCTAATTAAAATTTCATTTTGCATTACCAATGTTTTATTTACCTCGCAAGAATGATATAAAGTAGAATGCTTACCTCGGTTGCAAGTAGCTATTACACCCTCGAACTATATTCACCCTCGCTCGCTGCGCTCGCTCGTGTGACTAAATATCTCGGGTGCACGCGATCCATTAGCGCCCTATGCGAGCTGCGCTCGCACTGGCGCCAAATTGGATCTTGTTCTGTAATAGCTTACTTACGTCCCTTGTGTAACAATCTACTATTAATGCCTTAGTGTAATTTATAATATTTTTTATTAAAAAAAAAAACGTTTCAATTCTATGGACAGTCTCTATGACTGCCAATTTGTTTAATGTATAGTCTAAGTATGTTCGCTATATCAGTGCAGTGCAGTGTAATTATGTAATATGAAATTTCGTTCCTATCTGGTGTCCCTCGACACCATATGTTTTTTTTATCCCGGAAAATAGGCATGATGACAGTAACCAAGAATCAATGAAATTATGAATTTATCTAATGAAATAGGATTCATGGATTATAACAAACGTATTTATTTTTCTATTTCGAGTGAGATTGCTATTTATTTTGATAAAATAAAATTATAAAATACAGCAATCCGCCATATTGGTTAAAACACCAAGAAGCGAATAAACTATTGCACACTGCACAGAGTACCTTGGTAAAAATAATAGTGACGTCACAAACGACGCTATTGACACCGGGGAGCGTTTTGGCGTGAATTTTAAAATTTAAATTTCAAATGCCAATACCAAACCTTATTTTTCTGCTGAAATAAGATATTTTTTCGAAATAGTCGATACTTCCGAACATAATCTGACCATTTTTCAAAATCAGTCATCATGCCTATTAAAGAGCTTCCGCGGGAGCTAAAAAACTTCGATCCACGCGGACGAAGTCGCGGGCATCAGCTAGTGTATAATATTAGTACGCTGTTACGGCAGGCGGGCGGGCGGAAGCGCGCGGGCGGCAGACGCGCGTCCGCACCGCCGCGGCCGCGCCCGAGGCGACGCTGCTCGCTGTTCCGCCGGATATCCACCAAGAGAGCTTCGCAGGAGATGCATCAGGTATGTTATAGTACTATTCTCTATGTCTGTTACCCCTATACTTGTATCAGGTATGTTTCACTACTGTGCACTAGGACATAAGCGTAAGGTTAAGGTTAAGGCACAATTTGACGACCTCCGTGGCGCAGTGTGTAGCGCTGTTGCCTTAACGTGCGGAGGTCCCGGGTTCGATCCCCGGCAGGGTCAATTTGGGAATTTGTAATTTCTGAATTTTCCCTGGTCTGACTTGGTGGGAGGCTTCGGCCGTGGCTAGTTACCACCCTACAGGCAAAGGCCCGATTCCTTCAAGAGGAGGCGCTGCGATCGCGCAACGGTAAACATTAACTCCATGTTTCGAAAAGATTTAAAATTAATAAAAGTGGTTTAAAGTTGAATAGAAGTTGTAATCCAAGTAAATAAGAGTGTTATAATTTCGTGGAAAAAAGGAACAACTACCTAGTGCCATAAATTGAATAATAATCATCAAAACGTATTTCACGTAACGGTCACTGGCGACCACTTTATAAAACGGGAAAGTTGAAGTTAAAATTGGACCTTAAAAACGAAGATAACAAGAGAAAACATCGCTATAAATATCGCTGGGCAAGTATACAGTAAATAAATAACAACATTAAAACATAAAATGACTTGCCTTGCCTGTAATGGCTCCATAAAAAGGGGCGAACTATTAGAATGTACGGTTTGCCAAGGACCTTACCACTATAGATGCTTAAACATAACTACACCACAGTTTCTAGAACTAAATGCAACACTTAAACGATGTTGGAAATGCCCTTCATGTGATTCTAATACAAAGCGAAAGAATGATGACACTCCTGTACGGAAAAATATTCATCATCAATCAGAACTCAACATGTCATTCGACGAGTCTATACCTAACACAAACCAAGAAATATCACATCTATCGGGCCATAGCAATGTAAATAAATGCTCACTATCTTGCACCGAAATTCCATCCCAACCTCATGCCCAACCTATAACTCCAGAGGGACACAGCAATAATATCAGCTACGAAATGTTTGGAAAACTCCTAGATGACAGAATGGAAAGTATAAAAATATCAATAACAAACTCAATCATTCAAGAGCTAAATAAAACATTTATACATGGAATAAAAGGATCAATCGAAAACATGAAATTGGAAATCTCAAAAAACACGGAAATAATAACGAACGAACAGACCAACATTAAAATAAACATAAATGAAATCAATAGTAAAATCCAGAGCCTACAAATTGAAAATAGCAACCTACAAAGTGAAATAAGATCATTAAATGCAAAAATAAACGATCACAATCATCACAAGGTCACGGACACATTTCACGAGCACTGCAGGCTAATGATTGCTTTCGCTCCTAATTGTTTCACAGCCAAGTTCCATAACGCACAAAGTGTAAAAAATCAGAGTCACGCAACAGAAATCAGTATCTTTTATCAAAATATGCAAAGCGTAAATAACAAGTTACATATACTTGAAGATTTTCTACATAATAACAAATACCAATCAATTTGTTTATCTGAAACATGGCTATCGAACGAAAAAATTGACCTAATTCAGTTCCAAGACTACTCAATCGCGACGTCATACTGTCGAAAGAACTACGAAGGAGGCGGTGTTCTAATATTACTGCAAAATAACATAGACTTTATTGAACGAAAGGATATAATGGACATGACAATAGAATATATTATTGAAGTTTGCGCAGTAGAATTAATTTATTTGAACACTCTCATAATATGCATATATTGTAATGGTAGAGAGACCGATACTACGTATCGGTCTCTCTACCTCTACTCTCTACTCTCTACTCTCTTTAAATCAATTAAGAAAAATACTAGAACTTATTACAAAAAAATATACAAAGAAACAAATTATACTCGGCGGCGATCTTAACATTAACGTCATGGAAAATTCAAATAAATCAAACACCTTAATTAATCTTATGTTAGAATATAATTTTACCCAACGCATTAACGAACCGACTCGTATTACGAAAACTACCTCAACCTGCTTAGATCTAATATTTACAAATTTTAATGACGAAAATCAAAGTATATATGTACACGATTATGGCTTCTCAGATCACAAGGGAACTATTTATCTAAAAAAAGGGCTTAAGAATAAAGAAATAAATAAAATAACTATAAATAAAAGAATCTACAGCGAAAGAAATATAAATCATTTCAAATCAGAATTAGTAAAAATTGATTGGAATAAAACATTACCAATATATAAAACAGTAAACGAAAACTACAACTCATTCCAGACAATAATTACTGACCTCCTAAATAAATATATACCTGTCAAAAAAATCAAGATAAATACAAAAAGAAAATCTTATTTAACCAAGGGAATAAAAGTTTCGTGTAAAAACAAAAGGCTGCTAAATATTCTCGTTGTGCATTCCCAAAATAAAATTTTAAGAGACGACTATATGAAATACTCAAAATTATTGAAACAAACAGTAATAAAATCCAAAAAAATAGATAATATTAGAAAAATGGCGCGATCAAACAATATTACAAAATCTATGTGGCAAATAGTAAGAGACAGTACGAATAAAAATAAAAAAATTTCTAAAACTAATATTACATTGAAGATCCACAATAAACTTACGTCGAAACCAAAGGAGATAGCAAACGCGTTCAATACCTACTTTGCCTCCGTAGGAGGGGACGCATGCACCGGCCATTCGACCGGCCGCGGCCGTCCGGTATGCAATCCGACTGCAAATAGTATGTTCTTACGCCTAGTTGAGCCGCGCGAAATGTACGATATTATACGTTCGCTAAAAAATAAAAACAGCTGCGGAATCGACGAAATCCCACCGTCATTAATAAAAAAATGTGCAAAAGAGCTAACACTGCCACTATATTTGCTTGTAAATCAATCTTTTACTGATGGCGTATTTCCAGACCTCCTTAAGAAATCCATTATAAGACCGATTTATAAAAAAAGGGGGAAAAAACAGACCCATGCAGCTATCGTCCCATAGCCCTTCTCCCTGCAGCATCAAAAATTTTTGAAACCGCTATGTGCCGACAGCTAAACCATTTTTGTGAAAAATATAAAATTTTCAATGAAAGCCAAAACGGCTTTAGGAAAAATCGTAATACGATATTAGCGGTATTTAAATATACAAAGGAAGTCTTTCGAATTTTAAATGATAAAAAATATGCTATTGGCATGATGTTAGACATGTCAAAAGCATATGACAAAGTACAATATGACATATTATTAAATAAATTATATGGTATAGGAATACGAGGCATGCCACACGAGTGGTTTAAATCATATTTGAAAAACCGCGAAAATTACGTTGACATTGAAAATTTTGACCAAAAAACGGGACTAGTAAGCTACATAAGATCTGACGTGACAACTATGACTAACTCAATACCCCAAGGAAGTGTCCTTGGGTGTATTTTGTTTCTAATTTATATAAACGACTTGCCGAAAACTTTTGACGAATATAGCGTATTATTTGCTGATGACATTTCTTTATTATTCTCCCTATCTAATAATAATAATTTAAATGACAAATTGACTCGACTACTAAATGACATTAATAATTGGATGAATGACCATAAATTAGAAATAAATTGCAATAAAACTAAACTAATTCAATTTCGACCGTACCAAAAAACACCATTAAATATAAAATTTACCTATAATAACTCGGAAATAGAATGCGTTGAAAGTTTAACATTCTTAGGCATCGACATTGACACTAATTTAAATTGGAAAAGTCATATAAATAAAACAAAAACGAAATTATCTAAATTTATATACGGCCTCAGAGAGTTAAAGAAAACTACTAACTTAAAAACTGCATTAGCCGCGTATTACGCCTATGGATACGCATTTTTGCGATACGGCATTATCCTCTGGGGAAACAGCACAAATGTTCAGGATCTTTTTATATTACAAAAAAAATGCATTCGCATCTTAGTAAATATAAAAACTACAGAGTCGTGCCTACCTCACTTTAAAGAGTTAAAAATCTTGACCTTACCTTCTATTTATATATTTGAAATGTGTAAATTTGTAAGGAAAAATATAAACTTTTACACCAAGAAAGAAGACAAAGCTCGCCGGTTCCCCGAGAGACACGCAAACAAACTGATTCTCCCACCGTCAAAATTGGCACTGCACAGCTCAAGCCCCTATTCAATGTCAATAAAAATATTTAACAATCTGCCAGACTGCATTAGGAACATCGGAAAGGAAAAAGAGTTTAATAACACGCTAAAAAACTATCTGATTGAAAAATGTTACTACAATATTGATGAATTTCTAAATGATACTGACAAACACTAATTAAATCGGTCTCCCTACCACCATGTACTATTCTGTTGCCACACCCAAACTGGGTATCCATAGCATGCTTTATTTACTAATGACTATAATAATATTATGTTAATTAAGAAATAATGTAACTATGGAATTGCAATAATAAAGAAACTGAAACTGAAAGACGTGCCGCCAAGCGATTTAGCGTTCCAGTACGATGCCGTGTAGATACCGAAGGGGTGTGGGTTTAATATACCTGCCATGCCCCTAATAGGTTAGCCCGCTACCATCTTAGACTGCATCATCACTCACCATCAGGTGAGATCGCAGTCAAGGGCTAGCTTGTAGTGGATAAAAACAAAAAAAGGTATGCTTGAATTTCGCGGTAAGCCATTTGACTTGAGTCGCGACATAAAGTCAAAATTTGATCGAGTGTGTCAAAGTCAATTCGACGTATACAAAGTGTAAGACGTGATGGTGATAATTAACGACAGTGTCGCCAATTCTGTGTTACACAATCTCCAAACTAAACTAAAATGACATCTCTTAATCTAGTTCTGTCCTTGTCTGCACAGATTATCATAATTATAGGGTTAGCAATATTTTTAATGCTGTCATTTTAGTTTAGTTTAGAGATTACGTACAACAGAATCAGCACCCATATCTTAAAATTAAAGCTACGAGGGTTCCAAACGCGCCCTGATAAGGAAGAACAACTAAGATTTTTGACATTTTTCATAATAAATGTTTGCTACTAGATGGTGTCAGCCGGCTCGAGCGAGCTTCCGTCGCCTACTGTGTCCCCGGCCGCCGATTCACCCCTACACACCACCCATCCTACGACACACTACCAGCGGTAAGCAATGCCTGAATTTTTTTTTTCTATTTTAATTCTATGCCATATAACTCTTAAAAGTTCCCAAAAAAGCGTTCACTTAATTTCAGATTCAGCATTCTCTCTATGTCTGGGAAACTGTTATTTTCTTTAATTCTATCCAGTAAGGCACAAAAGAGTACAAACTTTACAAAATACAAACTCTTTTATAGGGATCGGCTGAAAATCAGCGCTGTTATGGTGTCTCTACACCATAATACTACAGCATTACGCTGAGCCGATGCCCTATTTGGAATTATTTTTGTCACGATCTAGTTCTTAAGGTATTTTATTTTTTCTTTGTGTTTGTATCTTCAATGTGTATGGTAATTCCAAATAAAGATTTTATTTATTTATTTATTTTACCCCCTTAGGGGTAGAATTTCAAAAAATCTTCTCTTAGTGACTGCCTTTTTTTTTTATTTCACAAGTTAGCCCTTGACTGCGATCTCACCTGATGGTAAGTGATGATGCAGTCTAAGATGGTAGCGGGCTAACCTGTTAGGGGTACGGCAGTTATATTAAACATATACCCCTAATGCCTACGTCATAAAAGGAACCTACTGTCAAAATTTCAACTTTCTAACCCCAACGGTTTGGGCTGTGCGTTGATAGATCAGTCAGTATAGATATACTCGTGTATAAACAGTATAAATGCGAACAAAAGCTAAATTTTAACTATTAAACTCTGTATAACCTCCCATCAGGCCGTCATCCCTCCACGGTCTAAAGCACAAGTTGGGAGGCGCGGAGGTCAGACGCGCCTCACTACAACACATGCCGCTGTCGCCGCTCGCCAGGACGCCCTCCCCCTCGCCCCAGCCGCCGCAACCCGCGCCCGCCTCGCCCACCAGGTAATTGAGCAATGTATGAGTGAACGAACGAACGAATGATTACTTTACTAATAAAGAGAACAAAGATTCCGTATTATGCATTAGTATGTCTGATACTAATGACTGAGTGAACGCTTTTATGACAGGACAAATCTAGGAGTGAGTGAATGAATGAAAATAAAAGTATTAGGTAATGAATCAGTGATGCCACGGTGTTAAACACACGTTGAGAGGCGTGGAAGTCCGGTTCCATCGCTACGGTCCCTCGCTGCAGCCGCCACAATCCGCGCTTGCCTCGCCCACCAGGTATGAGTGAATGAGTGAACGAATGGAGATATCTAGGAGAGCGAATGAATGATAACGAATGTGTGAGTGAATTAAAGACTAACTAGTGAACAGGGCATAGTGAATGATTCAGTCAATAGACAAATCTAGGAGTGAGTCAATGAATAAATTAATAAATAAATAAAAGCTTTATTGTATCTTATTGCTAGAATTTACACATTTAAACACTTATCAACTAAATCCTAGGGCTAAAAAAAGTTAAATAAAATCTAACAATATACAATGGGAAGCAAACTCAGCATTACTGAGCATTCTTAACAATGCTCAGCGTTGGTTTTGGTTTGCTTCGGTTCTATTTGATTGTACAAAAATTGCGCTGCGCCCTTTGCCTTATATTTAGACTATGACTATCAATGAATGATATCAATAGTATAAAGAATAGAATGAATGTATGAGTGAATGAATGTTGAATAAACAATAGTTTGATAAAAAAAGTTCGAACTACATAGATTTTTACTTAGCCAAAATCTAGGTGGGACTGACTACATTTAATCGGTTTCGGTTACTGAGTGAAGATAAGATCTCTTTCTATCGTAGCAATATGTTTTGTAATATTTTCCTATGTGTGTCCACGTTTGCGTCATCTATGCACTTGTGTTGTACATGTCGTTCGCTTGCATAATGTGGTTGTCCTTTGCATATACTAACTAACAGAAATGACATTGTTTTAATCGTAATTATACACGTTACAACTTTTCTTAAAATAAATTGTGCGTGTAGGGACTTTTTAAATTTATTCAGCTCGAATCAGCTTTTGACCATACAAAACTGATGTTTTCTATGAAAATGTATACCTAAGCATACTTTCAGATTTACACAGCTAAAGCAATGCCTATGATATTTCAATTTCGAAATATTTAAGTAAACCGTAAGTAAGTTAATGTTACTTTCGTCCGTATATCTAGACTAAAATGGATGCCAAACAGAACAGCTGGGTTGAGGCCGCCATCTTTTATCGATGTTTTAGCAAGGCTATCAAAAATCCTTATTAAATCATTGTACAATAAACTATAAGTTGTAACGTCGGCACGCACACGTAGCGCCTAACCCTCTCACCCACAACAGCAGGGGCTGTGCCATAGGTTATCAGTAAAAAATAAATTATTTTTTACTTATTATTAAATAGAGAATCTTCCAAAAGACCTAAAATTCACATCCTCGGTTAGTTTTAAGTTTGATAATCAATTTAAACTATTAAATTAAAGAAAAAAGTGTGTTGAAATTTGATGACGTCATAACTATGTAATAATTCATACAACTTCCATACTAGGAGTGCGTTTTTAACTTTTATCAGAGTTGCTGATTTGATTGAGTTGTCATCATCCCTATTTTACGGTTAACTAGAAAGTTGTAACGTGCACACGTCACTTAACCCCGCACATCCAAACAGCAGGGGCTGTGCCACAGATTATACTTTAGGTGTACAATTTTAAGGGAACTAAAAGTTGTGCCATAGATTATAGTTATTCGTGTATCAATTTTACGGTAAACCAAAAGTTGTAACTTGTAACGTCGCCATTAACCCACTCGTCGCCTCGTCGCCATTAACCCCCACGCCCACACAGCAGGGGTTGCGAGGCGCGCAGCCCGTCCCCGCTCGCGACGCGCGAGTGCCGGCGCGCGTGGCCTCGCCGCGACCCCGCCTCGCCGCTGCTGCGACGCGCTTTGTCGCCCGACAGGTGGGTGGATACATAGGTTTTTGGAGTGAAAACTTCTTTAGCCGCGTTGAGCACTTTTTGGTAGGGGGTAAATTTGACCGACACCATGACCGACACCTCGCGTTGTTACGAAGACAAAAGGTCTTAAATATAAATATAGTACATAATTAAACATTAATGCCTTAGTTTTAAGGTTTGTATTTTAATAATCAATATTATATTATATTCTTTTTTTAATTAAAAAAAATATTAAAAATATTCGTTTTTACTTCTATCGGCAATGACTCAATCTATCCCTATGACTGCCATTTTTTTTAAAAATCCACTACCACTATCTCTACATCCCATTAATGTCCCACTGCTGGGCACTAGGAGAGAGGTAAGAGCTTAGACCCACCACGCTGCTTCAATGCGGGTTGGCGGGCTTTTAACGACTATTAGCATGTTAGTGATAATAACCGGGACCGACGGCTAAACGTGCTGTCTGAAGCACGGGGGTGACTCACCGCCAACTTCCAACTCTGGGCTGGCACTGAGAAACCCAATACCTATCAATTTTTTTTTATGCCCGACCGGGAATCGTACCCAAGACCTCGTGATCCGCAGTCAACCCTGCTAACCGCTAGAATAGCCAATAATTATTATTATAGCTAGATGCAAGCTAGGTGCAGCTGCAAGATTGAATAGGGTTAATGATAGATCTTACTTATTATTTAATAGAGGGTCTTCCAAAAGACCTAAATTTCACATCCTCGCTTAGTTTTAAGTTTGATAATCACTTCAAACTATATATTTGAAAAAAGTCGCAGGCGTATCGAAATTCGGTCGAAACGGTTTTTTATAATACCTAATTATACAATTTTACTTTCAGAAGATTTTATTTGTATTTGCACATTATACACATGGTTTATATTAATTTCGATTATTTTTATGTTCATATTTTTTGTTTGCACGCTTTAATTCGTATGTTGCTTTATCATAATGGTTCTATATAGGTAGTTCACGCTTGTTTACTTTTTACGTTTTATTTCATTGCAATTTATGTTAATTTGGTTTATTATTTTGTTAAAAGTGTATTTTCATTTTTAAAAGAGTTAAGCATTTAGTGTAGGTACTTGTAATATAGGTTTGGTGATAGAAAAATGTAGAAAAGAAACCCAAATGATGTTTTAGAGTTTCTAGGACCCTAAAGAAGGTGTTCTTTAGAAGTACGTGCCAAAAATATAAATCCATAGTAATATTATGAATCTGAAAGTGTGCCTGTCTGTCTGCTACTCTTTCCCGGTCCATCTTTTAAATCGATTTTGATGAAATTTGGTATGCAAAATAATATTTTTACGGCCAGGGCGCTTTTTTTAATCCAGAGCGAAGTGAGGGATTCTAGAGTAGAATTCCGAGCGTACCGAGGGATTCTTTAGTAGAATCCTGAACGTAGCGAGGGATTCAAAGTACGTCGCCTGAGCCAAAAAAATTTGCGCCCGAATGATATTGTACTTTTCATCATCCTGTATGAGAAAATAAAAGGCGCTCCATATTTTATTGTAATATTATTATATAATAAAACATAGAGTAATTCTATACTTTCACTGTCACTTGAAGAACTCATTTTTCAAAACAAAACCATGCATTTTTAACAATCCGTGAAAATTGACGAAAACACGGGCTGTAGTTCGCGCGTTTTTAATTTGATTTCTTTTTTTTTATTCAGCTGGCGGTGCGACTATGGGCCGTCGTACCAGCCAGTCTTTATTGAAACCATATTTGCGTTCGATTTCTTAGGCGCTGAACACTAAGATGTTCCAAATTCAAAAAGTGCGCGGCAAAGATTGTTGCGCACTTTTTGAAATAAGGAGGATTATAAACTCATCTCTGTCGGCTAAAAGTTTCTTATAGAAACCACCTTTGGGTGCACTTAAAGGCGAACCAAGTCGTCCTTTGCGAATACATGGGATGAAAATATCTTTATCCACGCGGACGACGTCGCGGGCATCATGTATTTACGAGTACATATTATACATTTTTAAGCGAATGATTATTATTCTCGCACGAGTACTAGTACTCGTTATATGTTCGGCACACATCTGACAACGCGTAAACGCCACCAGGTTGCACCCGCGCTCGGCGGAGGCCAAGTGCTCGATATCGCCGCTGTGCTGCGCGGGCGCCGGCTCCACGGTGAGCACAATGACGAGCGCGCGGCGCGGCGGCGCGTGGCGCGCGCCCGCCCCCGCGCCGCCCACGCCGCCGCCGCCCGACAAGCCCGACGAGCCGCCGCTGCCGCGCATCGCCGAGGAGAAGGACTCGCCCACGCACCACGCCGTGCGCCTGCCCGCCAGGTGAGACACATCGACACATCTCTTGTAGCCGAGTATCTACGTGTGTTGGCGGTGTTTCACCCCGTGCCTCGGAGAGCACGTAAAACCGTCGGTCCTGCGCCTGATTTCTCTCCGATCGTGTCGTCATCGGGCTATGAGAGTGAAGGTACAGAGAGTGCACCTGTGTATCCACTTGTGCACTATAATATCGCCCGTGCAGAAGGCTAATCTCTCTGGAGATGGCCGCCGTGGTCGAAATTCGGTCGGGAGGACATTATTACATGTGAAAGTCCACACGCCTGGATCCAGCAGCTTCCTTGGACTCGCTTAATGTCATGCGTCGCGCTTAGTGGGAGGGGGAGGGGGCCAAATAGTTCCACCACTCCTGGACAAGTCCGACGAGCCGACGTTGTTGCACATCACCGAGAGAAAGGACTCGCCCACGCACCATGCCGTCAGCCTGCCCGCCAGGTGAAACATTGTCGTAAACAGCTAGACATAGGCCTCTTGTAAGGACTTCCACGCTTGATGTAATCCGTTCCACTTGAGGGGAGGGCGAGGAGTTCTGTCAAACCAGAGCATGTTGAGAGTCTGTTGAAATGGTTATTCAAAAGGGGCGTCAATATTACGACTTTTGGGTGATCCTCAATCATCACTAAAAAAAAATTCATTTGACTATTAGTACCCAATTGTTGTTCTGGTGTCGCCATCTTTGAATAGAGGTGTTTTCATTTTCGACAAAAATTGTATCTCACATGTGTTTCTGTTAACATCAGCCGCGTTTAAGTTGCACGAACCAAGTTTTCCCCCTTTATTTAGATCCATTTACGTTGTTCTAGGACACCGGCCAAACAGAGCACACCGAACATATTCACGTCGTCGCCCAAGCCGAGTCTGGACAAGTCCGCGTTCGACACGAGCGCCTCCTTCGCCTCTCTGTCGCTGTCCGACGAATCCTTCGTCGACACCAGTATCGATATGTCCAATCTCGACACTTCACGGGACATCAACCTGGGTAAGTTCATCGTCATCATCGTTATTCTCATCATTATCAGCGCTCTTGTTGATCTCCTCTCAACATAGGTTGTCTGGAAGAGTATTCTGTATTCTTTTTACCTTTTTGTTTCTGTTTTTTCGTATCTTTTTATTAATTGTTTCTGTTTTAAGTGTGTGCCGCCATAAAGAGTTTTTCAACACACTTGCTCACAAAGTGGCTCTAATTTCACCGCAATTAGGCACATAATGACAACTATATTCAAACTGTGACTCTTTCATTACTATTATTCACAAGTGAGTTATAAAGTTTTTATTTTATTTTATCTACTAAATAAAATTATTTTTTAGTATTATTTTCTTCACAAGTGTGTTGAAAAACGTCGTATGATACACGTGTGTATTGATGATTACCGTCCTCGGCTATCTTAAGATCCGCACCTAACGGCTCGGGTCTCAACATTACACACTTACCATAATTATTATCTATCTATCTATCATCCTCTGCCTGTTATCATCATCATACTCATAATCACCATCACCTACCCGTTAACGTCCACAGCTGAGTATAGGTATTCCCTGATGAGCGCCACCATACCCTGACCTCCGCATCCAGCTGGAAAATTAAAAAAAATACTGTGCACGCCTAGAAGCTACGCTAAAAAGCAAATTCCAAATCTATTGGAACTGGAATTGGCTTCCACCAGAGATTTTGATTGGTAATCATTTTATGTATTTCAGATGACAGTAGATCAAGCACGGATGTCAGCATTCCACCATCGGAACCCAGCAAAAAGCTTACCACAACCCAAGAATCGACACCTAGCGTTACAGACGTACAACCCAAAACGCGAAAGAAATCAGATTCCTCACTCAAAGACGAAGATTTCAAACCCAAGGACAAATCCAAATCTAAACCAGAGAAAGAGTTGAAAAAACAAGATTCCATCAAAAAGATAGAGAAAGAAGAAAGAAAGGAATTTAAAATGGAGGAAAAACATCAAGAAATCCCCAAAGCAGAGGAAAAGACGAAGCAAGAAAAGGCAATGGAGAGAAGCGGTTCAGTAAGAAAATCTGAGGGTAAAGATAAGAGAGAAGACAAGAAACAAGAAAAGAGGGAAGAAAAGAAGCAAGAAAAGCAAGAGAAGGAGAAGAAGCAGCAAGAGAAAGAGGCGAAGAGGTCAGAGTCAATGAAGAAGCTGGAAGGATTGAAAAGGCAGGAATCTGTGGAGGCATGCAGGGTAATATTTGGAATTTGTTTCTTTCTTTTTGAAGATAAAAATAATTATACTTCATACTTATATTATAAATGCAAAAGTGTGTTTGTTTGTCTTTCAATCATGCCGCAACAGAGCAACGGATTGACGTGAATTTTTGCATGCATATAGTTGAGGTCCTGTAGAGTGACATAGGGTTAAAAGTACAATATGTCACTATGAAAGTTAAGGAGTTCCCTTGGGAATAAAAAAACATTCCACGCGGACGAAGTCGCGGGCGGTCAGCTAGTAAACCGATATTAATACATTCTAGAATGTACTGTAGCCTATGTGTTAATTTAGCTAATAGCTAAAATGGTTCATTTGTTGTGCCATGAAGTAACAAACTTTCACATTTATAATATTTAGTAAGTATTATAATAGAAATGTATGTACCTCATCACACGACTCTATAAAAGTAATGTTACGAACAACTTTTCTAATAACGACCTCTTTGACGACGTCCCTGGCGCTGTGTTGAGCGCTGTTGTCTTAACGTGGGAGGTCCCGGGTTCGATTCCCAGCAGGGTTAATTTGGGAATTTATAATTTCTGGATTTTCTCTGGTCTAGTCTGGTGAGAGGTTTCGACCGTGGCTAGTTACCACCCTACCAGCAAAACACATACCGCCAAGCGATTAAGCGTTCCGGTACGATGCCGTGTAGAAACCGACTAGGTAGGTTTCTACACGGCATCGTACCGGATAATATAACTGCCAAACCCTCTAACAGGTTAGCTCGCTACCATCTTAGACTGCATCATCACTTACCATCAGATGAGATAAAAAAAAATAAGACCAAAAATACTGGGGGTGCGTCTTGGATTGAACTTCCTATAACGAATTGTTTTGTCCACAGTCCCCGGAAGCGCCAGAAAGCGAGGGTAGAAGTAAAAACAGTATGGTCAGCAAACTGCTGGGCGTTATGGGGCGCAAGCGGGACGACGACGAGCGCGCCAAGAAGGACAAACACGCCAAGAAGAAGGTAGGCGATAAAAAAGCATTGAATAAAAAACTATAACCCGACTATGGAAAATTACGAGGTCGAAAATAAGATTTTAGAAAAATAAAAGGTCCCTTCACCGGTGGGGTGATCCACACGGATCCAATGGCCATATCTCGGCCAATTTTGAATCTAAAAATTCATTCAGCCCCGCATTTTGAAGGAAATTTATTCTACTTTTTTAAATCTAAAGCCCTATACCTATCTCAGCCCACACAAAAAGAGACAAAAACCGAAATTTTGGCTTTTTTTTTCAAGTTTGTTTTGACTGTTTTGGCATGGTATTTTTATTTTTAATATTTGAAAAATGCTATTCCGATGGCAAATTTGATTCTCTACAAAAGTTTTATATACAATATATCGAAATTATGCTTTGTTTACGAGATATATTGAAAATACTAAAAGGGATGCCTTTTCATTCCTATCCACAATTTCCACTCTCTAATTTAATAGCACTCCGCGGTTTTCTTCTTTTATAACCCATTGAACGATTCCTGCAATAAAAACCCTTGAACGTCTTAGTTATTTTCTATAGGAATGTTATAATCAATAGCCTACTATTAGTTTTTATAGAAATACATTATAAATCAAATGATTGAATTACATAAAAATCTTTTTTCGAATCGGCAAATTAATCTATCACAGAATAAAGATTTGACATCTTTACCTTGTTTCAGAATACATCCAACCCACCGCAACAGCCGACACAAAGTCAAAAGCAATCAGAATCACTGCCCATAGACAAGAACAACGACAGACAGGACACAGACGACAAAAAAGGAAAAAAGGGACGGGGCAGAGCCTCTAGTTCTTCCTCAGCCGAGAAATAAGTAGAAAGAGACATAAACAGTGTCGTCGATAAGTTAGAAAGAGACATATAGAGGGTGAAATTATAAAAAAGGGTGTTCTTTTACCGTTTCATGTTTGGTCTCAATATTCTATAATCCTATAGCTTTTAACTTATCTATTCTATCTGAAGTTAAAAGCTACGTAATAATTTGTAACTGCCATTTTTGTCTAGTGGTTAGCATGTTTGAATGCGGCTGGCGAGGCTTCTGGGCTCTATTCCGGGGTCGCGCCATTAATTTGGTATTGGATGTTTCCCAGTGCTGGCCCGGAGTTTGGAATTTGACGGTGTTTTACCCTCGTGTCACAAGAGTACCTAAAGCCGACTTTCCTGATCTCTCTACGAACGTGTCGGATTTCTGTCCCATAAGACTATGGAGTAAGAGAACGTAGAGTGCACTTGTGAAATTGTATACATTTGTAGTACACTATGGACTTTGCGAGGCCAAGGTTCGGTCAGGAACACTTATTATTTGTCAAAAAAGACCATACGGCATTTTACGGGCAGATTTCAGATAAATTTAATGAAATCGAACATTAAATGGTAATAGCTAGTAGCTTCGATGTTTATGATAACCCTTTTTTCCGAAAAATAAAAACATCCTGTATGCTAAGGTTTATGTAGAACTTAGTGAATGCTTAGTGCTTTAACAATTTAACTGTGTATGTGTGTGTAAAGTGATTGGTTTGGATATGTGGGCGTGATCAAATAGAGACAGATGTATTGTAGTTGTAGCGAGAGGAAATGAATAAGATATATTTTCGTCATTTTGTCATTTTACTATACTATAGCTGTATTTGTATTTTCACTAGTGTAAATGTGTATTTGTGTATCGGTAAAATGTTTGTCAATCAAAATGATGCCCTAATTCTTTGTCGTTAAGTGTAATTTCGGATGACACTGACATAAAAAGGTGCGGGTGTTTCAAGATAAATTAATTTTTAAATCGATGTAATTGAGTTCAATTTTGGACGGCACAAGGGTCGTTAAGCATAACGGTAAAGGAATGATAATAAGTATTTTTTATTAAACTTATAAATAAAAACAATATTTTTTAGCAAATATGTCTGTACCGTATCTTTTGTCTGCTGGATGGACTTATAATATGAACAATTTTATTTGAGATTATGAAAATACTGAAGCTAGGGACTATTCTAGTAGGAGTTCTGCGTGCGGAATTTCAAGCGCAAATTACGCATCGAATATCTAAAGATGTGGAAATTTTACGTCAACTAGACGTCGTCTAAGTAACGTCAAATATCGTGGGTACGCGGAAAAGCGCGAAGGTAAACTATCCGCCCAAATATGGCGTCTATACGACACGCGGAATTCACCTTGATTTGTCCTAGCCGCCCATAAGCTATCAGCATAGAGGTTTAGTGTCATCCAAAATATTTTGTAAAATAGTCTAGTACACTTTTCAATAATATTAATGTATTAAAATAATGAATGAACTTAATAATAGTAATAATATTTGAATGATTTCTCAATCAATATGCTGATGTTGTGTAAAAAAGATTGAAAAAAGAAAATCTGTCAGTTGCGAAGTAAGTACCTATTTGTTAGACTGTGCATAGATTTTAGACTGAAATATGTTTTGATAGGGTTCGAAATTAAAAAAAAAAACTGATTTTTATCAAATTAAACTCTTTTTTTTTTAAATATTTTTCGCTGTTTTGAGTTTACCAAAATGCAACGTCTTGCCAGTGAATTGATAAAATCTCTTGTTTTTGTTACGATAACTGTACGATTTTCTTAATCGATTTTAAAAAATTATTTCATTTATAAAAATATAATCAACATAATTTTGCTCTACCGAATTATATTGTCTATGGGTACGAGTCTTATGATCTCTTTGAAAAGTTTTATTTTAAAGTTTTATTTTTAAATACACATTTCGAGCCCTGTCTTTCAGTATTACAAAGTTGAGGCGTTTTTTAAATATAGTTTTTGTTATATTAGACCGCGTAACGCTTAGTGTAAAAGAGATGTAGCTATGCGCGAGCGAGACATACAATAATTGTTTTAATCTCATAGATTATAATATAATTTGAGGGAAATATAGTTTAAGAGCCTGAAAAGTAAATTGCGTCCTTTCAAAGGGTCATGTTTCCTTTCATATATAAAAGGAAAAACTAAGCTTTATTTGCCTACAATATTATTAACAAACACCAGGATCGATATATATGTAGGAACTATATGGGTCCTTTCATAGAAAAAATTGGGCGTCCGACCTGTAGGGCACGATCGTAACCTGTATAGCCCTATCCTTTTCCCCGCCATAGCGCTGTCCCTCTTTTCAGACTAGATGGCGTTAGTAAAATAGGTCCACATTCTTTGTTTGGGCAGGGCTATGTAAATTGAGGTCGTTGATCATAACGTATCAGTTAAGATTGCAGTCAAGGGCTAACTTGTAGTCGCGTTAAAAAAGGCTCTTAAACTATTGGAGTTTATTTTTGTAATAATTTTCGATTTAGATATAGTTTAATATTGTGATAATATTTTTAGGATTAGTTGAGTTACTTTTTCTTAACGTTTTATGTTTTTTTTTGTATACATGTCATTATACTTTTATGCAGAGATGTTTTGAGTTAAAATTACATACCCACACAACAAAATCCATACTTTTAATGTAAACATGTTAAAGCAAAACTATATCAGCTTGTTTGTAACCTTTTAACTTGAATTTTTATGTATAAGCCATTCTGGCTTCTAAAATGGAATTAGAATATTATTTAAGAATTAGAGTGCGCTATTTTAACTTAGAATATCGTATTTCTCTGTTTTTTTTTATTAATTTAGTTTTATAACTTTTGTTTTATTTATGTATGTTTGTTGGTTAAAGATATTTTTAACAAGCATTCTATTATCCAGCAAAGATGTTTGATATAAGAACTTTTTAAAGATATAGATACAGACGGTAAGGGGAAAACAAAGGCAGGTGATTACTCATAAGAAAACCACAAAAAAAACTCAAAAGAAATCGTTTTGTATTGGATTGTTTTAGTAATATGTTTTCATTAGCGTTCCCCTTACAGCCTGTATTATTATATTTGAACACCCTGTATAGAAGTAGACTTTGTTCTTCCCCAGGATACAACATATCCCTGTACCAAATTTCATCAAAATAGGTTGTAAAGATACGCCGTTAAAGCCCAGCAGACAGGCAGAAAGATGACAGACACACTTTCGCATTTATTATATTGGCAGGATAGTAAAAATAATAGTATTGAAAAGTGTAAAAAAAGCTATGTATTTACAAATTCTATTATCGAACATCTTTAGGATATAATCCATATTCAACATTTCAAAAAAATCTTAATATCTAAAATCCTCAATTTAAATGTTATTTGTTTTGATTTTTTTCTTCTATAAAGTATTAAATTCTCACTTAGAGGCTTTGTCTTCCAGCACCTTGCTATTGTTGTATTTAAATGGAAGATTTTTAATTAATTAAATAATTCGTTGTAATTTTGTAATATATTTAAATACTTACTTAATAATCTTCAAAGTTAAATTAAATATGCGGTTCTCAATAGATAGACCGCTTAAGATGAACTATAATACTTTTTCGCTCCTCGGACTCTGCTGCTGCTGCACTCCTAAATAATTGCGTTTTAATGCCGTTTGCCAACATTCCAAAAAACTAAGTTGTGAAAATCTAAGATTATTTTCCTTTCCCGATGTGAAAAGGTAAATAATTTGTTATTTTTTTGTAACCTTTTAAGCGATAATCTGGAATTATTCACCTAAGATGGTTTCCGGTAATTACTTGTTAATTTTTGCTTATGTACAAAAAATAATAAGTATTTCATGTAATTGAGTTTTAATTGACATTTAAAAACAACTATATTTTATTCAAAACATCGTCGTGTTTTTATATTAATAATATAGTCGCTGAATTGAATAACTATTTTTTACTATATTATATTATTATTAAAAACCTGTAAATATTTAAACTAACGCAATTTCTATGATTTGATTCACTGTAACTAAAAATAGAAAAAAAAAGTAATTTAAAAATAAGTACAGTAAATTTTTCGGAACATTCGAAAAATATTTTGTTATTTCAAATTTGACATACTTAATTGTATTTTTCTATTCGTCGAATACTCATTGGTTGATTAATTTTTAGCTTGCTTGTGATTTTTTATGCATGGCAATACAGGGTAAAGATGTGCTCACACTACCCTATTATGATTTTAGAGAAAATTCATCACCGTACAATTCAAACTTTATGACTTCTCATCGTCATCAAAGAACATCGTGCGTTTGGATGCGCAGAATACAATATTAGGTATCAGCGGAACGGTTCATCTGCCTCGTTGGTCTAGTGGTTACCATGTTCGGCTGCGGCCGAGGTCCCGGGTTCGAGTCCCGGGTCGGGCCATAACAGTGTTGGGATTTTCTGACTAGAAATTCTCAGTACTAGCCTGGAGTTAGGAAGTTGGTGGTGTTTCACCCCCAGGCCTCGGAGAGCACGTTATCACTAGCATGATAATAGTCGTTAAAGCCCGTCAACCCACATTGGAGCGGCGTGGTGGGTGTAAGCTCTAATTCCCTTTCTCCTATGAGAGTGGAGGTCTGTGCCCAGCGGTGGGACGTAAGGGTCTGCCCGCGAAATTCAAATTTAATTTGGTTTTTCACAATTTGTAAACTAATACGACAAAGTAGGCTTATGGCATTCAAATTGCGAGCGTAGGAATATCATCTTCACAGGTTTATATAAAAATCTTTACTTGAAAGTGTCCAGTTTAAGAAATTAGTCAAAATAATGAGTTTGACGTGAGTTACTCACAAATTAGTCATTAATTTGACTAATTTCTTAAACTGGGCACTTTCAAGTAAAGATTTTTATATAAACCTGTGAAGATGATATTCCTACGCTCGCAATTTGAATGCCATAAGCCTACTTTGTCGTATTAGTTTACAAATTGTGAAAAACCAAATTAAATTTGAATTTCGCGGGCAGACCCTTGTCATGCACCTTAATGGGGACGGTTCTCTTGACTTACCTGCGAGAATCTACACTCGCGGCTAACTTCCGAGACGTAGCCGTGACGTCATAAAGTTTGAATAGGACTGTATTGAAAATATTGTTTTGGGGCCATAATTTAAATATTAGATACATAACGTTACATTTTGCCTAGCAATTTTAATAAATGGATTTGTTCATACTATGTTTATATTATTAATGAATTGTCTATGTGTAAACATCATAGCTGTCTACGGCACCGCTTATATACCTGTATATTATATACAGGTATATAATAATAATAAGGCGACTAATAAAGTAGCTTAACTTTTGCCTCTGGGACAATGAATTTTGGCCAATAGCGAATGAGTGTTATCAAATCAGAAGTGTTTGCGATCGTAACACTGTATCGTTGTCATTTTATCGTAACCGACAGGCGTTTCTGTAACATAAGCGGCACTGCGTTGATCGGTGTGAACCCTAATGATAAAAATGTATGCTTATGGGTAGTAATTATTGTTAGGGTGTGTGTACATTATTGCAATAGTCGCAAATCTTTTAGGGCTATGCCCAGACACGACATAAAGTCCGCGATTTCAGATAAAAAGAAAAGCTCTTAAAACTGGAGGGATGTTGTTTGATGCGCAGTGCTTTCCTATAGTGCGGGAAGTTAAAGTTTCAAACTTTCGAATCATTTCGGAATACCAAGATTTGCGACGATTGCTATGAGAAGCCGCAATGCTTGTTTGAATTGTAATGTTAAACTTGTATAGTTTGATTCCATTTTTTTTGAATGCTGAAAAGTCCGCGCATATTATACGGTACAGAAAGACAGTGACGGAAAGTACAGCAGTGACTCAATAATTATTTGTTAAACAAGAGAGCAAAGTATCATTTTAAAATGATTGCATCAAACTATACAAGGACTTGAATTTTCTGCTACTTTTCTTTTGTTATGAAATATAATAATATATTATCATACCATGTATGATAATATTTTTGTTGGTTAAAATAATAGCAAGGAAAAATATTATTGATGGTTGTCCAAGTTTAACAGATGAGCGAGTCGCGAGGTCTTTTTAAATTGAAATGCTAAATTTAATAATATGAGCTTAAAATATAATTATATTTTCACTGTGTTGCCTGCCATAAAGTGTTTTAACAAGAAAACACAAAATTATTGTATTTACTTAATATATTATAGCGGTTAATTAAAAATTATTAAATGTGATTTCTTTGGATAAGTGTCTAGATAGCTCAGCCAGGGAATGTTCTTAGTTAATGTTCAATTCGATGTGAATACGAAATAAAGTCATGAATTAACTGTTTCTAAATTTTTTCCTATTTACCTTAACTGCCTCGTTGGTCTAGTGGTTAGCATGTTCGACTTTGGCCAACGAGGTCCCGGGTTCGGAAATTCTCAGTACTAGCCCGGAGTCAGGAAATTGGAGGTGTTTCACCCCCGTGCCTCGGAGACCACGTTAAGCTGTCGGTACCGGTTATTATCATGATTCATGACCATGATAATAGTCGTAAAAGCCTGCCAACCCGCATTGGAGCAGCGCGGTGCGTCTGAGCTCTAATTCCCTCTCTCCTATGAGAGTGGAGGCATGTGTCCAGCAGTAGGACGTTAATGGGCTGTAGTCGTGGTGGGATTTACCTTATCCAAGTTCTACGGCCGTTCTTTCATTTTTCGACACGATAACAAAATATCGGCGCCGACACACGATATATCGGTGTCGTGTCGGTCACCGATTCTACGGATACGTATGAAGCGATTTGTTTCGTCGTTTCTATAATTCGGTTTCCTATAAATCGAACCTATCCTGAGCGGTTAATCAGTAAGCAGTCTGTATGCCGATGCTAAACCGATTTTGATTAAATTTGGTAAAGTCATAGCTCACATGCTTGTAACGTAACGTATGCATTGTATATTATTTACTAAGTGTAACATTTTTCTGTTTATGAAAAGAGCAACTGCTGAGTTTCTTGCCAGTTCTTCTCAGTAGAACAGCTTTCCGAACCGGTGCAGTGGTAGATTCTTACGACTTTATCATAAGTGGCACAAGTTGAAATAAATCATTTCACAGCCCGAAGAGGGACGTAGGTTAGGCACCTAATTTTTATCTCGGAAAGTGAAAATGATTTCACAGGAATTTTAAAAAGAAAAATTCATTTCAAATTCAGAAAAAATCAAAAATACCTACCTACTCTTAGATTGTAGCTCACCCGTGCGAAGCCGAGGACAGATAATTTGAAAAGGTCGCTGGAATCTATACTTTATATTATAAATGCGAAAGTTTGGATGCACAGAGTACATTACCTATATATTATTTGGACGGATGATCACGAGGACTCAATCAGTTCGTATGATTCGATGAAATTTGGCATAGAGATAGATTATAGTGTGGAATACACACACAGGCTTCTTTTTATAATTCCCGCTGGGACCAACAAAACTTCAATCCATGCGAACAAAGTCGCGGGCATCAGCTAAGTAGTAGGTAAGAATAAAAGTCATTAATTTTTCATATTTTATTCGAGGTGTCCATTTTGTTCTTACAACTGAAAAGTCAAATCACGCTAAAACCCGTAGCAAAGCTAGTTAATTATTATATTTTTATGCTATGAAGTTGGTATATTTCTAACATTTCGGAGGTTGGGTCACAAATAATTACAAACAAACATTATTTTGTGCGGAGATAACATCTTGACTTTAATGTAGGAATAGGAACATAACTGATAACAATTTATAATTTCTATGAATACATTTTTAAATTTAAGGTAATTAAATAATACATAAAGTGATCGCATAAGAGACAGCCTTCAAGACGCACATCCAACGCACGTTTTAATACGCGTGACGTCAGCAGCAAAAGTTGCCCGCACCGATCGCATCGAAGAAAATATATTAGATAAGTATAATTATTGATCTGACAATTTTGCTCGTTTGGATCTTATAAGCCGACCGTTTAACTCGCGTATCGCCTGCGCGGTAAGAAGGGAGCGGGGGCGCGTAACGCTACACACGGAGTCAATAATCCAAAGATTTATCTCGAGATAGACATTGTTGGTAAAGAATAAAATAATAAGTATCACCCACCCATCCGCTAACATCTCCCCCCGCTCCCTTCTTACCGCGCAGGCGATACGCGACTTAAACGGTCGGCCTATAGGATGTTACAATGTCGAAGAATGATCTGACGTTTTCTTTTATTTGTCAATTTGAGGGTGATGCGGCTTTTTCGGAATATGGTCGATTTCGGCCGTGGGTTTTTACGGTGAAGTACAGTTTTAGGTATTTTGTAACGCTGTAGTTTCATAGCTTTGCGTACCTATTCGTACCTATTTTAAGACCTCGTACCCATACTACTGACCTCATTCGCATTTTCAGTAGTGTAAAATACGTCTCCTAGCAGCCTCTTGCGATCACCTTTAAAGGAAACTAATGTAGAATAGAATGATTCTGGTAGTCACATCGTATTAATAATTAAGCTACTCAAAGCAATAAACAGAAACACACTCAACACGCAGTGAAAATCAATGAAACGCGACGTGTATATAATACAGGTAGGTATGTTTCCAACTTTATATTCTTAAGCTGCATACAAAGTGCCGTGTTGTTGTGTGTTGTAATGCAATATGGCGTTACCACAGATAACGGAAACAAGGGTGATAATCTACCGATTGGAGCGTGCCCCGAGCGCTAGTGAACGAAAGGTTATAGTTTCTTGGGAATTAGACAACAGTTCATATTTACTTAAAACTGACCTAAACCTTAAAAGGTACTTACTCTCTATGTCTATGCAATTGTGCAAACGACGTTTCCAAGAATTACAATGACATCGTGAATCGTGATACGGTAAGTACCTAGTATCTACGTCATGGCACAGTATTGTATAGATATTCTTATCAATACTGTGGTCATGGTAGGTTGAGGTTCCTAAAAATGTCTTAGTTACTCAACAACGACAAAAGCAAATCGCCTCGCTTATGCGTTTCTGCGATTTGTTTATTTCAGTTAAGGGAAACTAGATTATACTTCATAATATTATTATTTAGAGATGAAAAGAGCACTAGGAGATCTGGCAATGGAGTCTTAAGATGTGTCGTGCGCACAGGTCAATCACCATGTAACAGCTAGTGAGGCTTAGTAGTTAATAATCCGATTTGCTGTTCTGTTGTGCTATTGTATACCTACTAATGTGGACTATAACCTTGTATAATGCTTATTTTAGGAATGTTATGTATTTAAAATTGGTAATTGTATTAGGAATCTTTTGGAATAAATGAATTTATTATAATATTATATTATTATTCTTAGGTAATACTAACATACCAATTCCGAGCCTAGTATACACATCACCCTCCGTACATAGGGGCTAACTTCTTACTTCAAGTAGGTACAAACTCATCGGTCATTGATCATTTTACGTGAAACGAACTGTCGCATCTCAACACACGACGACACAGTAGGGTGTATGCGGCAAAATACACATGCGTAGTAAAATTCAAACACGCAATATTTTATTTTAATCCAAGACGATTATTAAATTCATTACTTAGATACATTAATTTCAAATACATTTTAATTAATAATTAATATATTGTTAAAATAATCGAATACTGTTTATACTTAAACTTAACATTTAATTTAAATAATTTAATCGCATTTTAGTTATACACGTATGACATAGGTACTCAAGAATTCCTTAAAAGGAATATATTTAAGGTAATTTCATAGTTACAACAGTATAATTATTTACGAAATTCGTTTAATAAATAAAACTATTATATATTATAAGTAATATGTAAGTACTTAAGTACAGCGCTATAGGTACGTCGTACAATATATTCAGGTAGTAATAGACAAATTAAAAGATAAGGGCATAAAGTACTACAACATTGAAATAATCTAAGACTGAACGCACACGCGTGGTCGCATTATAACCCAGTAAGTGTTCAAAAAGGGGGTTTAAACCTGGAAAGTTTCTCGGGAGTTTTGAAAATTGGTGTATTTTATAGATTTCGACATGCTCTTTCCGAATTTTCACTTTGCCACCTCGTATCTTTGCCGCTCGTGCCGCCATATTGGAAAAATGGCGCCCAAAAACAGTTTTTTGACAAGGAATAATTTTACGATGAAAATAGTAATGTATTCAATTAAACTAGAGAAAATTTCCTACAGTTTATGTAGTATTCTTTTTTTTTGTAAAATCAATAGTTTCATCGTACGAGAGCCGCAAACCAAAACTTAAATTCACCTTTCACAGTTTAAATAAATTTGTATTGTGGGTGTTTTACAAGTTTTTTAAACTAAATTAGACGTAAATATTTTTTAATTTAAAAAAATACGCACCGAATTGAGAGGAAGTTAATTTAAAAAAAAAACTTATATCTTTTATCGGGGACCGAATGTGACCAGTCATGTGCGCATGTTTTTAATCAACACTAATTATTTTACCCTGTTTTACGGAATTCCATGGAAATTATATAAAGTAAACGTTGCTCTATGGATTTTTGGTAAATGATTGTAAATCAAATTTAAAAAATGCGCATCTGCCAATTCACTTCAAAATGTCATTAAAATAATGAAGTTCGAACTTCATTATTTTAACAATTTTTTTTATTTTAAAATATAAACCTAACGGATAATTTTATCGATCCAGACCATGTTTTTATACTCACCCTGATGCTTCAATAGCCACCTGTTCGGGGACAAACTAGCACCACCACCCTTTCTATAATATATTATCAAAATTCTGTGGTTCTGTATTAATTTTTTTCAAAGTAGGTATTCAGATTTCAGTCATTTATCAAAACCCATTTAAATATCATAAAATACATTTATTCTCTTGAACAATTAATTAATTTAATACATTAATCACACATTATGGGTGAAAACACACTACGGACAAAGTAGTTTTGACTGGCGGAGAGTCTGCGCGCGCATTTTGACGTTGAGCGCGACAGGACGAAACTTTTCGTAGAAGTAACTAGTTCTGACTTGACCGTAGTGTATTTTTACCAACAACAGAATAATTTTAACCATTAACTATAACTAAAAGTGTTCAAAATAGGTACAAAGTAGAGAATACTTAATAAGTAGGTATAGTATGCACTGAAAGAAATTGCCTGAAGTTACTTCTTATTCTCTCCTTGGAAAAGAGTTTCATTTCAAGAAAGAGTACATTTTCTTTACCTTCCTAGCCCGAAAACTGTGAAACTACCTAAAAGGAAGTTTTATATTTTAAAAGGAAACAATTTTCCAAGCTGAAAATGAGAAAGAACGTTAAGAAATTTTCTCTTAGTGTGAAAGAAAATTTAAAAATCCGAACGACCAAAGCATTTTTCCCGAACGCGTCTCATGATATCTTCGTCGGGTGTTACTTTCCAGTCCATGTTTATGTTTCGAAATTCATCTTCGACGACGTCTTGCGATTGCGATTCGAAAATATCTTTCGAGCGACGTCTCGCGTGACGTTTTTCCTCGCGCTTTTTCTCGATTTTTCTTTCACCAAAACGTGTGCTAAGCGTTTTTGGCGTTTTCCATTTATAATCATTATCATTAAATGATGGTTTACTTACGTTTGGCGATGAAAAATATGAAAATAGGGCGCTCGAGTTTGACTTTTTTGGTTCTTCGTAAATCTCTTTGGTAAAAGATACGTCTAGAAATGAAAACGTATAATCCATGTCATTCAATTGTTCCCGAACGTATGACGTACTCGAAACAAATTTTGCATCTTCAATCTTTGGGCTCCTGTTGTTAGAATGTTTTTTCTCCGATTGACTGATCTTTTCTTGTGATTTTCTCACTTCGGAAATCGAATTGTAATATTTCTCAACATTTGCTGCACAATCGTAACAAATATAAATCAAGTTATCAGATTTTTTGATAACGAGATTATAACATGTCAATATTTTCTCTAGCGTATTAGCTTTATGGGAATAACTGCTAAATAAGGAAATCTTAAACTCTGTCGTAGACAGACAAAGTCGGCAGGATTGATTAGTTATTTCCATAGTTTTAATATTTTTTATCTTTTCGTTTACTGCAAATTACAATAATATATGCAAGCTTATTCAATTTCCCGCCATAAAATCGAAATTCGAATTTTCTGTACTAAGCACAGACAAATCAGAACCATCTTTAAAAATATTTTCAACATTATAGTCTACACTTTTAAAAAGTGGTACAATTTTTTTTAAATAAAAATATATTTTAGCTATTATTATTTTAAAAAGATTCGCAAAAAAATACTACATTTGGACGGCTTACTACATTTACGCGAGTATATCTACTATTCACTTTTTTAGGTTGGCATTACAGTGATCGCCGTTTTAAAACATAGAACGTAAACTTAGAAGCGTTTGAATTTATAAATAGTTTACTGCTAAGATTTATTAAATTCCTCAATTAAGTAAACATACTGACTGAACTTTACATTTTTGTGTAGATATTATAAAGTAATAGACATTATAATTTTGTTAAATCAATCCATTTAATTTGACAGTTCGACGGTAAGTAAGACCGGTACCTACTGGAAGTTAGTATGGTTTAGTTTTACTATATGATGGACGGAGAGACAGACGGTATACAAAGCTAATTTTGACAGAGACACGCCAAGAAAATTAAACGAAAATTATCATTGACAGCAAAACATACGACTTGTTGAAAATTATTATGGGATGGGTGAAGGAATTAATGATAACTACCAGCGAAAAATGAGTCCTAAAATACAAAGAGGCCTCTCAAGTCACAAAGATTTAATTGGCCAGTAGTTACAGACGTGGCAGTGATAAAACTTTTCACCCACGGATCTTCTCTCGAAATAAGGTTATAAAAGACCATCACCACGCCAGTCAAGTTTAGATTTGCCAGACTTTAAATTAAGAATATTATGGAAAATTTAAGCATGCAATTTTTTTTGATGATACTTAGTATCATTAATCGTTACAGGGAGTAATATTTATTTGCTTATAACGCTAACGTTAACTCCAAAAAGTAACAAATTGTGTGTTTTGAACTCCGAATATGAGATCGAAGACTGTAGTGTATTCACTGCTTTTATTTTCAAAGGCGACTGTCGCCTTTAAAAGTGACAGTATTGCTTTACTCTCATCGACGCTGTGAGTGCAATTGCTAAGTATCAGCCAACGAAAATATCTGTGGTTTGAGACACTCCATGTCTATGGTATATGATTATAACATTAATACATTTTGCAACTTTTAAGTAAGTTATATAATATTATTGTTTTGGATTATAAAGGAACCGGTATTCGAAATTGAATTTCTTAGATATTTTATTTATTATAAAAATTACATGTTAGTAATTATATAGTAACTGATATCACATTACTCTTGTCGTCAAGGTCATCACTACTATCACAAGCCATCACAGTCCTATCAGACATGTGATATATAATAGTTCGTCGAGAAATTATTATCAAATAAAGATTAAATATCTATACATATTGTCGTTTGAAGCGAAGCTAGTTACACCGCTTATTTTCCTCTACATTTTTCGATTTGACTGCAATTTGTGACAGTTTATTGATACCATAAATTGCGAACCATTTTTTAGTTATGACAAAGAACTTCCAATATTTTCGTAATACATCCCATAATACAACCTTAAAATATGTACCTAATTACAATAATAACACATTGGTAACTGAATTTGAGTGACTGGTGGTGATCCTAACAATTTTGTAATTTTATTAAGGAGATTTTTTAAAGTCTATGGGACTGTCAAGTTTTGTATGGACAAATGTCAATTTCCGTCGTTTTACACAAAAACTGTCAAGTTTGATGTATAAAATTGCAGTTACGAGTGTGTTAGTATTCAAAAGCACAAAAAAGGACTTCGTTCAATGTTCTTCGTTAATCCGCCTTATACATTCTTCTAAGCTTTAGAAACTCTTGGTTGCCACAATTTACAGATATCTTTTAGAATGACTAAACATCGTCCTCCTTTCTGCCCCAAAACTTGTCGAATCTCGTGCGAGCCCTGTCCAGGACTTCTGCCGCAGTCAGACCTCCTGTAGAGGTCTCATTGACGACTGTAGTGTCTACGACACCTGGTGCCACTTGGGTCGCTTCAGTCGACTTTTTGACTACTTCCTTCTCTTTTTCCTTCATTTCTTTAATATCTTTGATATCATTAATATCGATAGGGGTTTCAGGGGTTAACTGGTTGCTGTTAATTCCATTAATTCCGTTAATATTGTTCATGTCCAGTGCCTTGGTTTCATCGATAGGGGTTAAGCTGATAGGTGTTGTAGGGGTCTTATCGGTGCGCTTGCTAAGGCTTGTTGGGGAGTCGCTCTTTTTAAGAGAGCGAATTGGTGACATTTGCTGGTGGTGAATTGGAGCGATTTCTGCAAAAGGGTTCATTATGGTCAATCTAATGTTCGAAATTAATTTAGATTTTGGAAGCTTCAAAAATAGTTTCTAAACAGAACAAGTGCAACAGAGCTAATGATTATTTGACTTATTGAATCTGTTACAAGGATGAATATTATCAAGATCTTTAATGAGTTGGAAAATTGACTTTAAAGTGCAAAATATTAAATTTACTTAGCGTTTTCGCTTTTTATTTGCTATTCTCTGCGTTTAATATTTAATTGATTTTTTTAAATTTCACTTGTAAATATATTGCACAGACTCTAGCGTTACTAAAACAGAAATGTTGCATTTTGAAACTCCCAAAATATTACATAAAAAGCACAGATAAAGAACACTGATATTTTTTAAATACAGGATAATATTAAATATTAATAATTTAATAGGTAGGTTGTAAAATATATTGTTACACTAATAGCAAAAATTAGAAAATCTCTAATGTTCTTTCAGCTATAGAATATTTTCTCCTCTACTGTGCCGTTAAAATTTAGCAATACGGATACAAAAATCTAAATGTATTCAAACATCTAAATTGATTAAATTGTTTTGGGATCATCATTTCAGGTGCAATAGTTTCCAAAAATCTTTATTATTTATTAGATACATACATAAACTCAATATTTAATTGATAAACTGCTTACATAGGTAATTGATTCCACTAATCAAGCACACAAAACTATAATAAAACTAAACGAAGAGAGCTAATATTGATTCACACAAACTTTACCGCAAAATTATGACAATAGTTTAGTTATCTCGATTTAGTTTTGTGCACATTGATAGTAGGTTAATTTTATTAATTTTACTTAAAATTTCTCGCATACGCCTACGTTTTAACAAAACAATTTTATGTATCCGAAGTTTTCCTTTTTACATGCTACGTTTAATATTATGATACCACCAATTTAATTTAATGCTTAAATTTGAAGAAATTTGTTTGAAATACCCTTAACTTTTACTTAACTCATTTGAGTGGTATAATTGTCTCTGGGATTAAATCTTTTTTCCCGCATTTATGATATCAATTTTGACATCTTGTGACAGGAACTGTCAAATTTGACATCAATTAAGTGGGTGTGTTACGATTAAAGGCTTGGAGTTTGGAGTGTATTTTTATAATTACCTATGAACCATCTACCATGGTCAATTTGTATGGATATAACTGTAATTGTAATCTCCATGCGACAAACAACGCCAATACCTTTTTAACAAGAGTTTATTTTCTCCAAACTGGTTCCAAAATATTATCTTAGTTGGTAGTAAATACCACTAATAAAACTTTTGACTCATGCATCTTACTGATTCGAAAAGAGAGGGAGCATCCAAGTCTAGTAGAACATCTAGCTAAAATATGTAGTAACAGGGGGATGTAGAAACCATGCATTTTTTTGTTGATGTTATGGAACCTAAGAAGAAAGTCGGCATCTATCGGAGCCTTTATACTATAAGAGCTAGCCCAAAAGCCATCAAGTCAATTATCTATAAGGGATATGAATTTTTAATCACTACAAGCTAGCCCTTGACTGCGATCTCACCTGATGGTAAGTGATGATGCAGTCTAAGATGGTAGCGGGCTAACCTGTTAGGGGCAATAATAAACATTTATGGACGTCCCATTTTTATATTTCAATAATAGCAAATTTCGCAATCCTATGACACTCAATGTCATAGGAAGTCTTCACTGCACAAATCAGTTTTGATACTTTATCTTGTATTATAAAATTGAGACTTCACCAAAGTTCATTTAAAAGTACTACCATATTCCTTTCTTGAAAATAATACTCATTTTATATCAGTCAAAAACTTGGTAGGGCTATTAACTAAGAGTTTTGTAAACGTTGACAAAAAACGTCATATTTCCTCATGTTAACGTTTGAGCATTGGTTTTTATAACATTTTTTTTGTGAGCAGGTTAACGTTTGCAAAACTCATATGAGCTTTCAGCAGTCTCGAGTGTAACTCAAACAACTTTAACAGCAGAAATATTGAAGATTTGCAATTTTCTTCAAATATTACCAAATTCTCGACTGTAATAATATTAAAACTTCATATCTGACAGTTCTTGAGCTGTCAATGCTTATGGTTGCACCATATAAATTAACAGAGATTAGAGATTCCATTTCTAAAATTAACCATCAGGAAAACGTTTGGATACATCTCCATATAATTGTGGCTAGCGCATAGTAAACGTTAACTTTTCAACAATCTGGCATTTAGTTTAAAGATCTCTTAGATACCTTTAATAACTTTTTCCATACTAAATGATTGACGCACAGTTAACGTCAACCTAAAAAAGTAACACTCGAGCCTTTGATTCGCCATTCAAATTTACACAGTAAAATCAAGTCACATAAGAGGAAAGTTAGCTCAAAACCTACACTTACAGCTTTTCTGATGATGGCAGCATGCAAAAGTGAACGATAGGGTCGACAGATGAGATGGAAAACAAGGGGAAAAAGGGAACTTAATCTCTGTGACATCAAAATGTATTATTTAAAAGTGGCTCTTTTTGACTTCAAATAGTTAGCTCTTCATTAAAGCTGTCTTTAAATAATTTAGAGATACGAAAAAGCAGTTTCAAGTAAACGAATATAAATTATAACGTTGGTTTATCTTTGTTCAAGTTAATGCATATATTAAGCAATAGCTCTTGCTATTGACAAGGACAAGCTTTGTCCAATTTTACACCAAAGTGCAGTAGTGTCTACCTTGGCATTACGCTTGCTTATTTCCTATCTTTTCCGACAGAAATCGCTTGCATAATATAAGATGTCATAGAGAATCAGGTCCCATAGTGCGAAACGGTGGTTGTGACGCAAACATTGAAACAGACACACACACAACAAGTGGATACATACGTGGTCGACGTCTCAGCGGAGTACGGTCAAAATAAATAAAAGCATTTCAGTTATTGGAGTAACACAATTTAATCATGAACTATTCAATATCAATATATTATTATAAAACAGATTATATATTTTTCTTGTGTCGATAGTGTGTTATGGGGCAGTGATCTCTATATATGGCCATGGTACGTCAAATGCATCAACAAAAGACAAATTTGACAGCTTCCATACAAAAACTGTCAAGCCACTTCACGCAAATTTCATTTTATTACTTGCAACTAAGTTGATTATTAAGAGTTTAAATTCATAAAATGAAATTTGTGCGTTACGAAATGCCAACTCACTCACGACGAAACTCCTATTAAAAATCGTAAATAAGTCGAAAGGATTTTCGTAATATACCTTATTAATATTTTTATTCCAAATTTCTACAATTATTTTCGTGGACGCAGATCGAATCGTACCTATGTTATTCAAATTTTGATACAGTTATATCTTCAAAATTGTGACAGTAAAATTTACAGTTTTCGTATGAAAGTGGACAAATGCCTTTGTTAATAGGTAACAATGCCCAATGCCCATATGAATCTATAAAACATTGAAATTAGAACAAAGAGCGAAATTTTTTGAAGCCAAATTTGACATGTATTAGTAAAAACTGTCAAATTTGACATAATTATTATGATTTCATAGCAATTTTATATGCCCGGGGTACAGGACTTTGAGTCTCATGTCAATGGATACAGAGTTCACTGTCGCATCGTCCGTCACACTGAATAAGACCGTGTGTGTATGGCTGTATGGCCATGGTCTAGGCGAGGGCGTTAGTCGTCGTACCTGTCTTCAGGGGACCTTCTTCAGCCACGGAGGCGCTCTTAAAGTCAGAGCTAGGGCGCTTAATGCTCTCATCTGAAATATGGTGAGTGATTTGTATGGTAATGACATGAAATAAGTGAAACGACTACGGTTACGTTCTATGTCCGCAGAAATTAGTTGATGTTCGACAGTGGCAGTTGATATTTACATTAGTTCTCTTTGGGACAGGCAAAGATCTATGACCATACAGCCTAAAATATGCTTTGCTGCTTTTCATAAACCCACAGCATAAACCGCAGACCAAGGACTATATTATTTATAAAGACTCAATAACATTTTTTCACAGAATTTTTTTTAACGTTTGCGGGGAACCATAAATTGTTGCATAAATTGTATGCGGGTCGGTCTTCTCACTTCTGTCTTAGTCAAACGGAATACTATAAGACTTTATTTTGATTTAACTTCACAATGGAATCTAAAGTTAATTCGAGATTTCATTAATGAAATATTACTCGTAGGTATATAATTTGATAAAATATTTAAGTGGAAATTATTATTTAAGTTCACTTTATGTTCTCAAATAATTTCTGCGGACGTCAAACGTCTACATGTTCGGATGATTTATTAAATAAACAAACGCAATAATTATGTAAGTGGAAAACCAAATGCATAATGATCTTTTTTTTAATGAGTGTTTTTTTAACTCGGTTTATTCCCGTGTAAAGCTGATCGCACATTACAGTACGCGCCTTGCGAAATCGACAACGACAACGATTTCATAGAACATAGATCTAATTAGGAATAATTATGCGGATGGGTATTAGGTAGGTACTTAAAGACGAGGGGCGTCTGTAAAATACCGAAATTTAGTAAAACTAATGTCACTAAATTAGAGGAAAATATCTAGTCTTCGTTGAAATTCATAATTATATAGAACGTCTTCAAGAAACTCGGCTGGTTCCTGATAATAAATAATCAATAAATCTATAAGTACCTAAATAAAATATACTTAAATGAAAATAAATTACTGAGTAATTAGTAACATATGTTTCAGTATCTAAGTAATTCTCAAGGTTTTTATTAACCGCCATTTGGACGCTGCGATCGGTTATTGTGCTTTTATTTTTTAATTTAATTAGGATTTAGATCCAGGGCGCGTACTTTAATTATATTGTGTGATTAGCTTTGAGGTTAAATACATGATTTGATTGTGTTTAAGTGTGAGTGTTGCAAGCGTCTACGCCGTACTGTGGTGTTGCTATACACAATACACATTTTGTTACAAAATATGATACGAATGGTACACATATTATGTCTGAGCTAAATAATTGTGTGGCATGATAGTGTGATGGCTTCGTTTTTTGGAAAATTTGAACACTAATAATAATGTTTTTTTCTATTTTAAACTTCCAGAAGGTTGCATAATCGGATAAAAAATGGGTATTGCCTTATTCTTTCCTCATTCTATTTAGTAGCTGCTATCTGCGAATTCATCCGCATAGATTTAGGTTTTTTGAAAATCCCATGGGAACTCTAACGTTTCCGAAATAAAAAATTTAGTTAAATTATTTTAAAAAAATCATTAAATCATATGTCTAAGATCAACGACTTTTAACTGACTGGCTAACTCAAGATCTGGTCAGTGGTTTGGCTGGGAGAAGATTTAATTTTGACGACATAAATATGAAAAATCATAAATCATAATATTATGAAGTAAAACCCAAAAAAAAAAAACTACTCAAATACTTCAAGTATGTTTTATTGGTTGGTTTTGTTTTTATTTTAATTTCGATGAGTTAAAGAAGAAAGTAGTAACGGATCGGTGTGAATTTTAGCATGGATATAGTTAATGTGGATTAACCTCGATTGTGATTTAATGCTACTTTTTATCCCGGAAACCGAAGAGCTCCCCATGGATTTTAAACACCCACACGTGGACGTATAGTACGGGACTAATAAACATTGACCCTAAAATAAAAAATGTAAAGCTGATTTTTGGCACAAGTGTTCCTTGGGGTCTGAGAAGTGCCTCTTAAAAATTCCCCCCCCCTAGGCCGCGGGCTTAACCTCCCACCCCCCCAAACGTCTCCCCAACCGCAGTTTTTTGTAATTTTCTCAAAAAATATTAGTGCTAGAAAAAAACTTTCTATGATGAAAATTATCTTCATTAAATTATCTACAAAATAATATTATAATTCATTTCCATAAGATTAATAGTTTCGGAGATATGTTAACCCTTTGTGCATGAAAATAAAATATTTTGCATGTATGGCTTTTTGTAATGTAGTTTCTTGTAATTTCCATAAAAACTGATAGAGCTACAAAAATATTGTCTGAAGCAAAATGAAAGGCTATTAAATTAGCTATAAAATGATATTTAGTTTATTTTGATAAGAGTAATAGTTTTGGAGATATGCCTACCTATTGTGTAAGATAAAGAAAATAATATGCAAATATCGTGTACGTTGTTTTTAATTTTCGAAAAAAAAATAACAGAGTTAGGAAAAACTGATTAAAGCAGTAAGAAACATAGTTAAATTATCTACAAAATAGTATTTAGGTAATTTTGATAGCACTAATAATTTCGAAAATATACCTGTCATAGTTAACATAAAAGCAATATTTTTCAAAATTTTATATGTTTTCTGTAATTTCTAGAAAACTATTAGAGCTAGGCAAAAAACTCCCAGAAGTAAAAATAAACACCATTTAACCACTTATTAAAAAAAAATAGTTCATAAAGATAGGACTAATAATTTCGAATATATATCCATGTATAGTGTACGAAAAAAAATAAAAAAATTGCTAGAATCCTATATTATTTGCAATTTCCACAAAAACTATTAGAGCTGGAAAAAATCCTCGGAAGAGTAATTAATTTCACTAAATTACCCACAAAAAAGTCTTATGGTGAATTTAGATAGGACCAATGGTTTGAGAAATATGGCAACCTATATTCAAAGAATATTTTTTTTTTTCGACAACCGTTGGTATATTTTTGAATTTTCACAGAAACTACTAGAACTAGGAAAAAAAACATAAGAAGCAAAAATGAACTTCATTAAATTATCTTCAAAATAATTTTTAGTTTATTTTGATAGAACTAATAGTTTCGGAAATATGGCTGCCTAACTGGAATAAAAAACTAAACCTTTGTAAAATCCGTAAATGTTTATTGTAATTTCAAGAAAAAGTATTAGAGTTAGGAAAAAAGCTGTCAGGACTTAGTACAAAGATTATTAATTTACCTATAAAATAGTGTTTAGTTTATTTTGATAGGACAAATAGTTTTCGAGATATACCTTGCTGTTGTGTAAGAACCGGTGGTAGTCATGTAGACTTAGCATAGTACTATGGAATAAATAGAAATTAACCCCTAAATAAATAACGTATTTTTGATTTTAGGCGCAATTGATGTCCTCTTTTCTCCCCACTCCCACAACCCCCCTCCCACCTCCCATCTCCCCCCCTCCCACCTCCCCCCTCCCACAACCTCACTCGCACCTCCCACAACCCCCCTCGCACCTCCCACAACCCCCCTCTCACCTCCCCCCTACCACGACCCCCCTCCCCCTCTCAAATATCTAGCCGATTGTGCTTTTTTGTAATCGTATTACAATTCAAGTATCAAATCAAATGTTTTTACTCAAGTAAACTTTTACAAGTGCTTTTGAATCGTCCAGTGAATCTACCATTGGTTCGGAATGCCGTTAGCAGTTAAAAGTTAATCTGATAAAATTATCTGCAAGATAGCTGTTGGATGTTGGTGGTTCATTCACATATTTTTTTTAGATAAATACATATTGCATACCTACATATAGTTGAAAGGACTTCGAGACGTAGGTATTTATTATTATCATATTAGTAGGTATTATTAAAGCACATCATCATGGTCGTCATCATCACCTTCTTCCCCATCAATGGTAACATTTGCACACGAACCATGTCATTCCACCCGCATTTCCTTTGCAATCCTATTCGTTATTCTTCGGCCGACGCGACGCCTTGTCTTTGTTAGAACTTTAAACGAATATAAATAATAATATTTATTATATTATTTACTGAGTGTAGTGTTGTTTTGTAGATAAAGATTTCATGATTATTACCTACTATTAATTTATTGTAATATAGCATCGATCATTATCAAATAGAATGTGTAGGTACAAAGTCAAAATTATTGCAAAATATTTTTCTGTCATGCACGTTTTCGATCGCCATATTTCCGAAAGTATTCGGTCGATTGAAATGAAATAAAAAGCATTTTGTAGAAGATTTTATGAACTTTCATTTTGTTCTTGTCGTTTTTTTTCCTAGCTCTTATACATTTTGTGCAAATCACAAGAAACTTACACGATTTAAAAAAAAAAAAACAAATGCGTCAAATAAGCCGGCATATTTGCAAAACTATTTATCCGATCATAATGATTTAAGTGCCATATGGTAGATTATTTAATGTTAATTATTTTCGCCATAGATGGTTTTTTTCTAGCACTAATATTTTTTGAGAAAATTACAAAAAACTGCGGTTGGGGAGACGTTTGGGGGGGTGGGGGGTTAAGCCCGCGGCCTAGGGGGGGGGAATTTTTAAGAAGTACTTCTCAGACCCCAAGGAACGCTTGTGCCAAAAATCAGCTTTACATTTTTTATTTTAGGGTTCCCATACATAGCTTGCACAAGTAGCCTGGGCTAGTAGTCGCAGTCACCAGCTAGTCTTTAAATTAAATATAAATTACGCAAGTATTAGTGTTTAAATTTCGTAGAATTTTATATATTGACCTACATTAAGGTAACAATGGTCTTACTTAGGTATTTATTACATTCCTGATTCCACGAATGCTGCCTATCTACGTATTAAAGAGTATCTTGTCCATTCAATTATTTTGACTAGTTAAATTCCAATTAAAATCGATGTAGAAATACAATATTTCAGTCGTTCCGATTCTAATAATAACTTTTTTATTAAAAAAATTTGCTATAATATATTTTTCTCACGAATAAAAGAAAAAGGTTGTAAGCATATTTTGGTAGCACTTGCTACAACTTAACGTTTTAAAAAAGGCTTTTTTAAAAGTTTTTTATAGTTGTAAGTTAGCACCTTACTTACACCATGTATAGTAAGAATTTCAAAACTAATTTCTCGCATAATCTGTATAAAAAATCGTATAAAAACTATAACTTTCTCATTGGCGGAAATTCAGAATTTTCGCATTGCATCTTGCAACACTATTACTTAGAAAGTATTTTATGTGTACATGAAAAAGATACTCTTTGAAGCAAGTGAAACTATCACAAAAATGTCTCCGAACCAACTGACTACTATAAAAGACCTTTTTATAACACGACTAAATTAAAAAGTTGCTCAAAACTGACAATTCAATTCGAAATTACCCTAACTTAGCCTATAACCTAACTTAGTTTGATAATATTTGCCGCCAATCTGTTCAAAAGACTGCACTCACCGCTTTTGACGTTTTGGGTGACTGTGAAAGTCTTTCCGGTGTCCAGGGGAACGGTCCAGTTGACCGGATCCGGGGAACGCATGTTCAATTGCTCCGGGGATTTCACCCGGGTCGGTTCCGGAGGCGATTTGACGATCGGCGAGTCGTCGAAAAAGTGATCCTTGGCTACCGATGCACTGCGGTGAGACGGCATTATCTCATCGTCTGTAATTTGAAAATTGACTATTTAAAAAAATATGAAAAGTATGCTAGATAAACCAGCTGGTATGGGCTAGTGGCTTTAAAGTCCTGAGGTCCAATTGTCTAAGTAACATCTTTAAACATTACTCAAACTGTTTAAGGAGTTTATTCATGCTTTTTGACGTGCAGGCATCTATGAACTCCTTAAACAGGTCGAATTATCCGTTTGACATACGATTTCCATAAACAATCGGGGGGTGATTAGTGTTGTCAGTTATATTGAGACTTTGAGTCCTAAGTCCTCCACTAATAAGACTATACTCAGACTTATAATAAACTATATAATGCAAGAAATTACATTTTGAAACGTCAGTTTACTGCGTCTAACTAAATGGAACATTCTATGGTTATTTTTAAGTCTCAAACCAGAAAAGAAATTTCGAGCTAAAAATATCGCCTTGAGATTGAAATGATATTACTGAGAATAATTAATAGACACATACTATTTTTTTTCATTATTGGCGTTTTTTTTTGTCAGGTCTTGGAATAGTTAAAAAATTATTGCAATTTTTTTTTCTGAAACATTTTTTTCATTGCTACACAAATTAGGTAAAATTAAAATAAAGACAAAAAAGACTAGTTGAGGTCTTAGAGCATTTAAATGCTCGAAGGGTGAGGTACATGATACTACACAGTTAATACATATACTATCTAATAACTAATACACAACATCGACAACGAAGGTAAACACACTCACATATTATAATAAAATATTAAAAAAATATTAAGGCCAATTTACAAACAAAATGTAATATATAGATATGCCGTTGTCTCATCGTATTCTCAATTGAATTAAATAATAAATAAAAATCTACTAGTGAAAACACTCAAGTCCATGCGATATAATTTAAAAATAATAAGTATAACAATTTCACAAAAATAAAAAATATTACAAAAATACACAAAAAATTAACCCGAAATCTCCAAAAAATATGACCCAAAACCTTGACCACCCTCACCAGTGTTTAATATACAATCATCCCTTAGAGTTCACACCATTGGCATGACGCAAATAAGCTACTAATATTGTTGTTAGTGCGAATAGTGTTGCAAACAACACGACATCCATAAGTACAATGTCTTTAATAATTTGGACACAATTTTACACAAGATATCTATCGTTTTATTTTACAGGATATTTTGCAGTACAGTTAGTGTGACAAACGACACAGTGAAAATACGATTTTTTGAGAATCAAATTACTCTTAAAAATATATTTTGCCTCCTACCATTTAACATTTTAAATCTTCCACCATATTTTCATTATAATTACGTTTATTCTAACACAAATCCACCAATGTGTCGTTATTGCAGTTAGTGTGACAAACGACACAAACATAAGTGAAAATACGATTTTTACAACACATATTTTATCCGAGAATCAAATAAAACTTAAAAATGTCTTTTGTTTCCTAGAATTCAAGCCTTTAAATCCTCCACCATATATTATATTTTCATTATAAATAGTTTATTCTAACACAAATCCACTAATGTGTTGTTAGTGCAGTTAGTGTGACAAACTGACAAGACACATACAGTCCACGCGCCGTGTAGTGCCGAAGCCATTCCCACTTGTGGTGCCAATGCGTTATACGTGTGACCTGCGTTGCGTAGACGCACTGACATAGTTTAATGATAATTTCAAATAAGTGTAAGTCACATAAGCCAAACAAAAGCTTTGAAAATTACAAAAAAATTAGGAGAATTTCAAAAATCTCGTCAAGGCATAATAAATTTTGATAATTTACATCAGGTTTTTATCATAATTTTATGCGACACGTCTAGATAGGTATGCAAGATTTTTAGAGAAAATCGTAAATATACTTATTCCAAACTCTCATCATATTCTGATATGATGAGAGTTTGGAATACAGATATTATTTTAAACTTTAATTAATAAAATATTATAGAGTTTACAATTTCAGAAAATAACCAATATAATGCATGTGTTTTTTTAATTTATTTTATTTAACTTTCATTTTGTTCAGACAGCAAACAATTTTGCTCAAACCCCATCAATCTTTTTTAAGTCTTTAGGATTAATATATTATATATTTCTATTTAATAGAATTCATATGTCCGACAATCAGCAAGATTGAAAGTAAGAAGACTATACTGGTCCTAAACGTTAAGCAATTTGGATTTACTTTCCAAAACAAAAACCTAAAGCGTATCGCAGAAAAATATGACTTGTACTCAATAAAAAAAAACTAAAGCGTCACAGAATAATTTGATAAATTCAACAAAAGCTGGTCAAAGAACACAGAGCGTCGACGCAACCGTCACCTGGATCGTACGCACCCAATTTTATGCCCACTTTTGATATACTGCGGCTGCGCCGGTTCTTGTCTGGCGTTGTTGCCCCTTTCCCCCCAGCCCCGTTTGCCCCAACTTCCCCATTTACCAAAGTTGCCCCATTTACTGCCCCGGTTTTGCTCGGCGCCGAGGGCGACCTGCCTCCTCGGGATGACGACCTAATTCTATTACTACTCCCCCTATTTAACGGCAAACCTACAGAACAAATAGCCATACTAAAATATCTAGAAAGTTTCTAGAAAGTTGGATATAGGGTCAAGCATCAGGCAGGATAACAACAGTAAAGAATTAGCTCGTAAAGTCTAAACAATCTAGCCAAGAACTAAGAAATCCTAAGAAAGTATCTATATTTTAATAGAATAGGGAAAATTTTATGTTTACAATATCATGAAATTAAAAAAAGGATTAATATTATTAAGGCCACCTTCCACGACACTGCTTATACTGATTCAGTTAAATTTTGTAATGATACTATTGTCACTTCCGGGTTATATCTATACCTATCCTATTTATGTCAGAAAAGGACAGTAATAGAAAAATCTTAATGTCCCAGACATAATAAAGCAAAACTTTGACAATGATTTTTCTTCTTTGACTTGTTTGAAAATTAGTCATGTTAAAATTTATAAGTTTTTTAAAATTTATAAAATTCTGTTCTATGGTACTAGCTAAGTACTTAATACTAAATATAACACCTCGATAAAAGATGGCGGCTTCAAAATAGTTGTTATGTTTGGCGGCCATTATGAATACGTCAACATCTGAGCTACTCTGAGATGATTTACATCACAGTTGATCATACATCTGGGACAATTAATAGCTCTTATAAAATGTTTTTTTTTAAATTTATAGACTAGCGCTAGGCTGCAATCACACTTGCTGGAAGTAGTGATGCAGCCTAAGGTGGAGCGCGCTTGCCTAGAAGATGCCTATTCACTCTTGATTTGAAGATACCAATATTATAAGCGGATGGAACAACGGAAGCCGGAAGTCTTCGTTTACCCCAACAATAGCACACTTACCAGTAGGTTTGGCAGGACGGGCCTCGTGTCCGTTAGGCATGTGCCGCACGCTAGGTACGGGCGCGGGGTCGGCAGAGCGAGGCCGGCGGCGCGGGGAGCGGAACGCTGACTCGGTTTTGGCCCCTTGAATGGAAATAAAAATCGATTAATCATCATCGTCGTCGATTGAAGGCTGTTGCTGGACATGGGTCTCATGTAGGGACTTCCGGACACTCCTCATCTCTTTGGGACACGCTGCGGTCTTGCATCGCCTAGATTCACGGGTTCCAGCAACCCACTTGATGTCGTCCGTTCCACTACCACTACATCCCATTATCCTCCCACTGCTGGGCACAGGCTTTCACTCTCATAGGATAGAGGGAATTAGGGCTTAGACCCACCACGCTGCTTCAATGCGGGTTGGCGGGTTTTAACGACTATTATCATGTTAGTGATAATAACCGGGATTAACGAGCTCCACCTAGGTCGTCCGTTCATCTAGTTAGAATTGTAATATTTTTCTTTTTTTAGCTATGAATTGATTGGTGTTATATAAATATTCTCACCATCTTGGGTAGCACCTTCATCGAAGCTGTGTCCTTGCAGCTTCTTCCTTTGCTTCTGGGGCGAAGTCTTATGCGGAGATCGTTCTAAGGCTTTCGTCTCCTGGAGCTTAGCATGAATGGACTGGTGTGGTGCCGAGCGGAATGACCTGAACTTCTTCGGGGAATGGTTCCTCGACTCCTTGCCATCCTTTTCATCTCGGGGTAAGGCCCTGAAAAACCCCTTTTAGTTGTATTGTGGACCTATTTCTTGTATAGTCTTGGTTACTTGAAATATTCGCTCTGCATTTTGATCTAATCCTGGCTGATGATGTCTAAACTACGCATAGCACCAATGGCTTCACCATGTCGCAATCCAAGCCATTCTTTGCTAGCATCAGCTCATTGCTAATCAAACTTAAATGTAAGCGGAAATTTTCCGGCTCCAAGGGCCGAGAAGTATTGCTCATACATTGTGGATCTTCCGAAACCTAGCGAAAAAATTTTCCCAAAATGCTATCAAATTCTAAACCACTTTATTTTCCTAACCATAACTTCCTACCAATACCATGCACCAATTCATTGGTCATTATTAAAATATGAGCAATTTAGGCATTTAACTAATTAGCTTTTAGACAAATGAGGCAGATAATAGCTGATGGATTTAGGTTTCTAGATGATGGTTTGTCTCCTATGTTTACAGTTATGGAGTGGTCCAAAGATTAATTAATCAGTTGGTTAAATTGTGGTACTTTATCAAAAATGAGGAAAATAATAGAGATTCATTCAGATTATAAATATGAACCTCTAATTTAGAGTTAGTTAATGGATAAGTCTGGGAAGACCCAGAAGTACAAGTTGATAGCGAAGCTTCCAAAGAAAAAAAAAACGATAAAGGCCCTCAGTGCTGGACTCTTTAAAACAAAAAATATAATCTAGTGCATCACTTACTTGTGATTGGTGGAAGCGAGTGATAGGGCAGACAGCGAGGACCGGCGGGACACTTGGTACCAGAGTTCGATTTGTTTATTGTAAAGCTGGGTGATGTGTTCAGGCGCTAGTTCAGTCCCCCAGCCGCGGTACTGTCGGATATAATGCCAATTTTGAATATGATGGAAGCATGACCGTGAATATACCACTTATCAAACAAACTATTGCAGATATTGATGAATATTTTGGAGGTGTTGTCATGTTTGAAGAACTTGCAGCGATATTGTTTTGTTACGAAATTTTGGAACTACTTTTGTCTTTTATTGGATTACAAGTTAGCGTTTGACTAATAATATTATTATCTGATACTAAATGACAATTAATTTCCATCGGTAGTCGATAGAAGCCTGCTAACATCAAAGGGGTAACCTATAAGTTATAAACTTGGTTGTAATTCGATGGTTACCGCGATCTAGATATAAATATATCTAGACTGCCGCGGATAAAATTTAGATTAATTTAAGTAACTTTTACAATATTTGATAAGTGGTATAATATGCTATATTGCCAATATGAATGATGTTTTGGGAATATTAAATTAAAATTTTGGATTATAAAGAATAGGGGATAGAATAAAGAATATATTTTATATACTTGGCGGTCCTATTTTAAGATCTTTTGAATTAAGAAGAGTCTAGATTTTAGAAAACCTTTAGATCTGTTCTTGCTGACTGCTGGATAAGTTTTTTTGATGATAATCAAATTTGGAACTAAATTCTTGCCCAGTATGAACTTTAACTCTATGAAATAAGAATTGCAATCCACAGATATACTCAAAATTGACTCGTCTGTCTGTTACTTTTACGTTTATAGTCTATCCGTATCGCAATCTAGACGTAAATTAACAATGGCCAGGTCATACGCTAGATTCCGGAATTTTTGAATATCCATCTCTTCTTCTCTGGTATGATATGTTTTGGATTTTGAAGTTGTTTTTGTTTTGGAATTTTTAGGTTATGCCATGTAAAATTAATCCATACCAATATTATAAATGCGATAGTGTGTCTATCATCTATCGTGATTTTGATGAAATTTCGTACCAAGATTGATTGCATCTTAGTTTTTATTCCGAAAAATCACCCAGAACCTAAACGAAGGACGAAGTTGCGCGTATCAACTATTAAACATATTATTTATTTTGTTTAATTATTGCAAATGATACGATTTTAATGTCACAGAGAATAATTTCATTATTCGACCATCAGAATTCAGAAGCATATCTAATGTTCCTCAAGTCAGTTTTAACTTGTCACAAGTCTAGAAGTGTCAGTGTGAGTATTATAACGGTAGGTATGGGTATGGGTAAGGCAAGACGCGCAGACCTTGTACTCGCCGGCGCGCTTGCGCAGGTCCAGCACCTCGCGGTACCAGGAGTCTCCCTGCGCGAGCCCGAGCGGCTGCAGGCCGGCCGCCCGCAGCGTCGTGGCAGAGTCCTCCGCCCCCGCCCCGTCTACCCCGCCGCCCCCGGCCCTCGCCCCCGCGACCTCCGCGCCCCCCACAAGGCGCTCGCTCGCCTCCTCTATCGCTTTCCCTTTCCCCCTGCATTTCGTAAACGTCCCTTTAGACGCCTCGTACACGTATTGAGAGAACGGTCTAAATTTCTTTTTGTACTCGCTTTTGTAACGTTTCCTATTATCTTTGTAACGATCCTCCCCGTTGTATATGAGGGCCGATAGCGCACTACGGAACGTTGATTTTCTGCAAAATTCCATTTTCAAGTCAGACGTGTGGCCGTTACTGTGAGATGCGGCAAATAAATTGAAGGGCTCGCGCCGAGCTAGGTTAGTAAGATTCATGCTCAAATAATTGTTAAGCTCGCAATGGTGTTAGGATGTTAGTCCTGGAAGAGTCTAGAAGGATGCGCCGGCGCGGCGCCGTCAGACTCGGTGTCGGAAGTGTTAGGTGATACAACGACATACAATCTAACAGAATTAACGTTCACATCGACAAAAGTGCAGGACACATCGATATTAAAAAAGAATCTATTAGATGACATTCCGAACTAATTATAATTTATAATATAATATAGTCTGTCTATTACTACTCGGCCTAACAACCGCCACCGTGAGGAGATTGAGATGAAAGCAAATACCAAAAACGAAATTTAGACTTGTTCTGCTTCACCCAAACACGTGATTCAGCCAGAGATAGGGCAGAACAGACACGCAGGAAACTTTTACTAGTAAAATTACTTCTTTTAGCAACATTTTCAAAAATATTTTTTCAAAATTTTAAGGGTTAGTTTTTTACGCAATCCCTGAACAAAACTAAGGTGATTCTTTTCCTCTGAAAACTTTATGGAAAGGATATCAGTAGGTACATCTAGACCTATCAATTCAGATAAAGACATAATGTACAAGAGGATTAGCCACAATACCCTCGGAACACCCTGTAGGGATATAGTGTCGTAAAATCAAAAAAATATTGGGACTACATTCACATCTCATTTGGGCGTAGCTCGAAAAATCTTTAGAAATAACTTAATGGTTACTATGTCATTATTATTTACAATATTGGGTTTTATTTTTAAGATAACTTCTAAAAATGACTTGTGTGTAATCTTTTGATTTTTTATTGTATTAAGTAGACCTATTCGTATATTAATAGGAAATAACTCTGTAGTTACGTCTTCATTTGATCTTGGTTTGGATTATTGTTGTTATTCGCCGTGATAAAAAAAATAAAACGACTTGAAATATTGTTTTTTTTTGTAAATATTGAATAGTATGAAGAAATGACATTGCTTTAAACCTTGACCTTAGATCGAGAATAGGCTCATAGTGTCGTAAACAAAGTCAGTCTGGCATCAAGGTCTTTTCGCAAATGGCTATAAACTTCGCAAATTGTTTGCCATAAAATTCAGAATATAGACCAAGTTGCATTCGGTTGAAAATTGACTTTATACAGGGTAAAGTTATATTTGCACATACGATATTAAAATAGTGCTATTTATACCTAATAGTCTTCCTAACTGCTTAAAATTTAAAAAATAGATCCAAATGGCTCGTGGTAATATACCTATTTGAAATCTTGAATTCCTAAAAAATTGTTTATTACTGCAAAGGAACCTAACCTCGAAATTCAGCACCAAATCTTTGTCATTTAGTTTGGTATTTGGTTTAAATATTCATATGTAATTTTTTTTCTTAAGTAAGTATTTAAATACAGAACAGCCATTTTAGTTTAGAAATAGAGATGTGTGGAGTGGCCTTATAAAAACAATACAACTATAAGTGCTTGAATCTGAGATTATTAATTATTCTTAGAACACATACATGGTGCGGAGAAGGTTGCGTAAAAGACATGGTGAAAACAAATATAGCTGAAAGTGAAAAGTGCTTAGAGTGCACGTCGGTCTTTATATCTGGATTTTATATTTTCTAAACTTTTAGATATGTCCATCCATATTAATGATGTAGAGGTGTATCAGTTTGTTTGTTTTCTTACTGTAGTAAATATATTAAGTCTATGAACTTCTTTAATCAACGACCTCAATTTACATAGACGGGCCCTGACAAACAAAGAATGTGGACTTATTTTACTAACGCCATCTAGTCTGAAAAGCGGGACAGCGCTATGGCGGGGATAAGAACAGGCTTATACAGGTGATGGCGCCCTGGAGACAGGCATAGGAAAATGTGTGTACAGGGAATGCACAGTGTCCTGCACACTGTCCCACGGGATGTTTAAAAATCAAAATCCCTTGAATTTTAGTTAGTTTTATACAAAACTAATAGTTATATTTTTTCACGAACTATACACATATTTTGCAATTTTAAAATTACAAAATACAGACTTATATTGTACTTTGATAAAAAAAAGTACCTAAGTATAAGTTTCCTGCGTGTGTAGATAAAGTACAAAAAAATCTAGACACAGATATTAAAAGCAGTTAGCAAGTGTCGTTAAAAATATTTTTCATAATATATTTTCATCACCTGAAAAGTTATATTTTATTATCTTTTATACAAAAATATAGAAATAAACTACATATCATTAAACTTGGAAATATTATTGTGTGTATAATAAACGTCCGGAATCTCACGGATTTTTCAAAAAGTGTGGTTTTTGTGTTAGTGTGGCAAGTGTTTGAAATGAAAATACAGAATGTTTCAAAATTATTGAAATCCATCTTGTTTTTGTGGTTATTTCAAAATGGTGATTTGCGAAAAAGCTGCTTCAGCAAAAGCAAAGCGTTATGATGGTACATGAGTGGTATTTTTTTTTTTCTGTGTGAAATAGTTATAGACTGTTCCTATGATTAGTTAGTATTTACATCTGTCTTTTATGTGAAATATATTATTAAAGGCATGCGAAATATACCTAATGTACAAATTATAGTTAAATATGAAAAAATATTCGAAACAATCTATAAATTTTTAAAAATATAAATGGAAAAGCACGAATGATATCGTGAATTGTATAAGCTAAAGCAAATTATTGGTCAGAGTCTATTTAGGAAATATTATAATTTTTTTTTCTTAAATAGACTGACTTTACAATTTTAAATAATTATGGTAAAATTTTCGTCAAATTGATCTATATTTCATACATGCTTTTTATACAATATTTTGATGTGAATAATAATTGAAGACACCTTTTGAATGAATCATCAGGTCTTCAAATTATCAAAACATGGCTTTTACATTTAAATTGAAATATCTCGGTTACATCTTAAGATAGTTACGATGTTTTAAACTTAAAAGTTAGGAATCACTTCGGGCAAAGTGAGTGCATAAGACTGTTATTTTCACAGGTCAAATATTTTTGTGTTTAGTTTTCAGCATGTACGAAATATGTAGATCATCCTTTAAATAACCAAAGAGCTCGAACAACTTACGGATCAGACAGGACAAAACATCCTCGCAAAACGTCCGTGTCGGACGACGTTCTGTTCCATAGCATACTATCATCGCTGAAAGCAGTTTTATTTTAATATTGTTGACGCCCTAGTTTCAGAATGATAGTCTTTATTTTAGTGATGTCAAGGTAAGTCATTTATAACAATTATTTGAAAATAATACTGCTTTGTTATAATAATACTGCTGCGATGTTAATTTATTTTTATCCACTACAAGTTAGCCCTTGACTGCGATCCCACCTGATGGTAAGTGATGATGTAGTCTAAGATGGTAGCGGGCTAACCTGTTAGGGGCATGGCAGTTATATTAAACCCACACCCCTATTCGGTTTCTACACGGCATCGTACCGGAACGCTAAATCGCTTGGCGGCACGTCTTTGCCGGCAGGGTGGTAACTAGCCACGGCTGAAACCTCCCACCAGGCCCCAGGCACCAGGCCAGGTTTGTAATATGCTCCTTGTGCTTTCTTAATACCAGTGTACGCTAATTTTTAAGACGCGGGTAGACGTTTTTTCCTGTCTGGTCCGTAGTGTGTTTTCACCCAAACAGGGATATACCGAGTGATCATAGATGATCGTAAAGCCTACCTCTGCACGCCGGGTTTTTGTCCGTGCCACAGATAGTCTTCGATGTACCTCTTCGGGCCGTCGTCGTGGTCACCGTCCACGTTGTTCATGAGGGGCTCAGCCTCCACTGACCCTGGAATGAGAAAATAATAGTTGTTTGACGTCAGTTAATCTACGTATTTACAAATAAACAAAAATCAATTGTCGTGTGTAAGTATTGTTGGTTTTAAAATGAAATAAAAAAGAAGAAAACATGTCATATAATATTATGCAAAACACCTTTCTTTACATTTCATTTCATGAAAGTAATTTGACATCACATAATATATCCAGGGATGTTGATATATATACAATTTGAATCCAAATAATCGCTTAATATGGTGGAAATATTCTCGAATTACAAGTCGTTATGGTATTAGGTAGGTAGGAACCTACGTTTGTACCTACTTATAGGCAATTCATCATTCGCCGACTACCTATGACACTGACTATTTCATGAAACGCGATCAATTCTAATATCAGTGCACGACAAAGACTACGAATATTATCTTGCTTAATTAATACGTAAAGTATTAATACTTAAAGTACTTATAGATCTCGGTGTAGGTCTAAGAAATGATCGTTTCTTATTCATTAAACTGGTAAGCAGAACAAGTAGGTACCTACCTACTTACATAATCTTAATAAAAGAAAATGCTTTATACCTACCTACAATGAAGCTTAAATTAATATTATCTTGTTTGTACAAGCGAGCTTTCAACAAACTGGGAAAGTCACAATCCGCACAGAAAACTTGGTCATTATTTTCTCTGTTCAATAAACAATAATATAATAGCCGCCGCGTAAGTTGAACTGCGCAGAAACACATTTCGGGTGTCAAACGAAGTGCGGTATGAGGCGCGCCGCGAGGGGCCGCGCGTTACTATACCACTCGCTCCCCGCGCATGCTCCGCTCGGCTCTGTAGTACAATGTACCTGCGCAGACGACCGCCATATTGGGTCAACTTGATTGTAATCGTGTTGGTTTTCGCTTGAAGGAACTACGGAGCACTCTCGTTTCAGTGAATGGAAAATAACCGGTCAAGTGCGAGGCAAACTCGCGCACAAATAGTTCCGTACCAGAACACAATATAAATTATTTTATTAATTAACAACAAAGATATCATAACAATACGTAATCAGCTGTGATATTTCACAACGATATTTTATTATGGATAATATTATACGTATAATATTATAATTAATCAGCTGTTAAAGTTTCAACCTGCAGCTGTCCTTATAATATGTAAGCATAATTCCAGAAGTGGGCAAATAATTTACTTGATTTAAATATATATGTACTCTCTTTAAAACTTGCACGAGTAAATGGTTAAACTTGTAGAGGTTCCACGAGATAACCCCTTCGAGTCTTTCGGGCCCAGTGCCACGACGGCAATATAAATGATACCCTATACCTAAATGATATAAATGATATAAAAAATATTAAATATCTACCTATTCTTTTGGCCGCGTTTCCTCTCAACAAAATCCCCCATTCTACATTATATCAGACTTTACTTAGGCCTACGCACAAAACCAATAAAGAACGACGACCTCTAAAATATTCAGCTAAAATCTATCCCTTCGACACGTATACTGCCTTATATCCCATTTCCTTCACACCCTAACAAAATGCCTCCAGCATTATTTGTTACTGGAAGAATTGGGGAACCACGAGGAATGAAAATTGTTTTTGAAGTGAAACTTCTTTAGAATCGTTGTGATTTGAAAATTAGATAAAACGGATGTTGTCTCCACGGTACAAGTGGAGCTATCGGACGAACGAGTATATTATGTCACCGTAAGACTGAAAAGTTCTATAAAAAATGATATCGCGCGGCGATGGAGTGTTTTATGACTGTCTTAGTTTGTGTTGTTTGATAAGCTCCATGGCGCATTGGTGAGCGGTGTGTCTTATACGCGGGAGATCCCGGGTTCGATTCCAGGCAGTGTCAATTTGGAAATTTTAATTTTAATTTTTTTATTTTATTTATTTTTTGAAAACATACAGTAACATAACATACAATTATTAAGTGATACAAATATAATACCACTTAAACCGTACTTTACTTTAAATACCGGAAATTAAAAATTCCCGCGTAAATCAAAAAACTTTAATCCACGCGTACAAAGTCGCGGGTATCGTCTAGTATTATTATAATTGAACATTATTAGGGTAGGGTAGGAACAAAAAGATTACAAAAGGGATCGATGCGGCTTTAATTAAGCCATGGTACCCACCTCGCGGTTTTTAATTCATGCAAAGTTTAGGCTTTTCTTATCATTGATTGTACAGTTGTGGACTACCTACACATACACATAGGAAGTCTCATCATCTGAACGCAGTGCTAACTTAGACCAGCTTAGCTACTGGCTTCCAACGAGGGGGTAGATCCCGAAAGGGCATTGACATGAGTGGTATATATAGCTTGTTTCGATAAAAACTTCGATAGCGCGAGTTAGGATGATAATAATTCTATCGACTGAATTGCTTCATTTTGTTATTTTGTGAATTAAATTAATTACTTGCTGATATTATAAATGTGAAAGTGTGTTTGTTTGTTGGTTTATTGGTTTGTGGTTTGTTGGTTTGTCCTTGAATCACGCCACAACGGAGTAACGCATCGACGTAATTTTTAGGCATAGGCGATATAGGCATATCAGTCGATTGCGCTTGTTAAGCAACGTTGACCCAAGTCGGTAACTGGATGGGTGACCGAATTTGGAGGTTCTTTTTTGGCCTTTTCGTTGCCAAAGGTCCCGGTTATTATCACTAATATCTGATAATAATAAGTTTAAATACTCTTAGTCGAGTCGTGCGTGGAAGGACTTGGCAACCCACCGATTATATTATAATCCCAAGAAAACTCCTACCATTATGTGATTAATGGAATGGGGTCACGACCCTCAGTAATGAGGAATACGACGAGAGAGATAGATTTGAGAACACGTATTTCCAAGATAAAAGAAAACCAAAAAGTAGGCGGTGTATCACACCAGCTTTATCTATTCCGTGATCACACCCGCGTGCCCCGGAGAGCACGTATACGTCGGTCATCGACCTTTTATGACGTCGGTCCTGCGCCTGATCTCTCTCCGATCGTGACGGATTTTCCGTCCCATCGGGCTATAAGAGGAAAGGAACCAAGAGTGCACCTGTGTATGCACACACTTGTGCAATATAATATCTCCCGCGCAGATGGCAAATCTCTCTGGAGATAGGCCGCAGTGGTCGAAATTCGGTCGGGAGGAAATTATATTTAAACTCACCTTCAGCCACGGCGGCTTTCTTGAGAGCACCCATGGATATGCTCTTCCGGGGCGTGGTCTCGTCTTTGGGCCACGCGAACTGATTCCGGTACTCCGTGCTGACGACCACCTCAGGCTCCTTCGCAGCCAGGACTTCCCCGAGCGCTGTGGTCGCCTGGAACAACAGGATACTGTTAAACTTGATGATGATAACTTAAAATGGCTGCTGACCAAAAGTTGCTAAAAATTTTAGTCACTCATGGGATATGGCGTATACGTCTAGGTATGTACGATGCCCTAAACGGATGAGAATGGATACACGAAATTGAGCTCTAATTCAATGCTGTTATGATTTATTTTACTTTGACGCCGAACTTCGATTTGATCGACAATTCTTACATAATCGCACCTCAGATCTTGCGCTCCGGGTACAATGTCAAATCTGTGGCGTGCACAGAGTTTGAAGCTAGGGTAAGCATTGGTTAGTGAGAAATTAGAATACATATTTACTGTCTTATTATAAGATTAGCGTTGATTGTTGACCGATTGCCACTTGGGTAAGCAGTGCTTTTATGCCTTTATGAACTGCACGCCACTGATACCTACTACATAATATTATCTAACTGCCTCGTTGGTCCAGTGTATATAACCACTGGACCACCGAGGCAGTTAGATAATGTTGCATGTTCGACTGCGGATGACGAGGTCCCGGGTTCGATTCCCGTGTCGAGCACAATTTAAGTATTGGGTTTTTCTGATAAGAAAATTTCAGCACTAGCCCGGAGTTAGGAACTTGGCCGTTCACCTCCATGAACGTACTTCACATAAAGCCTTTGGTCTCACGTCTGATCGGTTTCCGGTTGTGTCGGATTTTCGAGTTTTTCCGTCCCATCGCGCTATGAAAGTAAGGAAATAGAGAGTGCACTATAATATCTCCCGCACAGATGGATGATATCTGTGGAGATTGGACGCCATTACCGAAATTCGGTTGGGAGGAATATTTATTACTATATCTACACTAACATTAATATATCAATAATATTATAAATGAGAAAGTATGTCTGTCTGCCACGCTTTTACGGCCCAGCTTTTTAACCAATTATTATGGAATTTGGTACAGGGATAGGTTCTATCCCGGGGAAGGACTCAGGCTAACATTCTGTTAAATATAGGTCTTGCATGTTAGCCTAGATGCAGAAAGGGGTCTAGGATAGAAGAAGAGAGGTACTCGTACCTTCGGCTCCACAGTATCCGTCCACCGCGGCTGGCGAGGCCCTTCAGACTTGCTGCGTCTCCCGGCTCGCTGAGAATCATTCCTCTGAGCGCTCTGTAACAAAACATTAAAAATATATATACATAGGATAGCGCTTGGCCGCAAATCGAAATCCGACTCTCATGCAAGCGGTGATGCAGCCTAAGGTGGAGCGCGCTTGCCTAGAAGATGGCTATTGATGGCTTGATTTGAAGAAGAGGGGAAAATGGAAGCCGGAAGGGCAATCCATATCCTAGCGGTTCGAGTTAGGAACGAGGAAGCGAATCGCTTCGTACTAGTCCGCGGAATTTCGACTGCGTAAGGGTACACTTTAGGTACATTTACTTGACATTTTATACATCTGAAAGATCACCTGGAACAGCTTTAACACCTAACACTAAGGTTCTGGAACTAGTCCACAAAAACAGAGAACTCATGTCCACCATCATGCGGAAAACGGGCTTTCTTCGGACATATACAAAGAGGAGCCCAATTCTCACTTCCAAGATTAGTTTTGTAAGGAATAATTGCAGGCAAGAGAGCTTCAGGTCGGCGAAGGCGCAAGTGGTTGGCCGATATAAGGGAGTGGACAGGGTTTAGCTATTCGAAGCTCAAAAAGGCGGCTCAACATAGAGAAGTTTTCGGATGATCGCCAAACTTCATTTTGAAGATGGCACGCGATGAAGATGATGACATTTTACTGTAGCAGTTACAATTTCTTAGTACATAAGATAAGGTAAAAACTAACGAGCTATTTATTATCATAGAGGATAACAGTCTAGCCCCATTACAGAGGATCTCCAGATCTCCAATAATTATGTCGCAGTGCATAGATCTCCAGAAAATTTTATCATCTCTAGACATTATTTATTTAAAGATGTAATTTCTATGAAGTGCTATCCTAATACTAGAACATATTGTGTTTTAAAAGAGCAACCACCGAGTTTCTTGCTGGTTCTTCTCGGTAGGAATGGCATTCCGAACCAGTGGTAGATTCACTTGACGATTCAAAAGTACTTGTAAAAGTTTATTTGAATAAAAAATATTTGATTTGATTTGATTTGTTATTTAAATATTTAACAACATAAAAATGTGTACGTCAGGGTTGCCTCACTGGATATTCTGCGACTTTTCTTACTGTAATCATCATTGTAATACATGTTCAGACAAATGAATTCATTATTTTCTATTCCATGCCGCGCCCAGCTCCATACAAACTCATACAAAGAATATCTGCCGCTGTAAGTGCCACGCCGCGCCGTGTTTCTGTAGTGGGGTTAGACCTTAAGTCAAGACTTCCCGCGGATCCAAATTTACCAGGTCGTAAGGTCGAGCAACGCGGCCGCCTGCTGGGGCCGGATGTCGTCAATGTCTTGAGTTAAGCAATGCGACATTGCTGTTTAATTGCAACGATGCAAGTTGCAATAGTGCTAGCTGCAACAGTGCAAGTTGTAAGTTGCAACGGTGCAATTTGACATTGTTATTAACTTTAATTTTGAAAAATGAGTTATTTCTTGCTTAGTCAAGATTACCCGGGTCGAATTCGTAAGGTCATGCTTACCCGTGCGCGGTCGTATGCGGCCGCCTGCTGGGGCCGGATGTCGTCTATGGGAGCCGGGTCCAACAGCTCGTTCGTCTTGTACGTATACCCGGGTATAAGTTAACCCGATTCTTAGTTAAACAATGTGACATAGTATTAACTGTTTAATTGCAACAGTGCAACTGTCTAGTAGCAATAGTGCAGGTTGCAATAGTGTTAGTTGCAATAGTGCACGTTGCAATAGTGCAAGTTGCAACAGAGCAAATTGTAAGTTGCAAAGGTGCAATTAGTGACATAGTTATTAGTTTTAATTTTGAAAAATGAGTTATTTCTTGCTAAATCAAGATTTCCGGGTCGAATTTATCAGGACGTAAGGTCGAGCTCACCCGTGCGCGGTCGTAGGCGGCCGCCTGCTGGGGCCGGATATCGTCTATGGGAGCCGGGTCGAACAGCTCGTTCGTCTTGTACGCCACACCCGGGTATTTCTTCCGCCGCGGCATCGCTGGCTCTATGGCCCCTGGAAAGACTGCCATGTTTTAGAATATATCACTGTTATGATGATGCGAAAGTGTGTTTGTTTGTCCTTCAATCACGCCGCAACAGAGCAACGGATTGACGTGATTTTTTGCATGGGTAAAGTTTAGGACCTGGAAAGTGACATATGATTACTTTTATCCCGGAAAATTAAGGAGTTCCCGGATTTACTTGACGATTCAAAGAAAGCAATTGTAAAAGCCGTAGGTACTTAACAAACATTTTAATTTTGTTTTTTTTTCAATACTCTAGACGATTTCTCTATTACATGTAGGACAAACACGTGTCTCTTATGTTACGTCATGTTTCGGAAAGAAGTTCTACTGAGAAGAACCAGCAAGACTATGCATTTGCTATTTTTAAAAAGTCAAATATTACATAACATTTCTTAAATTTTTATCCAGTGTTGCCGTATCTAAAATTCTACTCTCATATTTTACCAGAATAGACTATTTAACTGATGTAATTCGACAAAACCACACTCAAGGGTCGTTGGTCTAAAATATACGAGGGGGCTGTAAAATTTACATGTAAATGACAAAAACGAGATCACAGACTGTCTGAATGACTGAAAAAATTAACACAAACAAAAGATTTGAGAGCGTTCATTGTATTTAGGAACGAAATTACAACTCGTCATCGTTGTATTGCCATGCCCATTACCACTTAAGTTGGTATAATTTTTTTTAAATTATTAATATTTATGTTTATATGTATCTTTGTATGTAGGTATGTATGTATGCATGTATGTATTGCATATTGCACTATCCCGCGTTCTTGTTTGATAATCCCCAAAGGTTGTCTGGAAGTGATTGCTTTAGCAAGTTTAACAATAAGACTGCCTTTGCACCCTTTTGTTTTATCTTTTAACCTGTTGTTTATTGTTTTGTGCGTGCAATAAAGAGTTCATCTATCTATCTATCTGCAGTGATACTGCTACTTACAAGTAAGAGGCCCAGGTTCGATCCCTGCAGATTGCCTAGAAGACGCTTAATCACTCAGCAAATATTGAATAGGTACTTTAATTGATTGTGACGTGATTTGATTTAGAGGTTGTGATAGCAATCCTGCCCTAATTGAACATTGCCTTAGACGAGTTTGATAATAATTAACTAATTAGATTACTATAGTGTATAAGTACTTAATAGTATATTTGAATGTTACTTGGTCTATAAAGCCTGATGTTATTATTTTGTACTTAATTCATTATTCAAGACATTATTGACCGAGCGAAGCGAAGGTCTCTGAGTCTACTTGAGTGAATTTGCACTTGTCCGTCCGTCCGTCCGTTCGTCTGTCAGAGCATTATAACTTCTGAATTACTGAACGTAATTACTTCAGCTTTAAATATAATATGTAAACCGATGGCCTCCAGCCGAATATGGCTTAAAAAGTTATATATTAAGTTGTTACGTTCCCTCAAATATGGTCGAGCGAAGCAATGGCTGGATCATGCGTCATGCTCGTGAACGGGTGCCACCGGCGGGAATGGGGCTACTTTCTGTCTGCCCGTCTTTGACATGAATTGAATAAACAAATTTAAGAAATCCATTAAAAGTATGCTCCTGAAAAAAGCTTATTATACTGTTGAAGATTATGTAAATGATAGAGGAGCATGGATTTGATCGCTCCAACAATGCTGGGGACAGCGGTTACTTATGTACATATTGATATAGTAATTGTAAATGAATTATTTAAAAAGAGCAACCACCGAGTTTCTTGCTGGTTCTTCTCGGTAGGAATGGCATTCCGAACCAGTGGTAGATTCACTTGACGATTCAAAAGTACTTGTAAAAGTTTATTTGAATAAAAAAATATTTGATTTGATTTGATTATAAAAACCTTTATTTCAGGGGGGCTCTCATAGAAGCGAATGCGAAGTTAAATATTTTTATAGCGTTACATAGGGTTGCGGTATATCGTTTTAAAGATAATTAGGAATATTGTTCAAAATTTTTTTATTTTTAAATTTTCCCCTAAAATTGACGAAATGGGACTTTCAAAGTGGAGATTTTCTAACGTCCAAAGTTGACTCTAAATTTTCTGAAAGGCTGAGCCTGGAACTTGATCAATTATTTGAATACTTGAACAACAAATACAAAAATTAGATAAATATTGGAAACGAAATTATTAATTTTTAATGAGCTTCAGTATTTTAACAGAACTTAACAATGATGTCAATAGATATCGCCGCGAGATCTCAGTTAGGGGCGAACCACTAGTTTATGTATTCAAGATGTTATGCCTGTGAAATGATATCCTAATACTAGAACACAGGTATACTTTATACTTGCGCACTATGATATTTATTTAAATACTTTTTTAAATTTGTACCTACGTCAGGGTTGCCTGACTGGATATGCTGCGACTTTTCATACTGTAACTATCATTGTAACACATATTCAGACAAATAAATTCATTCATTTCATTCATACCTATATCTCTCGTAAGGCCTCTACACGTTTCCTACAAGTTTAAATGAGAGTACAAAAATATTAGAAAGAGTTAATTTAATACCTAATTCTGTAAAGACCCTTATACTTACAGAAAGGATAATCCTAACCTATTTCTAAAACGCCTACGTACCTAGGTATACACCTAATCTAGTTTTCAAGTAGGAAACACGTTGTATGTGGGAGGGGAACCGAGATGTAGTTACCGGCGACTTAGTGACTAAAGGTAGATTGTATTGGCTAAGAACCGTTTACTGCAATTTTTATTGCACCCATGTATGTACTACCAGACTGCAAAGTGATTAGATACGCTCGGTAGAGGAAACGGAGCTAGGCATCTTAAAAGCAGCCTTCACAGTTCACACTTCAAATAACAGCTTTTCAAGCGATAGTTACAAAAAGTGCAACTATCTCTTATAATAATAGAAGTTCACAGCGGGACATAGCTGTCTCTTGTAGGGAATTCCACACGCCACAAATCAAATCAAATCAAATCAAATAATGTTTTATTCAATATAGGTAGGTATACTACACTTATTGACGTCTAGTTATTTATAAAATATAATGGTGATAATAATCAGTAACGGTATCTTAAAACTAAAGCTACAAGGGTTCCAAACGTGCCCTGGTCTGAGAAGAGCCTACAACAAACTCAGCCGGGTTTTTTTTCCATTATCACCATTTCACAAATCATCTTAACTAAGGAACTATCAGAGCCATTAGAACAAATCATTGCCAAGCTTCCACGGTCTTAATCTTAGGACTCAATTTGTTAGTAGAACAATATACAATTTAAAACCTTAAAAAATGTTAGTAGCAACACAAAATTATTACAATTGACAAACCAACACTTGAATAATGTGTCCAAGCATTGGTTAGTCCATCTTACTCGATGACGACTTTTTCCGCATTGTGGCGAAGAAGACATCGCTCATTTGCGAACATAAATTAAACAATGGCTGTAGGGTTCATTTCACATTGATTCTAATGTAATAATACGACGCAGTCAAAATAATTTGTAGTGGAGGAAAAAAATGGGTCAGGCGCTCACCTCGTGCGATGGGCAGCGCGGTGGGCGGTGTGGGCGCGGGCTGCTTCACCACCCCCTGCTGCTGCTGCTCCTTGAACTCGTGCCATCTGTACGTGCTGCGGTACTCGGAGTGCAGCTGCAACAAACATACAAACGAACTTCAAATGTTTGTCTTTATAACTCCTAAGTAGTTCCTAAGGGATTCCGGACTTTTTTCGTCCGTTTTCAATACCGGTATTGAAATATCTACCGGTATAAATACCGGTATCCCGGTATTGGTGACACTATAAACAAAACAGTGACTATTGCATATATTTCTTGGTAATTGCCACTGTTTTTATTTGGCTAAGTTTAAAACTTGTATCTTAATCACATTAGCTCATCTTTATTGCTTAAAACCAGTGAAGAAAAGTCATTATTGATCACTCAGAGGGAAAAATTTGTGTTTGAATTTAGAACTCTGTGACTTGGCATTTATATTTCATGGACTCATGAAACGTTCAGAAATCTGTTTTTAATCCAATGCAATTTTTTTTATTATGATTTATTTTCTTTAAAAAAATAACTATTGAATTGTTAATTAATTTGTGTTTTGACTAAACTCTGTATTTTTACGATTAAAAAATGGCATTTCTTCATTGAATTTAAGCAGAAAAATGCTCTTTTGGAGTTAATGTGGTGAAAAAATATTTTTTATGGAAAACTGTTTTTTATGCTGCAGTTTCCCTCAGAAAAGACTAGTTTTAAGTTAAAAACAGTCTATCTAATTTTAAGTTTTTCCCAATTCCGGGATACCGGGATCCCGGTATTGGGAAAAAAATCTTTCCGGTATTAATACCGGTATTGAAAAAAACCGGTAGAAAGCCCTACTCCTAAGGTATAGCCCGACTACAGAGTCGCGGCGTGGCTCGGTACGTAGCGGCAAGTATTCTTTGTACAATAATGTCGCAGTGCATCTCCGTGCCGCATCGCTAAAGGCGACATGGCATGGCGGTTTCTCCATACAAACATATTCATCTGATTTCTCCGTGGATAATTATTACAATAGAGAAAATATTCTTGCACTATAAAATCCATAATATGTATCCCTATGTATTCCTTTTTTCGATAAATTAATAACTTAAAGAGCACGGAAGTTTTAGAGTAGGAAACGGGAGAATACGAGAGTAAAAAATCTACTGTTTTTCATAGGTATAGTTAATCAGTCCAAGCTGCAGTTGTCCCTGGGTCACGGGTGTTATGGGACTCTATTCGAGGAGCAGTGCGAAGTTTCCCGTTGATGGTTTATGTTTTATTTTATTTTATTTTTGTAATATTGTAATCTTATTTGAGTTAATTGTTATTTTATATGTCATTCGTAAGAGCTTTATACAAGCCAAAATCGAAATAAATAAATGAATATGAATATGGATGGCAATTCCTCTTGGTTGGCCCAACTCCATACAACCTCATACAAAGAATACCTTTTTGCCGCTACGTGCCCTGCCGCGCGCCGCGCTTTGTATCAATAGAGGGGTTAGACCTTCAAACGTAACACACATCTGCAGAGCCGATATACGCGTCCGGCGTCATAATATTTTAAACAGACTTGAAAAACCGGCCAAGATTGAATCAGACTCGCCTAGAAAGAGGGTTCCGTGCACTATCCTGCATTATTACCAATGGACATTAACAGGTAAAGACAAGTCTAGCTAGGTTTAAGTTTGATGGTAACATTGTCAGAAAAGACAAATATAAATATTTAATTTGCATTATTTTTAAATAGCTAACGTTCAAAAAACCTTATGTTTTTTGAACGTTAGCTATATAATAAATTTTATATGAGTACCTTTTTTTTTATCCACTACAAGCTAGCCCTTGACAAATCTCACCTGATGGTAAGTGATGATGCAGTCTAAGATGGTAGCGGGCTAACCTGTTAGGGGCATGGCAGTTATATTAAACCCATACCCCTTCGGTTTCTACACGGCATCGTATCGGAACGCTAATTTTTCACCCTACTTTGCCGGTAGGGTGGTAACTAGCCACCTACTGCTCTACATGATACAAAGACAGACAGACATTAATAAATAAATTGTTACAAAATCCTAACTGACTTATGTGGAACAAACATCAATGTCGAAACTTAAATGTGAAAGTATGATTGAAATTCTAGCCGAGACACGAGATATCGAATATTAATAACTAAAGTGGATAGCCGAATTTAATATATTTGATTGATGGTAAGAAGAGTAATTAATACTTGATTGTATTTTACTATCTTAATATAATTCAATACAATGTATGTAGATAAAGCAGTAGGTAAGTCCACCACTACGCCCCATTAGCGTCCCACTGCTGGGCACAGGCCCCCACTCTCATAGGAGAGAAGGAATTAGAGCTTAGACCCACCACGTTGCTTCAATGGGGGTTGGCGGGCTTTAACGACTATTTTCATGTTAGTGATAATAACCGGGACCGACGGCTTAATGTGTTCTCCGAGGCACGGGGGTGAAAAATCCGGGCTAGTGCTGAGAATTTCTAGTCAGAAAATACCAATACTTAACTAATTAGGTACGGCTAAACTCGAACCAAAAAGTAAAAGAAGGACATAGACTACTTTTTATCCCGGAAAATAAAAGAGTTCCCGTGGGAATCAAAAAACATTTATCCACGCGGACGAAGTCGCGGGCATTATCTAGTTTACAATATTAGTATGGGTATAGTATATATGGGGTAGGGTATGGGAATATAAGGTAAGTATGGATTTACATTTGAAGACAATTTCAGAATAGCAGAAAAATATAATTTCTGATAGTAGAATTTCTTAAATTAGCTTATTAGAGCAATAAGATGACCAATTTTATGGAAAAAATATTTTTCATTTTCACGAAAGATAAAACCCCGTTGGACGTCGTATAAAATGTGAAATTATGTCGTACAGTAATCACGGCACTGCATTGCGACAGTGTTGCCCGCTTCCAGTCTTATTTACATAATATTTTATTACTCTTACGAGTACGTCTTGGCCAATAAAACTTTAATAAACAAGTTTATTATATTTACTTCATATTATTATTTGTTATTCTTTTAACGTTCCTTGTTGTCTTATTTTGTTAAACTAACCATTTTGTTTTAGTTTTATATCATTATGATTAGTAATTTTAAGTTTGGATTATGATGGGGCTGACATGTAATTAATAATTATTATAAAATCCCATAAACAAATAGAGAAAAAAGTTTAATAAATAAGTTACTTACAAAATGATGCTCACACGACATCGACCGCGTGGATTTAGTTTTTAAAAAATCACGGAAAACTTTTTCTGCAATAAATATATTACAGCCTATGTCACTCTCCAAGTCTTCAAATTTAGGTACCCATGCAACCAAACGTGCATCCGTTGCTCTGTTGCGGCGTGATTTCGTTCGGCAAGCCTATATTTTCTTGATACTTAATATTAATAATATGATGTCCGCTCTCGATTGGTGATATCTGGATTTTGTATGGTTAACAGATGTATGTTGTTAGGTTGTTTATCGAGATCTTAGACGTGAGACCAATAAGTTTTCCCTGAATTAGAGATTGACAGTTTAAACCCGTAAACAAGTGTGAATTGTTGAACAGCAATATAATAATGACTAAAATCGTAAGCAAAACATTAATAATTAATCGACTGTCAAGTTTTACTTAGCTATCAAGTTGTAACTTAGCAATCTAGTTGTTACTTTAGCAATCTAGTTGCGAAATGGCAATGTTCCTCTTGCTATATAATAAACGTTACAAGCGCAGTTTCAGGAATAGGTAGGTACGTGTACCTTGCTTGTTAGGGCCCTCTTGTTTATACAGTAGACTTAATTTGCACAGTATTCACGCAGACGGACGGCAATTTCACGAAAGTTGGTTTATCAGAGCAGTGTGCCAGGCTGAGCGCGGTATTACCTGAGTTGCAGTTGATTTAGTGAACGTCAAAATTTACACAAAGACCAAAATTTAATCACAGCCTCTTGGTATTTTCGCAATGAGGATCAATCTATTTATCATTTAAATTTACTTTAGAGAACTAAACTAAAATTACACCTCTTAATTTAATTTTGTCACTTTCCGCTGGGAGAATTATGAAAAGGTTAGCAATGTTTTTAATGCTGTCATTTTAGTTAAGTTTAGAGATTGTGTACAACGGAATCAGCCCCATTGGGGTAGACAAGAGAATTGCCTACAATTTGGTTTATAATAAGTTGGAGTTAATGCAGTGAATAATAAAATATTAGAGGGTAGAAAAGCTAAATAATGACCTAAAACCTAGCAGCTCAAACGAATAGTCTTCAAATAATCTTCAACTCAGCAACTCTTTATCAAACTTAAAAACGCGCTTCTAGTATGGAAGTTTTAAATGAAAGACATAGTTGTGACTTGTGACGTCATCTAATTTCAACATACTTTTTTTCTTTAATCACTAAACACTAAAACTAACCGAGGATGGCAATTTTAGGTGTTTTGGAAGACCCTCTATTTAATATAATTAGTAAGAAGACATAGGCATCATCCCTGTTGTAAGCTTATCTTTGCTTGGAAATAAGTACCTTGCTAGTTAACGTCCTCTTGTCTATACAGTAGATTGTTAATTCTCGCAGTATTCGTGCAGACGGACGGCAATTTCACGAAAGTCGGTTATCAGAGCAGTGTGCCAGAACGTGCCAGGTATTAATTGAGTTGCAATACATCGCCGGACACTGCTGGGGTGACCACTTCGCGTTGCCATTTGCAATTTTTAGATTTTCTTGTGAACTACATTAATAATTACCGAAAATAGGGACGATGACAACTTAATCAAATCAGCAACATTTTTTATCAAAGTTAATGAAAATAAAATAGGTAAACAAAATGTTTTTAAGTTAAACGGTTCTATTGACGAGAAAGATAATAATGATATAGATAAGGTGCTTCTAACCAGTCATCACACCACTCTCCTCATCAATCTAGGGCATTGATCAGACTCAAAAATTTAATCGTGGGGCGTAGCGTAACCGAGTAAATATTATGTAAATTACATATTACACGCCACGATTTTTGACCGAGCGAAGCGAAGGTCTCTGAGTCTACTTGGGTGAATTGGCACTTGTCCGTCCGTCCGTCCGTCTGTCAGAGCATTATAACTTCTGAATTACTGAACGCAATTACTTCAGCTTTAAATATAATATGTAAACCAATGGCCTCCCGCCGAATATGGCTTAAAAAATAGTAAAAATCTTTATTTCAGGGGGGGCTCTCATAGAAGCGAATGCGAAGTAAAATATTTTTTATAAAGTTACATAGGGTTGCGGTATATCATTTTAAAGATAATTAGGAATAGAGTCGGAAATTTTTTTTTTTAATTTGTCCCCCAAAATTGACGAAATGGAGGGCTTTCAAAGTGGTGATTTTCTAACGTCCAAAGATGACCTCAGAACTCTAAATTTTCTGAAAGGATGAGCCTGAAACTTGATCAATTATTTCAATTATATCCCGTACTTGAACAACAAATACTAAAATTAGATAAATATTGTAAGGAAACGAAATTATTTAATTTTTAATGAGCGTCAGTATTTTTAACAGAACTTCACATTTATGTCAATAGATGGCGCCGCGAGGTCTCAGTTCGGGGCGAACCCCTAGTATTATATGTGTTCTTCCTCTTTTGATACTTTGTTTTTAGGACTGTCCGAAATAAAGCAAGTTGTGAGTGCGCCCTATCGTTGGAATTGCCGTGTGGAATAATTTACGCGCAACGACGGGCGATGTTTATAGTGGCCACGTGGTTATCGTATAAGTAATCGTCACTCACTGGCAGTGAGTGACTATCACTTACACGTGAGTCACTGCATAATGTATATATAGTTCGCGCGCGAGTTGAATGCAGAGCTTATGTATGAGTAAGTAAAGGTACTCGTATCTTGACGATTTCCGCGTTGTTGTCTTAACGTGGGAGGTCCCGGGTTCGATCCCCGGCAGTTAATTTAGGAATTTATAATTTCTGAACTTTCTCTAGACTGGCCTGGCGGGAGGCTTTGGCCGTGGCTAGTTACCAGTGTTACCACCCTACCGATAAAGAGGTACCGCAAAGCGATTTAGCGTTCCGGTACGATGCCGTGAACCGATTAGGGGTATGGGTCTAATACAACTGCCATACCCCTAACAGGTTAACTCGCTATTTACACGGCATCATCACTTACTATCAGGCGAGATCGTAGTCAAGAGCTAACTTGTAGTTGATAAAAAAAACCTACCGTCCATACCGCTACGCAAGTGACTGTCTCGTTGGTCTTGTGGTTAGCATGTTCGACTGCGGATAACTAGATCCAAGGTTCGACTCCCAGGTTCAGTATTGGGGTTTTCAAACAAAAAATTCTTAGTTAGTTGCAGCTAGCTCTAGGAAATTGGCGGTGTTTCATGCCCGCATATCTTTCCGTCCCATCAGCTATGAGAGTGAGGGAACAGAGAGTGCACCAGTGTTAGCGCATACACTTGTCTTGTGCACTATAATATCTCCCGCTCAGAGATAGCTGAAATTCGGTCAAAATGACATAAGATCGAAATGGTGCTCCCTCTTAAAAAGCCTAGAACAATTTGATTTTCTGAAACAAACTTTTTTCTTGAGAATCACTTTGTATTTATGAAACATTTTACTTAAAATAACTCAAAGTGAATTGTAGTAGGTAGTCTTTCATCAACGAAAATGGAAAATCTCTTTGTTAGTAAAGAGATTTCCTACCTTTTGAAAATAATATGAAACATTTATAAATGACATCTTTACTTAAAATAAAGTTGTAAAGCTGACAATTTCTACAGAAAAATAAAAAAATTAATAAAAAAATATGACGTTCAGAAATGAAGTTGCTTTGAATTTGAGTTTACTACTTAGGGGCCTGCCTAATTAATAAATTAACTGTCATATTGTCAAATTAATGATGTGGATACACGGAATAGAATTTTTTTAAAATGTCATACTAGCTGATGCCTACGACTTGCTTCGCGTAGGTAGATTTTCTTTTTTCAAAGAACTTAGAATTCCTTGTCAGAAAACCTTAATCCATACTTCCATACTAATATTATAAATGCGAAAGTGTTTCTGTCTGTCTGTCTGTCTGTCTGCTACGCTTTCCCAGATGGTACGGTTTCCCAGGTAGATGGTATCCCAAGGAAGGACATAGGCTACTTTTTATCCCGGAAAATTAAAGAGTTCCCGAGGGAATCAAAAATCTTAATCCACGCAGACGAAGTCGCGGGAATCATCTAGTACTTAATAATATCACAATCCGGGATACTAAGGCAGGACCTCGTCATTCGCAGTCAAACATGCTAACCACTAGTCCAACGAAGTTAGAATCTTAAAAGGTAGGTTAATAGGTACTCAGGCTTAGGCTTAGCTAGATTTAGTGTTTCATGGATCCGCCTCACGTTTCGCCGAGCGCGGCAGCTTACGAGGCCCCTTGACCCTGAGTAACCTTTAAGTTTAGGGTGTCCGCACGCTAATCCTTTCTATAATAATTTAAGTTTTAATTGGTAGTAAATCTGTACAGACTGCCTCGTTGGTCTAGCGGTTAGCATGGTCGAATCACGAGGTCCTGGGTGTGATTCCCGGTCGGGCATATAAATTGTTAGGTATTGAAATTCTCAGTGCTAGCCTGGAGTTGAAAGTTGGCGGTGAGTCACCCCGTGCCTCGAGCATGTTAAACTGTCGGTACCGGTTATTTTCACAAACATGAAAATAGTCGTTAAAGCCCGTCAACCCGCATTGGAGCAGCGTGGTGGGTTTAAGCTCTAATTCCTTCTCTCCCATGAGAGTGGAGTCCTGTGATCAGCAGTGGGACGTTAATGGGTGGAAGTGATGACAACTGTACGGTCCACAGTCCACACCATACAATGTGCCGTGTCATCAGTCATCACTATGCATTTAATCCATTACTTCCATACTAATGTTATACATGCGAAAGTGTGTCTGTCTGTATGTTCGCTACGCTTTAGCGGCCCATTTTTTCAACCGATTTGGACGTAATTTGGTCTAGAGGCATGTTGTATCCCTGGGCAGGATTTAGGCTACTATACATCCCGGAAAATTTAAGAGTTTCCATGGGAAATAAAAACCTTAAACCGCCCAAACGAAATAGCGGGTATCATCTAGTTTAAACATAAATCAGTGCACATTTTAAGTCGTCATAAAGTAGTAAGTAAAAAAGTAAAGTAAAAAACACTTTATTACAAACAAACAATTAACAAAACAGATATATAAAACTAATCATGATAATATAATTTACAACTTGTTACGGTGTAAAGGCGGCCTTATCACTGAGAGTGATCTCTTCTAGGCAACCTTTATGAAAGGAGATTGGTTGCATGATGACAGGGCACACGTGTAAACTAAAAGAAAAATTATAACAACCTACTGAATATTACAACTAACTATTAGAATATAATAAACTTACATATCAGTACTATAATTACATACTATTAAATAAAAATAAATAGGTGTGCAAACTGCAAATCAAAAACTGCAATTCAGATCGAATCAGTATGTAACCACCCTTACTATACGTTCGGACTTCGGGATGCTGCCTGCAAATCAGTTTCAGATCGAATCACTATGTAACCACCCTAATATGCGTTTACGGGATGCTGCCTCGATTACGTTCAGGGTGCTCTCATGTGAGGTATTGGTCTAGCAATTTTCCATGTACGTTACTAGCCAACGTATCTGTAAAGGTATGTAATACTCGTACGTCTACGTGATCAAATCGAAAATGATGAGATCCGGAGGAAGAAATTCAATATACTTTCAACGAGTTGCGAAACTTTCTACAAGTAGGTATTTAAAGTATTTGTAAAGGGCAAGCAGGTTTCCTCTAGTTTTTTAGGAACATTGTAACAGCGTCATATCGTGTGCGCAAGTAATCCTTTATAGGGTCGAGTGTACGCCATGGTTCCAAAAGAGTTTCTGGATTTGCCAATACATAAATTTAAAGACTGTGGTATACAGCATTTGTTAAGTCGAGGCTACTAGTGGTTCGCCCCGAACTAAGACCTCGCGGCGCCATCTATTGACATAAATGTGAAGTTCTGTTAAAAATACTGAAGCTCATTAAAAATTAAATAATTCCATTTCCTTACAATATTTATCTAATTTTAGTATTTGTTGTTCAAGTACAGGATATAATTGAAATAATTGATCAAGTTTCAGGCTCATCCTTTCAGAAAATTTAGAGTTCTGAGGTCATCTTTGGACGTTAGAAAATCACCACTTTGAAAGCCCCCCATTTCGTCAATTTTGGGGGAAAAATTAAAAAAAAAATATTTTTGGACTCTATTCCTAATTATCTTTAAAATGATATACCGCAACCCTATGTAACTTTATAAAAAATATTTTACTTCGCATTAGCTTCTATGAGAGCCCCCCTGAAATAAAGATTTTTATTATTTTTTAAGCCATATTCGGCGGGAGGCCATTGGTTTACATATTATATTTAAAGCTGAAGTAATTGCGTTCAGTAATTCAGAAGTTATAATGCTCTGACAGACGGACGGACGGACGGACGGACGGACAAGTGTCAATTCACCCAAGTAGACTTAGAGACCTTCGCTTCGCTCGGTCAATTATACTACCGATGATTTTCATGGAAGCAACCGGCCTCGCATCCAGTGACCCACAAGTCAGTGTAATACTTGTATCGTAACATACTCGTAAGTGTTGTTATGTATAATTTACGACTTCGTCCACATGCATTGAGGTTTTTGGTTTGAGGAACTCTTTAATTTTCCGGCATCAAAAATAGCCTATGTGTTATTTCAGACTGTAATCTATCTCTGTGCCATATTTCATCCAGATCCGTTCAGCCGTTCGGGCGTGATTGAGTAACAAACATCCATCCGTACATCAATCCATCCATCCAAGCTTTCGCATTTATAATATTATATAAGTATAGATTCAGACAATCCGTTTTATAGAAGATCACTCATCACAATGTCATCGTATGTTTTTTTGTTTTTCACGTTACATTATCGATTTGACAGATATTATCATCAGATTATGCTATCTGTAATAATGCAGTATACGTTGACAGTATACGTATATAAAAATCTAAATCTATGCTAAATCTGAACAGAAACGAAACTTCCCAGCACGTCTGCAATAAAATTTTGTTTATATCCCCGGCCTAGTTTTTTTACCGTGGAAAAGGTTCTCGCAGAGTTAAGAATCTGGTGATAATAAAAAAAAGTCCGGCTGAGTTTGTTGTGGGCTCTTCTCAGACCAGGCGCGTTTGGAACCCTCGTTTAGTTTTAAGATACCGTTACCCATCATTACCATCATGCTTTATAAGTAAGTAATTTTTAACGACAATAAGTGTACCTACAGTGTACCTACTACCTATATTGAATAAATGACTTGAATCTTGAATCTTCAACCGCGCTTACGAAGTCGCGGGCATTATCTAGTTTAAAGTTTAAACATGAGAATATAAGCCGTAAGTATCTCATATTGTTAGGTAGGTATTGTGATAGCCGATAGCATCGCAACGTTCAAATTAAGACAATGGTGGGAGAACGTGTGATTAGTGGTGATTGCTTAGTGAAAGTCGTGGGAATGCTACGGTTGTTACTGATTCTAAGTATTCTAATATACAACTCTACCATCAATATTACCTATTCATGTGTGTACATCACAGATCACGGAAACAAGGGAGATATGCCTATGTATCAAATTGTATTGAAACCTGCTGTCTCCAGTTTATCCCTACCTATCCCTACTACCTGCTACCAATACAAGCAACTAAATAAATACAATAGACAAGAAGTCTCACTCACACACACGCATACCGATAGATCAGTGCATGAGGCACGAACAAATATACACTTTATTGTTTACCTAACAGGGTTCAATTTCAATCACCGTGCATCTTACTCACACAAACGTAAAACGTTGTCGATGTGCTGTGCAAAATTCAAATATGATACAATTAGTGGTTGACTAAAATGGATCTATCGATGCTAAATTTCTTAATATTTGGGTTTTTGACAATGACTACCGATTATGAAAAGTGATATTTTACTTGTGTACCAAAAATAAGATGTAAAAAATCATCTCATATTAGATTATTTTTAACCGACTTTCCGAAAAAAGGACGAGGTTCTTTTTGTGCACATTACAACACTTTTTTCTTCAAGTTTGTTTGGTTGTTTGTTTGTTTGGGTGAATTTTAAGTACACATTAATCGAAAAATTATTTTACAAGACCTTTGCTCGTAAAGTGGCTCTTACTTCCTCGTTATTAAATATACTTTAACCACCCTTGGGCGACGAAAATATCACCCAAACGTCCCAACTAGACACAGAATTTGTACTTTTTTTTTTGCTGGAAAAATGCATTTACGCATCCCGCACAAGGCGGGTATGTGGGACTCACAGATGGAAGCAGAATACCCACTAAAAAACCAGCAGCACAGTCCGCGTCTACAAAGAGAGGTCTCAGGGTCCCAAGGCTACTGAGACATCACGACGCTGAACCGACCATAGGGTCCTAGACACCTATACTAAGGCGGGAAAAGGCGAGCGAAGCGTCGCCTTCTTCCCCCCTGTCGTCTTCTGCGGATCAGTGGAGCGTTAGGGTCCAGCTCTCGTTCACGTTCCGCAGCCTCCTTCAGCTCCATAACATTTTCCCCTAGGGTATGGTGCGCTGTGTCCTCTGGAGTACCACACTCATGACAGATGGCTGTTTCCTCCCGTTTCGCAATCTGGTGCAAGTACTTACCGAAACAGCCATGTCCCGTAAGTACAGAATTTGTACCTACTTCACTCAGAAATTACTAGACTATTTTATCCCGGAAATTAAGGAGTTCCCGCGAAATTAAAACAAACTTAATCCAGGCGGACGAAGTCACGGGCATCATCTAGTGGGTATTATTAACTTACAGTCAACACAAAACGCAAGTTCAATGTTGGGATTGACCATTCGAAGAGCCGACGAACCATCTTCAATGGTTGAAAGCACTTTGGCTCAAAGTGATACGAGCATATTGTGCTATTTTTCGTCGGAAACCAGCTTGGACCTCTTCCTGTAGCATTTATCCACTTTTCTTTTCTTTCTGCATCCTTCGGATATCTTAAATATTAATATTAAAGAGTGACATTAAATATATCAATAAATGAGTAATGAGTATCTACGTAAATTGACATTATATTAATTCACCTAGTATATTTTTTATACGTTTCGTCAGCTAAGTAAGTCGAGTACTTACATTAAAAAAAATAGTAATAATTATGACTAAAAATATAGTTATAATGAATTTTACTCACGATAGTTTAAACGTTAAAATAGCAATAATTGTTTACTAAGTTATAATTAAGGTACTATTAATTATTGTATCACAGATCATCGTTTGGTCGCTAAAATATCGACAACTGCATTGTACTCGTACCTGCATCGTCACATCTCTAGTTCACGGCACGCCGACAGCGGCCGAACTACGAAATTTGATCTATCGTGCTAGTGAAAGAATCGGTAAAGAACACTTAACCATTGCGTCGTAAGACTGGCCGATTCATTGATAGATTTCTACTAAGCAAGCAATGGTTTTTGTTCATAATGAGATATAGACTTGTCACTCTATTACATTATGATACCACTAAATAATGTTTTATTGATTTTAATGGAAAATTACAACAATTTATTTGTACTTACGTGTGAAATGAGATGCCATCTTTCATGTAATTCACTTTGCAGCTTGAATTTTTACAAACAACCACTGAACAACGCGGCATTTTGTTAAAAACCGAGAGAAGTGAACCAATCTTTGAATGACATGCGACTAAAGACAAAAACGGCCATCAGGCCTATTTTGTGCCTGATGAGTTCGCACGCAACACGCCCCCTTAGCACATCTCCCTTGTTTCCGTGATCTGTGGTGTACATACATATTGGTCTATACTAATTGTTTTTGATAATGCCAGCTTCGCTCGAGTGGGATTACTCTATAACTAAAGCATTTAGTTAGTAGCAGCTCTGAGGGTTAGCAAGCTGAAGTGGCAGTGGGCAGGCCATGTCTGTCGCAGAACCGATGGCCGTTGGGGCAGACGTGTTCTGGAGTGGAGACCGCGTACCGGTAAGCGCAGTGTAGGACGACCTCCAGCTCGCTGGTCCGATGACCTAAAGAAGATGGCAGGAAGCGGGTGGATGAGGAAGGCGGAGGACCGCGTTTGGTGGCGCGCTCTCGATTATGGAGTAAAATTGATCAAAACATTACCTGTCCTGAAGTAAGTTAGTAAGTAAATACTGTGTATAAGTAAGCTAAGAGGAAAGCAGCGAACGGTGGTAGGTGCAGCGAAGCGGCTAAAAACGCGTGGACAGACAATTATAAGGTAAACTTTTATGTTAAGAATTTAGAAAAGCACTCTCTAAAGTACTCCCTAGAATTTGCTTTCCGAACCCGTGGTAGATTCAGGCCACCATTTCCCACTGGGCACTCTGGGCAAGTGCCCAGGGCCGCGCGATCGATGGGGCCCCCTAGTTCCTGCCAGATCACCCACCGATAGATAACCGATATACATAACTATGCACTTGTATTATGTTCAAAATATACTTCAATAGTAAGTAAATAAGATTTTTAATTGATCTTGAAGTTTTTTAAGGTAACTGTTTAAAATGGCAGTTTAATAAATCAGTCCTCTGACAGTCCCTCTGTCAGGGGCCCACTGTCCTAATGTGCCTATAGGGCCTCCAATACGTAAAGACGGCCCTGAGTCTCTACCCAGGGCCGTCTTCAGTCAGTCAGTGTAGTCCAGGACTCCTGGACTACGGCTTCATCCTTATCATTCAAAGGATCGTATTCAGTTGTGAGCCTGGTATGACTTGATATGATGAAATGATAATTTATAAGTAAGTAAGTAGGTACTTAAGTAAAGTTGATTAGTAATGTATTCAAATAAGTAAGTAACATTGTGCATAAGTAGCTAACATAAGAGGAACGTAGCGAAAGGTGACGCCACATGCGTGCAGCGAAGCGGCTAACGACGTGTGGACAGACAATTACGAGATAAACTTTTGTGTTAAGAATTTAGAAAAGCACTCTCTAAAAGTAAGCCAGTAACGAAAAAAAAATAGTAGTTTTATTCGCTATAATGCGCCACAGAAGGTAAATCTATGTGGTACAGTGTGTATCTTGCACTTGCTGCCCGCGATATTCACCACATCTAATATATAATACCTATATCTTCCAAAATACTCTCAACCTACGTTTCCCTCCGATACAATTCATATGGATTTACCTTCTGTGGCGAATTATAGCGAATTATGCTTGTAGTTATTTTCATTGTTAAGGACTTCCGCGAAGTATCCTTCTATCCAATAGTAAGCAAGAAAAATTAATGTAGTAGTAGTACTATGCCGTATACTGTAGCCCTTGACAGCGATCTCACCTGATGGTAAGTGATGATGCAGTCTAAGATGGTAGCGGGCTAACCTGTTAGGGTCATGGCAGTTATATTAAACCCATACCTCTTCGGTTTCTACACGGCATCGTACCGGAACGCTAGATCGCTTGGCGGCACGTTTTTGCCGGTAGGGTGGTAACTACCCACGGCCAAAGCCTCCCACCAGGCCAGGATCCATCAGGATAGGATGTATGCTAGATCCTTTTTTAACGATCTATCTTCACGTCTCACAGAGTCCACAGGTGACCGGAGGGCTGGCAGTTACCTCGGGCGACATATAAGTTTGGCTTATAAGAATGTTAGGATGGAAGTTAAACAAACCCAATGAAATTTAAGAATATTATATTTTGTATATATTTAAAGTGGATTAACACAGCACATTCAGAATTACAATAGAATATGCGATCTGCACGATAGGCCAACTAAAACCCGCCATAGGCTCGTAACTTCATCGCTCCGCCTCCAGAAAGTCCGAATTTCGTTCGTGGGAATGAGCATTCTATTCTTTAACAAAATTCCACTATCTATTATAAACTTGCCTTTACACAAGTTTAAGAAAACCATTAAAGAAATGCTCCTGAAAAAAGCTTATTATACTGTCGAAGATTATATTATAAATGATAAAAAGGCATGGATTTGACTCGCTCCAGCAATGCTCAGGACTGCTGTTACTTATGTATCTTTAGACTAATGCAATTGTAAATATATATCTTTTTTTTAAAAGAGCAACCACCGAGTTTCTTGCTGGTTCTTCTCTGTAGGAATGTTATTCCGAACCAGTGGTAGATTCATTCGACTATTCAGAAGCACTTGTAAGAAGTCTATTTGAATAAAAAGCATTTGAATTTGAATTTAAATTATTTATTTAGTTTACGTTACAAAGTCTATTGATATTATATGATAAACACTAATGGCGGATACGGACGTTGCAATAAGTACAGTATAATAATTAGTTGGTACTGAGTGAATTAGCCGGACAAAATAATTGCGTATACGCAACCTCCCAGCGTCGGGGTTCAGAATTCACTGACTTGGAGGCCGGAGCTCTTGGGAGTATCCCGACCGAAAGCGAGCGAGATTGAAGTATATAGGAACTCTTGGATTTTCCAGGATAAAAACGTAGCCTATGTGCTATTCCAGACTATAATCTATCTCTGTGCAAAATTTCACCCAGATCCGTTCAGACGTTCTGGCGTGATTGAGCAACAAGCATCTATCTATCCATCCATCCATACATCCATCCATCCAATGTAAACTTTGGCTCAGCTATAGTATACTACCCGCTGAGTTGGACGTTCATATTTTTTTTACAGAAAGACCTTGATGTGGTAAGCCTTGCACTAAAATATTTTCGTCGAATTCTAATACTTTTCGAGAAATAATTTTTTGAAAATTGCAAATTTTTCACCACTTTTCACTATTTCGTACGACATTTGCCATAGATTACAGACTCATTGACGTTTTGTTGGCGTACTAAAGTTTCGTTTTACGTGTTATAATCCGTTCCAAACATCAAAAGTATTACAAAATGTTAATAATCGAGAATAATCATATTCAAACCATAAAAAATGTTTTTCATTACATTTTAATAGACATATTAGTATTTATTTTCCGTACATGGACGTTTTTTATAATCATTCGAATAAAACATCGAGTTTTATGTATACCGATTATTGGAAAAACGGAAAGCGTACGGTGGCGCCAAAGTGTCCAAATGTTACACATTGAATTCAAATTTACGAGTCATCATTTTACGCGCTTTTCAGTTGAGAACATTTTTATTTTTTGTACTCCTTTCTGTGCTGACTACGTTTGACTGCTATGGCGTCTTGGAAGCCTCAGGCCTCGTCATCGTCGTCGTCACCATCTTCTAGCGTTTCGTCGAGAGAAGTGCAAGTGTTAGACTCTAATGAGCCACTTGCGTTCACCTCTTCGTGTGTTAGTGCTTCGCCAGTGCAAGTGTAAGACTCTAATGAAGAGCGAGCGAAGCGAGCTCGGGACTGGGGGCACTCCGACTCGGATAGTTTAGGTTAGAAGAGGATGGCGGGGTCTTTCAGACCCCGCCATCCTCTTCTTCTTCGTGGTTATTTCCTTTTTATACCACCCAGAAATAAGGAGCCCCGCGAAGCGGGCCTCCGTCGGCCGGGCCTTGGAAGGGGGTAAGAGGGAGAGGGTGAAGTCTAAGGAGTTTTCCTAGCGTCACCACTTCCTCCCACTACCCCTCCCCCTCTAAAGTATGTATTTAAGCCCGAATTCGGTAAAACTAACCTCAAAATTCTGAAATTTAAAAAAATTAATATCTCGAAAACTATTAGGTTCCGACGAGTTTGGCTTACAGGGGGGGTATACCTCCTCCCCCCCTCCCCCTCCCTCCCTCCGCTCCTCCCCCCCTCGCGGGTAGTATACTATAGCCCAACCTAAACTTTCGCATTTATAATATTTATATATCTATTAATAGAATAGATAATATACATACAATGAAGAAAATAAACATAAAATAAAATTATAAATGCGAAAAAAAAGTAGTACTTATATGTATAATATTTTTCCCAAGGGTTGGTCCCAAGGGGTTTTGTTATCCTATTACTTAGCGTCCGCAGTCCGTCCGTCCATCTGTCAGCGGGCTGTATCTCATCAATCGTACTACTATTACAGTGTGTATTTTTGCATCACACCGATATATCGGTATCGGCCAGTGAAAAAACAGCCTTAGATCATAGTGCGATCAAGTTCCAAAGCAAAGCCTTCGGGCTTCGTGACCGTAACGAACTCAAAATCGAAAGACGGGCCACACTACCATCGCTTACAATAGTATTGTATTGATATTGTTGACGCTCTTGATTCAGAATTATAATCCTTATTTTAGGGACGTCAAGGCACGTCATATTATGAAACAGACATTTTAAAATAATACTACTTTGGGCGATAGTAGTAGTAATAGTAGTGTGCCTCCGGTAATTACATAACGGTAAATTCAGAGCTATTGGTTTGGTTTGATCAACAAATTTGAAATTTATAATATGACTAGCGAATGCCCGCGACTTCGTCTGCGTGGTTTGAGGTTTTTTGGTTCCCGCGGGAACTCTTTAATTTTCCGGGATAAAAGTAGCCTATGTGCTATTCCAGACTATAATCTGTCTCTGTGCCAAATTTCAGCCAGCACCGTTCAGCCGTTGAGGCGTGATTGAGTAACAAACATCCGTATATCCATCCAAACCTTCGCATTTATAATTATATTAGTAAGATAAGATAAGATTAAATAAAAAACCGTAACCACTAAATAAAAAACGCCCAACTACGGAAAATAATTCAGAGACTCCCACTTTTTTGGATGTAACATCCGTTGTATCGATTTTGTTCGTGTAAAATGTATCTTAGGTCACCCGGACCATATTAACACCTCATTTTGTGGTATGAGAATTATGATTTTTTCCGGAAGAATAACACATAAGACCCTGGGGGCCCTGGGGCCTTGGAGTCTTATGAGATCTATAGTGCGTACTTTGACTTTATTCAGGCTAACTTAAGAGTTAAAACGAGATGGAATTATTTGATTAACATAAATCTATCTCGTTTTAACCATGTCTTAAGTATGAGCAAAGTCAAAGTTCTCTCTATAGATCTCTCCCTTTTTGCGAGATATTTCACCGCGGTTAATTGCCTCATCTGGTGACAGCTGAAGGGATGGCTCATTTTTGCGCAAAGGATCAGCCTGGCTGTCAAACGCGGAAATGCAGCCTTCTTGCCACCATTCCACGCGGGCTTGATTTATATAGCTTAAAGTTCTATTGAATTGCTTTCGAAGTTTCGATGAATGTTTAAAAAAAATGAGTAAGTCACTTTCCAGTTCTTCAACTATATCCAATTACAACGAATAGGTCTACCACGTCCATAACCACGTCGGTAATCGTTGCGGCGTCATTGAACGACAAACCAAAACACATACAAAAACACATGCGCTTTAGTATAGAATGTGTAAGATAGATAACCATCGATAAACATTTATTAAAATGCCTAGTAGGTATTTTTTCTATTTCCAAATCCAGAATCTACGTAAGAAGTGTTTTATAGCCAAACGGATCTAGTTTAGTATTTCAGCGAGTTCGTTGACCTCGTGATAAAATTCAGGCCACCTCCTTGCTGTCCGTTTCTTGGTCCGAAAGATTAATTCAATCTCAAAGGCTTAGTGCTTTTTGAGAATGAAGTATAATATTACTGCTAACAGATGCCTGTAACTTCGACTGCGTGAAGTTTAAAAGGTTTAAAAAACCAAGGAGAAAATCCACACTGATTTTATAAATGCAAAAGTGTGCCTGTCTGTCTGATACGTTTAAACTGCCCGTTTTAACCGATTTAACCGAGTTATCTATTACTAGATGATGCCCGCGACTTCGTTCGCGTGAATGAAGTTTTTTATTTCCCAGGGAACTTAATTTTCTCCGGCCTATGTCCTTCCCCGGGAAACTATAACTATACCAGATTTCATCAAAATCGGCTGAAAAGATGGGTCAACAAAGCGTAGCAGACATACAGATATTATTCGCATTTATTATATGGATTTTCTTTGAAAGACAGACGAAAATGTACGAGGTGTGCCTAGCTACTATTTTTTTATGGATACCAATCGATATATATGAAGATTTTTTTTCTTATCCACTACAAGCTAGCCCTTGACTGCGATCTCACCTGATGGTAAGTGATGATGCAGTCTAAGATGGTAGAGGGCTAACCTGTTAGGGGTATGGCAGTTATATTAAACCCATACCCCTTCGGTTTCTACACATCGTACCGGAACGCTAAATCGCTTGGCGGCACGTCTTTGCCGGTAAATGATGCCTATTCACTCTTCTTTTGAATATATATATATATATATATACTAGGTACTGTTAAGGAATATTACCTATACGTATGTATACGCTCGCCGCCAACGGCTCTACAAATAAAAAATTTTGCACGGAGAATCCTGAATAAAATATCTCGGTTTCCCCGTATTATAACGCCACAATGTAAGCGGGGTGGCGAAAAAATGTTAAGGAATTATATATCACGGCGCGGGGTTGGATTTTATATTATTTTGCGATACATCAATAAACTCTTAGTATACCTTTCTAAAAAATATAAGCAGGTTTTAGAGACCTTAATTTTTTCTTAAATTTTTATTTTGTTCAATTTATGGTGATATATTTAGAAAAATAGTACTTATATTTTAAAGCAACACGCCACTTAGTTCAAAAGTTAAAACATTTTTTGCATGGGGAGGAAATATCCTATACAGCTGCGACTAATTTTTTTTCCCCAACGATAAAAATGAGCTTACTAATTTCACACAGTTTCTCATCCTTCCTGCCCAGAAGATTCTTATTCACTCTTCTTTCGAGGGTATTGAAATGGAATATTAAAAGTAGCTACGGGTACGCTCATAAAATAATTTCATGGAAAATCCTGAATATATAGGAAGGAATTCATATTATATCACGGCGCGGGGTTCATAGTAACTGCTGGATTTAATGTTATTTTGTGATACGTCAATAAACTCAGTAATGACCTCTCTAAAAAGATTATAAGTCGTTTTTAGAGATCTAAGTAAACTTTTTCATAAATTTTTATTTTGTTCAGTTTATTTTGATATTTTTAGAAAAAATAAATATTTTAACGGGACACGCCACTTAGTTCAAAAGTTATAACATTTTTTGCATGGGGTAGGTAGATTATAAGTATCCTATACAGTTGCGTCTATTTTTTTTTTCCGTCGATGAAAATGGGCTTGGTTTCACACAGTTTGTCAGTCTCCCTGCCTAGAAGATTCCTTAAATTCCTATTCGTTTTTCTTTCAAAGGTATTAACGTGGAATATTAAAAGTACCTAGGGGTACGCTCATAAAATAATTTCATGGAAAATCCTGAATAGAATATCACGGTCTCCCCGTATTATAACGCCACAATGTAAGCGGGGTGGGGTGGCATAACATATATTGTGGCGCGGGGTTCAAATAGTACTTGTATTATGCATTTGATTTTATATTATTCAATACGTCTGCCGAATTGTTAATTAGTTAGCATATTCGGTTGTGGATAACGAGGTCCTGGATACGAATTTAGGACTGAGAAATATTTAGGTTTTTTTGTCAAGAAACTATATCGGTTATAATCTCTAACTACACAGCTATTAATCTGTACTACTTGAGAATAATCAGAATCACCTTCTCAGAATGAGTGGTTGAGTCCTAGTCCACCACACTGGTTAGGTGCGGATAGGCAGACATCACTTTGACCCGCGAGTTTGTCCGCGTGGTTTAAGGATTTTTAATTCACGCGGAAACTCCTTTATTTTCATTTTTTAAACCTAAATCTGTATCTGTACCCATTTTCATGAGCTGTGAAAGCGTAACAAACCAACAAACAAACGCACTAAAATAATATATAAGTACTTACTTAATTGTAAATTATTAAACGGTAACTAAGTATAGTATGAAATAAATGTAAACAAATTGACAGTAAAATAATAACATTTCTAGGAAAGTCGAGTCTTTCACCAGTTTATTTTTGTTTCATTTGATGTCAACACTGATGGGAAGTCGTCAATTAATGCTCGATGGTTCGTAACCTTCAAATAGACTTTATGATACCAGTGGTTAAAGAAGCGGTGATAAAAAATTTACTACCATTGATATAAAAACCAAACGGACTTTTTTTCTATTATTAGCGAGAAAACGAGCAGTGGGCAAGAAGCCCTATTTCGTACATATTCGTATAGCTTCGTACAAAGCAATTTGCTTCCTCGTTCCTTACCTATTTGAACCGCTAGGATATGGAATGCCCTTCTGGCTTGTGTTTTCCCATCCTCTTGTAATATAGGTACCTTCAAATCAAGAGTGAATAGGCATCTTCTAGGCAAGCGCGCTCCACCTTAGGCTGCATCACCTCTTGCAAGCAGGTCTGATTGCAGCCAAGCGCTAGCCTTTATAATATTTAAAAAAAAGCTACATCTACCACTGTTTCGGAATGTCATTCCTACAAGAACCAGCTCAAGAAACTCGATGGTTGCTCTTTTGAAAAAAAATTATTTACAATTTCATTAATGTGTAGATACATAATATATAATATCCATAAGATAAATATAATCCATACTCCATATTAATATTATAAATGCAAGAGTGTCTCTGCAATCTGTCTGTCTGCTACGTTTTCCCGGTAAATTTTTTCAACCGATTTTAATGAAATTTGGTACAGAGGTTGGTTGCAACCCGAGGAAGGATATAGGCTACCGAAAAATTAAGTAATCGAAAAACCACGCGGACGAAGTCACGGGCATGTCTAATAAGATCTAAAATTACAGACTTAAAACTGACTATTGTAACGTACCAGAATACAATTTATTATGCAGTATTCCTATTTTATCGATTTCGAACTTTATCTTCTTCAAATAAATCTTATCATAGTTAGATGGATATATTTTGTCCTAGTCCTGTAAGTGTGCCTATAGTTTTATCTTTCAATTGTATACTCGCTTCTACAAAATCGACTACAAGCGGATAGGTACTGCAATTCATTAATTATAAAAACTAGTTAACTGTTAATCAAGGAACAAGAAGCTTAATCCGCTGTCCGCCAAAGACATCTAGGTATATGGTACAAGTAAGAACGTGCAGCTTGCAAAATTCACCGCCCAATAAGCCCGCAATTTGCACCGCCACAACACCACACCACAGAAATCTTACGAATTATTCTCAACGTACGTTTCACTCCAGCAACGAAGCATCCTTAGGAGATTTTGTCGAATCAACATCTGAGAATGCCGGAGTGTCGGAAACGATGAAACGATGAGAGTAATTTCCTAAAGTCCGCCGAGGTTTTTCACAAACAAACGCATTTTTGATTGCTTAAAAGCTGAGTACTCATGAAAACTATACAAACACTCAAAACACAAACTCTGTATCTTTACTAAACATACCTACCTACCTACACCAAATTTCATAATGCATTATTACAATCGCCTGTAAAGTTGACATTAAATTCTTATTGCATATTGTTATTAAGTACTAATCGATTAAGCAATCATAGAATTGCAATTTATTTGCTAACGGTACAATAAAATTTATTTACCTATTTATTGCCAATCTAACTTTCACAAACCTAAGTCAAAATATTTAGGCTGAATGGGCATTGACCTTTGCCTATCTGGAAGGACAATCTAAAACCAACAAACTTAGGTCAAAGTTCAATGCTTTGCTGAAAAAATAATGTGGAATAGCGTTCATTACTCACTTCAGTGGACCACTGGACGTGTTTCGTATCCAAAACGCTCCTTTCCATTCTTAAAAAATGTGTTTTCTATATCACGACACCATTTCACTCACACAAAAAAAAAATAACACTATAAAAACGTGACGTCAAAAAGTGTTCAAAATCTGTGATAAAAAATTGTATAAAAAAACGTAAATAGAACGTCGCGTCGTTTCGTTTCGTTTAAAATTCTGAACTTGCAAGAAAATTCGTTCGGGAAAACGCGGCACCGTCGCGGCTGCGCGTTCGCTTCTGAGTCACACTTCACAGATAATAATTTGTTATCACGCTATTGTAAATGCATTTTTTTTACTCATTTTTTTTACATCGTCATTCGTCTCACAGCCGAACACGGTATCAGCTGTTGCTTGATAGACTGAAGAAAAATCCGATATTAACGCTTCGTCAGGTTAGTGTGACGACCGGAACACGAATATACACCCGTCTCTTTCCCACCAAAGGGGGCTACATAAGTGGCGTGATGATTTGCATCTGATAGACGGCTGATAATTTCCTTTTTTGCATCCTATCGTATTAGACTACAGAGAAAGCGTTAAAACATCAATTAAAAATTAGAATACCAAAGATACCAAAGAATAGACAGTTATAGATAACAAATGATTAAACTAAATATGGCGGAATTTAAATATAGAACAGCGTACAGCGCCGGTATCAGTGACATAATTTTATGAAATTCAACGACGTAAATTGAGATAATGCCTGTTATACTCGATTCAGGTCGACCTGAATCATCCTCACATCTCATTTAGTAATTAGGAACGCGTTACTAACCACTTAAAAATGTAGGCACTGTAAAATGGCACTTTGTATAATCTGGCGAAAAAATGGTGACAAGAGTCACTTTTTATTGAGTGTTAATTATTATCTAGTCTGATTTTAGAATTATTATTATCTAGAGTGTTCATTATTATCTAGTTAGATTTTTTAAAAAAATATTATTTTTGTCGAATATTTTGTCTCTATTTTTTTTATTAGGTTTTTAATGGTTAAATTCTGGTAAATGGTTTTCCGTAATTTTTAATTAATTACTAGCGGAAAATTGATACGACTCTTGTGTGATATTGAAGGTTTCTTTTACGGTTACAACTAAGCACAGCTAACTACTAACTACTATTTTTTTAGCTTCGTTATCGTTTTAAATTATTAAAACTTCTACGGGTTTTTTATAATCTGTGGAAAATTTAGCGCGCGAAAATTGACAGCTGTCATAAATGTTTAAACAAGGTTTTTTTATAGATTAAAGATTTTTAAATTGAGTTTTTTATCGAGTGCGACTGTTTCGCGGGGCGATGGCCGACTAGTAAGAAGTGGCAAGGGAGTGTTGGTGGGCTGGTGGTGGGATCGATACCAGTCTGGGGCGCACGCACTGACCGCTACGGCCCCTACGTAGGTTCTATATTTGAACTGAGGGATGGTCATAAGGGCGATGTTTGATATCATTTCTATCCCACAACGGCAAAGTCGAAAGGAAGGGTTGTGAGTTTAGCAGTCTATGTATGTTTGTATTTATGTATGTTCCACCGCAGCGCCTAAACTACTGAGCCGATTTTGATTGAGGTGTCAATCGATTTGTTATTATGGTCCGGGTGACATAGGCTACATTAATTTACACTAACCAAATCGATCTGACCATTTTACGTGCAAAAAAGTGGGCGCCTGTGATTTTATTTCCGTAGTTACAGTTTTATAATTAATACTTACTTGCTTGTTATGATATAGTTATTTTTTTATTCCACTACAAATTAGCCCTTGACTGCGATCTCACCTGGTGGTATACCCAAGCAAAAATGCCATCTTAGATGGTGGCGGGCTGATTGGGCTAACCTGTTAGGGATATGGCAGTTATATTAAACCCATACCCCTAATCGGTTTCTACACGGCATCGTACCGGAGCGCTAAATCGCTTGGCGGCACGTCTTTGCCGGAAGGGTAGTAACTAGCCACGGCCGAAGCCTCCCACCAGGCCAGACCGGATAAAAAGGAGCCTATGTAGTAGTTTATTTATTTATTTATGTGTTATTCCAGACTATAATCCATCTCTGTGCCTTTCATCCTGATCCGTTCAGCTTTTCTGGCGTGATTGACTAACAAACATTCATGCATTAATCCATTCAAACTTTCGCATCCATACTAATATTATAAATGCGAAAGTGTGTCTGTCTGTCTGTCTGTCTGTCTGTTTGATTCGCTTTCACGGCCCATCTGTTTAATCGATTTGGATGAAATTTGGTACAGAGATAGGTTGTATCTCGGGGAAGGACATGGCTACTTTTGATCCCGGAAAATTTAAGAGTTCCCGCGAGAATCAAAAAACATTAATCCACGCGGACGAAGTCGCGGGCATCGTCTAGTTTATAATATATCTGTCACCGTAAGATTGTAAAAACCGTTAGATTGTAATCTAACTAGCGATATTGTAAACTGTCGACAGGTTGTGAACCGTTCAATGTTTTGAGTGTCAGTTTTTGAAATATTTATTGTATTTACGTTTTCTTGTTTCTTTCTTGTAGGTTAGGTTAGGGTTCGACATAAATAATCAGGTAGTGCCCGGCCTGAGCTTAATATACCTATCAGATTACAATCTACCGAAAAATAATGCGTTAAATTGTAATCAGTCGACAGTTTATAATATCGCTAGTTAGATTACAATCTAACGGTTTTAACAATCTTACGGTGACATATCTAAGTATAGATCTTTTTATACTGTGGCTGTACACTGTGACCCTGATACAAAAACACAATAGAAATATACAGTTACTTTTAAAAGTGAGACTTGTTTTGAAGATCATTGCCTTAAATCATTGAGCAATGCGCCTCAGAGTAGAACTAGCAGTCTCGGAAACAAAACTCCTGACATTACTGTGCCAAATTTTTTTTTTTTAATGTATGGCATTTATTACGCCTCCTGGTTCGTCGCTCGCTTAGCACCACCCGGGGGACACGTGCAGGGAGGTAAAAGGTAATTCCTGCGGACGTGAGCGACGGGGCATCCCCCTGTATAGATTGTGCCAAATTAGAAATTGCTAATATTTATACGAATATTATAAATGCGAAAGTTTTAACAACTGAACGGATCTGGCTGAAATTTTACACAGAGATAGATTATAGTCTGCATTCTGGAATAGCACGGAATAGCACGGCTACTTTTTATCCCGGAAAATAAATACCTCAAACCACGCGGACGAAGACGCGTGTTAAATAAAGAGTTAATTGACATCACCTCATCATCATCATCATAGACAACATACGGCAAAATGCTACGGGACATAATGGGGAGAAGAGAAGAGAGGGAAAAAGAGGAAAAGGAGAAGATAGAGAACTAGAGGGTAAGCATGCCATGCTTTGCAGTTCCATGCTGACCTGGCAGATATAGGGGAGGTTATTTTAGTCCGTGCAAGTCGGACTAGCCCAGGCAGAAGTCCGGAGGGATTTTGTCATTCTCCGAATAAAAAAAATGAAAACATCTAGGCAAGCGGCGGCGTCCCCCTTAAGCTGCATCGCCACTTGGAACTTACCCCTCCGACGAATTTACCCCTCACTTTGTACATTTACACGAATCAAATAGGATTACTACAATGTAAAGCGAAATACACTTTAATGAATTTTTGACCCAGTGGGGCCAGTGGTCTAGTAATTTAGCTATGCGATCAACGCATTATAAATACGAAAGTGTGTCCATTTGTTGCTTTGTTCTTCAATCACGCCGCAATAAAGAAACGGCTCGACGTGATCTTTTGCGTGGGTGTAGTCAAGGACAAGACTAAGTGGAAAGTGACATAGGCTACTATTATCCCGGAAAATTAAGGAGTTCCCGTGAAAATAAAAAAAATATCCACGCGGGTCCGTCGTGGGTATGAGCTACTCGTAGCATGTAATATCGTCTCTCTCTCGACGCGAGGCGTGTCATCGGTTTTCGTGTGAAGCTATAAAAGATTTTACTGTTTTTTTCTCTCTCATTGTTGTCTGACCCTGATTTAAATGTTTTAAAGTTTTGCGAAACTGACTATTCTTCCACGACCACCACCACTACAGCCCATTAACGTCCCACTGCTGGGCACAGGCCTCCACTCTCACAGGAGAGAGAGAATTAGGGCTTAGACCCACCACGGTGCTTCAATGCGGGTTGGCGGGCTTTAATGACTATTATCATGTTAGTGATAATAACCGGGACAGACAGTTTAACGTGTTCTCCGAGGCACGGGGGTGAAACAACGCTAACTTCCTAACTCCGGGCTCCGGGTGGGGTGCTAGTACTGAGAATATCTTGTTATTTCTTGGTAATAGCAAAGATAAACTAAAGAGGAAATTATTTTTTTAGCCATCCCTTGACTGCGAGGCGGTGAGCATGATGCCATTAGTAAAGAATCAAGATGATAGCGGACTAGCCTAGGTCTTAATACGAAAAAGTAAATTGCTAAGGCGATCCGGATTGACTGTGTTCGGGGCGCCTTTAAGGGCATGCCAGGGACTGATTGGTATTATCCACGGAGAAAACAGACAAATACCTTTGTATGTACAAAGTAAAAACGGCCGCCAAGTTTCCTCTTAATACCAACTTGGCACAGCTAAGGTGCATTTGCGAGGTAATGGAGTTACGAAATAAATTCTGCCTTCCACAAGGAACGTTCTTTGTAGGTAGGTATTGCCAAAACCGTTGCTTGCTTTTATGTGTTTTACTTGTATTAGAATCAATACAAAAGGCCTGCCATAAAAAAGCGAATGTGAGTTATTTTGTTACCCTTTCCCGACCATCAGATGTTTGGTACTGTAAGCGACAATCCATTCTAGGCTCTAATTGCCTCTCTCCTGTGAGAGTGGAAGTATGTGCCCAGCAGTGGGACTATAATGGGCTGTAGTGGTGGTAATGACAGATAGTAATAATGCTAACAGTGCATAGGTACGTAATTGTTTCTTGAGGCATAGACATAGGCTTTATCCCAGAAAATAAAGGAGTTCCTGCAGGAATCACCATCTAGTTGCGACACAATGGAGAAAAAAAACAAAGAAATAAAAAATATTTATACTTCTGGTTTTAAGAAAGTCATAATAGTTCAAGCTTTAAAATAAGAAGCTTAAGAGGTACTTTTATAAGCTGCTTAATAATAATATTATTATTGTCATAATTTATTATTGGATAGAAGCAGACGTTACCTTGCGGAAGTCCATGATAGTTTTTTGTGAGATGGTGATAGTAAAAAAAATAAAAAAAAACCCGGCTGAGTTTGTTGTGGGCTCTTCTCAGACCAGAGCGAGTTTGGAACCCTTGTAGCTTTAGTTTTAAGATACCGTAACTGATTATCACCATCATGTTTTATAAGTATAAGTAATTTTTAACGTCAATAAGTGTACCACAGTGTACCTATATTGAATAAATGAGTTGATTGATTGATTGATAATAAAGGAACTAGAAATTTAATCCGCTATAATCCGCCACAGTAGACAAATCTATGTGTACCACATATGTGTGTATCTTGCGACCACCACACCACATAAATCTTTCAAACCACTCTCAACGCACGTTTCACTCCGACACTGGAGCATCTTCAGGAGATGTTGACTCGACGCTCCACGATTGTAAAGCTGACTTTACATTAACAACTAATGGGCAACTATGTTATAGTTAAATTGTTATAGTCCTGCCAATATCCTACTCATACACGTCAGTATGTTTATTTATTGGCTTGTTCTTCAATTATGGCGCAATGCAGCAACGGATCGGCGTTTCTTTTCATGGGCATATAGTTAAAATAAAGTGTGTGTATAATTATTATGTAATTACGCAAGAAGTTATACTTTTTGATAATAAATATCTTGAATATAGTTACCTATCAGTTCTCAGTCTCATCCAACATACAGTAAATGTATTTACTTTTATTTTGTTGGTAGGCCGTTTGACCAACAGCTAACGTCAGGGTGTCGAATTTGGATGTGATTGAATTGGTGTGCGCGCGCATCGTACAACTTATAGTCTGGAATAACACATAGGCTACTTTTTATCCCGGAAAATTAAAGAGTTACCGCAGGAACCAAAACACCACACACCACAGAACAGCGAGAAACCGTCTGCGTTGGCATCCTTATGTGGTTGATGTCCAATCTGCCTTTTTTTGCTCGACGTTTCTGATCCGAACCGCTAGGGTGTGGAACACCCTCCCAGCGCACGTGTTTCCTGCCACATATAACTTAGGTACCTTCAAGGCAAGAATGAATAGGCATCTTCTAGGCAAGCGCGTTCCAACCTAGACCTCATCATTGCTTTGCACTAAGCATGATTGTCGTCAGGCGCAAGCCTATCTCTCAATAAAAATAAAAAAAACCTCACTTCACGCGGACGAAGTCGCGGGTATCAGCTGCTAGTAACTACATAATTTATTTTATACCATTTCCAATGGATACTAATTTATTATTTTGCCTGAATCGAGGTCATGACCTGTAATTAAACAAGATCCAAAGGATGTTGACCCCTTCGAAGACTAACACTACATCGATCTATTGTTCTAGATAATTCTCATCGCTTCAGACTGCAGACTTTAGGTCTGAGAGAATTGGATCTAAGCCAAAAGAAAACTATATAGCAACGTATGCAATTTTTGTTTTAAGCTGGCTTAACAGTGTTAAGTTAACACAAATAAATTGTACGTAGAGTTTTGCAATTGGGTATTTGACAACAAGTCAAATCAGCAACTCTTTGTTGAAATACTTACTGATGATGGTGTTAAAATACTGAACAGTGACGTCGTCAAATTCGACGCACTTTTTTTATTTCAATCGATAGTTTAAAATGGTTTTCAAACATAAACCTAACAGGGGACATGGATATTAGGAGATCATCTATTTAATAGATAATATAATTTATTGGACTATTTTAATATAAATACCCAATTTGTGCATTGATCGTAAAGTAATCACCCAGATGATTGATAATTATTTTCGGTAATGTCATAATCAAGGGTAAGTTATGATAAGGTGCTTACTATAAATCGACATCACAAAACAACGGTTAACAGTAAATATCCTGGAAATGGGCATGTGCTTTTAACATTTTTATCCATGTTTATTATTCTCGATTTATGTCATAGTAATTTCTGAATTGTCTCTGGTCTGGCCCGGCGGGAGGTTTCGGCCGTGGGTAGTTACCAGTTACCACCCTCCTGGCAAAAACGTACCGTCAAGTTATTTAGATGCCGTGCAGAAACCGATAGGGGTATGGGCTTATGACCAGCACGCTACCATCTTAGACTGCATTATCACTTACCATCAGATGAGATCGCAGTCAATGGCTAACTTGTAGTGGATAAAAAAAAGGTTTATTACTAAAAACCAACATCACAAAATAGCGGTTAACGGTAATGGTTAACCGTCATGGTGGAATTAAAAAACTAACTGCGCTTGAGCTATAAGCGTACCTATACTTAGCAGGTCTTGTATAATAACCAACACCCTTCAAAATCGGTAAACTTTTAACTAATGGAGAAAATCTGAGCAATTCTAGAGACAAAAGTATGTATTTTAGTATGTACTAGATGATGCTCGCGACTTCGTCCGCGTGGATTGATGTTTTTTGATTCCCGCGGGAACTTCTTAATTTTCCGGGAATAAAGTAGCCTATTTCCTTCCCCGGGACAACACTTATCTCTATACCAAATTTCATTCAAATCGGTTTGATAGATGAGGCGTTAAATCGTAGAAGACAGATAGACATACACACTTTCGCATTTCTAATATTACTATGGATGTTGTTTGTTTGAAATTGTGTTTTATTGCTCTTCATAACCAGGGTCAGTTGGTTTTTCCACTTGTCACAATAGCCAGTGCACGATGCATGTTTTCACAAGTACCAAATTGACCCTGCCGGGGATTGTCGGCCTCAAGTGCAATACCTTAGAACCCAGAACCGTAAATCTAAGAAAGTAAATTAAAAAACTAACTGTCAGAATGGCGTTTGAGTCATCTTGTCTCTGATTGTAAAATTATTAGTAGTTTTTTCCCGCTGTATCATTAAATTGTATTCTCAAGTGTGTAAAAGTAAATAAATCATTGAACAAATCAATAAATTATCACAAATAGTTTTAATAAATCGAACCAGAAAGCTATCGGAGTTGTTCAGGGATCGAACCCATGACCGCCCAGTTAGACTACAGCGCTTACCACTGCGCCAGGGAGGATTCAGGATAGCATATCAATCAATCAATTAGTATTTATGTCAATTTACACTTACAGTGTACACTTTTTGGCGTCCTAAATAACAGATGACCGGAGGGCTGGCAGTTATCTCGGCGAACATAATATATAAGTTTGGCTAATCAGCGAGGTAAGGCGGCCAGCGTTCTGGGCACATTGCCTTATTGCAGCGGCATAGATGATATTTTTAACGTTTAGGTTTTAGTTTTTTTAACTTATAAGATAATATTATAATGGTGATATATAATCAATTACGGTATCTTAAAACTAAAGCTGCGAGGGTTCCATAGTTTACGGTTCGTTCGAAATTTTACTATAGGTATATTTATTTCACGTCTAGAATGAGGTATTAAGTAATGTCCTAGACACTGAAGCCTTATTGTGTCCTAAAATAATCGTTCTAGAATGTCACGTGGCGGTATTCGGCGATCGATGGAGCCCATTTATTATTTGTGCTATGTTGGCTTAATATGTGAGTAATGGACTTGGCTAAATTGGGTCATTGTTTGGGAATATTTTACTGAAAATCTATAAGTAAAATACAAAAAATGACTAGTCCTGTGGGTAGACTACCAGTCAGTAATCAGTACTATTTTAATATTGTTGAAGTTCGTGTTTTGGAACTTAGCATCGCTCCGCTTCAAAAAAGTCAGAAGGTCATTCGTGGGAATGAGCATTCTTTTCTATAACAAATTCCACAACCTATTTTAAACTTGCCTATACACAAATTTAAGAAATCCATTAAAACTATGCTCCTGAAAAAAGCTCATTATACTGTTGAAGATTATGTTAGTGATAGAGGAGCATGGATTTGATCGCTCCAGCAATGCTGGGGACAGCGGTTACTTGTGTACACATTGATATAATAATTGTAAATGAATTATTTAAAAAGAGCAACCACCGAGTTTCTTGCTGGTTCGGAATGCCATTCCGAACCAGTGGTAGATTCACTTGACGATTCAAAAGTACTTGTAAAAGTTTATTTGAATAAAAAAAACATGTGATTTGATTTGAAAGAAATCCTTATATAGGTATATAATCTCATGTATTTCTAAACTATATATTATATCCTCTTATGTATTTCTAAAATAACCTTTAGAAATACATAAGATGATGCTCGCGACTTCGTCCGCGTGATTTAAGATATTCGATTCCCGCGGGAGCTCTTAAATTTTCCGGGATAAAAGTTTAAGAAATGTTTATTTATTTTGAGTTTATTTTCATCTGTGCCTTAGTGGTCAAACTTTTGTCTTCTTTTTTCAAACACACAAGGAACCGGATAGGACAACGTTAATGTCTATAAGATAGTGGATATACTCATCCTTATCCTCATACCAGTGGGAGCATTAGGACATAGTACTCCTCGTGCTCCTACCAGTAGGAGAACCCAGTAGGAGCACGATGGAAACAATATTAAAACAATAGGGCTTTAAGCGATAGTGTGCCCCGTGCATTTAGGTTTGTTTTGTTTCAAAGCATTTAAACTAGAGTGTCAAGCGACGATAAGGGATGGACCATGGTATTAAAAGCTCTGCAGAACAAAGACTTGATCCTATATAAGTCGCTATTGTTAAACGTGTCATTGTTCCTCCCAAACATTGTGTATAAGGGACGTATAAAAATGGAATTTAATACCGAATGGCCATTACAGTCACGCAATTTGTGTACAGGTGGCTCTGATCCACCCATTAGGCGCTATTGAAAATATCGAAGGTTAAAAGTGACATTATTCATCCCGACAATATCCAATATTTTCGGTCTCAGCAGAATCTTTTTCCAAACCGGTGGTAGAGTCAAAACATGACGTGACATATGAGACACCTGTATGTCCTACATGTTGTAAATAAATTGAGTTTATTGTCGGGATCATAGAGTTAGTATAGTAGGATATACTAACTCTAGTCGGGATGAATAAAAGTATCTTTGAGTGACAAAAAAATTTGCTTAAAAAATATAATTTAGATGCTTTTGCTTTAAACATCACATTACTGATGGCACCAGAAGTTTAATACGCTATAATACGCGACAATAGGTAAATCTATGTGGAACAGTGTGTATCCCGCACTTATAGCCCGCGACATTCACCACACCACAGAAATCTTCCAAACTACTCTCAACCAACGTTTCACTCCGACACCGGAACATCTTCAGGAGATAGGTATTGTTGACTCGACAAAGCACGAGTGTGAATTCACAATCGCGCATTGTGCATTGGGAAGATTTCTGTGGTGTGGTGAATATCGCGGGCTATAATGCGGGATAGAAAGAAAGATCTTTATTTGAGGCACAGAAATAAACTTAAACTAAACAAGTATACAAAATCAACTGTAACTGTAACTGTGTATCAGCAGTGCAACGAACAGGTAAACCACTCAGCTTGTATTGAATAGAGGCAGGTGATACTTTGCGGAAGACATGCATGATATTTAATAAACTAGAAGTTTAATTTGCTATAATCCGCCACAGTAGACAAATCTATGTGGTACAGCGCGTGTCTTTCAAACACAAAATGCAGCACCACACCACACAAATCGTCTAAAGCACTCTCGACGTACGTTTCACTCCGACACCGGAGCATCTTCAGGAGATGTTGACTCGACAATGCACGATTGTAAAGAACTGACTGTGTGACTGACAGAATGTGACGTACGCCGAGAGTGCTTTAGACGATTTGTGTGGTGTGGTGCTGCATTTTGTGTTTGATTTGTCTACTGTGGCGGATTATAGCAAATTAAACTTCTAGTTTATTAAACACTCAGCTTGTGTCGGGACTCCGGGCCTCTCAGACACGAAACCACGGTATCATCACAGGCACATCTGAGGTACCAGGTACACACTGTACCACATAGATTTACCTATTGTCGCGGATTATAGCGAATTAAACTTTTAGTTCCTTCATTATATTATGGACTTCCGCGAAGTAACGCCTGCTTCTATCCAACATCACATTGCTCTTTTATTTTTTGCAGGCGAAGTCCTATTAAGGAAAAAATATAAGGGTTATCGTTTTTCATGAATCGTGATACATGATACACCCATCATACACCCATGCATAGTTCGCATAAAAACATGCGATTTTTACCATTAGGTAGCTTATACGGTGAAGAATAATTATAAAGTTATAGAAAAGGTAGGTAATGTGGGCGTTTTATTGGGAAATTTTACGATTATTATATTGAGGAATGTACTCGTACGCAAGGAAAAAAAATTGTTAAAAAACATGTTTGTTTTCAATTGAGGATAGTTTTTTCCACAATTTTCAATTTATGGGGACACCCAATTACTTCGAATCATTATTTAATTGTGCTATAGGTACTAAAATTCTACATCAATGATTGTGCTAGATCATTTAGTTTAAAAATTACACCGTTTTGTTTACATCAAGGTCACAGTAGAAAAAAAAATTAAAAATTCCATAAATATATTTCTTTTTTCTAAATTTTTTAGGGTTCCGTACCTCAAAAGGAAAAAACGGAACCCTTATAGCATCACTTTTTCTGTCTGTCAAGTCCCTTCTTCTCAGGAACGCATGGAGGTATCAAGCTGAAATTTATATCAAATTCCCTATCCCTTAGAGCAGTGAAAAAATCAAACTTCTAAGCCATCGCAATCAAAAGATACAGCCGTTTATGCTGCAAATTTTCGACACTATCAAGGGAATCAAAACCTACAGTACTTCCCGTGAACTCAGAATCTTGAAATTTGGTACGAAGCAACGCCTTATAGCACAGATAAAGGAAAAATTGCGAAAAGCATAAATTTTTAGTTACATCATATAATAAAAATATTTTTATTAATTTTAAACTTACTATAATGTTATGGATTTCATTTAGCAATAAAAATATCACAACTTTTACTTATATTATACCTACAGGTTTGTACGGAAACCTTGCTGCGCGAGTCCGACTCGCACTTGGCCGGTTTTTAATATGTTTTCTGTCGGTAAAATTTAGCATAGTTTTCCTCATTTTAATATGTGCACATTTTGAAAAACTCACACTGTATGGACGGGCTGGACCTACAAAATGGTTGTTCAAGTCAGAAGGCTTACCTTATCCACGGGCATGGAAGGGCACGCGCGGCACAGGTTCCAGAATGAGCCGATCATCTGGCGGCAGCCGGGCGGCTCGCGGCGGCTCGGGCGACAAACTTCACGCGCGCGTGCGCGGGCGCATGCGAAGCGGCTGCACACACAAAACACAAACACTTTAGATCTAGCCCCACTAGTGATTAGATTAGCGTGGACTGTTGCAATTTTTGAAGTGAAAACTTCTTTAGGAGCGTTGAGCACTTTTTGGTAGGAGGTAAAAATGTGAAACGGTTAGGTCACGCGACACCATTTTTCTTAAGACAAAAGGTCTTAAGTATAAATAATAAAGTACCTTCGTAATTAAACTTAAATGCCTTTGTTTTAAGGTTTATATTTAAAAGTGATGTGCAAGTTGCAACTGTGACTGACACCTCGCGACACCATTCTCCCTAAGAAAAAATATTTTTACGAATGTACTATTTAGTACATTCGTAATTCAACTTTAATCCCTTAGCTTTAATATTTATATTTTTATTATTATGTTTATTTTTTTTAATTAGAAAAAATAATCTCGTTTTTACTTTTATCGGCAGTAGTTATGACTGTCAATTTTTTGTTTTTAATTATTGTCAATTTGACTGGCAGTAAATTACATGAAGGCATACCGCCCACGCTTAAAGCAATACTTAAGCAATATTACTCAAAATGACAGTTTAATTTCACGTATCTTGACGTTCCTAAAATAAGGATCCTAATTTTAAAACACGAAAGTCAACAAAAGTGGCTTTAAGCGTTGGAAATATGGCCCAGTGTTTATGTATAGTCAAATACAAAAGTTGTTCGTGAATCTATAACGTTTGTTTAAAGTTTAAACCACCGGTATGATAAAGCCGTTAAAACTCCCAAAAATAAAATCTCGACATTAGCAATGCCAAGATTCCCCTCAGAGTGGTTTACGTGACAGACTTGTAAATGAGGACAGATATTGCGCGGAGGTATTTTACGAAGCGTCCCTGTTTTTTAGGCAACATTTTTTCGTTAAAGTGTAAGTTCATTAACCTTTTTAGGGGTTTCGTACCCAAAGGGACACAACGCGCGGGACCCTAAAAAGTTTTTTTTCTTGCCACAAAGTTCCATTACTATTTTATACATATATATATATTTGCAACTTTATTGTGTACTGACACCTAGCCTATGGGCTAATGAGTAATGTTAATTTAGATTAAACTTCTACTTAAGTATACCTAATTAATTTCTACAAGAAATGAAATGAAAATATACTTTATTATACACCATACATAAAACACATGTAGACAAAAACAAGAGGCGGCCTTATCGCTGAGAAGCGATCTCTTCCAGGCCACCAAAAAGGAAATAATAACAGAAAATTTGAATGAGGGTGCACACAAAGTAGGTAGGTACAATTAAGGGATAATCTAATTTACGGTCCATTAACTGTCCTTAAAAGTCCTGTCTGTCCTAAAAAGGTGAATGAACTTACTCATCCCGGGGAAGGACATAGGCTACCTACTTTCTCTTTATACTGTAAAATCAAAAAGTATTTTTTTTTCCACTACAAGTTAGCCCTAGACTGCGATCTCACCTGATGGTAAGTGGTGATGCAGTCTCAGATGGTTACCTGGTTACCAGGTTGGCTAACCTGTAAGGGGCATGGCAGTTATATTGAATCCAATACATCTATTTGGTTTCTACATGGCATCGTACCGGAACGCTAAATCGCTTGGCGTCACGTCTTTGCCGGTAGGGTAACTGGTAACTAGCCATGGCTGAAGCCTCCCACCGTTCAGTCGTTGCATTGGGGCGTGATTGAGTTACAAACATCCAAACATCCATCCATACATCCAGACATCCATACATTCATACATCCAAACTTTCACATTTGTAATATTTATGATGAAGTATAGATATAGATTTCACTACATAAATTTGTATGTCAGGGTTGCCTGACTTGCTGCGACTTTTCTTAATGTAACCATCATTGTAACACATATAAATTCATTCATTGTAACAGAAATAAATTCAATATATTCTATTCACGCGGACGAAGTCGCGGGTATCAGCTATTTGAACTGCAAAATCTCGCTAGGCTGGGAACAGCAAACTCATCTGATTCGGAATTGAATCTAGGTCCGCAGCGATTGATGGTTTGCTATTTCCAATTATTGCTTTCGGTGCTCAGGCAAAATGGATATTGGTTTGTTTTATCTGTGGGAAGGTAGAATCAAATTATTTTAACTACGTAGTTTACCTGTGTTTTTTTTAGTTTTTTTTTAATGTGTGTCCGATTTTTGTCCTCCGACATGATGATCGGAGCTATAGCTTTTGCTCGCAACTCGGATACAATGAAACTTGAATTACACAAATTTTAAACCCCCATTTTACTTTTGGGGTTGAATTTTCAAAACTGCTTTCATGTCTACGTCTGCTAACAAAGCAGCTATGATAGCTATCTGTATACCAAATTGCAGCCCGAACTGTCCAGTGGTTTCCGCTTCGCGTTGATAGATCAGTCAGTCAGTCAGTCACCTTTTATTTTTAGATCAGTGATAGCCAAGTGGTTTAGATTTGAGCATTGAAATACCTATCTCTTTCTGTAACAGTATTGCTATAGCAGTAGGAAGAACATGGTGAGGAAATCTACATGCCCTAGAGTCCTTCATCATGTTTTCAAATGTCATTACGCATTTGACCAGCTGCGTGGTGACTACTCTAGTTTAAATTGGCAGCTCAGCTTTTTTTTATCCAGTCTAAGATGGTAGCGGGCTAACCTGTCGGGGTAAATGGCAGTCATATTAAACCCATACCCCTAAACAGTTTTTACACGGCATCGCTACATCGATACCATTATACCTAGCTCCTGTTTTTTGGTTATTGATGCAGGTTGCAGTACCCTCTTCCTCTAAATTTGGAAACTAAACGAGCAATATTTTACGTAGCTGCAATTTGGCGCAGCTCCCGGCAGCGGCGAATTTTGCTATTTTTGTATGAGCATCGCACATCAAATCTTACACATGAAAATGGCCGCATCAAAATTGGTGTGTACATTTTGGAGCAACACGAAACAAATAACAGATAGATATATGTTTGGCACGCAGGATGTGGATGAAAACGAATAGGGCGATTATATCCTTATATTTAATTTTATATTACTAAGTTACATTAATTAAGAAGGTAAAAACTAGTGGCTTCTTCTAAAATAAAAATATGTATGGTTCCCGTTCCCACGTCGCGACTCGCGGTAAATTCGGATTACACCGCGTCAGCGGTAGCTGCGTCGTCTTTCCGTGAGAAACGGTATAGTTTAGCTCACTTGGCGTTAGCTGGCGACTTCGCCTGCGTAACAAGATTAATAATAACGCGATTTTGCTGTTAAGCATAATATATTTAAGTTTCGAAACTGTCTTTGAGATTTCTGAAGCTCCAGCCCTCAAACTTTACTCAATATCAATTCAGAAACAATAATTTGCTTAAGTAATACTTAAGTTATACCTACTTGTGATAGACTCAACATGAAATTCTCAATTCGGAAACCGGCTGTTATAGTTTCGATGCTGTGCTCGAAGATTTTATCAGAAACTAGATGATGCCCGCGACTTCATCTGCGTGGATTAAGATGTTTTTATTTCCGCAGGAACTCTTAAATTTTTCGGGATAAAAAGTAGCCTATGTCTTTCCCCGGGATACAAACCATCCCTACACCAACTTTCATCAAAATCGGTGGAACATATGGGCCGTGAAAAAGCGTAGTAGACAAACAGACAGACACACTTTCGCATTTATAATATTAGTATGGATCAAGCGTGTCAACTTTTGAGTTTGATTTCAACAATACTTAATTTGACGTTCATCATTACCATCCCTGACGACCTCCCTGGCGCGTGGTGAGCGCTCGTGGCAGGTCCCAGGTTCGATCCCTGGCAGGTTCAATTTGAGGATTTATAGTTTCTGAATTTTCTCTGGTGAGAGGCTTCGGCTGTAGCTAGTTACTACCCTTCCAGCAAAGACGTGCCGCACAGTAGTTGTAGCGTTCCTGTACAATGCCGCTATAGAAGCCTTTAATGGGTATGTTAACCGTTAACGTTTCAAAAGAGCAACCACTGAGTTTCTTGCTAGTGTTTCTCGGTAGGAATGTTATTCCGATCTAGTGGTAGATTCACTCGTTGAAAAACACTTGTCAAAGTCTACTTGAATAAAAAGATTTGAGTTTGAGTTTACCTATGGGTTTTGATGTAGCTGCCATGCCCCTAACAGGTTTTTTATCCACTATAAATTAGCCCTTGACTGCGATCTCAAGTGATGGTAAGTGACGATGCACTCTAAGATGGTAGCGGGCTACCGGCTAACCTGTTAGGGGCATGGTAGTTATATTAAACCCATACCCCTATTCGGTTTCTACACGGCATCGTACGCTAAATCACTTGGCGGGACGTTTTTGCCGGTAGGGTGGTAACTAGCCACGGCCAAAGTCTCCCTTCAGGTGAACTAATACTAACTAACTAACTACGAGTAATAGAATAACCACAGAATAACATAATAATCAAATTTCGTTTGTATGGCGCACGCTCAAAGGACTTTACTAATTCAGGGACAGAGTATTCGTGCATCGATAAAGCAATTTATTAGTGCACTAATAGACTTAAGCGGACGATACTGCAGCATACTAATTAATCATATTTAACGTGAGATAGCTTTATTTTAACACTATTTAGGATCTATTAACCAGGGACTGAAAAACAGTTTCATAAAGAAGGAACTAGAAATTTAATTCGCTTTAATCCGCGACAATAGGTAAATCTATGTGGTACATCTATGTGGTATATTTGACCGAGCGAAGCGAAGGTCTCTGAGTCTACTTGGGTGAATTGGCACTTGTCCGTCCGTCCGTCCGTCCGTCCGTCCGTCTGTCAGAGCATTATAACTTCTGAATTACTGAACGCAATTACTTCAGCTTTAAATATAATATGTAAACCAATGGCCTCCCGCCAAATATGGCTTAAAAAATAATAAAAATCTTTATTTCAGGGGGGCTCTCATAGAAGCGAATGCGAAGTAAAATATTTTTTATAAAGTTACATAAGGTTGCGGTATATCATTTTAAAGATAATTAGGAATAGAGTCCAAAAATATTTTTTTTTAAATTTTTCCCCCAAAATTGACGAAATGGGGGGCTTTCAAAGTGGTGATTTTCTAACGTCCAAAGATGACCTCAGAACTCTAAATTTTCTGAAAGGATGAGCCTGAAACTTGATCAATTATTTCAATTATATCCTGTACTTGAACAACAAATACTAAAATTAGATAAATATTGTAAGGAAACGGAATTATTTAATTTTTAATGAGCTTCAGTATTTTTAACAGAAATTCACATTTATGTCAATAGATGGCGCCGCGAGGTCTTAGTTCGGGGCGAACCACTAGTTAATTTAATTTAAATTAAACATCTGAAGATGCTCCGGTATCGGAGTGAAACGATAACCTTCGTTGAGAATTTGGAAGATTTCTGTGGTGTGGTGGATATCGAGGGCTATATATGTGCGGGATACACAGTGTACCACTACCACATAGATTTTCCTATTGTCGCGGTTTAAACTTCTAATTTCTTCATTATGATGGACTTCCGCAAAGTAACGCATAGTCATAAAGATTACGGAATTACATATGTGTTACATATTGTATGTCACCGTAAGATTTTAAAAACCGTTAGATTATAATCTAACTAGCGATATTGTAAACTGTCGACAGATTATGAAACGTTCAATGTTCTGAGTGTCAATTTTTGAAATATTCTGCATTTTATTTACGATTTCTTGTGTCTTTCTTGTAGGTTAGGTTAGGGTTCGACATAAATAATCAGTTAATGCTTAGGTTTTATCGGGTACCTAACAAATACCCCAATTTTATACCTAACCCAGATTTTTCGGCACGGCCGAAGAATCCCACCCGACACATAATATATGGACAGATATATTTCTGTACACACATAGGTTGTATATTATGTATTATGTACTAGATAATGCCCGCGACTTCGTCCGCGTGGATTGACATAATTCCCGCAGTGGATTGACATTTAATTTTTCAGGATGTAAGTAGCCTTCCCCGGGATAAAAATTATCTCTGTACCAAATTTCATCAAAATCCGTTCAGTAGTTAGACCGTGAAAACGTAGCAGACAGGCAGAAACACTTTCGCATTTATAATATTGGAATGGATGAGTAGTTGTTGTGAAGTTTGTAGTTAATTTGTATAGTGCTTGCAGATTGGCGCAGCACGTTGACTTCAATTTGGGAATGAAGCCAAGCGACTACAAATTAAACCGCTGTTCCGACTACAATATAAAAGCTTGCTGTAGTGCGATGTACAGTTGAATGTGCATTATTTTAATTTGAGTCTGTGTTATAGATTGTTTTTTTTAATCACTATTGTTTTCAGAGTAATTATTGTTGTAGAGACACGAGTGGCCTTGTTGTAGTGACGCACATTCAGTTTAAAAATTGCAGTAATAAGCAATGTTGACCTGAGTCGGTAACTGAAAGGATGACCGCATATAAAGGTGCAAAAACCATTTTTCCTTCGCCTCAGAAGCAGAGAGTGAGATTTTAAACCTGGTTTATCATCTGTTGTTTCTTTATATAAAAGGAAAGGTGACTGACTGACTGACTGATCTATAAATATACAGCTCAAACCACTGGAAGGGTTGGGCTGAAATTTGGCATGCAAATAGCTATTATGGCGTAGGCAATAAGCAGCCGCTAAGGATTTTTGGAAATTCAATCCCTAAGGAGGTAAAATAGGGCTTTGAAATTTGTATGGAAATCGAAACCAACGTGACCGATACTTCGGGCTAAGGCTAGTTATTGATATTATACGTCAAAATGTATTTATCATTTTAAAGTAGGTACAAAAAGTACTTAATTATGTCAATTAAAGACCTTATAAGTACAATTTAGTAATTATGAAATCCAAAGTTGACGATGTTTCATCACTACGCCAGAGATGTCGACAAAAGTATAGATTCTAGAACATTGGAAGATTGATGCCTTCTATAGATATTTATCTTAACACTCAATTTAATATCTTCACCCCTTAGCTACATGTCTCATCCCCCTCTAACGCACACAACTAAACAAGGACATAAAAAGAACCAATCTAGCTGAGACTTCTATTAAAATATCTCCATGGTGCCGTTATTAATGACCAAGGAGCTGAGAAAAGGACATATGACGTCATCAGACGATGGTGCTAACGATCCGTGACGTCATCCTGCAAGCCATATCGGTTAGTCGTCAGATAAACCGCCGACCATACATTGCTCTTAGTCGAATTTATATAAAAAAAAGAAAAGTGAAAATTTATTGTTAGTCACTTTAATCGCGCCGCTTTTTTGAAGTCGGTATTAATTTTTTTATAGAAAAATGAATGTGTATCACACTGTAAGAAGTAAGGTGTATAAAGGAACTCTACCACTGGGTAGATTGGTAAGTAATTATTTCCATTTTTTTTTAAATTATATTATTTACTTATTACATTTTAGCATTTTTATGTTAAATACGGTATTTAAGTAAAAATAAGTATTAAATATTTTTTAAATGGAAGAAATTCTATGCACTTGACATTAGAACATCATGGGGGTGGTCCAATCAGCTGATCTGAATTATCCAAATCAACACACAAAAAATATCAATCCACTCAGCGTAATTAAAATCGAGACCTCGTAAAGAACCCATAAAAAAACTGTCATTAAAATTCTAAACAGATTATAATGGTGACAATAAAATACTAGTAAATATATGGAATGGCTAACACTTACGAAAATTAAGTTTCCCAGCACAACACCGCACTGAATTCGCTAAAAAGCGTTTGCAATAAGCCCGTAAATTGTAATTTTCGAACGAAAATTGTTATATTTTTAAAATAAGATGGTTAGGAAAAGGTCTTTTTCGTGTCGCGGTGCGCGTATGTGTTTTTTCGCGCTCGGCACCGGTTAGTCGGGCGACTGCCGCAAACTCTGCGAAAATCAATACCCACCCCCGGAATGTAGCCGCATGCGGAACCTGGGTCGAAGCTTAACGTAGCTCGCCCATTTCCTTATTATGTAACTATTGGAGGGAGACAAATATACAGATGTAAGCTACGGCTATTTGTGAAAAGCGTCGTTAGATGTGCCGATTAGTTTGCTTAAATTTTCCATCGCTATGATGAAGAATCAGTAATGTTAAGTTCTTATTTCTCCGAATTTTGAGTCGAGTAATTTTTTTGTGTGTACCGTAACTCCCAGTTTTCGCTTTAATTTGGTATCTTTAAGGTTATTTATTTCAAATTAGAAGATGACCGCGGATTCGTCTGCACGGTTGTAGGTTTTTCAAAATCCCGTGAAAAATCTTGATTTACTATCTGTCGCAAATTTCGATAAAATCGGTAATACGAATCCAATCGTGAAAAAGTTATCAGACGCACACTTTGGTATTTAGTTTATTAATATAATAACCTATAGCTCTTGTGACCTGTTAAAATTTTATCACTGGTTTTGGCAAGTGAATGCGAAAAGCCGGCGAGAAACTCCAATAATCTTGGAAATAAGAAATACTAAGTCTGAGAACACGTGACGCTATCCGTTATTTAACCATTCAACATAGTCAATCAAGTCAGTCAAAAAATCTCCAGCCGAATAAACATCAAAGTCAGTTACTAGATTTTAAGTTGGAATTGGGAGTTGGTATGTCTATAGATGCTTTAAAAAAAACCCTTTACAACGCGCCAATGGCGCCCCACAAAATGGTGGATTGACGTTTGACGTTTTGGCGCGAAAAGTGACATTTGTGTCAGAGTTCACGCGATTCGCTGTATTGGGGTTCAATCGATTTTATAGCTTCATTTTGGTTTTATGTAAATGCGAACCGATGCCTATAAGCCTTGGTTCTTTATACGCGATCGTTCCCGCCTATCCTTTGTCACGATTTTCACTTACCGCTTTAAATTTTCATAAGAATTTAAGACGGCGGTTATCAAATCATCTGAAGTAATCATTTTAGAAACCGAGTTTATGGGAACTCATTCATTTTCCGGAATAAAAAAATCATTTACATTTGTTGTTCTAGAAGTCTTTAACTATATCCCTGCAGAGATGAGATTGCGGCGTGATTGAAGGACAACCTTCAATCACGCCGCAATTAATCGACATGATTTTCTCATGACCCACACTCAAATACAAAAATACACGCGAAAGAAATCGCTAAGTATGTATATGTCACCGTAAGATTGTAATCTAACTATAGCGATATTGTAAACTGTCGACAGATTGTGAACCGTGCAATGTTCTGAGGGTCAATTTTTGAAATATTCATTGTATTTACGTTAATTCTTTTCTCTTTCTTGTAGGTTAGGTTAGGGTTCGACATAATTAATCTTAGGTTTAGGACTAGGTTTTATCAGGTTAATATACCTAAACAGATTACAATCTACCGAAAAATAATGCATTAAATTGTAATCTGTCGACAGTTTACAATATCGCAAGTTAGATTACAATCTAACGGTTTTTACAATCTTACGGTGACATATTATATAGAAAACTTTGCTCAAATAATATTTTTCCCTTATAAAAACGACTATCTATCATTTTGTATTTGACGTGTCCTAAAATTGAATAAGTAGGATACCTAATCATAAGTTAAGTATTAGATTTTAGGCGAAAAATATTTCGAGTCTTGTTAAGTTTTCTTTTCGCGTGAAATAAGAAAAAGATTTTCTACTTTAAGCGCCTCTACTTTTAGCTTTTTGTTCGAACTTCATAAGGTTTATTTATATATATAAATAAATATAAATATATATATATATATTATATATTTATAAATTATTATAAATATATATAAATATATATATATATTAATTTTCAGTAAAGTGATAAGTTTTTCAATAAATTTAATAAGAAACAGGATATTCTTATCGGTTTTATTAAAATTTAGTCATTGCCCTTTTCACCCGACTGCACCTGAAAGAGGGTAATGTTTTTCTTACTATCTTATCTTACTAATATTATAAATGCGAAAGTTTGGATGTATGGATGTCGGTATGGATGTATGGATGTATGGATGGATGTTTGTTACTCAATCACGCCCCAACAGCTGAACGGATCTGGATGAAATTTGGCACAGAGATAGATTATAGTCTGGAATAACACATAGGCTACTTTTTATCCCGGAAAATTAAAGAGTTCCCGCGGGAACCACAAAACCTCGATCCACGCGTACGAAGTCGCGGGCATCAGCTAGTATTACATATTTATAAATATCACGATTTATAAATAATGAATTCTCTGAAATTAAAGAAAAAGAAGGCCTAAGTTGTATGTTAGAGTAGATAAATCAGAGTTTAAAACATAATTTACTGTCTAAACTAACTAACTATGTATATATATATATTAATTTTCAGTAAAGTGATAAGTTTTTCAATAAATTTAATAAGAAACAGGATATTCTTATCGGTTTTATTAAAATTTAGTCATTGCCCTTTTCACCCGACTGCACCTGAAAGAGGGTAATGTTTTTCTTACTATCTTATCTTACTAATATTATAAATGCGAAAGTTTGGATGTATGGATGTCGGTATGGATGTATGGATGTATGGATGGATGTTTGTTACTCAATCACGCCCCAACAGCTGAACGGATCTGGATGAAATTTGGCACAGAGATAGATTATAGTCTGGAATAACACATAGGCTACTTTTTATCCCGGAAAATTAAAGAGTTCCCGCGGGAACCACAAAACCTCGATCCACGCGTACGAAGTCGCGGGCATCAGCTAGTAATATTATAAATGCGAAAGTTTGGATGTATGGATGTCGGTATGGATGTTTGTTACTCAATCACGCCCCAACAGCTGAACGGATCTGGATGAAATTTGGCACAGAGATAGATTATAGTCTGGAATAACACATAGGCTACTTTTTATCCCGGAAAATTAAAGAGTTCCCGCGGGAACCACAAAACCTCGATCCACGCGTACGAAGTCGCGGGCATCAGCTAGTATTACATATTTATAAATATCACGATTTATAAAATAATGAATTCTCTGAAATTAAAGAAAAAGAAGGCCTAAGTTGTATGTTAGAGTAGATAAATCAGAGTTTAAAACATAATTTACTGTCTAAACTAACTAACTATGTACTACTAGCTAATAATCGCGTCTTCGTTCGCGTGGTTTAATTATTCTTAATTCCCGCGGGAACTCCTTAGTTTTCCTATATCTATGTCCTCCTTCTAATTTAAACATTCGGTTATTAAACTTCTAGTAACCAAATGTCAAATTCCTACCAACCCTGGCTAAAACACACTTAGGTATTTCGTTGTTAAACAATTCAAGTAGATTGATGAAATCCTTAATGACAATGTTGCGTGGAGACCAACGACTGTGCTTTCGAAGGCCCACAATTTGTACACATATATACATACATGGATATTATCTATACTAATATTATAAATGCGAAAATTTGGATGGATGGATGGATGGATGGATGATTGTTACAACAAACTCATACACATAGTAGACAGTTGACATGTTGAAGATGTCTCTGAATAAGTTCAAAGTTAATGTAAAACGTAAACTCATTGAAAAATCTTATTACCATGTAAAGGACTATTTAAACGACAAGGAAGCCTGGCAATAATTTGCTCTAATGTCTCTGATAGTTCCTTAGTAAGAATATATTTTGTGAGATGGTGATAATAAAAAAAACAAAACCCGGCTGAGTTTGTTGTGGGCTCTTCTCAGACCAGGGCGCGTTTGGAACCCTCGTAGCTTTAGTTTTAAGATAACGTTACCCATTATCACCATCATGCTTTTTAAGTAATTTTTAGACGAAAATAAGTGTACCTACAGTGTACCGATATTTAATAAATAAATTACTATGACTATGACTATGAGTATTTGCCGATACGTGCCGCACCGCTCCGTGCATCTCAAATAGGCTAGCCTTGAACACCAATTGCTGATTTTCCTGCTGGCTCATTCACTATTTCATCATCATCATCACCACCATTTCAACCCATTGCCGGCTCACTACTGAGCAAGAGTCTCCCCTCGGAATGAGAAGAGTTTGGCCATAGTCCACCAAGCTGGCCAAGTGCGGAATGGCAGACGTCACATTACCTTCGAGAACATTATGAAAAACTCTCGGGCATGCAGGTTTTCTCACGATGTTTTCGACAAATTAAATAATATCACGAAACAAGTGATATTATTTAATTTCTCAAAACGCACATTTTCCGAATAGCTAGAGGTGCGTGCCCGGGATCGAACCCGCGACCCTGTGTCGGAAGGAGGTCGGGTCTCTAAGCCACTAGGCTTTCACCACTTGTACAACTATTTACTGATGTCCAAAATGTAATTTAACAATGTGCATCTACCTTACCAAATTTGAATCAATAATTTTTGCCTTTGCCTTTGACTTTGAGAAAATTATGTGTCGACGATCTCCCTGACTGGGAGCAGTGATCTTATAAGTGGGAGGTGCCAGCTTCGATCCCCGGCAGGGTCAATTCAGGAATTTATAATTTCTGAATTTTCTCTGGTCTGGTCTAGTGGGAGGCTTCGGCCGTGGCTAGTTACCATCCTACCGGCAAAAATGTACTGCCAAGCGATTAAGCGTTCCGGTACGATGCTGTGTACCGATTAGGGGTGTGAGTTTAATTTAACTGCCTTAACCCTAACAGTTAAAGGTCCGTATTCCTTCTCGCTCAACCGCGCGTCGGCCTATTTTGAAATCTGTAGGTATACCGCACGGTAAGACCCACAATGTACTTTATGCCTGTGGTAAGACCGTTAGCTGCACTCACACATACTTTTCGTAGGCCACAAATTATATTTTGGTACTTTGCGTATATTTCACATGTTAATAAAATTTTATGTCTTAGCTATTATTTGATTATTATTCTGTTTGACATAATTCTAATATCTCATGCACAAAGCTCTTCAAAAGTTCATAAAATATCGGTTTACGGGGATACGGATTCTTAAGAGCAAAGTAGATTGCGGCCAGCAAGTTGTTGCCACAGATATTTTTTCTCCATAAAATAATCCGCTAGATTGATACTTAAATGCTTAAACTTGTTATTTAAATGCTTAAAAACACTCTGAAGATATTATTAAGTGCTTGGAAAAGCTCGGAAATGCTAGAAATAGGTTTAAGTTGTCCACGTAGGCTACTTAAGCTGTGAAGTCTAAAAGCGAGTGCCGTTTTGGCGCATTGCAGTTAAGGTAGCACGAAATTATATTATCCTACTTACTTATTTTTACTGCAGTAGGTTGAAACGATATAATTACATGAAAATATTTTCAAATAGTGGATTCAAACTTGCGTCTCTCTGGGTGTTATGGTCCCCTGGCATTGAGCATCGGTTTTCAAATTTCTAGATTAGATTTATAAGGTGCTTGCTTCAATTTGAGAAATAACTTACACTACTGAGTACCTACTGTATATTATAATATAATATACAGTATATATTTTGCTTTTTAAAAAGAGCAACTGCTGAGATTTTTTTGCCGGCTCTTAGTAGAATCTCTTTTCCGAATCGGTGGTAGAGTCAAAATATGACGTAACATAAGGGACACGTATATGTCCTACATTGTACTTAATAAATAAATCGAGTAACTAATTGAGTTACTTCGATCCTTAAAGTTTCTCATTTACGTGAAAGTGCGTTTGTTTGTTGGTTTGTCCTTCAATCACGGCGCAACGAGCCGCGTGACAACGACGCGATTTCTTGTATGAATGTAGTTGAAAACTTAAAGAGTGACGTAGTTTATTTTTTAAAGAAATCGTACGGGAGTCGTGGGCATCAGAACAGAACCACCACAGTCCCGTGCCATGCCTCTGGCGTTACTGGCACTGTGAATGACAGAAATGAATAGGTAAGCGCTGAAAAGCCTAAATATATTATAATAACTAGCTGATGTCCGCGACTTCGTCCGCGTGGTTTTTTTTTTTATCCCGCGGGAACTCCTTAATTTTCCGTAATAAAGAGTAGCTTACTGCTTAAAGAGTAAAGTGTCGTTGACCTGACTTGGCAACTTTATGGATGACTGAATTTTGGGCAGAAGTCATGTAGGCCCTACCTATTTTTTTCGACTTATTTTTTTTACCTGTAACCTCGTTTTGAAAAATGCTTAATGTACATAATTATTTAACTTATTAAAATATAGTTTAGAAAATTAAAATTAGTCTTTCTTTGATTGTATAAATACTTGTTCTGCCATCTATGTTGTGGCGAGATAAAACTGCAGCTTACAACATGCCTCACTAGATGGCGTACGTACCAGTTTTTTAGCGTAGAGCTTTTCGTAGACAAGCTACGATCGTGCCCTTCCTTGACGTTTCTTCAGTGTAACACAGGTGCCGCTTTCCATTTTCATATTTAAAGTAGTAATATGTTTGACAAAAATAGGTTTTCATTTTACAGTTTCTCATCCTGAAAGCCTCACGAGTTTGAAGAAGAAGCTTAGTAGAAGAACTAATATTACAAAGCAAAATTGTGTTTGTCCGTGTGTCTGTTTGTTAGGTATCTTTTCACTACTTCCGTCCCTTCGATCGAACCTTTTACGGGAACGGGATCGAACCGGGTTAATTTGGGAATTTATAATTTTTGAATTTTCTCTGGTTCGGTCTGGAGGCCGTGGGAGGTTTCGGTCGTGGAAAGTTAAAGACGTGCCGCCAAGCGGTTTAGCGTTAAGGTTCGATGACGTGTAGAAAGCGATTAGATTTCATATCTGCCATACCCTGGCCGCGTATTTACTTTGCGTGTTCAATAGAAGGAAGTACTTTCTCGAAACTCGCACGGGTTTGTTACGATAACTTCCATTCAAACTCGTGCTCAATTCGAGGCACGAGTACTCCAATCGCCCTGTTTGCCGCCGGGTTTGCGCCGTGATTGGCGCACTCGTAGGCTCACTTCATTCAGGACCTCCTTTGCGAGCTTCTGGCTTCGCGCTTTACAAAAACACTCTAGGGGTAGGGCAGACAAGACTACGTGGAGTCGGGTTGTGCTGATTCGGTTTTGGGAGAGATCTACATTTTTTAATAATATTATGACCCTTTTATAGAATGAAATTCACCATAAAATACTGTCGCCAACGCTCCCAAACTCCCGTGCTGCACAGCGTTGTCGGAATCGCCTTGAATTAAACAGGCGCTTGGAAGAAAATTTCGGTTGCAAACCCGTGCGCGATTGGAGGACGAGTTCCTCCAATCCAATCCAAAAGAGAACACGCAAACGTAAATATGCACCCGGCCCCACTAACATCTTAGACTGCATCACTACTTGCCATCACAGTCAAGGGCTAACTTATAATTAAATGAAAAAGTTAAGAATTGTAACAATGATTTATACAGCTATATAGTCACTGATAACAATGATTGACCTTAACATTAGGGGGACGTGTTAACTGTTAACATTAACACCGTGTTAACGTCATCGCATCCTGGTTGAGCGGCGCAGACAAATGTTTGCCGCGAGTGATTTATCTCAACTGATTCATGCAAGCATTATCGCGGCACTACTACTGGGGCCTTAATGCCAATGTACTTACAACGGCCTCAATTTACATAAATGGGCCTTGTCAAACAAAGAATGTGAACCTATTTTACTATCGCCATCTAGTATGAAAAGCGGGACAGCGCTATGGCGGGGACAAAGACAGGCTTATACAGGTGTGGAGCGCGCTCTACAGGTCGGACGTCCAATTTTTTTCTATGAAAGGGCCCATATAGTACCAACATATACACCGATTAATACTTAAGCAATATGACTCAAAATGGCAGTTTTATATCACATACCTTGACGTCCCTAAAGTAAGGATTATAATTCTAAAATACGAACGTCAACAACATTAAAACAATACTGCTTAGTATGCTTAGGCAAAATAAATAGATCACTTATCATAAAATGACATATTACTGACCCGAACATGATGACAGTTGCAGCACCTAGAGGTACGACACTCACCTCTGGTTGATAGAGGTAGGAAACTGCATTCAAAATGGACAATAGAGTGAGAGAATTTTGTATTGAAAATCCTGCTAGTTTTCTCCGTCACATCCCTGTCAGCAAGTTGCTCTGTTTAAAAGCCTCCGTCGAACGACTGGTAGGAAAGAACATACCAATCTCTGACTGTGATATTAGTTTTGACGATCTCCCTGGCGCAGTGTTTAACGCTGTTGCCTAACGCGGAAGGTCCCGGGTTCGATTCCCGGCAGGGTCAATTTGGGAATTTACAATTTCAGAAATTCATCTAGTCTGGTCTGGTGGGAAGCTTTAGCCGTGGCTAGTTACTACCTTACCGGCAATGACGTACCGCCTAGCGATTTAGCGTTCCGCTACGGTGCCGTGTCGAAATCGACTAGGGGTATGGGTTTAATGTAACTACCATACCCCTAACAGGTTAGCCCGCCATCATCTTAGACTGTATCATGACTTACCATCAGGTGAGATCGCAGTCAAGGGGTCACTTGTAGTGGATTAAAAAAACCGCACAGCAGAAAAACAAAACAGGCAGTCATAAGAACTGCTGATAGAAGTGAAAACGAATAAGTATTTAAATTTTTTTATCTTAATTATTTTAAATTTTTTTTTTTAATTAAAAATAATATTTTAAATAATTAAAATATAAACCTTAAAACTAAGTCATTCAAGTTTAATTTCGAATGTAGTATATTTATATTTAAGATTTTTTGTCTTCGTAACAACGCCAGCATGTGGTTGTTCGCGAGCATGTCGGAGCGAGGTATCGGTGACGCGAATCCACAAGTTTACCCCGTACCAAAAAGTGCTCAACGCGGCTAAAGAAGTTTTCACTTCAAAAAATTAGTATGGATCGAGTTCGAGTGTAGTTCGAGAACCGATGACAGCATTCTAACGTGCGCGATTCACCGGTGTGTATTCTCAGTGATATCGCAAGCACGCGGGATCTACGTAAACGCCGTCGAGTCTGCCAGCCTAGCGAGTGCTGCGTGTTCGGGTTAATATAAGATTTGCATCGACCAACGATGATGTAAGTCGAGCATTGAAACATATTTTCTAGGTTTAAAATAGTGGATTTAACGTCTACTTTAAAAATTTGGGCTATTTTTGATGTTCAAAAATAGCTTTATAGCTTGGTGGCTTAGCTTTATAGCTTGGTGGTTATTTGGAGATTTTTGCGGTCATGTGAAAATTTATTTTTAATTTTATTTATTTAGTTACGACTTCGTTTGCGGGGATTAAATAAATAAATCTTTAATTCTTTAATTTTCCGGGATAAAATGTAGCTATCGGTATTAATAGAAGTTTACATTTACAGAAATCAGACTGTATATTTATGGACGTTCTTAAGTTTTACAGAAGTACGTAAAGACCCGTTTCTTTAATCATACCGTGACTCGTTGTTCGAACTCTACCAACGTTGGTGAGATGTAAAATCCCATATTAAACATGTTGCACAGAATAAAAATTATTATTAATAACGACGGGGCAGGTGAACTATCTATTATTACCTACTAATGCGTTTTTCACGTGCCGCAGGCTATGTTTTACTGTTTTTACTCACAAATGTACTCGTATTTTAAAATTACACGTGTGCCATTGAAAATTAAACTCTCGGCGCTGTACCTATATGATTTTATTTAATAATAAAGTTTGCGCCTCGAGTGCAATTTTCATCATTCTGCACTTGTAGCATAAAATATAACTATTAAGTTTTTGGCTAAGTTACGTTATTGTATAGGTAGCTAAGTAACCTCTGCAAAGATTAGCAATCTATCGGAATAATATTATAATAAATGCGTTTAAATGCGATATTTAAACTATCAATCATAATATTTCATAGCTGCAAACATTAGGCAGTAGTCTGTCACCAGTTGCACGGGAAAATTCCGCTTCTGTATACTACCTTATCTATGACCGTGATCGCGTAGCTTTGCGCATGTGTGCGTGACGCCATAACCCGCGGATTCTAACCTAAATTCGAATTTCGAGCTTCGCTTTCCACGGACGCGCGTCCCGGCCAGCGCTTCTTAATTTAAAAATAAATCATTTTTTTCTTCAACCTGCATTCCAGCAACAAGTATCCAACCAGTGTTTTTATATACAAAATTTTTATAACAAAATGCCGTTTTTAGTGTAAAAATTGCGGAAAATAATACGAAAATAGCCCAGTGCTCATATATAATGTTTAAAAATAGTGTGTACGCTTTACGTAGATCGTGTGCAGGAAAGCTCGCTGTATTTCGGTGACATATTGTGACGACCTCGAGATTCGTGACAATCGTTTTCGCGGTTTTTTTTTGAACGAGTGATATAATAGGTTTTTTTTTGTAATCTATGTGTTGAAAGTGTGTGTTGGATATTGGATTGCGCGCTTAAATATATGAGGTTTGTATTTAGTTTTTATTTTTTATTAATTTATGATTTTCACTGATTTTTACTTCCTTGACTTTTATTAAACCAAATGAATACTGAATTGTAGGAAACTGCAAATATATTAAATAGTATATCATTTACAAAATTCCTTTACTTATTTTTTACTTCTACGTCTACAAAATCCGTGAAATCTTTTCGTGAGAGTTAGGTAAGAAAGATTTTTTTTTAATTTCTCTGAGTTCTAGCCTCTAAGGTTCTTAGATAAGTTTCAAATGTATTAGTGTTAACCATGTTTTGGCATTAGAGGCGTGGGTATATGTATGTATATGTACCTATATCTATTTTGTAGAGATAAGTAGGTATAGAGATTAAGAGTCGGGGAATGCCGAGTGGTTATTATTTCAATCTCATGTTGGGTCCTAGGTTCGATTCCCGGGCCCGATATAGGAGGTCAGGTGTCTAAACCATTAAACTATTACCGCTATCTATACTTACATATAAGTATACTTATAGTTGACTGCCTCGTTGGTCCCGGGTTCGGGTCCCGGGTCGGGCCACAACAAGTATTGGGTTTTTCTAGCAAGAAATTCTCAGTACTAGCCCGGAGTTAGGAAGTTGGCGGTGTTTCACCCCCGTGCCTCGGAGAGCACGTAAAGCCGTCGGTCCTGCGCCTGATCTCTCTCCGGTCGTGTGGGATTTTCCGTCCCATAGGGATATGTGAGTAAAGGAACAGAGAGTGTACCTGTGTATGCGCACACACTTGTGCACTATATCTCCAGCGCAGATGGCTCTCTGGAGATTGGCCGCTGTGGCCGAAATTCGGTCGGGAGGACATTATAAGTATACTTTATCCATTTTGTGTAACGACGGTCCGATATTTATAATTAACAAGACATAATGATAGATATACCGGTAATTAGGCCCCGTCATGTATACTTTGAAAACTAATTATGGAGTAATTAATTACATTGTTATCTTTAATGAACGGGTAACTTAACTTTACTGGTCTAGTGGTTAGCATGTTCGACCGGCTAACGGGTTCGAATCCCGTTTAAGGCCAAAAATAGAGCAACTGCTGAGTTTCTTACCGGCTCTTCTCAGTAGATCTTTCCGAACCGGTAGTAGAGTATTGATTTATCACAAGTGGCACAAGTTATCCTACGTTAAATAAATAAATCATTTCATTTCATTGGTACACTGTACACTTTTTGAACGTCAATCATCATTTAATATTATAAATGCGAGACTGTGTTTGTTTGCTGGTTGGTCCGTCAATCACGATCAACGTGATTTTTGGACGGGTATAGTTGAATAGCTTTACGCAAGAGCAAAATTAGCATTAGATATACTTAGAATAGTTTGTTGTGATATCGAATAGTCAATACCCACTAGGCAGCCAATATGCCAGACGCTCGTAAAAATTATATTATTTCAGAATTTATTTTCAGATTCAGGCGTCCGACGACTCTCCTTCATTGTTTTTCCTACAATGAAATTTAATTACCTATATGTTACTAGATGACGCCCCCGTGGGAACTATTTAATTTTCCGGGACCCTATGTCCTTCCCCGGGATACAACCTATCCCTACCAAATTTCATTAAAATCGGTTGAATAGGTGGGCTGTGAAAGCGTAGCAGACAGACAGACAGACATACTTTCGCATTTATAATATTAAAGTATGGAAAAGCTGATGCCCACATCTACCTCGTTGGTCTAGGGGTTAGCATGTTCGACTGCGGCCAACGAGGTCCCAGGTTCGAGCCCCGAGTAGGGCCATAATTATTAGGTAAGTATTGGGTTTTTCGGACTAGAAATTCTCAGTACTAGCCCGGAGTTAAGAAGTTGGCGGTGACAACCCCGTGCCTCGGAGAGCACGTTAAGCCGTCGGTCCCGGTTATTATCACTTAGTAGTCGTTAAAGCCCACCAACCCGCATTGGAGCAGCGTGGTGGGTCTAAGTTCTAATTCCCTCTCTCTTAAGAGAGTGGAGGCCTATGCTCAGCAGTGGGACGTTAATGGGCTGTAGTGAAATGATTCCCGCGACTTCGTCCGCATGAAATAAGTTTTTTAATTTCTCACAGAAACTCCTTAATTTTCCGTAAAGTAGCCTCTGTCAATGTCACTCTCCAGGGGGCCGTACTATAGGGGGGGTGGGGGGAGTCATATTGTTTCATTGTTGACTTTCTTATTTTAGGTACGTCAAGGTGCTTGACATAAAACTGTCATTTTGAGGAATATTTACGTCAAGCGTTGGCACTTTGGCAGTAGGTATGGCCCCTGGTCCTTAAAATACCGTTGGTCCGTTGCTCTGCTGCAGCGTGATTGAAGGACAAACCAACAAACAAACACCCCATTTTGAATTTATAATATTTGTCATGTGTTTATTGATAAAAAATAATGCACTTTTTTCATGCAAAATAATTCTCACTCACTCGACAAGCTTCCACGACGTCCAAGTATTATAATATGTTTGATATATACCTATACCATACTTAATATTATAAACGGAAAGTGTGTTTGTTTGTTGGTTTGTTGGTTTGTCCTTCAATCACGCTGCAACAGACCATCGGATCGACTTGATTTACTCGCACGGGTATAGTTGAGGACCTGGAGAGTGACATAGGCTACTTTTTATCCCGGAAAATTAAGGAGTTCCCGTGGGAATCAAAAACTTATTCCATGCGGACGAAGTCGCGGGCATCAGCTAGTGTATAATAAAGATAAAATACACAAGAATATTGTACTGTATTGAATAATGTATGGATCGATAAAGCTTCCAATTACAATGGTGTTTCTCGTGATTAGATAAGCGATTGCGTGGGAAGCCGATAGTAAAGCCATAGATAGAGCTTCAACACATTTTGTTATTTCTTTGATGTCTATTAATATACCTATTAACAAGCGTTGCTAGCCCACTGGCTAGTAATCCAGTACAGCTCTTACTTCTTTAGCCGCGTTTGAGCACTTTTCGGTAGGGGGTAAACTCGTGGGTCGTGTCACCGACATGCTCCGCGCCGACATGCTCGCGTTGTTACGAAGACAAAAGGTCTCAAATATAAATATACTACATTCGTAATTTAACTTTAAAACCTTACTTTTAAGGTTTATATTTTAATTTTTTTTTAGGTTTTTTTTTAAGATATTAAAAAAACACTTAAATATTCGTTTTCACTTCTATCGGCAGTCCCTATGACTACCAATTTTTTTTAATCCACTACATGTTAGCCCTTGACTGTGATCTCACTTGAAATAATGGTGCAATCTAAGATGGTAGCGTGCTAAGTCTAACCTGTTAGGGGTATGGGAGTTATAACTAACCCATACCCCTAATCGGTTTCTACACGACATCGTACCGGAATGATAAATCGCTCGGCGGCACGTCTTTGCCGGTATGGCAAATTAGCCACGGCCGCAGCGTCCCACCCATAGAAAAAATAAATACTTTATCTATATTCCGTGCTCCCACCAGCCCAGACTAGGGAAAATTCAGAAATTATAAATTCGAAAATTGACCCTGCCGGAGCTCGAACCTGGGACCTCCGCACGTTAAGACAACAGCGCTCAACACTGCGCCAGGGAGGTCAAGTGGTTTGGACGGTTGGCCTCGATGGCGTGCATAGGTTTTGAAGCTAGGGTAGGCATTGGTTACTCAGAATACCTATTTACTAGCTGTTTTGATAAATAATGAGCATTGACGTATTTCCATTTGTTTTTTTTATTAGTCCACAAAACCGACTGCCATTACAAAATCAACCTTATAAAACACTAGAGGTCCGGCGGGAATGGGGCTACTTTCTGTCTGCACGTCTTTGACATGAATTGAATAAACAAATTGAAGAAATCCATTAAAAGTAATAATAATAATAATAATAATAAGCCTTTTTATTTCTAATCTCATGATATTTACAATTGTATATAACTACTTTTTAGATGAAATAAGTGTTAGTTGTGTTAGTGTTTGTCTTATTCTAGTTAGTATTGTTATTTGTTGCAGTATTTGTTGGTTTAAAAGTATGCTCCTGAAAAAAGCTTATTATACTGTTGAAGATTATGTAAATGATAGAGGAGCATGGATTTGATCGCTCCAGCAATGCTGGGGACAGCGGTTACTTATGTACACATTGATATAATAATTGTAAATGAATTATTTAAAAAAAGCAACCACCGAGTTTCTTGCTGGTTCTTCTCGGTAGGAATGGCATTCCGAACCAGTGGTAGATTCACTTGACGATTCAAAAGTACTTGTAAAAGTTTATTTGAATAAAGAATATTTTGATTTGATTTGGTCGCCCGCGACTTCGTCCGCGTACAATTTCTGATTTCCTATGAGATTATGAAATCCCGCTGCAAAGTCTATCTAAAGAGGCTTTATATAGCTTTAGCAGGTTTTCATTATTTAAAACTTATAACCGAAATGATGAATTTTCATGTCTCTTTCTACAAAAACATAGGACTTTCATACAATTTTTCAACACCCATTTCACCCTTCGTGGGGTGGATTTTCGTAAAATGGCTTATACAGGTTATTATTATTTAAAACTAATAACCTAAATCCCGATTTTCAAGTCACTATCTTCAAAAACATAAAATTTTCATACAAACTTCCAACCCCCATTCCAGCCTCTTTGGAGTAGATTTTCGGAAAATTGCTTACACAAAGCAATTTTCCGAAAATCTTAAGGTTAATTTTATTCAAAACCTTAATCCCAATTTTCAAGACTTCAAAAACTTAGAACCATGCAACCTTCCAACCCCCATTTCACCCCAGGTTTTTATTATTTTGAACTATTAACTTATACAATGCCAATTTTCATGTCAGTCAAAACTTCAATAACAAAGGAGTTTCATACAAACTTCCAAACCCCATTTCAACCCCTCAGGGGTGAATTTTCTCATATCAGTGAGTGACCTTTCGCTTTTATATAATATATAGATATAGATTTAACACTTATACCTACATTATCTATACGAGTTCAAAAATAGAACAAATTCATGACCCAGGAAATTTCCCAGTAGGTATAACTATTATGAATTATGTACCTACAGTAAAGCAATTCATGCAAAAGTTGTTGGTATTGATTGCCGAACTAAAAGCATAGGGCAATAACCTCATTTATTATGTAGTTATGTAGTTACGATACGGAAGCATGACTTCATAAAAATAGTAACCACTTACTTCATCTTAATATAAAGACCCATTGCTGATTCACTACTGAGTACGGGTCGGCTTTCGGAATGAGAAGGGTTTGGCCATAGTCCACCACTCTTCATTCATTCATTAATTTATTTTTCGATTTTGGCCTGTACAATGCTCTTTCGAATGTCAATACACAAAATAACACTTTTAAATACGATTTAAAAAAAATAAACATGTTTAAAATAATAATTATTTAAAAATATACAAAACTAGCTGATGTCCACGACTTCGTCCGCGTGGTTTAAATTTTTTTGATTCCCGCGGGAACTCCGGAATAAAAAGCAGCCTATGTCACTCTCCAGGTCCTCAACTATACCCATACCAAAAATTACGTCGATTCGTTTCTCCGTTGCGGTGTGATTGAAGGACGAACCAACAAACAAACACACTTTCGTATTAATAATATTAGTAGGTAAGTATGTAGTTATGTCATAAAACTACTAAAATAAATAAATTAATACACGCTGGCCAAATGCGGATTGGCAGAATTCACACACATACATACATACAACCATAACCATATAGTCTGTCTGTCTGTCTGCAACGTTTCACAGCCACTGTGTTCAACCGATTTTGATGACATTTGGTACAGAGACAGTTGCATCCCGTTGAAGGACATAGGTATACCTTATATTTTATGTCCCGGAAAATTGCCTACGTCACTTTCCAGGTCCTCAACTATACCCATGCAAAAAGTCACGTCAGATTAAAGGACAAAACAACAAACTTTGGTTATATTATTAAAAGTATGATTCTTTTTCAGTGTTTCGTTGTCAAAATGAACAAAATTTATTATTATTATTGAATGATTTTATTGATTTCAAAGAATTCTCAATACGCGAATAATAATTAGGTATTATAAAAGCGTTATTAATGATGCCAGATACGAGTCGTAAAAACTAATTTGAAATGCAACTTGTGTACCATACCCGTAAACAAGCGGAACCGGGTCAGAAGGCATATTTATAGAGTCGCAATGAACATATTCCTCTTATAGTAAAACTTGAGTAAAACCACAGTTTAACGACATATATTTGTTCCTACCAGTCGTTCGACGGACGACAAAAACAAATGTCTAATTTGTATGTTTCCTACCTCTCTCAACCATATCGTACATCTATGTGCTACAACTGTCATGGTGGCCGGGTCTGTCATTTGTATTGGCGTCAACCCACTGTATGAATATATACATACGCAGTGGTAAAACAGATGGTGCTATTTCCGTTCACGTACGCTATGGTATTTCCTTCTGGCTGCTGGATGAAGTTAGCTTATTGAACTCTGTTGGTAAAACTGTTAACTGTGTACGTTTCTATATAAATAAACTCCCAGAAAACATAACTCAAACTATTTATTTACTTCATGTACTGTCGCGGTCAGAAAATGTTTACCAGTTTTCAAATTCGATTCTAACACTGCGTGCATTAAGGTCTAAAATGCATTAGCAAGGTATGTATTACGTTTCAAAGTTTTCAAGCATCGAATTCAAGAAAAGGAGTATCAATTACTTTTTTATATAAAATACATAATTATGTGTGAAATGTAGATATATATCATAAAGCTTCATCGCATTTATTAAAGTGACATTTATTGAACATAAAAAGGTTTTCTACAGTTGTCATCTACTGCAGCTCAAATGTTCAAAATGCTGTGATCTATGCCTAATCAAATCACATGGACCTTCTGACACAGATGTATGCTAGCAATTATGAACCTTAAGGTGGTAAACATTTTCTGACCGCGACTGTACATACGACTATTATCCTATGATGCGTCTCGTTTTGTTTCTTCCACAGGTTCGATTTCCATGTAAATAATGAAATAAATAAAAATATTTTATTTCAATCAATAAGAATCATACTTACTTAATATTATAAATGCGAAAGTGTGTTTGTTTGTTGGTTTGTCCTTCAATCACGCCGCAACGAAGCAGTGGATCGACGTGATTTTTGGCAGGGGTATATTGTTGAGGACCTGGAGAGTGACATAGGCTACTTTTTATCCCGGAAAACCACGCGGACGAAGTTGCGGGATCAGCTAGTCATATTAAGTATAAGTGTCAGTTAAAACATATTATAACTTAAACCTATTTGTTAGTACCTAAACTTAACGCCTACGTCTTAAACTAGGACAGGATCGATTTGCCAGCGCGTGAATCATACTACAGTGATTCAAGTACTGGCAGGCGAACCTGTCCACAAATACCCTCCGGACGCTATTGGAGCTGGACCGAACTCTACTAAAAGACGCACGGCGCGGCGCGGCATGCCATGAAGCGGTAAATATTCTTTACCTGCTGATGCCCGCGACTTCGTCCGGTTTATTTGATCCCCCCGGGAACTCTTTCATTTTCCGGGACAAAAAGTAGGCTATGTCCTTTCCCGGGATACAACCTATCCCTGTACCAAATTTCATCAAAATCGGTTAAGCAGATGAGCCGTGAAAGCGTAGCAGACAGACAGAGAGAAAGACACACTTTCGCGTTTATAACATGAACCAAATTTCATCAAAATCGGTTAAACAGATGAACCGTGAAAACGTAGCAGACAGACAGACAGACACACTTTCGTATTTATAATAATTTAGAATGGATATGAGTTTGTACGTAGCTGAGGTCCAATTGTCTAAGCAAATCGTAATCATTAGACAGCTTAAAACGTATTAATTACTCGAACTGTTTAAGGAGTTCATTCATGCATGCATTCATGCATTGATTTAATTAGTCACAAGATACTTCTTAATAAGCTGGAAAGGTACGGAATCAGGGGACAAGCACTCGCATGGATATCCAGCTATCTTTCTGAACGTAAACAATGTGTGGAAGTATCTAAAACACTGGGTCAATACATTAACTCTTATCGCTCAAAATTTAAAACTCAAAACCCTTACGGAGTACCTCAAGGTAGCGTACTAGGTCCTTTACTTTTCTTACTCTACATAAATGATCTTCCGAATGCTGTTAATCACAAATGTATCCTATACGCCGACGATACAACAATCATAGTTAAGACAAAGGACAAGTGCGCCCTTGAAAAAGAAACAAATGTAACACTTGAGTCAATTTTGGAATGGTTAAATCATAATAACTTAAATATCAACATGAGTAAAACTCACTACGTTCAGTTTCAAACATATAACTCTCCTCCATCTAATCTAAATGTAATATGTAATTCACATAATATTGAAGAAACTGAAAGCACCACTTTTCTTGGGGTAACGATGGATAAATTCTGCAACTGGAAAGCTCATGTTGACATACTATGCAACAAAATCGACCGATTTATATATGTGCTTAAAAAGCTCACACAGGCTGTAAATAAAAAAACGGCTTTGCTAGCCTATCATGGATATGTTTCTTCGTTGCTACGATACGGCTTAGTATTATGGGGTAACTCAACGGATTCAGCAAAGGTGTTTATTAAACAGAAAGCTTGTGTGAGGTCTATATGTCGAGCTGAAACTTTGGACAGCTGCAAACCTCTGTTTAGGGAAAATAATATACTGCCCCTACCATGTTTGTATATATACGAAATGCTTCTATTTGTGAAAAAATATCCTAGTTTGTTCCCAACAGTAAATGAAATGTACTGTAATAATAATGAGGTTTCAAGAATCAGGAGGAACAGGCCACAAAACCAACTTTGGGTCCCATCAAGAAGGTTAGCTCTGTACTCTAAAAACTCTTACTGTATGGCAATATCCCTATTTAATAAGTTACCGGAATGCCATAGAAAGCTACCAATAACAAAGTTTAAAAGAGTGATTTTCACAATTCTCAACAAAAAAAATTACTATAGCGTTAGCGAATATATCGGAGATAGCGAAATTCCTCTGACTATGTGATGTGTAATCTGTATATGCATCTTTATTATTAAAGAGAAATGTTGTTCTTTTCCTTATAAGTTAGTGCTGCCTGGTAGATCTGAGGTAATATAATAACATTATCCATAATTATTGAATAATATTTAAATTGACATTACTGTAATTTTTGTTAATAACTGTAAAATTAAGCAGCTTATAATTTTAACTTGGACCATGTAATTTTTTATTTTATACCAGAGTAACCAAACACATATTGATTTTAAATTTTATATTGTAATGAAGTAAGTTAATTTTTAATTTAATGTAACATAATTTTTGCACACTGTCTCTGACAGTAGATTGTGTACGGGAAGTTTCTACCTTGTAAAGAACTGTTGTCACCCACAATTTCGCAAAATAAATGATTTATGATTTATGATTTATGATTTATGCTTTTTGACGTGCAGGCGTCTATGAACTCCTTAGACAGGCCGAATTATATACGTTTGACAAATGTTCGACAACGATTTCCTTACACAATCGGGGGGCTGGGCCCAGTGCCCACATAAGCGACGCGGCACGGAGATGCCCTGCGACATAATAGGCATGATGACAGTAACCAAGAATCAATGAAATTATGAATTTATCTAATGAAATAGGATTCATGGATTATAAAAAACGTATTTATTTTTCTATTTCGAATGAGATTGCTATTTATTTTGATAAAATAAAATTATAAAATACAGCAATCCGCCATGATGGATTAAACACCAAGAAGCGAATGACGTCACAATTATTTGTTTTCGAGCTTTGACAATCACACTATTGTTTACTGCACACTGCACAGAGTACATTGGTAGAAAAAATAGTGACGTCACAAACGACGCCATGACACCAGTGAACGTTTTGGCGTGAATTTTAAAATTTAAATTTCAAATGCCAATTTCATCTACCAAACCTTATTATTCTGCTGAAATAAGATATTTTTTCGAAATAGTAGATACTTCCGAACATAATCTGGCCATTTTTCAAAATCAGTCATCATGCCTATTGTTCAAAGAATACTTGCCGCAATGTGCCACGTCTCTGTAGTGGAGCTAGAGCTGGACCGTGAAACCTTAACAAACAAACTGACATTCGCATACTAATATCATAAATGCGAAACTTTGGATGGATGAATGGATGTATGGATGGATGTTTGTTACTCAATCACGCCACAACGGCTGAACTGATCTGGATGAAATTTGGCACACATAGATTATAGTCTGGAATAACACATAGTCTCTCTGCGTCGTATTCCTCATTACTAAGGGTCGTGACCCCTTTCCATTATTAATCAAATTTTTAATCAAATAATGGTAGGAGTTTTCTTGGGATAATAATGCGGTGGGTACCCACGTCCTTCCGCATAAATAACACATAGGCTACTTTTTATCCCATTAAATTAACGAGTTCCCGCGGGATCCGAAAAACCTCAATCCACGCGTACGAAGTCGCGGGCATCAGCTAGTTCATAATATTGGTACTAAGGATTGAAAAAAAATGCGCTAGTTTCCCTCAGTTTATATGAAAGTGGTCCCTGTTACAGTTCCATTAGTCTAAGAGCCGACGTTATCATGATAACTGCTACAGCCACCACTTATTTGTTAATTTAGCGATGAAACGTTTTTCGTAATAGCCATCGCCCATCGCCTTACTTAATAAACAAAATTGGGTTTTTCTGACAAGAAAATTCGGAGTTAGGAAGCTAGCAGTGTTTCACCCCGTGCCTCGGAGAGCACGGGGGTGAAACACGTGAGCTCGTTAAGTCTTCTAGCTCTTTTATTCTTCACGACTTTGGAATTTTTTTCTATCGAGAAAATTTCGTCCAATCATGTTTTCCATTGAACCGATACTTGAAAATATAATGAATTATAGTATTATATATTAATTTAAAACATTTCGATCCACGCGTTACATACTTATTAGATTTTAGAATCGACGAAAACCGAGACTACACCGTTATGCCGTAGGTCATCCGCTTGATCTCTCTCCAGCCGTGTCCCATCGGGCTATGAGAGTAAAGGAACAGACAGTGTACCGGTGTTTGCGCAAACACTTGTGCACTATAATATCTCCCGTGCAGTCGTCTGTCGTGCTAATCTCTGTGGATATACGCCACCGCAGCCGAAATTCGGTCGGGAGGACATTGTAGCCTAGGCAACAAAGTAAGTGGACCCCAACAATAATTCCTCAGGCAACGAAACTTTACAGTTTTGTATACGTATTTTATAAATATCCAAAAAAAAATAGAAAGGAATTAAAGTATTTTTTTGCTATACCCTATTTCTAAATAAGGTACATTATCGCGTAAACGCAGTTAAGTATCGATTTCTCTTCGATCTTATTTCTTTCGATATATATGCATTATTATTTAAATTATAAATCGAGAAATTATTCGGTTGAAAATATTAGGCATAAATATTAACTTCCGCGCCTGGTTATTTTGTCCATGTTTTGGTTCATAACATACTACAACGCTGCCAAGTTTCAACGACTGAGGATTTAATGCAAAGAAATTAGAATTTAAACAAACCACCCCGTTTCCTAGACTTAATTATATTAGAAAGAAAGAAAGAAAGAAAAAGCGTTTATTTGGAACCACAATACAATAATGACAGTGGAAAGGAATGAGACAGAAATATGATTTGTGTGATCCCAAAATGGACTCCACTCAGCATTTTGCTATGACTGTGGTTCGAGCACAGGCACAGCGCTACCATTATTAATAGGTACCATATTACTATTATTATTACTACCATAGAGGTAATAATATAGTAGAAATCTTACTCTGAGACTATTACTAACGCGAGGAGATAGTAATCTTTTGGCAACGATCACTTGGCACTCGGTTTCTAGGTGGAAATGGATCTGGAGTACAATTACAAAGTGTTTTCTTGTTTCAGTAAACTACACTAGCCTGATGCCCGCGACTTCGTCCGCGTGAATTGAGTTTTTTTTGGTTCCCGCGGGAGTTCTTTAATTTTCTGAGATAAAAGTAGCCTATGTATTATTCCAGACTGTAACCTATCTCTGTGCTTTTAATCCAGATCCGTTCAGCCGTTCTGGTGTGATTGAGTAACAAACATCCAAACTTTCGCATTTATTTTATAAAGTATAGATTGAAGACCTGTGAGCACTGTGGTCTTATAATGGCAGGTCCCGGGTTTTGAATCCCAGCAGAGTTACTTAATGTGGGAATTTATAATTTCTGTATTTTCTCTGGTCTGCTCTAGTGGGAGGCTTCGGTCGTGGTTGGTTATCACCTTACCGGCAAAGATATGCCGCCAAGCAATTTAGCGTTAAAATCAATTTTTAAAACAGAATCTGAGAATTTAATTTATTTCGGTTAACACCATAATATAGGTATACGATAACTTCTGAGACAAGATGTAGGTAGGTACTTACTATAGATTTATTATATTGGTACTTACTTAAGTAAATGTACTTATCGTGTAAGTGCAGTTACTTAAAGCAGCAGGGGGGCGTTACGTAACCTTTAAAAGCTGTCTGCTGTCTGGAACAAATTTTAACTTATTGTTAGAGGGAATTATTCTAAGACTAGATGGTGCCCGCGACTGTGTCCACGTGGATTACTATAATTCCCACTGTTTCCGGAATACAGATACCTATGTCTTTCCCTGGGACATAACCTACCTCTAGATCAAATTTTATCAAAATCAGTTGAAAACATGGGGATTGGGAAGTAAACGAGTAAGACAGACGGACACACTTTTACACTTTATAATATTAGTATGGACTAGCAACCGCCCGGGATTCAATCACATGGGATTTTTGAAAAATCCAGCCTGACTTACGATTTTTATATAATAATAATTTTTTTATAATTATAATTTATTTATTTCTCAAAAATTACTTTATTAATTTTTAATTAATATGTAGCGAACCTCTGTGCAAAATGTCAGCTTTCTAGACACACACACACACACTTTCAAGGAAGAGTACTTGATATTTTTAGGATACTCTGTAAGAATCGGTTAGGTCATTGATGTAGAATTTTAGTACTAGGTGAAGCGACAAATCCTACTAATAAATTATAAATGCGAAAGTGTGTCTGTCTGTCTGTCTGCTACGCTTTCACGGCTCAACCGATTTTGATGAAAGGTACAGGGTTAGATTTTATCCCGGGGAAGGAAAAAGGCTACTTTTTTCCCGGAAAATTAAGGAGTTCCCTTAAAAAAACTTAATCCACGCGGACGAAGTCGCAGGAATCAGCTAGTTTGTTTCACAGTTGTTACTTGTAACGCAATCTACGTAATTCTCAAAACGCGTAAATCATTGTAGCACCGTCAGTGACCGGCGGGTGTCGTAAACTTTAAATCGCTGTCTTTCCCAGAAAACTGTCTTTTACGAGCTATTACGTTTTGATTGGCCGTTTGCTACGCGAGAATTGCGTTGGAGTATGATTCTTTACAATGTATTTGTCACTTTGTATGAGCGGCAAGTGATTTTGTAGAAACCGAAGGGGTATGGGTTTAATATAACTGTCATTCCCCTAATAGGTCAGCCCGCTACCATCTTAGACTGCATCATCTATTACCATCGGGTGAGATCGCAGTCAATGGCTAACTTGTAGTGGACTGCGCCAGGGAGGTCGTCCAAATCATCTAGTCACTAGTTTATTATAAAACTTTTTATTTGTACCACACATAACAAAAGTAAATTACAGAAAACATAAAATAAATCAAAGAAGTACAAAGGGCGGCCTTATATTGCTAAGTAGCAATTTCTCCCAGGCAACCTTATTAGGAGAACATAAGGATTGGAGGTTGCAGATGGCGCAAAATTATACTAATACTACATACAAAAAATTACATAACAATACATAGACAACAATACACAAATATCTTAATACATACAATGCATAACTAAACATATTATAAACTAACATATTATTATGTAATACATATACATACCATAATATAGCTTAAAGATACAATTACATAATATTATACGTACATATACTTACAATAAAATTAAATAATTAGTTTGTTAGTTATTAAATTGCGTTGAGTTGAGTTATAAAGCTGCCTTCAAACTGTAAACGTAATCGTGCATCTTTATTTTTAAGGCAGCCTTACTTATTCGCATTTCTATTTATATTCTATGAATTTCTCTCAATTTAAATTGCTTTAAAAACAGATGTGCTTAAAAATAGTGTAGGTAGGTAATGTGGGTACACAGTTTTATGCCTCCAAAAATAAACACAACAACATCGTGAAAATGTTACGAGAGTGTACGTAAGCTGTCGTGAAATAGTCACAAATTACCGCCATAACACAGTGGTTATAGCATTGCGGTGGTTTCGGGTCTTAAGAATCTAAGAAAATTATTATATTTCACTAATCCACTACAGCCAATTAACGTCCCACTGCTGGGCACAGGCCTCCACTCTCATAGGAGAGAGGGAATTAGAGCTTAGAGTCACCACGCTGCTGCAATGCGGGTTGGCAAGCTCTAACTACTATTATTATGTTAGTGATAATAACCGGGACCGACGGCTTAACGTGCTCTCCGAGGCACGGGGGCGAAACACCGCCAATTTCCTAAATCCGGGCTATTACTGAGAATTTCTAGTCAGAAAACCCCAATATTATGACCCGACCCGGAACTCGCACCCGGGACCTCGTCGGCCGCAGTCGAACATGCTAACCATTAGACCAACGAGACAGTCAAAGCTCCATAACATCCATTCTAACTAAGCAAAGGCTGATTAAAAATTATCTTGAAGCCTTAAGGTGTTAAGAATCTAAGAAAATTCTTATATATTGCAGCATAGCAACGTATCAGTAGAATCAGTTATAAAAATGGATTGAGCCAGCAGCTTATCTAGCATCTTGCGATTCTGTATTTAAAGCTGCAAAATTATATTATACCTACTAGCGAATGCCCGCGACTTCGTCTGCGTGGTTTGAGGTTTTTTGGTTCCCCCGGTACTTGTAAAAAAAACACTACCACTTTACGACTATCGTGAGTGGAAACCTAATTCAGTACACTTACTCCGAGTTTTTACATTGCAAATACGATTGATCGACGCGAGAGCTCACCTCACCAAGTGTAAGCGAACCTTAAAGTAAAATGAACCTTAACTGCATTGGTTTAGAGCTCATTTCATCATTTCGTGTATTTATTCACAACCAGCGCTCCAAACGCTGAATTTGTGACTTTAAAGCAAGAGATTTTGGGTTCATTTTACTTTGACCGTTTGCTTACACTTGGTGAGGTGAGTTCTCACGTCGATCAACCGTATTTGCAATGTAAAAACTCAGAGTAAGGGTACTGAGCAAAACTCGCATTAAAAAGGTCTCTGACATCATGTCAGAGGATAACTGAGTGCGAAACATAAAAAAACAAACATCCATCCATACATTCATCCAAACTTTCGCATTTATAATATTTAGTACCTACAGATATACGAGTAGATCAGCCAAAGTAAATTGTTGCAGGTGAAAATGACTGAGCAACCGCAAGTGGCAGGCGCCACGACGCCGGACGTGGACGCGCCGGACACCGGACAGCTGGCGACACCACAGCCCAAGAAACCCGCCCGCCCGCGGGGCAAGGCGCAACCAGAGAAGCCGAAGAGGAGTCTCCTTTGTCTGGACCTGAAGAATCCACTGAGGAAGCTGTGCTATGATATTGTTGAGTGGAAGTATCCTTTTATAATGACACTAGCTGATGCCCGCGACTTCGTACGCGTGGATCGAGGTTTTGTGGTTCCCGCGGGAACTCTTTATTTTTCCGGGATAAAAAGTAGCCGATGTGCTATTCCAGACTATAATCTATCTCTGTGCCAAATTTCATCCAGATCCGTTCAACCGTTGGGGCGTGATTGAGTAACAAACATCCATCCATACATCCATACATCCATACCGACATCCATACATCCAAACTTTCGCATTTATAATATTAGTAAGATTATTTCATGCAGGACAGATTGTGTCACTTATCAAGTAAATAATCTAGACATTCACTTTGACTCGATACTTAAACATGAACCTTACCATAACTATTCTCTGTATTTAGTATTGATGTAGAATTGTAGTAACTCATTCTATTTCAATGGTATTAAGTATTATTAAGTAGCTTAGTATTTTCTCTCATTTTTAGTTTTATTCCCGTATTATGTTGTTTTTTCATATTTTTTTTTAGCTTTTTAACAAATTAATTATAATGTTGTGTTTAGGTACTTTTAAGTGGTTACTACATTTAACTTTTTTATAGGATAAGTTTACCTTTGAATGTTTTACTGTAAGTGTCCGTTTACTTAGTAAATAAAATAAAAAAAATTTAAAAGATTTTTTGAATTATCTTTTTAGTTTCAAAATAGGTGTAGGGTTTGATCCCAGAAAAGAAGCAGAGGTTTGGATGAAATATTTAATATATTGGTAAAAATACACCAATAAATATTGTGTCAACACACACACACACACGCACACAAGGACAGACTTGGACACATTGGACATTTTGTCTGCCAGAATTTATTTCACTGTGGTGTATTTTCGCCTTAATTAATACGACTTCGTGAATGCTCAAAAAATGTGAAACCATGCACGAAGTCGGGGGCGGCTGCTAGTCAATTTCAGTGTACAGAGATAGTGGTTTCCTGAACACAACACCAGACCGTTCGAGTACATGATCCTGACAACAATTTTCGCCAATTGCATCGCGCTAGCAGTGTTTACGCCGTATCCCATGGGCGACACCAATGAGACTAACCAAGTATTGGTAAGAATATACATTTTAAAACTATTTTTATCTACTCCAGCATCGAAAAGTTCCAATTTCGAATTTGACAACTATATCGAATTGAACCCTCTTTCGTGTTTGCTTCTCATAACGATACAGTTCGTTGTATGGGAGCTGTATCGTTATGGGTCGTAGCTGTATCGATATGGTTATCTTCATAAATAGGATACCTATAGCTTAGCGGTTCTGGGTTCTGGCACTTTCCCAACCACAGAGTTCTTAGTATGTAGAGGAGCCATACCTACATCATGGCGGATGGTGGCACCCGTCATTGAATATGTACTTGTACGTAAGTACTTATTACATCCATGGTACATATTATATATTTCATCTCCACCTACTCTATACTCTATGTACCCAACCCACTCTATGGTTGGTACTGCCACTCTTACTGCCAATAATATTAAAAAAAAAATTAGAAAAATTACGCGGTAAACGGATTACTTTTGCAACTTGTGAAATTTGTATTGATTTGACTTTTTTATTAATTTACAAAGTAAAAAATTATAAAGACGTCCTTGTCGTAGATAAAATCTTGTATGCAACTGCACGTAATTAGTCATTACGATACAGTTGCATAAATAGCTATTATATATTCATATTTCATATTCATTTACTAGACGATACCCACGACTTCGTCCGCGTGGATTAATGTATTTTGATTCCCGCGGGAACTCCTTAATTTTCCGGGATAAAAGCCTATGTGTTATTCCAGGCTATAATCTATCTCTGTGCCAAATTTCAGCAAAATCGGTTGAAAATATAGGCCGGGAAAGCGTAGCAGACAGACAGACAGACACACTTTCGCATTTATAATATTAGTATGGATAGTATGGATTTATTTTGATTTTGGCTATTATATTATGTTTAAAGCTCTTACGAATGTCATAATATAAAATTACAATTAACCCAAATAAGATTACAAAATTATAAAAATATAATAAAACATGAAAACAGATTTAAAAAAAAATTAAACAAGATAAAATTTACAATTTAGAAAATATACAAAATGTCATAAAATTAATAGTCTTGAGAAACAATAGTCAATTTGTGTATAAAAGATCTATTTACATAATTTTTAATCCAAACTTGTTTAACATCTACATAATTATCGATTCTGTAATATCCCTTACTTATTAACTTATTTTTAATAATATGCTCTTTAAATTTTCGATCTGGTAAATCTTATTGCTCGGTATTTTGTTATAAAACCGATATTCATAAATACATATAAAAAATTGCGCAAATTGCTTTGACCGCAAGATCACTTACCCGTCAGTGCCGTTGTTAAATGCATCTATTTTTAATTCAGTCCACGCGGCTGTTTATGCCATCTAGTGGCAATATATTGCAGTATCGAAACTACTTTCAAAGGCCCATATTCGATGGAACCACTAGGATGGAACTCTTTGAAGTTGACACATTTGCGTGGCTTACCGACTGCAAAAAAGGAGGAGGGGCATTATTTTAGTCAGCAACTTGTCCGTAACTGGCAGTCCAAATATACTTAGGTACTCGACTGCGGCTGACGAGGTCCCGGGTTCGAGTCCCGGGTCGGGTAACAACAAGTATTGGGCTTTTCTAAAAATAAATTCTCAGTACTAGCCCGGAGTTAGGAAGTTGGCGGTATTTAACCCCCGTGCCTCGGAGAGCACGTTAAGCCGTCGGTCCTGCGCCTGATCTCTCTCCGGTCGTGTCGGATTTTCCGTCACATCGGGCTGTGAGAGTAAAGGCACAGAGAGTGCACCTGTGTTTGCGCAAACACTTGTGCACTATATCTCCCGCGCAGATGGCTAATCTCTCTGGAAATTGGCCGCCGTGGCCGAAATTCGGTCGGTAGGACATTATTATTACTTGCACACTAAAATGAAGCTTAAAAGGAGTAACGTTTTAAAATATTTGAATATTTCTTTCGCAGGAGAAGGTCGAGTGGATATTCATGGCGATATTCACCGCGGAGTGTGTGATGAAGATTATCGCGTACGGCTTCCTCTTCCACCCCGGCGCATACCTGAGGAATACCTGGAACAGCCTGGATTTCACCATCGTCACTATTGGGTAAGTATTCACTGCAAAGTGATGTAATGTACCATATTATGATACCTATTGTTAGGTTAGATTAGGTAAGACAAGAGCAATATTCATTGTAATCTGTTTGCCATCTCATTTCTCATATTATAGTTATATACTTAATAAAAATTATTTCCAAAAAACCGACTTCCAACGGCCAAAACGCCTAAAAGCAGGCGTTACTTGATAGGCGTTGGATAGATCCCATATTCACCGCAGTGATGAAATCCATACTAATATTATAAATGCGAAAGTCTATCTGTTCATCTGCTACGCTTTCACGGCCTACTGATTTTGATGAAATTTTGTACAGGGATAGATTGTACCCCGGGTAAGGACATAGGCTACTTTTTATTCCGGAAACTTAATGAGTTACCGCGGAAATCGAAAAACTTAAAACACGCGGATGAAGTCGCGGGCATCGGTTAGTTTATAATATTAGTATGATAACATGAAAGCGTACTTTCGAAAAAAATATTTGTGTCCTAAAATGGCGTAGATAAAGCCGTGACACAGTAAACGCACCAAAAATGGTAAATTGATAGCGCTCGAGTGTGTTGTTATGCCCCCAAAAACATGCCACCCTTTCATTCGAGTGGAATATAAATTACTCAATACTGAATATTATATTACGTACGCGTTCACACTCAAAGTGTTCTCTGAATATTTGTTCAGTAAGTCCATACTTATATTATCCATACTAATATTATAAATGCGAAAGTGTGTCTGTCTGTCGGTCTGTCTGCTACGCTTTCACGGCCCATCTGTTCAACCAATTTTGCTGAAATTTGGTACAGGGATAGCTTGTAACCCGGGGAAGAACATACTTAGGCTATAAATTATCCCGGAAAATTTAGAGTTCCCTCGGGAACAAAACCGACCTCCCTGGCGCAGTGTTGAGCGATGTTGTCTTAACGTGCAGAAGTCCTGGGTTCGATCCCCGGCAGTGTCAATTTTGGGAATTAATATTTTTTAAATTTTCCCAAAAAAAAAAGTTAATTAGTGGTGGCGTGAAGGAATAAATACAATCCACAAACTAAATAAACATCGAAACTTTCACATCTATGATGTAGGTAGGATTGCGCCTTATGAAGCGGTGATAGCCTAGTGGTTAAGACACCCGACCTCCTGAACGGGGTCCCTAGTTCGATTCCCGGGCACACATTTTTTTTTTTTTTTATAAAATTATTTTTATGAATATGATGCCCGTGACTTCGTCCTCGTGGATTTTTTTTTTAATTCGCGCGGAAACCCCTTAATTTCCCGGAATAAAAAGTAGCCTATGTCCTTCCCCGGGACACAACCTATCTCTGTACCAAATTTTATCAAAATCGGTTGAACGGATGGGCCGTGAAAGCGTCGCAGACAGATAGACGGATAGACACACAGATAGACATACTTTCGCATTTATAATAATATTAAGTATGGATAAATATGGATTAGTATGGATATCGATTCTTGCAATTTTTTGGTGACTACAATAAAAACGATGATTACAATGAAACCTTGATGGATTCATAACAGCTACTTTATATTGAGGGATGGGTGGCCTAGTTGTGACAACGCATAACAGTCGATTGCGAAGGTTAAGCAACGTTGACCCAAGTCGGTAACTGGATGGGTCACCGAATTCGGAGGTTCAAATTTGGCATTTTCGTTTCATCCGTGCCTCGGAGAGCACGTTAAGCCGTCGGTCGCGGTTATTATCACTAACATTTGATAATAATCGTTACTAACCTAAGAGTTTAAATAGTACAGACCTACTCTTAGTCGAGCCGTATGCGGGAGGACTTGGAAACCCACCGCATTACCACAGACTCGTGTGGCATTACTATCCCAAGAAAATCCCTGCCATTATGTGATTAATGGAATGGGGCTACGACCCTCAGCAATAGGGAAAACGCGCAAAGAGAGATTAAGTATTTCAAAATAGTTAAATTACACACAATAATTATTATTGATTTGAATTAAATGCATCCGAATAAGTACGCCATCTATTGAAGGACATGGAAGTATTTACCTCAGTCTTGTTTCTGAACCTTTGCGTTCTAACTCGCGCTATTAAAGTTTTTTACTCGATGAGACATATATACAGACAGCCGTTTACCTTACGGGATCATCCGCCTCGATGGAAACCAGTCGCCAAGCTGGTCTAAGTTGGCCATTCATTCAGATGAGACTAAGGCCGATTCGAGGAATCGTGTCGAGTTTAGTATTTATAACTTAATGTTTAATACTACAGTTTGCACACTAGTGAGTGAACTTAATTACATCGAGGAGTGGAACCAAGGCTCTCGTAGCCGACTTGATCCCTTTTTGTGTTTTTTCTTAAATATTTTAATGATATTATATCATGGATGTAGGAATTGAGGTTTATATAAAATTATAATTCTATTAATTGTCTTTTTGTGCGTAGCATAAATATTTATTATGTACTAAATGATGCCCGCGGCTTCATCCGCATGGATTAAGTTTTTTCAATTCCCGCGGGAACTCCTTAATTTTTCGGGATAGAAGTAGCCTATCTATGTCCTTCCCCGGGATACAAACTATCTCCGTACCGAATTTCATCAAAATCGGTTGAACAGAATATAAGCTGCGAAGGCGTAGCAGACAGACAGACACACTTTCGCATTTATAATATTAGTTAGGTATAGATTTAATGAATTAATTAATATCGCTCGTAAAACACACTTTTAGGGTTCCATAATTTAAGCTTATGGTTTCCAATTTTTTTATTTTAATTTCACTATGTACAAGTTAACCTGCCTGTGGTCTTATAGTGGGATGTCTCGGGTTCGATTCCCTCTATAAGACCACAGTGAGGTTAAGTTCGCAGGGTCAATTTGGGAATTTATATATTTTGAATTTTCACTGGTCTTGTCTGGGGGAGGCTTCGGCCGTGGCTAGTTACCACCCTACGGGCAAAGACGTACCGCCAAGCGATTAAGGGTCCCGGTACGATGCCGTGTAGAAACCGACTATGCTATGGGCATATGGGTTTTCTATACCTGCCGTACTCCTAAAAAGTCAGCCCACTACCATCTTAGACTGCATGAAAACTCGAGATTCCATGACAACACTTTTTATTCATAACACTTGGAGATTTAAAGAGCGTACTTTGACTTGGCTGAGACTTTACTTAATTTTAGTACCTATACTTAAACTTAAGACATGCTTAAAGCGAGATGGACTTATGTGAGTAACATAAATCTGTCTCGTTTTAACCATGTCTTAAGTATAGGTAGTAGGTAATGACATTCTACATCAATGCTTAAGTCTAAGCAAAGTCAAGTTCGCTCTATATATGTCACCGTAAGATTGTAAAAACCGTTAGATTATAATATACCGTTTTTTATCTCGATAGATTATAAACTTTCGACAGATTGTGAACCGTAACATACTGCTTACAATTTAACGCGTTATTTTTCGGTAAATTGTAATATATTAGGTATATTAACCCGATAGAACCTAAGTGCCCGGCCTGCGGCCGGGCACTACCTGAATATTCATGTCAAACCCTAACCTAACCTATAGTTCGCGCGCGAGTTGAATGCAGAGTAAATGTATGGTGACACTTACATTCACTCTGTATTCAACTCGCGCGCGAACTGTACAAGAAAGAGACAAGAAAACGTAAAAACAATAAATATTTCATAAATTAATACTTAGAACATTGAACGGTTCACAATCTTTCGACAGTTTATAATCTAGCGGGATAGAAACCGTTAGATTATAATCTAACGGATTTTACAATCTTACGGTGACATATAGATCTCACACTTAAACTTCACTTACACTTGGTATAAAATCAGGAGTGTAACGATCTGATTGGTTAACATTCTTCCACTATTGGCCAAAATCCATTGACGCAGCCAAAATACCATAAATTCAGCCAATCAAAACAGTTCAGACTGTAACAATGATTGATGCAGGTTTTGCTTAAATCACCCTGCCGGTAAGATCGCAGTCAAGGGCTAATTTAATAATAGGGTACGGGAATAAAAAAAAGCGTGTGTGTGCAATTCACACACGGCACAAGTGAAACTTCAGAAAAGTAGCCTACGAGAGAATGAGATAAATATAACTTGTATTCTATCTCATTCTCTCGCCGGTTAAATCCTAGGTATATATGTTTGTCTCTTTTTGATGTCGCTTTTTCGTTTCGTTGAATTTTCAAATCACAACGATTCTGAAAGTTTACTTTAAAAAGTTCGCAGTTCTAACGCATAACTTGTCTTTTTTACAGAATCGCAAGTCAAATCCTTCAGTTGATCTCCAAAGATCTGTTCGACGTGAAAGCGCTGAGAGCGTTCAGGGTGCTGCGGCCTTTGAGACTGGTGTCAGGAGTGCCAAGTGAGTTGAAAAAATGTCCATCTACCGGATCAATTTAATTACACTGATTAATCTTATCTTATTCTTATCTTATCTTATCTTATCTTATATATATATAAAAATGAAACCCGTTTTCCTTGGTCACGGCATCACGCGTGAATGGCTGGACCGATTTCACTAATTATTTTTTTGTTGTATTTGTTATTATTAGGAGAAGGTTCTTACTGAAAAAAATATTAAGAAAATCTCTCAGAAATATTGAAAAATATACATTTAATTTTGCATACTAAGGCGGTACGAAGTTCGCCGGGTCAGCTAGTCTAAAATAAAAACAAAAGGTGACTGATCTATCAACGCGCAGTTCAAACCACGGAATGGCACGCAGATAGCTTCTATGACTAGACAGAGGAAAATCCGCTGAGAAAGGATTTTTGAAAATTCATCACCTAGGTATACCGGTAAAATAGGGGTTGGTGTAGTCCACGCGTAGGTATTTAATCTGAGGGTTAACGTAGGCGGACTAAAGCTTCCTATATAAACAAAGTATACCTAGCTACTCTGTGGACTAAAGTTAACGTTTAGCCTAAAAATTGGATTAAAGTTTTATTAAGTTAAATTTTAATTATCAATAACTTGACGTCAGTAAATGTAGTATACCTACCTATATTGAATAAACATTATTTGATTTGATTTGAATCGTTATTATGATATCGATAGTTTAGATATACAAACTCATAAAACTTGTCTGGCCCGGTGGCCAAAATTGGAACTAATTTATATGCCTGTTTAGTTTTAGTTTTTATTTTATTTTGCCTAGCGTCGCTGTCGCGAGGTCAGTTATGTGACACCATCGTGAGACTGAATATTTGTACTAAAAAATTATAGTATATGGTTACTATCTTAAAAACTATTAGCTACTACTTAAACTAATGTCACAGATGTAAATGTTACTTAAAGTAATGTCAATGTAAGGAGATACGTTATTTCCTAACAGTCGTTCAACGCTGCGGGGTGAAAGGGCCGTATAGCAATTTTTGTAATACTTACAAAATTCTGTCTAATGTTTTTAATTCTAAGTCTTCAGATCATAAGTCCGTCAAATTTATCTGAACCGGTGTCAGCGTCACTAGTAAAAACAAAAACTTAACAGGCATAAAAATAAGTTCAAATTTTGACCACCGGGCTAGATAAGTTTGTCGAACTGTATACCTTTTGAACGTCAAGGTACACTGAATATTAAACTGTCATTTTGAATAATATTGCTTAAGTATTGCTTTGAGCGTTGGCAGTACAGCCCCTGATGGTCATAAAGTTTGTCCATGTTTTAATTGCAATTTGTTTTGCGTACCTATTCAATAAAAAAAATTGGGACTGCCGATAGAAGTGAAAACGAATATAAAAAAATATTATATTTATAAACCTTAAAACAAACTAACTATATTTATATTTAAGACCTTTTGTCTTCGTACGCGAGCATGTCGGTGTCGCTGACGCGAATCCACAAGGCTACCCCCTACAAAAAGTACGCCGCTAAAGAAGTGTTCACTTCAAAAATAAACCATGTTCCAGGTCTTCAGATAGTGTTGAACTCCATCCTCAAAGCGATGGTGCCTCTGTTCCACATCGCCTTCCTGGTGCTATTCGTAATCATCATCTACGCCATCATTGGGCTTGAGCTGTTCTCTGGACTCCTTCATAAGACTTGCTATAAAAATGGTAAATCACATTAATATTACAAAGGTGAAAGCTTGTGTGCGTGTTTGTTACTCTTTCAAATATTGGATAGAAGGAGGCGTTAGTTTGTGGAAGTTTTTAATTAGTGTGTGTGTGTGTGTGTGTGTGTGTGTTAGTGCATGTGTAAGTGCGCGCAATGCTATTTTTTTTTTTTAAATATTTTCAGTTGCATCGTAGCCCTTAGGTGCTAGCCAACTTCTAAGAGATAAATCATGATAATAAAGGAACTAGATTTCGCTATAATCCGCCACAGTAGACACATTTATGTTGCTAAAATTTTGCTGTCCTTGCTTTGTCCGGTTGACACTCTCTCTGCAGTTAAAGTCCATACTAATATTATAAATGCGAAAGTGTGTCTGTCTGTCTGTCTGCTACGCTTTCCCGGCTCTTCTTTTCAACCGATTTTGCTGAAATTTGGTACAGGGATAGGTTGTATCCCGGGGAAGGAAAAAGGCTACTTTTATCCCGGAAAATTAAAGATTTCCCGCGGGAACCGAAACAAACTGTCTCTTTAACCGATTTCGATGAAATTTGGGATAGGGATAGGTTGTATCTCGGAAAATGACATAGGCTACTTTTTATCCCGGAAAATTAAAGAGTTCCCGCGGGAATCTAAAAAAAATTAATCCACGCGGACGAAGTCGCGGGCATCATCTAGTAAAAAAATATTTAAGTATATTACTAACAGACTTTGGCTTTGATTTAAATTGAAATTCAAATTTTTTTTATTCAAATAAAATTTTACAAGTGCTTATGAATCGTCAAGTTAAACAACCACTACCACTTCACACTACTGAATGCCATTCCTATCGATGCCGTGTAGGAACCGATAGGGGATGGGGTTAATAGAACTACCGTTCCCCTAACAAGTTAGCCCGCTACCATCTTAGACTTTACTAGCTGATACCTATGACTTCGCCCGTGTGGATTAAAGTTTTTTGGTTCCCGTGGGAACTCTTTAATTCTCCAGGATATAAAGTAGCCTATATGTATTATTCCAGATTATAATCTAGCTCTGTGCCAAATTTCATCCAAATCTGTTCAGCTTTTCTGATTGATTGAGTAACAAACATCCATCCGTCCAATCTTTCGCATTTAAAACATTAATATAGCTATGCTCCTCCTTCGGGTCAGAGGTGCAGTCATGTAAGGATTGCCGAACTTTAAAGTAAAATAAACCATAACAGCATTGAATTAGAGCTCAATTTCGTGTATTCATTCTCAGTCGTTTAAGGTATCGTACATACCTATCGGGATCGGCAATCCTTACATGATTGCACCTCAAATAAGTTTGTTCGACTGTATTGAAGGTAAGTCTATCTTCTGGCGGGATTCGCTTTTAAAGCGAACTCAATACAATTTCTCTGGTTCTTCATCCATACTTTCGCATTTATAATCCCATAACACAGTTTTTACTTTTTTGGGAGTTAGAGGCCAAATTATAATTTTGAACCTTGTAATTTTGCAAATAAAGATTTTATTTATTTTATTTATTTATAATATTAGTAGGTATAAATTTATCATGACTTACCATGAGAGATCGCATACGCAGCTAAGGGCTAACTTGTAGTGGAATAAAAATAAAAATTGGCGGACTGCTGATAGCAGTAAAAACGATTTTTTTCTAATTTTAAATAAATAACTAATAATAATAATAATATTTCAAATATAAACCTTAAAACTAAGGCATAATAGTTTAATTATGAATGTACTATATTTTTAATTAAGACCTTTTGTCTTTGTAACAACACGAGGTGTCGCCGGGCCATGGTTACACACCACTTATTAATATAAACCTTAAATCTAAGGGATTAAAGTTTTATTACTAATGTTTACATTATTATACTTAAGACCCTTTTGTCGGTCTCGCGTATTCCACATTTTTACCCCCTACCAAAAACTGCTCAACGCGTCTAAAGAAGTTTTCACTTCAAAAAAATAAGAACCAAAAAAACTTGGTTGGTTTGTTTTAGACACTATGGCAGACGACGCGGGCCCCTGCTCTAGTGAGAAGGATGTCGGCAAGAACTGTGAAGGCGATTACGTATGCCAGGAGCCCTGGGAGGGGCCCAACTTTGGCATCACCAACTTTGACAACATCGGCTATTCCATGCTCACCGTGTTCCAATGCATCACCCTGGAGGGCTGGACCGATATTATGTACGCTGTAAGGAATAAGAATAATTTTCATTTTTGCTGTGACGTCATCATCATCATTTCAACTGACAAAAATACATTTTCATATAACCTGCATTAGAAAAATGCGAGTTTCCATCATGTTCATGAATTATTTTATGCAAAGTAGTAGACTTTAATAGCAAGCATGTTCACAAAAAAAAAGTTCGGAAAAAACTACATAAAAAAGAAAAAAAATTAACACTCATCCCACAGAAATCTCAAGTGGGAGGCTTCGGCCGTGGTTAGTTACCTGCACCCTACCGGCAAAGACGTACCGCCAAGCGATTTAGCGTTCCGGTACGATGCCATGTAGAAACCGAAGGGGTTTGGTTTAAAATATCTGCCATGCCCCTAACAGGTTAGCCCGCTACCATCTAGACTGCATCATCACTTACCATCAGGTGAGATCGCAGTCAAGGGCTAACTTGTAGTGGAATAAAAAAAAATATTAATTAATCACTTCACTTAGCTTTCATATGATGTTTTTTTTTTTAATTTTTTTTTTTAAACCTATTAAAAATAAAATTGCAGATAGCAGATGTGAAAGGCAACACATGGGTGTGGATCTATTTCATCTCGTTGGTCATTTTTGGCAACTTCTTCGTGATGAATCTTATCCTTGGTGTATTATCCGGGTAAGTTTACCGTCTTACTGATTACTGAGCTGATGACTGAGCTGATTTACTCGTAGATTTTTAAAATCCCGAATGGTCTCTTTTTCTGATATCAGATGTGATTTTTAGGACTAGAAAGTAGCCTGCATTCTCCAGGTCATCAAAAAATCACGTATATCCGTAGCTCTGTTGAAGCGTGATTGAAAGACGCACTTATAAAACAAAACACACTTTTTAGGGTTCCGTACCTCAAAAGGAAAAAACGGAACCCTTAAAGGATCACTTTGTTGTCCGTCCGTGTGTCAATACCCTTTTTTTTAGGAACGTATGGAGGTATTAAGCTGAAATTCATATTATCAAATACTCAGGTCTACTGTCCCTTGGAGCTGTGAAAAAATCAAACTTTAAGCCAACGCAATCAAAAGATACAGCCGTTTATGCTGCAAATTTTCGACACTCGCAAGGGAATCAAAACCTACAGGGTACTGCCCGTGAACTCAGAATCTTGAAATTTGGTACGAAGCAACGTCTTATAGCACAGATAAATGAAAAATTGCGAAAAGCATAAATGTTGAGTTACATCGTATAATAAAAATATTTTTAATAAGTTTAAACTTACTAATGCTATGGATTTCATTTAGCAATAAAAATACCATAACTTTTACTTATATTCCTACAGGTTTGTACGGAACCCTTGGTGCGCGAGTCCGACTCGCACTTGGCTGGTTTTTCAGTGTCAGCGTCGCTAGTATATATTAAAAATAAAATAAAAACTAAAACTTAACAGGCATAAAAATTTGTTCCAAATTTGGCCACAGGTCAGATAAGTTGGTGGGACTATATCTAGGTTGACGAATCGATGGGTTTCAAACATATTTTGTTTGAGACATCTATTTTAAAATTAACTTTCCTTTATTTTGAAGAGAGTTTTCTAAAGAAAGAGAGAAAGCGAAGAATCGAGGCGATTTCCAGAAGTCAAGAGAGAGACAGCAGTTTGAGGAAGACCTCAAGGGCTACTTGAACTGGATCACTGTGGCTGAGGAGTTAGACCTTGAGAATGACCAAGGCCAGAAAGAAGAAGACCAGGATTCGCAAGGTAATCAAAGTCAAAGTCAAAGTCAAAATGTGTATATACAAAATTGTGTTCAAAAGAACGTCAAGTATACAAAGTATAAGACGTAATGGTGATAATTAATTGCGGTACCTTAATACTAAAGCTACGAGGATTTCAAACGCGCCCTGGTCTGAGAAGAGCCCCCAACAAACCCAGCTGGGTTTTTTTGATCTATAAAAAATTAAGATATTGCGCGGCGATAGAGTGTCTTATGACTGTCTTAGTTTCTGTTGTTTGACAAGCTCCATGGCGCAGTGGTGAGCGGTGTGTCTTATACGCGGGAGGTCCCGGGTTCGATTCCAGGCAGCGTCAATTTGGAAAATTTTAATTTTAATTTTTTAATTTTATTTATTTTTTGAAAACATACCGTAACCGAACATACAATAGGTAATACAAATATAATACCTCTTAAACCGTACTTTACTTTAAATACCGGAAATTAAAAATTCCCGCGTAAATCAAAAATCTTTCATCCACGCGTACGAAGTCGCGGGCATCATCTAGTATTATTATAATTGAACACTTTTAGGGTAGGGTAGGAACAAAACGTTTACAAAAGGGATCGATGTGGCTACTCAAGCCATGGTTACCCACCTCGAAGTTAATTCACACAAATTTCAGGCTTTTCTTATCATTGATTGTATAGACCAACTGTACTATGAGACTACCTACACATACACATACACATAGGAAGTCTCATCATCTGAACGCAGCGCTAACTTAGACCAGCTTAGCTACTGGCTTCCAACGAGGGGGTAGATCCCGAGAGGGCAATGACATGAGTGGTATATATAGCTTGTTTCGATAAAAACTTCGATAGCGCGAGTTAGGATAATAATTCTATATATAGACTGAATAGGCACGATGACAGTAACCAATTATAAATGTATCTAATAAAATAGGATTCATGGATTATAAAAAACGTATTTATTTTTCTATTTCGAGTAAGATTGCTATTTATTTTGATAAAATATAACTATAAAATACAGCAATCCGCCATATTGGTTAAAACGCCAATGAAGCGAATGACGTCACAATTATTTTCGAACTTTGACAATCGACAATCTCTATACAGGTGTATAGAGATTGTCGATACAAAAATTAGGTGTTTACCTAAAACACCTAATTTTTATCAAGTACTAGCTGATGCCCGCGACTTCGTCCGCGTGTAGTACACAATAAGTTTTTTTGGGTTCCCGCGGGGAATCCTCAATTTTCCAGGATAAAAAGTAGCCTATGTCACTCTCTAGGTCCTCAACTATACCCCTGCCAAAAATCACGTCGATCCGAATATGGAGGAGGTTCTCAATTCGGCGCGTATTTTTTTTAATGTATGTCGGTGCATATCTCCGTGTTTTCTAAACCGATTTTTTTTTTACTATTTATAGGAAACAAAAAAGAGCGCAGAAGTAACGATGGATCTCAAACTAACATGAACGGTAACGGAGATCCACCTGCGAATACAACGTGCAAGATGTACTGTCGAAGATTTGATAAAGTAAGCCCAAATTATGCTTTAAAAATTATTTACATTTTATTCAACGGTGTCCATGGCCTGGGACCATGGGAATTAATTAGATTAAAATAATATAATTAGTTTAATATGTTATTTTAATATATTAAACTTATTATCTTTACTAATTTTTATAAACTAGCTGATGCTCGCCCGCTTCGCCCGCGTGGTTTAAGATTTTTTCGATTCCCGCGGGAACTCCTTAATTTTGGAACTCCTTAATTCTCCGAGATAAAAAGTAGACTATGTCACTATCCAGGTCCTCAACTATACCCATACCAAAATCACCGTTGCTCCGTTGCGGCGTGATTGAAGGACAAATCAACAAACAAACACACTTTCGCATTTATTGACCGAGCGAAGCGAAGGTTTCTGAGTCTATTTGAGTGAATTTCCACTTGTCCGTCCGTCCGTCAATCCGTCCGTCCGTCTGTCAGAGCCTTATAACTTCTGAATTACTGAACGTAATTACTTCAAATGGAAATATTATACATATAAACCGATGGCCTCCCGCCGAATATGGCTTAAAAAGTTATAAAAATCTTTATTTCAGGGGGGCTCTCATAGAAGCGAATGCGAAGTAAAATATTTTTTATAGCGTCACATAGGGTTGTGGTATATCATTTTAAAGATAATTAGGAATAGAGCCCAAATTTTTTTTTCCCCCTTTCTTTCAAAGTGGAGATTTTGTAACGTCCAAAGTTGACCTCAGAACTCTCAATATTCTGAAAGGCTGAGCCTGAAACTTGATAAATTATTTGAATTATATCCTGTACTTGAACAACAAATACTAAAATTAGATAAATATTATAAGGAAATGAATAAATGAATAGTCTTACTTTTGTAATTATTTTTTATTTATATATATATTTTTTATTTTGTGTGAAAATAAAAAAAATATATTATATTATTATTTTGCTACACTATTAACTTTTACTCCACGGCAAAGTTGATAACCCCGACACTTTGTCTAGGTGTGCATTGGCAGTGAGGGCGCCGGATAAGGCTGTCCGTTCGTGTAGGTGTTTGCCCTTTTTTTTATTTATTTGAAAGTGACGGGAACAAATTAAGCAGATAATGCGCCAACCCTACGAGTACTTACTCTGCTCGACGATCTGATTTCTCAGCACCAACAGCAGACGTATTTAATATTAGTTTTAATGAATTTTGCCAAATTTGTAATTCTTGGCTCGGTATGCGTTTTGGCAGTGCTGTAAGCGTACCGAGGATATTATTTAATAAATCAATCAATCAATCAATCAATCAATCAATCAATCAATCAATCGTTGTTTCCAGGTAAACCGTCGCATGCGCAGGGCTTGCAGAAAGGCCGTGAAATCTCAAACCTTCTACTGGGCCATCATTGTACTCGTCTTCCTCAACACTTTGGTTCTTGCGACTGAACATCATGGGTATGGCCAATGTCCATTGTCAACTAGCTCAAAAACGGTGCCTTTGCTGCTTTAAAACCAGTGAGCAAAAGTAGTTTTTCTCACTGAGTGAACCATGAAAACTATACTATTTCTCGTTCAATTAAACTGCTTAGTTGGTCGAGTGGTAGTATGACCGACGAGGTCTCGGGTTCCAGTCCCGGGTCGGCCCATAATTAAGTATTGTGGTTTTCAGTCTAGAATATCTATACTAGGAAGTTGACGGTGGTTCACCCCCGTGCCTCGGAGAGCACGTTAAGCCATCGGTTATTATCACTAACATTATAATAGTCGTTAAAGTCTGCCAATCCGCATTGGAGCAGCGTGGTGGGTCTAAGCTCTAATTCCCACTCTCCTATGAGAGTGGAGGCCTGTGCCCAGTGTGGGACGTTAATGGGCTGTAGTGATGATGATTTTTGTTTAATCCACTACAAGTTAGCCCTTGACCGTTTTTTTCTTTGTATCTATTTGTTACAGACAACGCGATTGGCTTGAGGTGTTCCAGAATTACGCCAACTATTTGTTCGTGGCTCTGTTCACGATGGAAATGTTGGTCAAGATGTACGCCCTGGGATTTCAAGTAAGGATTCCGGATGACAACCTAGAAATGTGAATTTTAAATCACAAAGTTAATTTCGGAAATAGAAAAAAAAAGACAGTTATACTTAAGACCTTTTGCCTTAAAAAGAATGGTGTCGATTACGCGTATTCACATTTTTACCCCCTACCAAAAAGTGCTCAACGCGCCTATAGAAGTTTTCACTTCAAAAATCAGAATGCACAATTCATTTTTTTTTGTTGAATTAAACTTACATGAGTGCTTTTGCTGTTGCCGATCTATTGTGATCGCCACCATCTATAGGTCCTGGTCAATATCTACTACTTGCTGCTAGAAACAGAAGCAGCTTTTTTGCTGGGATATTCTTTGCCTCCTCGGGGTCCACTAAGTGCTTCCCTACGAGGAAGCTACGTTTGTGCATTAAGGCGGGGCAGTAACAGATAATGTGTAATCCTCCGTTTCCTCAGCCTCAGAACAGAGCCTACACACATCTGTGTCTCGGAGCTTTAGGTTGAACATATGTCACATAAGCCCGCAATGCCCCGTCAGTGCCCGCCATAACAGGGGCTTAAAAAGAGCCAATAAACTTATTGTTTTTTTGAAGTAAAACTTCTTTACGTACGCTTGACTGGGGGAGTAAGCTGGTGAATGCGTGACGAAAGCAACACAAAATGTGTGATCGGGCGAGGCGAACGAAAGCTGAGACGGAAATATAAGTTAGTGAAGACAGAAAGAGAGAGAGTTAAGTTTCGTATACTGTAGGGGCAAGAGAGAAAGGTGCGAGCACACATTTTCTTTTTCTCTTTCTCTCATAGCTAGTTACGTTTCGAATATTTAAGACACAGTGCAAGCCTATTAAAGAGTGAATAGGCATCTTCTAGGCGAGCGAGTTCCAACATATATAATATTATATACATACATATAGATGGAGCTAAATAAGTTTTTCGGTCGTGTGGTCTAAAGCACACTCGTTTTAAAAAAAATAACGAAACAATTTCCGAGCAAGTTGGAAAAAATGTAATTAAAATCCTTTTCAAGGGTTACTTCGTCTCGTTATTCAACCGCTTCGACTGCTTCGTGATGTTCTGCTCTATCGTGGAGCTGGCGCTCACCAGCTTCGGTACAATCCCACAGCTGGGTATATCCGTGCTCCGCTGCGTACGGCTTTTGAGAGTCTTCAAGGTTACTAAGTAAGTGTTTTCTAAACAATTTATAATTTTTTTTCTTAGTAATTTCTAGAATAGCGCCCACGACTTCGTCCTTGATTTAAGTTTTCGAAAATTGTCGTGACTTTCCGGGTTAAAAAGTATGTCCTATGTCCTTCCCCGGGATACCATCCCATCTGTTCAACCGATTTTAATGAAATTTCATTAAAATGGGTTGAACAGATGGGCCGTGAAAGCGTAGCGGACAGATAGACAGACACGCTTTCGCATTTATAAAATTAGTATGGATGTATGATATGTATGAATTTGGATGTTTTTAAGGTTTGTAATTGAATGTAAAAAGAGCTGTTTTAAATTCTTATGATTTAGTCTAAATTTTAAAAAATCAGAAATTCTGATACTCCTACCCAAAACGGACTCCTTACCTCCTCCTACCAATCCTACGGATTCATATCCAAATCCTTACTGACTACCTGTTGATCTAGTGGTTACTATGTTCAACTGCGGACGATGAGATCCTGGGTTCGTTGACCGTTTTTTCACATTTCACTCTAAAGCTTTCTTTTTCAGATACTGGCGCTCGCTCTCCAACTTAGTAGCGTCTCTTCTCAACTCCATCCAGTCCATCTTCTCCCTTCTTCTCCTGCTATTCCTGTTCATCGTGATCTTCGCGCTGCTCGGCATGCAGGTGTTTGGAGGAAGATTTGACTACGATCCCATAGAGCAGAAGGAGAGGCACAACTTTGATTCCTTCTGGCAGGCCGTGCTCACTATGTTTCAGGTTTGATATTATGTTTCTAATTTCAGAATAGGTATAGAAGTGTACCAAAAATGGGCCTTGGCAGAGTCAAGAAAATTTCCCCATAGGAAGGGACCAGAAGCTGCAGGATTCTTCAAGCTAAGAATTCGCAAAATCTTTACCACTTTGTCAATCCAACGGTTTCTAGGTCTTCTAAGAATCGAATTTTGTCAAAACCTCGAAATAGAGCACTTTTCATATAAAAAAAGAAATTATCTTTTTGACTATCTTTTGAAACTTCAAAGTTATTGTTTGGATTGAATAAAGATTTATTTAATTACTAGCTGATGCCCGCGACTACATCCGCGTGGATTGAGGTTTTTTGGTTCCCGCGGGAACTCCTTAGTTTTCCGAGATAAAATGTAAAAATGTGTTATTCCAGACCATAATCTTTCTCTGTGCCAAATTTCATCCAGATCCGTTCAGCCGTTCGGGCGTAATTGAGTGACAAACATCCATCCATACAAACTTTCGCATTCACCACATTAAAAAAAAATATGTTTATGTTTGTGCATTAGATCCTGACGGGTGAGGATTGGAACGTGGTGATGTATCACGGCATCAACGCGTACGGGGGCGCGGGCACGCCCGGGATGCTCGCGTCCATATACTTCATCGTCATCTTCATATGCGGCAACTGTATCCTTCTGAAACTATACATTGTTATATATGCCACTTGACCTTTTTTCTGCACGACTGTCCAAAAAAGAAGCGTTATATTTTCGGGGTCCATATCTACTATCTTGACTACAGCCCATAAAGGCGCTGTGAGCTCACGAGATGAAAAACACAGGCGCGCGGGGGTGAAATCGAGCAAGCGCATGTCGCAAAAAAGGCACGAAATAATTTGTAAAAAAATTAATATTTAGGTACTTTTCAATACAAATGAATCCGACAATGTGTTTGGTTTAGACATATGAATTTTATCTTATATTTCTAGACCTAATTATTGGTTTCAATAAGGAGAAAAATTGCTTTAAAAGGTAAATTAAGAGATATGTTTAAAATAAATTTCAATGCAGAGATTTTTTTAAATTGTGTTTTGAGATGCGTCAATGGCTGCTCAAAGGTCTTGAAAACAGCACATTATTTTTACAAGTATACACTATGTCACGGTTTGATGGATACACTGCTTTTAAAAACCCCCTTTTACGCTACACAGGGCCTTAACCTCCCACTGCTTTGCACAGGCCTCCACTCTTATAGGAGACAGGGAATTAGAGCTTAGACCCACCACGCTGTTCCAATGCGGGTTGGCGGGCTTTGTATTATCATGTTAGTGATAATAACCGGGACCGACGGCTTAACGTGCTCTCTGAGGCACTGAGGTGAAACACCGCCAACTTCCTAACTCCGGGCTAGTACTGAGAATTTCTGGTCAGAAAAACCCAATAATGGCCCGACCCGAGACTCGCACTCGGGACCTCGTCGGCCGCAGTCGAACATGCTAACCACTAGACCAACGAAGCAGTCACGTATAGATGTATGTATTTATGTGAATTTCTTTGTTCCACCATAACTTTTAAATATAGATTTGGATATGTACATCCATTGATTAAAATCTTTTTATTTGATAAACTAACAAAACTTAAACTAATAAATAAAGAGATAGAAAGTTTTTTCCTTAAAATGAAAAAGATATTCTTTTGAACGTGTTCTTGGCTATTGCCGTGGACAACTTGGGAGACGCAGAAGAGATGGACGCACAAGAAATCATTAAGGATAAGGAGGTAAGGTTAAATTTCTGTTCCATTTTCTGTTGTGTCGCGAAAGAGTTGTCATCAAATTTTTCATGTATTTCCTCTTATGCTATTATTTCTAACGCATTATCTTTACAAACTCGCTGGCGCAGTGCTGAGCGCTGTTCTCTTAACGTGGGAGGTCCCGGGTTGGATCTCTGGCAGAGTTAATTTGGGAATTCATAATTTTTGAATTTTGTCTGGTCTGGCCTTGAGGCTAGTTACCACCCTACCGGGAAAGACGTGTATCCAAGCGATTTAGCGTTCCGGCCCAATGCCGTGTAGAAACTGATTAGTGATATAGCTTTAATATAACTACCATTACCCTTGTTAGGGTAATTGTAGTTATTTAGCAACAGGTTAGACCGCTACCATCTTAGACTGCATCATCTCTTACCATCAGGTGTGATTGCAGTCAAGGGCTTACTTGTAGTTGATAAAAATAAAACTTTCAACAGTATATTACATATTTGCAGGACGTAACTTTTTGAATTCTGTGTTAAAGTTCTATAACAATTTTAGGGAGCAGACAACCCTGAAGCAGGAAACCCTCAATTGGATGAAGAGAGAGGAGAAACAGACGATGAATATGTTAATGAGGAAGAAGGATATTCTAGTGAAGGGTAAGATTAAAACTATTCGATTAATATGTCTAGAGAAACGCAAAATGCAATATTAAGTTCTGTTCGAAACGTATTATAGTCCATAATACGTTTCGAACAGTTGCTTTCACTGTTTGGTTCCACTAGTGGGTTCAGGAGCCATACTGCCATCGTTTAAAGTAATACTTAAGCAATATTGCTAAAAATACAGTTTGATGTCACTACCTTAACGTTCCTAAAATAAGGATTATAATTCTAAAACATGAAACAATATGGCTTTAAGCGTTGGAAATATGGCTCCAGTACTATTTTCAGGCACGAATGTCGCCACTAAATATAATAAAAATTAGCGAAACCTCCTCTTGCCTCCACTCCTGCAGCCCTATTCTCTAACAAAGCGGCTATCAAAAATAAAAGCCACTGACATATATTTTTAATCCATTGAAGTTTTACAATTAATTAAAAATATTATTTTCATAGCAAACCTTCAATGTAAATATAAAAAATGTATGTCAGTGGTTTTCATTTTTTGATACCCATTACATAAGAGAGCTGTTGTTAAGATATACTGGATGATGATGTTTGATGATACTGTATTTCTCAACGGTATAAATCAATTCAATTAAATATTTATGAAACAATAGTTCCACGAAGCCCTGCGTATGCTATACTGAAAATTAACATAATTTAATATTATCAATTTCATGCAGCAAGAAGTATAAGGCATATAAAAGAGTGGCAAGGTAATTTAGATTAGTTTAGTTTGTGTTTTAATTTATCTTCCGCTTTTAATGTGGGCAGATACCTTTAATCAAAAGCAAATAAAAGATCAAGAGCTGTCCACCTGCATCACCAATTCACCAATAACCAAGCTTTAATCGATAGTTATAACGTGTGTGTATAATTTTGATTCTGATTTTGACGAGATCGCAATCACCTGTTAGAAATGTATTAGAATACTTGTTGTCCCGGACAGAAATTTCAATTCAAAATTCTGTCATTCTAATGGCAATGTATGCAGATCCTTCCTTAGTCTCAACCTAAAGTTTAATTAAGAAAAGTAACTCGCCCATTCTAAAGGATGTGGTGATGTTGATGTTGATTTTGTACACTTGCTATTGGCATGTGATTGCAACCAAAATTTGAGAGTACACTTTACATATGAACTAAATTTAAGATTTATGAATATCGGTATTTGTAATTCAATTAGCAAACCGTTGTTTATTTCGGCAATTAAAGTGTATAAATCAAAAATCTTTAGGGATTCTCTAAAATTGTTATAGCTTTAGACTTAATTATAATTTGTATGTAATTTTGTGTATTACTATGGGGCTGGCATATAAGTTATCTATAAAAGCCAAAAAAAACTATAGTTGAGAAATATAAATATATAAACATAAACTCAGAAAATTTACTACCATCGACCATGTTTACTACCGTACAGAGAGTGGTTAGAGTTTACATCAAGATTAAACTGTTTGTCTGTAATATGAAAGATAGCAATCTTACACTTCCAATATAATTTAGGTCTGAGAACGAGTACGAGGAATCAGGATCTGAAGAACCGGAGCAGCAAGATGAGCAGGACAACGTCAATAACATACTGGTTACTAGTGAGAAGAAAGAAAACGGTAAGGACGTCATTATACTTATGTTGGAAATAGGTAATTTTGAATTATTTTCAGCAGATTTACGGTAAGTTAATTTTACCTTAATGGTACCTCGTTGATCTAGTAGTTAGAATGTTCGACTGCGGCCGATGAGGTCCCGGGTTCGAGACCCGGGTTGGGCCATATTGGTTTTCCTAACTAAAAAATTTCAGTACGAGCCCGGAGTTGGAAGTTGGCGGTGTTTTTGCCTCGAAGAGCACGGGGGTGAAACACCGCGGTCGGCCCCGGTTATTATCACTAATGTCGTTAAAACCCGCCAACCCGCATTGGAGCAGCGTGGTGGATAAGATCTAATTTCCGTTCTTTTCTTTCATTTCTTTTCTTTTTTGGAAATCCGTAGGGTTCCTATCCCTAATCTAACAACTGAACTTCTTAAGGTGTTGTTCGAAACTTTTTGCAATTACAACCATCGGTACAATAAATAATCGTTGAATCACCACTCCACATGGCGGTGATCTCGTGAGCAAGCTCCAAATAAAACTAAAGATGCTTATTATATTATTGCAGGTGATATCAAAAAAGAAGAATCCCCAACACCAAAGGTGACGGCACGCCCGCGAAGGTTGTCAGAAATAGAGATCAAGTCAGATGTGAAGCCTATACCGGATGGAACCAGCTTCTTCATATTCTCTAAAACTAACTGGTAATTAATGCACCAAGGCAAATAAGCTGAACTTGCCGGCTCACTACAGGCTATACTGCCAACGCTTATAGCCATTTTGTTTTTCATTCATTTATTTTTTCGATTTAGGCTTGTACTTATAAAGCTCTTACGTGTGTCAATAAATAAAATAAATATCTTCAAATTTGTTCATTTAAAACAAAATTACAAGATATAATAAAAACTTATAGACTAAACGTTAATCTAAAATCCTTATATACCTACTAACAATAATAAAAATAAAACCCTAATCAAAAAGACCACCCCTGGTTGCCTCTGGGCCAAAGGTCTTCAAACTTGCAGCATTGCCGCGCTGAATGGCGATGGATAACCTTTGAACCAGGTAGGAACCAGAAATAAATAAAATTACAATTTAAAAAGAAATCTATTTTTTTTAAATATAGAAATGTCATAAATAGGCATGATGACAGTAACCAAGAATCAATGAATTAATTATGAATTTATCTAATGAAATAGGATTCATGAATTATAAAAAAAATATATATTTTTCCTATTTCGAGTGAGATTGCTATTTATTTTGATAAAATAAAACTACAGATACAGCATAATTGTTTGTTTTCGAGCTTTTACTTGTTTACTGCACACTGTACAGAGTACATTGGTAAAATCAATAGTGACGGCACAAACGACGCCATGACACCGGGGAGCGTTTTGGCGTGAATTTTAAAATTTAAATTTCAAATGCCAATTTTATCTACCAAACCTTATTTTTCTGCTGAAATAAGATATTTTTCAAAATTGCAGAATACTTCCGAACATAATCTTACTATTTTACAAAATCAGTCATCATGCATATAATAAAATCAATAAAGAAATCAATAGTCATGAAATAATATATGAATATGACAATATTATGAAAAAATTACAAATCCTTACATTTTCCAGGTTCCGTGTAACCTGTTACAAGGCGCAGAACCATGCGTGGTTCAGGAACATGATCCTGCTCTGTATCCTGGCCTCGTCCATTATGCTTGCGATGGAGGACCCGGTCGGACGGAAGGAGAATGAATACATGACTGAGGTAAATGATTCCCGATCAACGAAACGTTTCCTTATCCAAATCTATACTTCTATGATGGATGGATGGATGGCTATATGTTTGTTACTCAATCACGTCAGAACAGTTCAACGGATCTGGTTGTTTGCCACAGAGATAGTTTATAGTCTGGAATAACACATAGGCTACTTTTTATCTCCGCAAATTAAAGAGTTCCCGCGGGAACCAACAAACCTCAATCCACGTGGACGAAGTCGCGGGCATCAGCTAGTATTGGATAAAAGCAGACGCTACTTTGCGGAAGTCCATGATAATCATGGAACAAGAAGCTTAATTCGCTTTAATCCGGAGGTGATGTTGACTCGACAATGCACGATTGTAAAGGCATCGAGTCAACATCTCCTGAGGATGCTCCGCGGTGTCGGAGTGAAACGTATGTTGAGAGTAATTTAAAAGTTTCGTGAGGTGTGCTGTTGTGACGGTGCGAATGGCTGGCTTATTGGGCGGTGAACATCGCAAGATATACGTGCAAGCTAAACGTTGTACCACATAAATTCGTCAGCTTTGGCGGACTATAGCGAATTAAGCTTCTTGTTCCTTGGTTTCCTTAAGAAAGAAAGAAAATACCTTTATTCCACAATAATGACACAGACAGCTTTTCATTACATCATCAATCTTCTTGGTGTGCGGTCCCACTCTTTGTGCGGTCGGCACATGTCATCTTCTTCCACTCACTTCTGTCTTCCATCAACGAATCATTTGAATCCTTTTTCAGAAACTCGCTTTCTTTGTATTGACACTTACCAAAAATACAAAATTACTGATTTCCATTTCTTCCAGATCCTCCGCAGAATCGACTACTTCTTCACAGCGGTGTTCACGCTGGAACTGCTATTGAAGCTCGTGACATACGGCCTTGTCCTCCACAAGGACGCCTTCTGCAGATCCGCCTTCAACCTCCTCGACATGTTGGTCGTTATTGTTTCCCTGGCCTCTGCTAGTGGGTAAGTCATTTAGTTGGTTTTTTATACTCTTTGCGTCGTATTCCTCATTACTAAGAGTTGTGCCCCCTTCCATTAATCAAAGAATGGTATGAGTTTTCTTGGGATAATAATGCTCCCTCGTCCCTCCGCATACGACTCGACTAAGAGTATTTAAACTCTTAAGTTTTTGTAACGATTATTATAGATGTTAATAATAATATCCGGGACCGATGGCTTAGTGGGAAAAGGCCAAACTTGAACCTCTTCGGTTACCCATCTAGTTACCGACTTGGGTCAATGTTACTTAACAATTGCTATCGACTGATATATGCGTTGTCACAACTAGGCCACTCGTCCCTCTACTCTAACCTTAGTTAGAGTAGAGGGACGAGTGGCCTAGTAGCTTACTACTTACGTGTAGCTTACTACAAGAGCTTTTGAATCGTCTAGTGAATCTACCTTGGAATGTCATCATCATTTCAACTCATTGCTGGCTCACTACTGAACACGAGAGGGAATCTTAGAATGAGAAGGGCTTAGTCCACCACGCTGGCCAAGTGCGGATTGGCAGGCTTCTCAGATTTATGCACATTATAAAAAAACTCTCGGGCATACGATTTCTTTACGATGTTTTCTGTGCTAACGGTATACTTACTCAATAATAATTATCTTATTTTATACACAGATCAAATAAAGTGTCGTCCATCAAAATTTTGAGAGTATTTAGAGTACTCAGGCCTCTCAGGGCTATCAACAGAGCCAAAGGATTGAAGGTCTGTATCAAAATATTAATATTTTTAATTTTTAAATGAAATAATTAAGTTCAAACTAAGTTCCAATTATTGTTTTCGTATGGAATGAATTTTGCTATGAATTTTGGCTGCATTTCGGCTGTAATTCTTTGAACAAAAATAAGAAAATAGTACAGTTTTAGACAGAAACTACAATACATTCTGACATTCTGACTAGTAAAAATTTACACACTGCGTTTACAACATGACTTAAAGCTTAATTTTTTTTAATACCGGGACAGTATATTGACAATTTTTAGTTTCATAGACGTAGAAAAAACTTACGTCTTACTAAATAATTATACACAATAACATCCAAAGCAACCGTAACCAAACAATGTTTTAAACTTTCGAACTAAAGTTGAATCTCTTTCTTCATTTGTATCTATTTTTATTTTTTTGAATAAACACATTTTAGTTAAATATTCAGCCTATAGATAAGTCATATGTAAATTTTTATTAGTAAGAGTTGAAAATTTAGTGGAATACTCTGCAATTTTCATTGAATATTTCTTACATTACATACATACATTTAATATTAGATTATATCGCACGCTAAACCGATTTTTTTGAAATATTCCTTGAATTAAGAAATATTTTATGTATGAATGAATAACATGAAATTTGGAATGAAACTTCCAAGAAATTAATTTCCAAGACACAGCTAAAGTCACACAGCTCAGTTGATCACAAATGTCAGAAATTTAACAAAGATATTGCAAGTTTTGAACTTGAGTTTCTTTAATTTTTAGTACAGATACGGTTAAATGAGTAGTTTAAGTAGTAAAAAAGAATATTTTTGTCGATTTCTAGCACGTAGTTCAATGCGTGATTGTTGCTATTAAGACTATTGGCAACATTTTGCTGGTGACAAATCTACTGCAATTCATGTTCGCTGTAATGGGGGTGCAAATGTTCAAGGTAGGGAACAAAATTATTTGTGAATTCAACTTTTTTTATATTATCATTATCAACGACACCTTTGGGTAATTTATTCATTATCTTAAACACTTTTGTTGGAAGTAAGTATCTTGCACTGACTGACTATTAGTTCAGTATCTATTCAAATTCCTTTGTCCAAAATAAGTCATCTGATTTCGTTTCTTGTGTGTGAGGCTTTTGACGTGTTTCGAGAACTAGTATACTAACCTGATTTTCGCTTGTCTGTGGGTCCAAAAATTCGCTTTGTAGGACAATGCATGTTTTGATTTTTCCCCTAATAAAACTTGGCCCAAAGGTGTTGCGTGCTGTTTTGATGAGCGAGCCATTTTTTGATTTGTGATTTTTTGGACTCAGATTGAGGGCTTTAATGTGTTTCTTTTGCACCAACCCTACCTGGACATTTTCACTCGAGTAGTGGGAGTGAGGTATCTACATAATTATTACACTGATTTGGTTAATTTTTTTGGGTTCCTCTTTTTTTTGTGGTTTGATTTTGTTCATTGTCAGATCAGGACACTGGCAGTTTTTGGTTTTGTTTAAATTTTGTCCATGAACTGGTGAACTAACGCCATGTAAGTAGGCATTATTTTTATTTTCAACAAGTTTTAACCTATTGTGTTTTCCTTTGTTTTTCTACACAAAAATGTCCCACGCAACATGTATACAACTACACACTTTGGGATTATTGATACACTGTGACCCGGTAACGTAACTATGTTTGTGTGTTTGATTTAACATTGTTTTTGCATTTTTGTGTATGTCTTGTATTTGTAATTGTAACAGTATGTTGTGAAGTGTGTTTTCGCTTCTATTAAGTCGATTGGCAATATCTTTATTATAAATCACGTGCTACAATTTATGTTTGCTGTTGTCGGCATACAATTGTTTAAGGTATTCACCTACTGTTTGTTGCTTCTATCAATGTGTTGGTAGTTTCATATATCTGCTCTTATGGCACTATGCATTTATTTGTACAGAGTTTTATTTAAATCAATATAGCTCTTAAGCACTAATTATAAGGATCAAAACAAAGAGAAAAAATAAAATTGGTCCCAATAGAGTACCTTTGTCTTTTAGGGAACACTAGGTAAACAAAACTGCTCAAATCTAACCATAATTATAATAAGGCCTAGTGACTAAGGTAGCAAGGCCCAGGACATCGCCAGTGAAAGAGAATTTTATGAGTTATTCTGTCAAATGCTTTGATGAAAACGGTTAAAAAAATTACGATATTATTAGTTGCACTTTTTAGTAGCGCTAAAAGTGCTAGTGTGTATATGTATGAAACTATCTATAATGAAAGTGTTAATCGTTTTTTGCTTAGCTTTCCCATTGAAGAGGCGAGGTCAGGTGATTTTAAGATTTTTAAATAATTTAGCTAGAAACTTAACTTTTAATGTTTTTTAATTTTAATGCGAGTTTATTTTCAGGGGAAATTCCGTAGGTGCACCGATATTACTAAAGTTACAGCTGAGCAATGCCAGTAAGTATTTTTTTTAGTCCATCCACCCACTAAACCCATTAACGTCCCACTGCTGGGCTCAGGCCTCCATTCTTATAAGAGAGAGAGGGAATTAGAGGCTAGAACTTAGACGCACCACGCGGCTCCAATGCGGGTTGGCTGGCTTTAACGACATGTTAGTGATAATAACCGGGACCGACGGCTTAACGTGCTCTCCGAGGCACGGGGGTGAAACACCGCCAACTTCCTAACTCCGGGCTAGTACTGAGAATTTCTAGTCAGAAAACCCAATACTTAATAATTATGGCCCGACCCGGGACTCGAACCCGGGACCTCGTCGGCCGCAGTCGAACATGCTAACCACTAGACCAACGAGGCAGTTCCCGCAGTTTAATCAGTGATTTTATGATTCTGATTGATTGATAGTTCTGTTAAATATTAGAGTGAACCAGTACTCATCGATTTCTTCAAATGTTCCCTGAGAAGGGAAAGCATACTTTATATTCGTTTACCCGCAATTTACTAATTTTTTTCAGAGGAGCATATTTAATATACCAAAATGGCCGATTACAAGTGCAAGACCGTCAATGGATTAATAATAAGTGGAATTTTGACAACGTTCTCAACGGAATGCTAACTTTATTCACCGTTTCCACTTTTGAAGGTTGGCCTGGGTGAGAAATATTTTTTACTAGCTGATGCCCGCTACTTCGTCCGCGTGGTTTTTGAATTGAAAACTTCTTTAGGCGCGTTGAGCACTTTTTGGTAGGGGGTAAAAATGTGGAAACGCGTGACCGACACCACGAGGTCTTAAATATAAATATAGTACATTCGTAATTAAACTTTAATGCCTTAGTTTAAAGGTTTATATTTTAAGTAATTCCATTTTTTATTTTATTTTAATTATTCGTTTTCACTTCCATCGGCAGTGAAATAGCCTTTGTTACTCTCCAGGTCCTCAACTATACCCATGCCAAAAATTACGTCGATCCGTTACTCCGATGTGGCGTGATTGAATAACAAACCAACAACACTTTCGCATTTATAATATGAGTATGATGTTTTTATTATACTAAATGACCGACCTCCCTGGCGCAGTGTTGAGTACGTTTGTGTCTTAACGTGGAAGGCCCTGGGTTCGATTCCCAGCAGGGTCAATTTGGGAATTTATAATTTCTGAATTTTCTCTGGTCTGATCTGGCGGGAGGCTTCGGCCGTGGCTAGTTACCTTACTGCCAAAGATGTACCGCCAAGTGATTTTGCGTTCCGGTACGATGCCGTGTAGAAACCGACTAGGGGTACCGCTTTAATATAACTGCCATACCCCTAACAGGTTAGCCCGCTACCATCTTAGACTGCATTGTCACTTACCATCAGGTGAGATCGTAGTCAAGGGCTAAATGTTAGTGGAATTAAAGGAGGAGTTGAGGAATTCCGCCCTCCTTCGTGTGATAAATATTCGGATATCCCAACTTTTTATCGGAAGTGCATAAAATTGACTTGGGATCAACCTCATAGTACCTACACATAAATGATCTTATATCAGATGCCACCTTACTTCTGTCACAAAAAATAACTAGCTTTTGCCCGCAGCTTCGTTTACGTGAGTTCAATTTTCATACAAATTTCAGACCCCTATTTTACCCCTTTAGGAATTAAATTTTCAGTGATCCTTTCTTAGTGGATGCCTACGATCTGAATGCCAAATTTCAGCCCGATCCGTCCAGTGGTTTGAGCTGTGCGTTGGTAGATCATTCAGTCAGTCAGTCACCTTTTCCTTTTATATACAGTAGAATCTCGATTATCCGAACATCGATTATTCGAATATCCGATTATTCGGACTCATTCTTCACGGCTCTAATTACCCACTTAGAAATGATTTGACGTATCTAATGATTTGACTAAATGACGTATGTAAAACCCTTTCAACAATGAAAAAGTTATTAAAATTTAATTATTGTTTGATTTGACTTTAAAATCGATTATCCGGATTTTCGATTATACGAAATACCCCTGGTTTTATTTGATTCGGATAATCGGGATTCTACTGTATTTTGATTTTTCAGGATTTGTTATAATTCCTATGAAGATTAGAACTTAAAACAAAGTATTGGAAGGTAAAATGGACTGTCCATGGTCTATCAATATTATATCTTCTTGCTGGCGGGGAAGGCTTCTGTTTACTCGCTTGAACAAAGGACTAGAGACAATAGTATATTGTGTGCCTAGGGGTGAAACAAGACGATTTCAGATGAGGGTGAAGTTGCCTGCTTGAGCGAAGCGAGGGCTGGCATCACCCGAAGTCACTACCAAAACCATCGCTGAATGACGCATTTGTCTGAAGTTGACTAGTTTCGGGTGGCTCAACAGGCATTGAAACTCGCATTTTCAGTGCATGTTATATGAAAAGGATTTATCCGAGATAAATACCTAAATTTTCTTAACGGCTCGACGAATGTAGGCTCTTAATTTTGCAGATTGCTCTCCACGTCAATGGACTCTAATGAGGAGAACCATGGACCAGTGGAAAATTCTAGACCTTTGGTTGCATTCTTCTATATTAGCTACATCATCGTTATTGCATTCTTCATGGTGAGTATACCATCGATGTATATGTAGGTACTAGATGGGCCCTTTCATAGAAAAAAATTCAGCGTCCAACCTTTAGAGCACGCTCCTAACCTGTATAGCCCTGTCCTTGTCCCCCGCCATAGCACTGTCTCGCTTTTCAGACTAGATGGCGTTAGTAAAATAGGTCCACATTCTTTGTTTGACAGGGCCCGTCTATGTAAATTGAGGTCGTTGGAGTATACCGATTAAGAATCCGATATTTTTGTAAAGAAAACAATTGTATTTATAATTAAGTACTTAAGATCACTCAGTGGGAATATCGGTGAAGGAAAACACCCCTGAAATCTGTAGTGTAATAGCCTAAACGTAGAATTCATTAATGTACTGAAAGCTGTGTGAAGTCAAGCGATCAGAAACTGTTCAGCGTGGTGGACTATGGCCTAAACCCTTCTCATTCTGAGTCGAGACTCGTGTAATCAGTAGTGGATCAATTATGAGATAAAATATTGAAAAAATTAATTAAATTGCAATAATAATGACAAATGCAATTAAAATAGAAAAAGGTTAAAAAGCAGTGTTAAGCTATACAGTCTCCAATACATTTTTTTTAAATACATTAAAAAAAATATTACGTGGTTGTTCATTTCTAGGTAAACATTTTCGTCGGCTTCGTCATAGTGACGTTTCAGAAGGAGGGTGAACTGGAATTCAAGGATTGTGAACTCGACAAGAACCAGAGAAATTGTATTGAGTTCGCTTTAAAAGCGAAACCCGTCCGAAGGTAGACTTTATCTATAATAATAGTCAACAATTTTCAACTATCTGTATAAAATTTTCTCAAAATGTTATGGATATCAAAGTTAATGTATTTTGGTGTGGCAATTTCGTAAATCATATTTTTTTTCCTAAAGGCTACGTTCGTACTGCGAAAAATATTCGCGCGAATTTTGTTTCGCAATTCTGCAACACTGGAAATCATATGGATATATACGCACTTGTGAATAAAATTCGGGTTAAAAAAAGGCTGGTTTGATACAAATTTCACGCGGTGCTGTAAGAATTAATAAAATTCGCGTTAAAAAAAGGCAGGTTTGATACAAATTTCACGCGGTGCGGTAAGAATTATACGCGCAAATATTTTGTGTTTATTGACGCTCACCGCATTCGCATTGGGTGAAATTCGTACGCGAAATATCTCTATATGTTTTTGCAGTGCGAACTTAGCCTGACAGCTCTAGTTTTTGTGATATTTTAATTATTTTTCACATTTAGAGGGTAGGTTCATATTTTTTTGTTAGTGTTACTTCTAATAATTATTACCTCATTTCGCTAATAGTAAGTAACGTAATGTAGTGTGTCTATCTAAACTAATATTATAAAGTTTGTTTGCTTGTAATGGATAAACTCAAAAACTACTTTACCGATTTTAAAAATTCTTTCCCATAAAAAAGCTACTTTATCAGCAAATAACATAGGCTATATTTTATTTTTAAAAAAATTAGAGAACCGTACTCAAATTACAATAATGTGAATGAAGTCGGAAAAAATCGTCCCATCTGAGAGCTTCCGTGGCGTGCGCTGCCTAAATACTCGTAGTAAAAGTTATACGAAAACATTGTTCCGCGATGTGCTTGCTGCCCAGTGCCGGCTGGCTTTGTGTATGGACTATTATGATGATTAGTGCCACCCGTTTGGAGCCGGGGCGGACCGCTAGTGATTAATAATACAGTGACTACAGACAGCTTTTGTTTTATTATATTATTCAGATACATTCCCAAGCACCGCATCCAGTACAAGACGTGGTGGTTTGTGACGTCACAGCGGTTTGAGTACGTCATCTTCTTCTTCATCGTCTTCAACACCATCACGCTTATGATGAAGTACCATGAAGCCAACCCTGAATACAAGAAGGTACACTCCAACACTCCAACATACACTTCGTGCGCGAATCTTTAGGAATGTTGACGTAAAGAGTTGTGATTTAGTCGATATTACGTTATCGATACTAACACATCTTTAGTATCTGTGCGCGTGCATTGAATTAATTGTGAAATAATAATTATATGAGGCAATAATAATAATAATATTCTGTGCAATAAGGAAGAAAAAAGTAATTGTATCACAATTATAATGAACTGTACAAAATGAACGTAAAATCTAATTAATCACTGTCGCAATCAGAATAATCAGTACTTTGAGGAAAAATTAAACAACTATTTGCACATGCAAGTAGACTTTTAATTTTAGTACTATTTATATAACACTGCTATCGTAAAATGAAAGACAGGACTCGATAAAGCGTACTCTCGTATCAAGGTCGGCACTAGTATGGGAGCGTGCGGGGTATGAAGCGACGGGCGGGCGCGATGCGCTCCCGCCCGCTCCCTCAGCCCCCGATTCCTCAGAGCTCGCGTGTGGCTATACTTTACTGTGCATGTGGCGATAATTTATTGATTTATTTATTTCTATACTACCCTCTTTTAGGAAAAGACAAGTTTTTTGTTGGTTTAATGTGTCAAAGCTGACTACAGTCAGTCTGTCAAAATTATCTGGCCCGTGAGGGCCCGATTGCCATTTTTTAATTATTGTTTTTTTTGTTTAGTTTTTGTTTTTATTTTATTTCTAATAGCGACGCTGTCACTGGTAAACTGTCAAACCTAAATAAAAATTAAAAAAAAAGCGGCATCGGAATCTCAGGGCAGTCGCTCGTGGATTTTTCTAACAAATAATTATTTGTTCTGGGAGCTCTGTTAATCTCATTTATTTCACAATGCGAGTCTTTTCCAGGTACTGGATTATTTGAACATGCTTCTCACGACGGTCTTTATGTTGGAGTTTGTATTCAAATTGTCAGCGTTCAGATTTAAGGTAAAAACAACTATTGTTAAGGTAATCCATACTAACATTATAAATCTGAAAGTGTGTATGTCTGCTACGCTTTGACGGCCCATCTATTCTACTGATTTTAAAGAAATTTAGTATAACGGTAGGTTACATCCCTGGGAAGGATATAGGCTACTTTTTATCCCGAAAAATTAAGGAGTTAATCATCTAGTAGTTAAATATATTTTTTAAGCAATTAAATATCACTTAATTGAGTGAATGATGTTTAATTGCCTAAAAAATGATAATATACCTACACACAGAGTTCTGTATAATAAGTTCTGTATATAAGCAGTGGTTTGGCGATGGTTGTTTACGATCAGAAACTTTAAATGCTTTGATCATACAAGAAACTTCTCTCCTTCCTCCTTCTCAAAGTAAATTTAAGAAATTTTCTCAACATTTAAATATGACATGTCCATAAAATATTTAGCTTATGAGTACATGCATGTAAAAAGTCAATATTAATAAATCAGTCCAATACCAACTCTCGGGTCGTTCGCTTATTTCCATCGCCTAGTCTCAACTCTCAACCTTAGACTAGGTACCTCAAAAGTCAAACTCAAAGTGAAAAAATGTTTATTCAAACTACATGTACCTACACTTCGCGCGCGAGTTGAATGCAGAGTAAATGTGTCACCGGTGTCATCAATCATCATACATTTACTCTGCATTCAACTCGCGCTCGATGTATACGTCAATTATACAAAGTTTAAGACGTCATGGTGATAATAATTAACGGCGGTACTTAAAACTTGAGCTCCAAGGGCTATGCTACTTTACAGTTTCACAGGCAAATTTTTTTCAACTTTCAGAACTACTTTGGAGACGCATGGAATACAACAGATTTCATTCTAGTAGTCGGCAGTATCATAGACATCGTAGTTACACAAGTCAACGAAAACAAATCCGATATAGTAAGTAGAAGTTAAATATTTTTATACGACTGCCTGAAAAAAGGAGTATATTGTTTTCAGGGTTCATGTATGTATGTATGTATGTATGTGAGTTTGTATATTCCACCATAACTTCTATACGCCTTCACCGATTTTGATAAATGAGGTGTCGTTAGAATCCCTAGCTTATTCCGGGTGACATAGGCTAGTAAAATTAAAAAAAAAATTGATGGGGTGACCATGGACCATTAAAGACTAAAGTTGAAAAAAAAAATTCGAAAACAAGAATAACTATATAATCATCATCTAGAAAATTATGAGTAGATTCCAAAAACATATAACACTATAGTTCAATATCCAGTGATTCACAAAAAAATATCATTTAATAAAAATGTGAATAAAATTCTAAAGGTAATTCAATACGGGCTACGGCATAGCAGTCGTATTTTTTTAATAATTTTAATTATATTCACTTGTTAATTGAACTTCTTATGATTCCTAAAATAAACAATCATTCATAATATGATTCATTCATTCGTATGATTCCTAAAATATACAATCTCGTATTCAAAGTATATGTACTTTGAGATCTTTGATATCTGAGACTAGCTTTTGCACGCAACTTCGTCCGCGTGAACTATACAATTTTCAAACACCTATTTACCCCCATTAGGTGTTGAATTTTCGAAAAAAAATTAGCAGTTATAGGGACTGTCGATAGAAGTGAAAACAATTTTTTTTTAAATTTAAATATAAACCTTAACACAAAGGCATTAAAGTTTAATTTCGAATGTAGCATATTTATATTTAAGACCTTTTGTCTTAAATATAACAGCGCCATGCTCGCGTTGTTCGCGAGCATGTCGGTGACACGAATCTACAAGTTTACCCCCTACCAAAAAGTGCTCAACGCGACTAATGAAGTCTTCGCTTCAATTATTTCTTAGCGGATGTCTATTGTCTACGTCATAAGAGCTATCTGCATGCCAAAATATATCATGCCAGATTCGTCCAGTGGTTTGGGCTGTGCGTTAATAGATCAGTCAGTCACCTTTTCCTTTTATATATCTAATACATTTAAACGAGCAATTCTTATTATATTTATATATGTTATAATATATTAATTTGAATCTCGGAATCTCGGCTAAAACTATTTTCATTGAGGGTTTCGGGGGATATATCGATCTGGCTAGGATTCATTTTTAGAAAATGTCGTTTTATCCGTGTTTCAGGCAATAAAAAACTGCTACAGTATCATTAGAATACGAAGGTAAATTTCGCCACCATGTACAAGGTTATAAGCTCAGGTGGGAAAATCGGGGACCCGAAAACAGAAGACCCAGATTCGAGTCCCAGCTGATGTCTCCAGTCCGATTATTTTTTTCGTTTTTTTTTCAAGTTCCTTCTTTTGTGAGAAAAACTATTATTGGGAGCCCAAAATTGCACTCGCGTTTTTTTATTTAAATAAACAGTTCATATTTTTAACCGACTTCAAAAAAAGGAGGAGGTTCTCAATTCGACTGTATGTTTTTTTTTTTTTTGTATATTTGTTATGCGATTTCTCCGCCAATTATGAACCGATTTTGATAATTCTTTTTTTGTTTGGTAGGTCATACTTCATAGGTAGTCCCATTTTAATTTGGTGAAGATCTGATGAATATCTCCGGAGATGGAGAACGGAACTTCTCAATGGATAAGAGTAAATTGCTCGCGATCAGTGTGATAGTTTTGTAAACAGTATATCTTTTTTTTAGGGTTCCGTACCAAAATGGTAAAAATGGAACCCTTATGGTGCGACTTTCTCCGTCCGTCTGTCACAGTCGATTATTTCAGTAACTATTAAAGCTATTGACATGAAATTTGGAATAAATGTATATAATAGTGGCCCAATATCATGGAAATCAAAAAAATTGAAAATTATTTTTAGTTTAATTTAAAAAGTGGGGAAAATCAGGGGTTTGAAATTTCAAAGTACGATAACTATACCAAGTGGGGTATCATATGAAAGGACTTTGTACTTGACTTGTCTAAGGTAGACAAGTCGACGAGTAACGATTAAACGACATTATTCTTAATAACGCTAAGTTTTTACTAGCGTTCTGGTTACACCCTGTATTTTAAAACAGTGGGGCCACTAAATATTGTGAAATAAAAAAAATTCAAAAAAAAAAAAAACCGACTTCAAAAACCACAAACACTAAAAAGTAAAAATAATAGTTCTATAATAACATTTTTTGGAGTCAGTGCCAATGTGGAGTCACGTCAACAATAATGAAGAGTAGGTAGACGGTTCATGCGGCTAATTGGTACCGACTCCAAAAAATGTTATTATAGAACTATATTAACTCTTGTATACATAATAAATTAAATTATTTTTTACTTTTTAGTGTTTGTGGTTTTTGAAGTCGGTTTTTATTTTTTTTTTGAAAATTTTTTATTTTTATTATTATGTCGGTAAGATCGAAAATTATTATTCATATTTCATCAGTACGTAATTGGTATTTAAATAATATAATTTCCAAAAAACACGATTTACCAAACAAAAATAGGTACCGGGGAAAGCTCGGTCACCCAGGTACTTTAGATTGTGTGTCTAGAAAATATTTCGATTAAACTTATGTGTGTGTGTGTGTTTTTTTTGGCAGCTTCGCGGCATACCGGGCATACCGACAAAGGATCCTGAGGGAAGTAGTAGTGTTAGTATTACTTTTACCGCATATTTTTTGCAACTATAAATGACCATTTTCATTATAAAAAGAATTGACCACCACCACTACAGCCAATTAACGTCCCACTGCTGGGCACAGACTTCCTCTCTTTTTATTCTACTACAAGTTAGCCCTTGACTGAGATCTCACCTAATGGTAAGTGATGATGCAGTCTAAGATGGCAGCCGGCTAATCTGTTAGGGGCATGGCAGTTATATTAAACCCATACCCCTATTCGGTTTCTACACGGCATCGTACCGGAACGCTTAATCGTTTGGCGGCACGTCTTTGCCGGTAGGATGGTAGCTAGCCACGACCGCATTCTCCCACCAGACCAGAGGTGCAATCCATTCTCATACGTTTATGAGAATGGATACACGAAATTGAGCTCTAATTCAATGCTGTTATGGTTTATTTTACTTTGAGGCCGAACTTTAACGATTGGATCGGCAATCCTTACATGATTGCACCTCAGACCAGGGAAAATTCAGAAATTATAAATTTCCAAACCCTGCCGGGGTTCGAACCCGGGACCTCCGCACGTTAAGGCAACAGCGCGCATCTCTGCGCTACGGAGGTCGGCAAAACTTCAAAAATATTATAAGCATTTTTTTTTTCAGAGTACCAACCTAAATCTGAAATACATCGCGTTCTTTCGCCTGTTCCGGGCGATGCGTCTCATCAAGCTTCTGTCTCGAGGGGAACGCATCAGGACTCTTCTGTGGACCTTTATCAAGTCCTTCCAAGCTCTGCCCTACGTCGCCTTGTTGATTGTTCTGCTGTTCTTCATTTATGCTGTCGTTGGCATGCAGGCAAGTACTTTTTATCCTGCAGCGCAGGTTTAATTTATACTAATTTTAAATAACTAGATGATGCCCGCGACTTCGTCCGCGTGGATTAAGATTTTTGATTCCCGCGGAAACTCTTTAATCTTCCTGGATAAAAAGAAATTTATGTCGTTCCCCGGGATACAAACTATCCCCGTACCAAATTTCATCAAAATCGGTTGAACAGATGGGCCGTGAAAGCGTAGCAGACAGACAGACAGACACACTTCCGCAGTTATAATATTAGTATGGATATTTTTTTTAAAAGAGCAACTGCTAAGTTTTTGCCGGCTCTTCCCAGCAGAACGTTCTTTCTGAACCGGTGGTAGAGTCAAAACATGACGTAACATAAGAGACACCTGTATTTCCTACATGTTATAAATAAATTGAGAATGCGAAAGTTTGGATCAATGGATGGATGTTTGTTACTCAAACACGCCCGAACGGCTGAACGGATCTGTATGAAATTTGGCACAGAGATAGATTATAGTCTGGAATAACACATAGGCTACTTAAAGAGTTCCCGCGGGAACCAATAAATCTCAATGCACGCGGACGAAGTCTCGAGCATAAGCTAGTTCCAAATCAATTTCAACTAAGTTAAGAATAAAATAACTCAAACTAACCTATTTTTTTACAGTTATTCGGAAAAATAAAGGAAGGCGATGTCATTACAGCAAATAACAACTTTCAAACATTCGGCGGAGCTCTAATGGTGCTGTTCAGATCCGCTACAGGTAGTACTGCATATCTAGACCGTAGTGAATGATAAAATGATAAATGATTTATTTATTTCACATAGGACAACTTGTGTCACTTATGATACGTCAAGACTCTACCATCGGTTCGGAAAGTTCTACTGAGAAGAGCCGGCAAGAAACTCAGCAATTGCTCTTTTCTCAAAAAAGAAAGAGGTTACAATATTTAAGCAATACAACACATAAGTAACGTTACAAGTACAAGTTACACTGAATTGTGTGTCACTGGATGCGAGGCCGGTTGCTTCCATGCAACTTTGTCATTAATAAAATCGTCGATAGTGAAGCCTCGACTTAACAAATGCTTTTTTACACAGTATATCAAGAAACCCTTATAAGTTCGTCAAGTAGATACCTCTGTCCATCTATTTTAGTTTTACAGCCATTTAAAATAACAAGAAGGTGTAAATTTTTATTCTATTATAAGTTAGCCCTTGACTGCGATTTCCCTTGATGGTAAGTTATGGTGCAGTCTAAGATGGTGGCGGGCCTGTTAGGGTGGTGGTGTGGTTAGCATGGTGGTTATATAAAAACTCATGTCCCTAGTCGGTTTCTACACAGCATCGTATCGGAACACTAAATCGCTTGGCGGAACGTCTTTGCCCGGTAGGGTGGTAACTAGCCACGGCCGAAGCCTGCTCATTAGACGAGACCAGGGAAAATAAAGAAATTATAAATTCCCAAATTGACCCTGCCGGGAGTCGAACCTTTCCACACTGTTCCAGGGAGGTCTTCAAAAATTTAAACTTTGTGCAACTATTAGACACCAATCAACAATTAGGTTCAACAATTATTTGCCTTTTGAGTTTAAAAATCATTATTCCCATACAACAAAATAGATTTAGCGTCTTTAGGGAATGGTAATTTTAAATAGTACTCAAGAACCCAAGAAACATCAAGTTATGAGTCCCGCACATAACAGATTAGTGCGGAATGCGTAAAAGCATTTTTCCAGCGATTAAAAAAAAACATCAAGATAACCTTTCGTCTCCAGGTGAAGCGTGGCAAGAGATAATGATGGCGCTATCCCCCAACGACGATGAGCGCCCCAACGACCTGCCTGGCTGTCTCAACGAGGGCAGCTCGGGCGACGCGGAGGAGAAGAACTGCACCAGCAGACTCGCGTACCCGTACTTCATATCTTTCTCACTTCTCTGCACGTTCCTGGTAAGTTTCCTCCCCAGGTGAAGTGTGGCAAGAGATAATGATGGCGCTATCCCCCATTGTCGATGAGTGCCCAAACGACTTGCCTGGCTGTCTCAACGAGGGCAGCTCGGGCGACGCGGAGGAGAAGAACTGCACCAGCAGACTCGCGTACCCGTACTTCATATCTTTCTCACTTCTCTGCACGTTCCTGGTAAGTTTCCTCCCCAGGTGAAGTGTGGCAAGAGATAATGATGGCGCTATCCCCCATTGTCGATGAGTGCCCAAACGACTTGCCTGGCTGTCTCAACGAGGGCAGCTCGGGCGACGCGGAGGAGAAGAACTGCACCAGCAGACTCGCGTACCCGTACTTCATATCTTTCTCACTTCTCTGCACGTTCCTGGTAAGTTTCCTCCCCAGGTGAAGTGTGGCAAGAGATAATGATGGCGCTATCCCCCATTGTCGATGAGTGCCCAAACGACTTGCCTGGCTGTCTCAACGAGGGCAGCTCGGGCGACGCGGAGGAGAAGAACTGCACCAGCAGACTCGCGTACCCGTACTTCATATCTTTCTCACTTCTCTGCACGTTCCTGGTAAGTTTTCCTCCAGGTGAAGCGTGGTAAGAGATAATGATGGCGCTATTCCCCATTGTCGATGAGTGCCCAAACGACTGGCTGTCTCAACGAGGGCAGCTCGGGCGAAGCGGAGGAGATGTGCTATCCCAGACCTCAGATATATCTCTGTGCCAAATTTCATTCAGATCCGTTCTGTCGTTCTGGCGTGATTGAGTAATAAACATCCATTAGAGGTTTTTGTTCCCGCTGGAACTCTTTTAATTGTTTGAGATAAATGTAGCCTATGTGTTCTTCTTCTTGTTGTTGATGCGGCTTTGCAGGGCTCTGTAGCGAGACCCAGTATCACTTTGACCGTCGCCGATCTATAATTGTGATCGCCACTATCTAAAGTTCCTGACCAATGTTGCTTGCCGCTAGAAACAGCACCAACTTTTTGGCCGGGATGTTTTTTGCCTCTTCAGGGTCTACAAGGTATTTCCCTAGGAGGAGGCTGCGTTTGTGCATTAACGCGGGGCAGTAACAGACAAGGTGCAGAGGCGTTTCCTCCGCCTCACAGCAAAGCCTGCACTTGTCTGTTTCTCTGAGCTTTAGGTTGAACATATGTCTGTTCAACCCGCAATGCCCCGTTACTGCCCGCGCTAGTAAGCCTATGTGTTATTCCAGACTTTAATCAATCTCTGTGCCAAATTTCATTCCGCTCCGTTCAGCCATTCTGGCGTGATTGAGTAAGAAACACCCATCTATTTACCAAGGATTAAAACCCTGGAGCTCCCGATAAACATGAAAAAATCTAACATATGGTTAGCCTAATCCACTGGTTTGCGACTTTTAATCAAGAAATTCACCACTAAATTTTTAAATAGTTTATATACATTGTGTAATGTACCAAAAACTGGTCTCCACTCTATCTGACTGTAATTTTCTTTACAGATCATCAACTTATTCGTAGCTGTCATCATGGATAACTTCGACTATTTGACAAGAGATTGGTCCATTCTTGGACCGCATCATTTAGATGAGTTTGTTCGGTGAGTAGCATTTAAGGTAATGACTTCAATAAATATTTATTTGTTTACTTTTGCTTCTTTTGTAAACTTACAAGATAACACCCGCGACTTCGTTCCCGTTGATTAAGTCTTTTCTTATTCCTGCGGGATCTCCAAAATTGGCCTACGTCTTTTCCCGAGATCTAACTTATCTCTTATACCAAATTTCATGAAAATCGGTTGAAAAGGTGGGCCGTTATGGCGTAGTATATAGACAAACACACTTTTGCATTTATAATATTAGATGGATCTAGCTTTTGTCTGCGGCTTCGCTAAGATAGTTTAGATTTTCATACAAATTTCAAAGCTCTATGTTACCCCTTCAGGGTTTGAAATTTAAAAATCCTTTCTTGGATGCCTACGTCATAATAGCTATCTGTATGACAAATTTCAGCCCAATTCGTCCAGTGATTTGAGCTGTGCGTTGATAGATCAGTCAATCAGTCAGTCAGTCAGTCACCTTTTCCTTTTTTATATTTAGATTCATTGCAATCGGAATTTTCAGGTTATGGAGTGAATACGATCCAGATGCCAAAGGGAGAATCAAACACCTGGATGTTGTGACACTTTTACGAAAAATAAGTCCACCGTTAGGTATGTTAAAAATAATGATGTTTGTAACGAATTAAGGATTCTATATAAGTTTTTTTATCTACTACAAGTTAGCCGGTGACTGCGATCTCACCTGATGTGATGATGCAGTCTAAGATGGTAGCGGGCTAACATGTTAGGGGCATGGCAATTATATCCCTAAGCGGTTTTTACAAGGCACCGTACTGGAACGCTAAATCGCTTGGCGGCACGTCTTTGCCGGAAAGGTGGTAACTAGCTACGGCCGAAGCCCCCCAGGCCAGTCTAGGGAAAATGCAGAAATTATAAATTCCCAAATTGACCCTGCCGGGAATCGAACCCCGACCTCACTCGTTAAGACAACAGCGCTCAATACTGCGCCAGGGAGGTGATCTTTAGAAGCCTCAAAGAAGCATTCAAGATTTATTTACAAAAACATTTTTGAACGCGCCTAAGTTCCGCCGTATTTTATTTTTTTAATTTCCTCCATTTCTGATTTTCTGTTCTTATTCTTACCACTTCTTGACATTGCAGTTATTACCTTTTTTCGGACTATAGCAGGCGGCTCAATAAAATTAACCTACTCATGCATTTATTTGCCAAAAATTGACAGGAACGGATCCGGTATATTAGTGCTGGAACCGGTAGCAGCTTATTGAAGCCGGATCTGGCGGATTACCGGATCCTATTTTCCGGATTGCATACCCTTGCCTAAGCTGTTGGTTTTCCTCAATAAATAAATAAGAACGAGTGTGCCTTAGACTACACGACTGAAGTAAAACTTCTATGCTATGAGAGAAAGAGATAAAAAAATGTGTGCTCCCACCTCTCTCTCTCGTGCCCCTACAGTAATAAACGAAACGTAACTCTCTCTCTTTCTATCTTCACTAACTTATATGTCCCTCTCAACTTCCGTTCGCCTCGCTCGATCACACTTTTCGTAACGCTCTCGACACGCATTCACCAGATTACTCTCCAAGTCAAGCGTGCGTAAAGAAGTTTTAGAAAGAAAGAAAGAACGAAGAAAATGTATTTATTCATCGATGGTGTCACAAACAATTCAATTAATAGTAGATTGTTCATCTAGGGACTAAAATGAGCCATTTCATACGAGGTGTTTAGCTTCCCGAGCGTAGCGAGGGATGCTATAGAAACGAGTAGAATGGCTTTTAGTCCCGTGGTAAACACTCTACTTTTCACTTTGATTGTGAGAAAATATAATAAATAACGGTTTTTAATTATTTCTATGCCTTTCTGTTATATTTTCATATTAGGAGTAAGATCTTTATTTTTACTTGACGATATTAACAAATAAATAGTCATATTCACTTTACCTGCCTTCGCCTTGTATTATATTGTATTGTGTTTTAAAATGGATTATTATCATCCTTAAAACATCCATTTAAATACATGTAATAATTACAACAAAAAAATCTATGATTTCGCGGCAAACTTCCGTATCGTTATCAAGAAGGAATTAAAAAAAAACAGTAGTACCATAGAAATAGATTTGTAGGATAATGGTAGGATATATGGGTAACATTGACAATCAACTAAGTGACATTAATTTTTTGGCTGTTGATAGTAACCATAGACTAAAAATGTTGGATAATCGAATGAGGATATCACGCATACCGTAAAGAGGATAGTACGGCAATTATTAAAAAAAAATACTTTAATCCCTAAGCTATAATGACACCTATTTAGAGCATGAGAGGTGAAATAGTAGATTGTATTATAAGGGAGCAAAATAATATTTTTACGGCGAGCGCTTTTTTGAATTCAGAGCGAAGTGAGGGATTCTAGAGTAGAATTCCGAGCGTAGCGAGGGATTCTTTAGTAGAATCCTGAACGTAGCGAGGGATTCAAAGTACGTCGCCCGAGCCAAAAAATATCTTCTGATTTGTCAGGTTTCGGCAAGCTATGCCCTCATCGGACGGCGTGTAAGAGGCTGGTGTCTATGAATATGCCGCTGAACTCCGATGGCACTGTCAACTTTAACGCCACACTGTTCGCTGTGGTACGGACTCAGCTACAGATCAAAACTGCAGGTAAGATTAAATGTTATAATCGATGTGACATTAACAGGTTACAGTTTGATCTGGCTGTCAGCCTAGCTCAACGAAGCAAATCTGGGGTCTTGACTCGGGGCCCATAGCGAATGAAGAAGCAGCCGGTTCGTTGAGCTAGGGTCATTAAGGTGAACAGGTTATAACTGCAAACTGTGGTTTGTTTTTTTTAATCCACTACAAATTAGCCCTTGACTGCGATCTCACCTGATGGTAAGTGATGATGCAGTCTAAGATGGTAGCGGGCTAACCTGTTAGGGGCATGGCAGTTAACAGTTATATTAAACCCATACCCCTTGGGTTTCTACACGGCATCGTACCGGAATGCTCAATGGCTTGGCGGCACGTCTTTGCCGGTAGGGTGGTAACTAGCCACGGCCGAAGCCTCCCACCAGGCCAGACCAGGGAAAATTCAGAAATTATAAATTTCCAAATTGACCCTGCCGGGGATTGAACCTGGGCCCTCCGCACGTTAAGACAACAGCGCTACGAAGGTCGTCAGTACTTAGCAAGCTACACGTACCTTGGTCGACTGGTGGCTGCAGGAGAGTCCATTGGGAGGTTATGTGGTGTGTTATATGTAAAGTGTTTGTGAAAGATGTGTGGTGTTTAATGACTCCCTCCACAGTCCGTAGGCCTCCTCAAGGGTCTTCAAAAGGGCAGCTGGGTTGCTACTTCTTCCTTTCACTTAATCACTTCGTCACTTCACTTAGTACAGAAGCACGGGGCCGGACAGTGGCAAGGGTTGTTCACGTGAAGTTAGGAGGGTAGGTTACGGGATCCCTGCGTGGGGCGATTCAAAACCGTTGAGACTCAGGGCCAAAATGGCGAATAAAACCTGACCTTTTCCTTTCCGGATGACTGGAAATTCATCAGCCACGCAAATCGAAGACCGGAGATTAGCAATTCATTGTGACTAATCGAAAGGTCACACCACAAGACCTATTAATCATGACGTTAGCTGTTAACACCGACACATATTGTACCTACATTTCGTTGGCTGTTAAAATCGAAAATAGACACCATTTTTGTTAATGTTTTTTTATATAGCTACCTACTACTAATGTACTGTATTATATTTTCTTTAAATAAAAACCGTGTATATTTTAGTGTGTATGTGAGTTTTCATGATTAAATTAATAAATAAATTCCTTTCCGGGGGTGAAATTTTTGATTTATACTTGTACAGGCGTAATAGACGTATGCAACACGGAGCTTCGAGCAATCATCAAGAAAATCTGGAAGCGAACGTCGCCGAAACTCTTAGATCAAGTGGTACCACCTCCGGGTGATCCCAATGAGATCACCGTCGGAAAATTCTACGCTACGTTCCTTATACAGGACTATTTCAGAAGGTACGGGCTCTTTCTAGTGATTTATAACTGCGTTTCTTCAATACTCAATTTATTTATAACATGTAAGACAGGTGTCTCAGTTATGTCATGTTTTGATTCTACCGCCGGTTCGGAAAGAGGTTCTGCTGATAAGAACTCAGCAGTTACTCTTTTTAACAAACAAGACAATACAAATGTAGCTATATACTGGATTATTTGTTACTAGAAAGTAAGGTGGGAGTAGAATGTATGTACTTCTCTCGAATATCCTGAAATAGCCTGAATTATGAAAGTTTACAAATTCTTACTTTTGTACTTACTGACAGACCTGGATAGTTTAAAACCACTTTAATATAGTTGACTAAATTTTTAACTATTCATAAAATATCTATAGATAGATAGATATAAGATGTTATATTTCTATCGTTATTTTTATCCCTTTTACGTTACAATTTCTACTTCTTGTATACTTCTTGTTGAAAAATCCACCACATTAAGTCTGAGATCGTGAGAGCGTACTTTGACTTAGCTCTGACTCAAGACAGAGTTAAAACGAGATAGATTTATGACACTCACATAAGTCCATCCCGTTTTAACTATAAGTAAAACCCGAGCAAAGTCAGAGTACACTTTATAAATCTCAGCATAAGATCGAGTGGAATTTTATATATAAGTTGAGTTTTTGTTATCTCCTTTTGAGTAATTTACGTTTTTAAGTGTATTGTATCTCTCAGTATTGCTTTTATACTCCAAATCAATATGTCTTGACTTTAATGTATTTGATGTTTTGGCTGGACGTACTATAAATGTTGAGTAGATACTATATAATTAATATATTATTTAATTATTTTATGAGTATCGCCGCCAAACTAGTATATGTAAAGTATGTTCACTTTGTTATTCCACATAGTGCAAACAAATTATTCTTAATTTTGTAATTTTTACTATAGTGTTCCTCACAGTAGGGAAGTTGTAAAGCTAAACTATTCTTAAATACATATCAAAAATTGCGGTACTGACAGAATTTGAACCTGCGTCTCTCTGGGAATCGCGCCCAGAACTCCTTTACCCGCTAGGCCACGGTTCACTTACCCGTCAGTGCCGAAATTTGAGATATACATATATGCATCTATTTAATCCAGTCCACGTGACTGTTTATGTCATCTAGTAGTGCAGTAATGTATATTGCAGTTCAAATCCGCAATTTTTGATTAGTATTTAAGTACATGTTAAATTATTCCTCTTTTCTCTCTTTGCAATTCACTTATTTACAATTTCAATTGGTATTTCAATATTGTTATCAGGGTTTAATATGTTAACAATATTTATTTGTTTACATAGTGTGTAATTTCTAAGTGAACAGAGTATAGTAGTTAGTTTATGTCCAGTATCAGTAGTCGTATCTCGTATTTAGTACTAATATTCAGAATTAACAGTATTATTTCTATTTTTATAGGAACCATGCGTAAGTCCACATTCAACTTTTAAGCAACCATTTTTTGAAGAGCGCTGTATTTTTACGCTTGCTTAATTCTTGGCATACATTTATGACGTTTCTAAGCCAAGAATTTTGCTTTTAAGATTTTTTCCCTTTCCCTCGATTTATAGATCATGTACTTTAGTAAAAGTTTGTAAAATCTATAAAAAAACATCACTCAAAAGTGTCAATGCAATTATTGATTTTTAAACTGAAATCATATTATTAATTATCACATAGTTTGTGTATATTTCTAGTGTATTATCATATTATTTTATTAAATTAAAAATATTTCTATAAATTAAAATTTAATGCAAATTATAAAGTATATTTTAAAACTTTCTCTACATTTTACTTATTGTTGCTTCATAAAAGCAAATATTTTGCTAATCGTTTATTTACATAATTTTTAAATCAAATCAAATCAAATCAAATCAAATATTTTTTTATTCAAATAAACTTTTACAAGTACTTTTGAATCGTCAAGTGAATCTACCACTGGTTCGGAATGCCATTCCTACCGAGAAGAACCAGCAAGAAACTCGGTGGTTGCTCTTTTTAAATAATTCATTTACAATTACTATATCAATGTGTACATAAGTAACCGCTGTCCCCAGCATTGTTGGAGCGATCAAATCCATGCTCCTCTATCATTTACATAATCTTCAACAGTATAATAAGCTTTTTTCAGGAGCATACTTTTAATGGATTTCTTAAATTTGTTTATTCAATTCATGTCAAAGACGGGCAGACAGAAAGTAGCCCCATTCCCGCCGGTGGCACCCGTTCACGAGCATGACGCATGATCCAGCCATTGCTTCGCTCGACCATATTTGAGGGAACGTAACAACTAATAAATAATAAATAATTTTTAAATATATTAAAGCATCCCCACATTTTCAAAATGATCTAGCTTAGACTTTAGAGCTTGAATTTCAAATTTCTACCATTTGCTTTAACGTGCCTGTCCACCGAATCAAAGCGGAGGGATGTTTAGCAGATCAATCGGCTGATAAAACTGATTTTGACGACCGACCAAATACTGGGCCTGCTAAACACGTCTATGCTTCACTCAACTTAAGTGGACTGGCACTCTAATCAGACCATGTTTTTATGTGTAGTACCCAAAATCGCTTTCAAATTGCACTTTTTAAATTCCATAATTCCTTACGCAATTCTAAGGGATCGTTGTCTTTTGATTTTATATTTACTCCACTATTTGCATGATTTTTATCGTTATTTATGTTTTTCCAGACTAATTTTGTATAGCAACGCTTATCTTATCTGGCATTAAAATGTTTATTTAATATGGAGAAAGCTTTTGGGATTTAAGAGTGTTATATATTTTTTACTAATCGATTTATGTAACTAATATTTCTAAACGACTAAGTTCTTCTTAATGAGAATGGGATTTTGGTTGCTACAATTGCAATAGCAAATATAGCCACGTAACATTAAAAGTTCGATTAATATTTACAACCAAAATCTTTGAAGTTGTATAGTTTAGTGGAGACGCCGGGTTACGTTTAACCCAGGAGTAAGTTTGAAATTTTGAAAGAAATTTTATACGAATTCTGTCAAAGTAGCGGCTAACTCTGGGTTAAAGGGTAATAACCCTGCGTTTCTGCAAATGGGCCTTGGCACATTTTTGAATAACTTTTGAAGCACGGATTGTTCACTGAACTTGAACACCCTAGACATAAGATAATGTAAAAATACAATAATTTACAATCAGGTTCCGTAAGAAGAAAGAGCAGGAGGCAATGAAAAACAACCAGATGACCTTGCAGGCTGGTTTACGTACATTGCACGAAGCTGGTCCAGAGTTGAAGAGAGCTATATCTGGGAATCTCGATGAGGTGGTCACTGAAATGGTGGAACCTGCGCATAGGGTAAGTCAAACTGAATAATCAGATGAACTTGCAGGCTGGTTTATGTACATTGCACGAAGCTGGTCTAGAGTTGAAGAGAGCTATATTTGGGAATCTTGATGAGGTGGTCACTGAAATGGTGGAAGCTACGCACAGGGTAAGTTAACCTGTACAATCAGATTACCTTGCAGGCTGGTTTACGTACATTGCATGAAGCAGGTCCAGAGCTATCTGGGTATCTTGATATGGTAGTTACTGAAATGTTGGATGCGCATAGAGTAAGTTAGGCTGAAAAACTAGATGATCTTGCAAGATCGTCTACAGCAGCTAGTCAAAAGTTTAAAAAATAATTAAGATAAGCTTTTATAAGCAAGCGGCACAAGACCGTGTACACTGGAGATCCATGCAAAAATCCTTCGTCCAGCAATAAATGTCTCTATTGGTTGAGACGACGTCGAAATTTTTACAAGTGCTGTCGGAACGCAAAACATTGAAATGAAATTTATTTATTTTTTCTGTAAACTATAACAAGATTTGAACCTTATTTCTAAGAACGATAACGGCTAAAAAGTCCAACGCCCACCTTCGAAACTAATGATGATAATATCATCATGTTGCAGGAACAGAATAATTTATATTATTTAGAGTGTAAATATATAATAGTGTACGTGCATAAACACATTGATAAAATCAAGAAGAAAAGTTATTGTCATAATGTCAATACTAGAAATAAAAATAAACTTGTAATGCCTGTTTCTAAGCTTAGTAAAACTAGCAATTCATTTGTTGGAAACAGTGTCCGCTTCTACAATAAGCTTCCAGAAGACATGCTGACGATGTCTCTGAATAAGTTCAAAGTTAATGTAAAACGTAAACTCATTAAAAAATCTTATTAGCATGTAAAGGATTACTTAAATGACAAGGAAGCTTGGCAATGATTTGATCTAATGGCTCTGATAGTTCCTTAGTTAAGATGATTTGTGAAATGGTGATAATGAAAAAAAACCCGGCAGAGTTTGTTGTGGGTTCTTCTCAGACCAGGGCGCGTTTGGAATCCTCGTAGCTTTAGTTTCAAGATACCGTTACTGATTATCACCATTATATTTTATAAATAATTATACGTCAATAAGTGTAGTGTACCTACCTATATTGAATAAACAACTTGACTTGACTAATAAAATAAACTAAATCCGTGATCTTTGTTCAGCGCAATCACACATTATTCGGTGCAGTATGGACAAGTATCAAAAAGGGTCGTGAAAGCTTCTACCGCCCGCCCGCGCCGAGGAAACCAAAAGGTAGTTAGATAATAACAGTTAATATATCCCTGATTTTTATAATCCAGCCCCCGATTGTGTAAGGAAATCGTATAATCGTTTGCAAACGTATAATTCGGCCTGTTTAAGGAGTTCATAGTTGCCTGCTTGTCAAAAAGCATGTATAAACTCCGTAAACAGTCCGAGTAATACGTATTCAACTGTCAAATGATCACGATTTGCTAAGACAATTGGGCCTCAGGTCTTATGATAAATTTTCAATCTTGTTGTTCTCAGGTCCAATAAAGAATAGCCAATCGTTGAGTGTAATGATGCAAAGGGAACTCGGCATGGATGGAAAGCTTCCACCGGCTGATGATATGTAAGTTCTAGACCTTATTTGCACTTTAAATTAGGAAAGTGTATGAAACTTGAAACGGGTTTGCAGTCTACGATTTTATGTTTATTGTATGAAATACAGGTGCACTTTGGATTCCATTCAATATACACATTTTAAATGTAGAATTAGGGAAAATCGTTTCAATCAATCAATCATTTATTTATTGCACATTTGGGTTTACATACTTTTTTACCAAAATATTAAGTTTCTAACCCATGTTTGTACAATTTTCTTCACATGTACCTGATTGTAATTGATAATAATTTTCCAAAATCTGTTAACGATTACTAATGGCAATAATATAATATTTCTGTATTTTTTTTAGCTTCAGTAATGTTTTTATATTTTTTTCATAATTTGTAAAACAGCTTTACAATTTCTTTTATTTTTTAAATTTTTTTTTATTCTCTTTAATTTTCCGGGATAAAAAGCGTATGTCCTTCCCCGGGACTATTGCTGTACCAAATTTCATCAAAATCAGTTTAACAGGTGAGCAGTAGCAAACGTAGCAGACAGACAGACGGACACACTTTCGCATTTATAATATTAGTATGGATTTCAGCAGTAAGCAAGACGACGGCAACCAAAGCTCAGGCGACGAGGAGATTGCGATGCAGCCGCTCTTACATGGCAAGGACTCTGAGAGGATATTCAAAGCGATCGAGTGAGTAACAACCTTTATAATATCCAATACTATTATATATTTATTAATATATTTTAAGCCTACTGTTTTATTTATTTATGTTATTTTTTAATATAAGTGATATCATTCAATAGCTGGTAACTTATTACCAGGAACGGAAAGGAAACGTGAAGGAAAGGAACGGAAGGAGGATTACCTCCTTCCGTTCCTTTTTATTTTGGGCTGTGTGGGACCATAGTTTTCCATCAAATGCTTCTATCTTGTCCCTTCCTTGTCCGCGCAGATGACTAATCTTCGTGGCTAGAATTCAGTCTGATGACAGCTAAAACATTAGGTACTCGCAATTCCAGCCCCCTGAATGTGTAAGAAAATCGTTTGACAAAAAAAAAGTTTGTCAAACGCATAAGTCGACCTGTTTAAGGAGTTCATAGATGCCTACATGTCAAAGTACATGTATGAACTCCTTAAACAGTTCGAGTAATACGTTTTGAGCTCTCAAATGATTACGATTTGTTTAGACAATTGGGCCTCTAATTTAGTCAAATTTATGTAAGCAGTAAGCACCACGTATTACTTAACAAAAAAATCATATAGTTTAGTATTTCTGTGTACCTATATCGTTGTTGTGTCCTGTCTTGTATATAAGTCACATCATGGCACATTAAAATTTTGAATATATAATAGAAATCTTTATATTGATGCCAATAATTATTTATTTTATGTTGATGTATTAAGTTTGATTGAGTTTGAAAATCCTATGTGAACTCCAAAAATCCAATGTAGTTAGGGTTTAAATTTTTCATATACCTACTTTAATTTTTTTGCGATTTTTACCTATAAAGATAAATTGTTACGAACTTTCAATAATATGTACATAACATTAATAATATTTATCTTATAAAATGTACCTATACAAGAAATTAAAAATCATAAAAACGTCTAACTATTTTTCAATAAATACGTACTTATTTCTTTTGTATAATATAATATTATAATTAATAAAATTTTCTGGCATCAGCATAAAGATACATAGTTAAATAAAATTAACGTTTCCAGACAAACGTCCAACGATTTAATGCAGAGTATGAGAATGAGCTGTAAGTTAGTTTTAGTGTGTTGTGAATGTGTATTTTTATTTTATATATTTTATTTACAATTTTTTGACGTAAATAGTTATTATGTAGGTATGTTATTTATTTTATATTTTTCTTACAGTTAGTTATGTATGAATTTTGAATGATTATTAAATTAACAGTTGTTTTTTTTGCGTTTTTAATTTTTATTTCACCTATTTTGTATTATAATATTTTCAGTTTGCATTTTCTTATTGATAGTATTGATGCCTTCGACATTAACAGCATGAAGTTTTGTTTTCATCTTAATTTTTGTTTTGAAGCAACTTTAAATTGCACTTTAATTTGTGAGTACATTTCAATATTCAAATGTGTTAATGTTTTTTTTAATTGTTTGATTAGTGCTATTCAATTTGAGAATTGAGTTTGTTTTGTTTGAAACTATATCTCAAGAAAAAATAAATACATTTTAGCAAATAAACTTTTGCAGGTAAAATTATATCATTTTCAGAATTAAAATGTTTGGTCATCGTTTTCTATAAAGAATATTATAATAATATATAATTATTATTGTTAAAAAAATGCCATCCCTATAAAACTATTTCCATACATAGGTTCAGTCATTGATACCAACGTAATACGTAGAAACGTACTTTTTATTATTTTATACGAACATATTATATTATATCAGTTATTTGATAATCTTCTGCCCCCCGATTGTGCAAGGAAATCGTTTGTCAAACGGATAATTCGACCTGTTTAAGGAGTTCATAGATGCCTGCACGTCCAAAAGCACGAATGAACTCCTTAAACAGTTCGAGTACGTAATACGTTTTAAGCTGTCGAATGATTACGATTTGCTTAAACAATTGGACCTCTGGTCAAGTCTATAGTACCACAAACTTATCTGACCCGGTGTCAGCATTGCTAGAATACATGAAAAATGATATAAAAACAAAAACTAAACAGGCATACAAATTAGTTCCAATTATGGCCATCGGGCCAGATAAGTTTGTGGAACTATAAGACTTTATTATTTTCCAGATCGTGACAAGATGCCAGAAGGAAGACTGAACCACAACGTGCCTTACTGTGTAGAGAATCCAGCGGAAAACCTTATTGCTCGTGTATGTATGCAAGCTTCTTTTTTCTGTCTCTTGGATCTGAAATCAGTCGGGGGGCTATAAGCAGATCTATTGTCTTTAAATTGACTATTGTGAACGAGGGAGCCAGCGCTCGAACGATTGTCAGATATCGAGCACGTCAGCTCATTTTAACCTTTTCACTCTTGGGGCGACTAGTAGTGATAGGGGAGTTTTTTAAGTTTGTAACTCCTAAATCCTTTAGGTCTCGCTCAACTCGTCAGATTATTTGAATGTGCACTTTTCAGCCTGTAATTAACTCACTCTACCTTAATCTGACGCGCTCGAGTACTTTTGATGATCGATTTTATTTATTTACTATTCTGATCTGCTGTCCTAGACAGACCCACCAATATACAGGGCTCATATATGGTGAAGATACTCTACAGGGTCCAAAGAATCCCCCTTTATATTAATCTGCCGCGCTGGAGTAAATCCAAATATCCCCTCTCGGGCTCCCCTACTATTAGTCCAGGCAAATTACACTTTTACAAACGTAATAAAAATAAAGGCGTGAGCAGGGGTGTTTCCAGATATATTTGGGGGATGAAAAGGGGGGAATTTTGGGTTATTGCGATTTCCGGCGAAAGTTGACGTCGGAGAGAAAAGTGTACTATCGAAAAGTTGTAGATCATAAAAAGATCTACAACTTTAGTGAAAACAATTTTTTCACATAACCTCAAAATCTCCGAGTAAAATGCGAAAAACCACTTTTTTTGTTTTTTATTTTTCATTCACACAAAAATAACTTTATTTTGACAAACCTTGGTGAAAGTATATCTTTTTGTGTCTCAAATATCCGCAAATTTTTTTCAGATAAAAATATTAAGAGACATCCGAGATAATCACGTTTTTCGGCCCAAAAAATATTTTTAAAATTAAAATTCTCCTTTGGAAAATTGTCGTAGAGACTTTTTTCAGGTCGCAATTTTTTCGTTTTTAGTTATACTTTCTTGTGAAATAATAAAAAAATACAGTCACCATTTAGAAACATGCTCAAAAATTGGAAAAATCAAAAAAAGAATTTTGCAACCATCTTTTTTTTACGTTTTTCTTTTTATTATCTACAATTTTTTCATAGTACACTTTTCTCTCCGACGTCAACTTTAGCCCGGAAATCGCAATAACCCAAAATTCCCCCCTTTTCAACCCCCAAATATATCTGGAAACACCCCTGCTCACGCATTTTTTTTTTACGTTTATTATACGTCACTTTACCATTTCCAACTGCTCCCGTCCTGTTAACAATTTTTTTTTCGCTTCAATTTAAGCTAATTCGTCTGGTCTATATTGGGTGATTGACTTCAATACGTGTATAGTGTAAATAATTTGATTTAAATGAATATTGAATATCTCAGGTTCTGACGGAGCAGGGTCTGGGCAAGTACTGTGACCGCGAGTTCGTGGCGAGCACGGCGCGCGAGATGCAGGAGGCGCTCGACCTCACGCAGGAGGAGATGGACACGTGAGATATAGTCATATTCATTACATATTCAGACAAATAAATTCTATTCTATTCTATTATAACATTTATATTCATATTCATTTTTTCCTCAATAGAAGCGCTTATTTAACCCAACGGCTTAGCCTCGCCATGCAACGAGGTAATAGCGCCAGTGTTTTGGGCACCATGCCCATTAACGATCACTTGGATGGCGTGTATTTTTTTGTAAATATAATAACATAGTTAGAGTTTATTTATTTATTCTATAATTAATTGTCTGTATCGTAATTATATAAATTATATAAATTCATTTATATTTCAAATTTCTGTTATTTTATAATTTCTATTCATATTCATTTTCATATTTTTATATATATAATTTAAGTTTTTTTTAATCCCCTTATATTTAAATCTTTGACTTTCCGGGGGAGGCTAGTTAAAATTAAGATATTATATATAATTAACTACCACTTTCTTTCAGCGCTGCCAATCAAATTATATTGCAAGAGCGACAAATGAACGCCCACCGACCTGCTGACGTGGTAAGTAGTCAAAGAGCTAAGTTTAAAATTATTAATTTGCCAGTTAAATTAACTAAAAATATACATAAATATACATGTTAATCCGTACCCGTTACAACTTTTCTTATTTTACTCCTAATCCGTTAACATATCAAATGCAAAAAAATCGTTAGTAATATTTTAGTAAGATATTTTATTTTAGACTAACTGATGCCCGCGACATCGTCCGCGTAGTTTAGGCTTTTTTTGATTCCAGCGGTGACTCCTCAATTTTCTGGGATAATAAGTAGCCTATGTCACTCTCCAGGTTTTCCACTATAGGTATTAGGTACCCATGCCAAAAATCATGACGATCCGTTGCTCCGTTGCGGCGTGATTGAAGGAAAAACCTACGAACAAACACAATTTCGCATTTGTACCTAATATTTGTAAAAATTATATATTGTAATTCAGTTCAGTTAGATGAAGGTTTATTTTCGATCTGATACTCCCATGAATTTTATTTTAGTCCATTTTTGAAAAGTCGAAATTCAGTTAATTCATATTATTATGTTTTTTTAGGAGAGTTTACTGTCCAGACAGTACCACCCTTTCCACCAGCCACCTACCCAGTCTCCGAGAATGAAATAACGGGATAATTCGTGTTTTTTGGTTCCCTACTCCCACCCGTATGGTTGACAACCATACGGGTTTGTACCCTTTATGGGTTTTTGTGCGCTTCGGCTTTGGGGCAAGAGGCGGGAAGATTTTTGTGGAATATATTTTTAGTTTGTATAGCAAAAGTCAGTTTTGTGAGAGCAATTTATACAAAAAAAATTCAAGTTCTCACAATAACTAAGTACCTACTTGTTCAAGATCGTTAAAAGTTGATATTGGTATAAAAAATATTTCACAAAACTGATTTTTTTATAATGTAGGAGAATTTCCAATTTTAGTGTTTAATTCTTGTGTCTTAATTTTGATGTGGTATATGCAGATATTCTGCTTTTTTATGCTGTCATTCACAAAAATACGTGTGTTATACTCGTAGTGTTATGATTGAAGATATTGGTAAAAATGTTTCAAATATGTATTAGTGAAGTCTTTTTTTAATAATTTAAGATACCATAATAACTGACTTTTATTTTTGTTTTAGTCGAACTAAAATCTGTTTATGCATTAGATTAGAAAACGTTATAAAGTCTTTTGGAATTGCTTTAGTAGATATAATTATGTTAATCTTTTTTTAACACAAAAACTCATGAAATATTTTATTATTCTGCTTTGCGTAAATTACTACTCACATTTTGCATTTTTCGCAAACATGGCTTTTATTATTTTAATATAAATATTTATATAATATTCTAATAGGTATAAATTTACATTTTATAGAAAAAGGTTATTTGATAAAATCTACCTACTCTTAACAAATTGTGTTAATAAATTATAGAATTATACCTTAAGACATTTTTATATAATATAATGTTAATCTGTACTTAATAAATATTTTTAGACTATACTTTATAAAAATATAAATTAAAAATATAGCTTGGCTATGTGCCTTAGATATTTGAAATGTGAGATACCAAACTACCATTATAAAATTATATTGAATTTAAATAAAAATGTGCCAAAATCGTAAAAAGTTTGTTAAAAGGGCTTATAGTTAATTTATTATTTTGTTGATTTTAATAACCTATGACTTAAAATTGTAAAGTATCAAAGTATATTTTCGAGTTTTTTAATATAATATTAAGTAAGTATAATATGAAACGTTTTAAAATTAAAAACTTCTTCAAGAAGTAGCCGAACTTGAGTTCTTGCCTAGATTTTCATGTGTCATCTAGTTCTTAGAATATTAATATAATAATCTATTTATAAAATGAAAATATTGCAAATAATTATTATTAATTTTATATCAAAATATTTTAGAGTTATTTCTAGTCAACTGCCACTTGCTTATTTCCATAATTTGTATGAAATTTTGTATGTATTTAGATGAAGGGTATATTTGAATGTTGTATTTTGTATGAAATATATACTTAAATTGTTATCGCCAAAAAATTTTTCAAAAATAACCTGTTTAATTTCCCTTGTATTCTTCCTTATTTCTTACAAAAGCTCTAAAGCCTATTGCCTATTGCTTGTAAGAAATGTCTTATAAGAAATTCAGTCGCAATGGTGGTTATATCTGCTAGACTGCCTCGTTGGTCTAGTGGTTGGCATGTTCGACTGCGGCCGACGGCCGAGGTCCCAGGTTCTAGTCCCGGGTTGGGCCATAATTGAGTATTGGGTTTTTCTGGCTAGAAATTCTCAGTACTAGCCCGGAGTTAGGAAGATGGCGGTGTTTCACCCGGTGCCTCGGAGAACTGGATAGTTTCATCAGTATGATGTATTCATCGAAATAGTTACTAAAATTCTACATCAATGGATGTATCTATGTATCTATGGATGCAATTTTAATCAACATAACTGAAAGTTCCAAACATAGACATAATATTAGAATATTTGCCACAGGTTCTGATCGAAGATTTGTTGAATAAATATACGTAAAGTCTCGATTCACTAGACGACAAATGTCTCGCGACGCCAGACGACATCTTGTCTCGCGACCAACATCTGTAGGGATGCGTGTCGCGGGTCATTTGTCATCTAGTGTATGAGGCTTAAAGGACAATAAAAAATCAAGTAGCCAACCTAGTTTAAAATATTTAATTGAATTTTTACAATCAATGACATTTCGTTCTTTTCAATTCAAATTCTCTTTGGAATTACATAAAGGCATGCCAGTAGCTTCGTTACTGATACTTTCTATAATTTCATCAGTCAGTTCAATGAACGTAATACCAGTGTCGCTTGTTTTCATATCGTCACCCTTTTTAGAAGCTACTTCACCTTCAACATCATCCCAAAGCAATGAAAAGTTCCTTCTTATTTCTGTGAAGTTAGCTGCCAGTTCCGAAACGCTTGAAGAATGAATACAGCTAATAACATCATCATTATACGGATCTGTAACCAATGGATTGATATTTGATATAATAATAGGAAAGACTTGGCTGTTGGTTTGATTTGTATTTGTATCTATCTTATTAGGATCTTTATTATTGTTTGTTTTGTCCTGTTTACTTGTACCAGTATTATCTGAATCTGTTTTATTTCTCTCGTTAATTTCTAAATTATAATGTGCTTTGGTAAACCACTCCCTTAAATTATCTTCATCCAAAGGATTATCAGCTTCCGTTGTCATATCAATGATTTCGTCTTGCAAACGTTTTATTAAACTCTCTAAATCAGTAATTTGTCTGTCTATATCATGCGAGGGTTCCGTATCAGATGGTTTGTATGGAGATTCGGTAGTTAATCGTCTAGTATTGATGAATTCTTCTTCAGATTGTCTATTGGTTTCCGTCCGAAACTTTTCTATCAACGCATCAAGGTTCGAGCTAAACGTTTTCTTTATTCTATCCATGTTTACAAAGTATACCTGTGCAAATAAAACCTTTATTTTTTTTTATTCTTTGTCACACGTCTTTGCCGGTAGGGTGGTAACTAGCCACGGCCGAAGCCTCCCACCAGGCCAGACCAGGGAGAATTCAGAAATAAATTCCCAAATTGACCCTGCCGGGGATCGAACCCGGAACCTCCGCACGTTAAGACAACAACGCTACACACTGAGCCACGGAGATCGTCAGAAACCTATAGACACCAGAACCTATATTTAGAAATATCGAAAATCCGAAATCAAATTCCGAAATTTCTGAAATCTAAATTGGCTAACAGGGTTCAGTGAAAGGCTTCGGCCACGGCTACTGTCTAATCTTAGTTGACTGAGCGAAGTTAGGTCTCCAAGTCTACTTGGGTGAACTTGCATTTGTCTGTCCGTTCATCTATCAGTCTGACAGAGCTTCACCCAAATTTATAGTTATTAGTTATTAGTTTTATTCATAATTACTGAATACACAATACTTCTAATAAACAAATAAATATAATATTGTTTAATTACTTAGCAAATGCATATATTATTATTAGTCAATCAGTGGAGCATCACTGTAGTACACAATCTCTAAACTAAACAAATGACAGCATTAAAAATATTGCTAACCCTTTCATAATATTCCCTGCGGATAGGGACAGAACTACATTTAAAGCTGTCATTTTAGTTTAGTTTAGAGGTTGTGTTATACAGAATTGGCCTCAGTCAAAAATAAATAAAATTAAGCTATTTTTTTTATCCACTACAAGTTAGTTTTCCAACCAAAAACTAAAAGCGCCTGTCTTATTTCTCTTTGCAAAAACTTTCGTCCACAACTTACAATTTCGTTAATAGCCGGCAATATTCCGATACAAGGCCGTGTAGAAACCGATAACTACCATGCCTCTAACAGGTTAGCCTGCTACCATCTTAGACTGCATCATCACTTACCATCAGGTGACATCGCAGTCAAGGGCTAACTAAGTTTATCTTTAGTTGATTTAAAAAAAATACATCACGTAAGAACACGTTTTCAAGACGGGCCTTATGTTGGATTATTATCGGCTTATAAGTGGGAGGTCCCGGGTTCGATCCCCGGTAGGGTCATCACGGGAATTTCTGAATTTTCTCTGGTCTGGTCTGGTGGGAGGCTTCGTCTGTGGCTAGTTACCAGTGACTACCACCCAACCGGCAAAGACGATTTAGCATTCCGGTACGATGCCGTGTAGAAACCGATTAGAGGTATGGGTGTAACTGCCGTACCCCTAACAGGTTAGCCCGCTACCATCTTAGACTGCATCACCACTTATCCGGAGTCAAGTTAGTCTGTAGCTTGGTTACTCCAGATGAGTAATGTACGAGTATAACCATACCTTTTCATTCTTTCCTTGCACTCTTCTAGTTTGGCCCTCTTCGTCTGCAGTTCGCAGAGATCGGGTTCTGGGGGTGGTGGCGGAGGGGGCGGTTGCTCACAGCCTGGCCAGGGGAGGTCGGGGTGCGCCGCTTTGATGTCACGTATTTTGTCACACCTGCATAATCAGCCACACAAACAAGTGATAATCTATATAAAAGTTTTTTTTTTTAATCCTCTACAAGCTAGCCCTTGACTGCGATCTCACCTGATGGTAAGTGATGATGCAGTCTAAGATGGTAGCGGGCTAACCTGTTAGGGGCATGGCAGTTATATTAAACCCATACCCCATCGGTTTCTACACGGCATCGTACCGGAACGCTAAATCGTTTGGCGGCACGTCTTTGCCGGTAGGGTGGTAACTAGCCACGGCCAAAGCCTCCCACCAGGCCAGACCAGGGAAAATGCAGAAATTATAAATTCCCAAATTGACCCTGCCGGGCATCGAACCCGGGACCTCCGCACTTTAAGGCAACAGCGCTACACACTGCGCCACGGAGGTCGTCATAAGATTGAGAGTTAAAAACCGACTTCACCACACACTTAACTGTCCATATCTTGAAAACTACTGAACGGGTTTTGATGAAACATACATACATAGGTACCTACACCTATTTAGAAGCCCTTATAGTCAACTGCGCATTGCACCACATAGATTTGTCTGTGTTTTGACGAATTATTGTGAATTCAGCTTATTGTTCCTTGATTATTATGGAGTTCCGCAAAGTAACGCCTGCTTTTTTCCATCCAAAACAACGGAGGGTTCCCTAAATGATAGCTTTTTACCAAAAATGACCTAGAAATCCATCATGATCATAAAATACCTGGTATTTTATAGGTCCTATTTAACAATTTGCCTTTTTTTAATACGGAAATCTATAAATCTGTATAAATAAAGAAATTATTTTGCCTAGCGTCATACCTGGCCTGACCAGTTTCCTCCCGCTCAACGGTACAGACCACGGGCTGGTTCGTCACTTTGACTGGGAAATTTTTAATCTTCTCGATGCACAGAGCGTGGCAAGATGGCGGCGGAGGAGGCGGTTCAACGGGCACTGGCGGGCATATCTTGAAATAAAAATATTTTAATACTAGATGTTGCGGTCCCAAGATTCGGTTGCCGGTTGTATGGCAGCCTCGCAACATAAAGCGTATCGTCGGACGACTTCCCATTAAAGGGAGCTGCTGGAAGCAAGCGGCATAAACATGGAGATCCACGCAGACGTTACCGAACGTCTGCGTGGAAAGTCTATTGGTTGAGACGATAACGCGTCGATCTATTAGATGATGCCCATGAAGTCATTTGCATGGATTCAGGTTTGTTGTAGCAGACAGACTGACTGTCTGTCAGATCTGTGTAGATGTACTGTTTGTTCTTCTTCACGCTTGTACATTTATAGTATGACTGTGGAAAATAATATATCGAATATTAGATGACGCCCGCGACTTCGTCCGCGTTGATTACTTAAGTTTTTTTTATTCGCGGAATTATTATTTATTTATTTATTTATTTATTTCACCCAACTTAATTCTATCCTTACAGGTTATACCTAATGCGATAAAATAAGCGTTACATTATTTACAATTAAAATAAACGAATAATAAAAAAAGTATACTTAATTCACTACAATATCATACCTTACTTATAACCTAACTATTAACTTAATACGAATGAAGCGGCTTTTGTGAATTATAACCTACTTCCATTCCAAATTTCATCAAAATCGGTTGAAAAAATGGGCCGTTAAAGCGTAGCAGACAGACACACTTTCGCATTTATAATATTAGTATACCTTTAATGGTTATGTCACCGTAAGATTGTAAAAACCGTTAGATTATAATATAACGTTTTTTATCTCGATAGATTATAAACTGTCGACAGATTGTGAACCGTAACATATTATTTTTCGGTAAATTGTAATATATTAGGTATATTAAGGCCGGGCACTACCTGAATATTCATGTCAAACCCTAACCTAACCTATAGTTCGCGCGCGAGTTGAATGCAGAGTAAATGTATGGTGACACTTACATTTACTCTGCATTCAACTCGCGCGCGAACTGTACAAGAAAGAGACAAGAAAACGTAAAAACAATAAATATTTCATAAATTAATACTCAGAACATTGAACGGTTCACAATCTTTCGACAGTTTATAATCTAGCGGGATAGAAACTGTTAGATTATAATCTAACGGATTTTACAATCTTACGGTGACAGTTATACCTTAATGCCAGCTTTGATCTTCTGCTGGATCCTCTGTTCCTTACAAGGGTCTGGTGGCGGTGGCGGTGGAGGGAGCTCGACGGTGCATTTCTTGGTCTTCATTCTTTCATGAGGTACTTAGGAGACATGGTAGCCAGGTGTTATGGGAGGCTGATTAACTTAAAGTCATTTTTATTGCATTCTTGAGGTAAAAAGCAGATTATTTTTTCAAATAAATGATTTCAAATGAAAGCAGTGACTAAATGTTCTGTCTTAACTTCTGTCATTAAAGTTATTTTTTTTAATTTAACAGAGAAGGTTTTAAGTTTTGTGAGTAAGACGTATCCTAGCTCTATGATCGGCATATTGTGCACTACTCCCAAAGTTATTTAAATATGGAATTTAATATTGTCATCAAACAATTTTTTAGCTATTTTTATAAGCAAAGGTATCGCATTTATAAGCAGGACTGGTATACTGCATTTTTGATATTGATTAATATAACTTTAAATCTTATATATATAAAAATGAAACCCGTTTTCCTTGGTCACGGCATCACGCGTGAATGGCTGGACCGATTTCACTAATTCTTTTTTTGTTGTATTTGTTATTATTAGGAGAAGGTTCTTACGGAAAAAAATATTAAGAAAATCTCTCAGAAATATTGAAAAATATACATTTAATTTTATGTACTAAGGCGGTACGAAGTTCGCCGGGTCAGCTAGTACATAATATAAAGAGTAACTGCTAAGTACCTTGCCGTCTTTTCTCAGTAAAAATTTCTTTCCATACCGGTGATGGAGTCAAAACATGACGTAATATATTAAGATACACCTGTATGTCTTACATGCTATAAGTAAATTGAGTATTCAAATCATGCGACACGGCCCTGCATTAATCATAATCATGTTTTTGTACATATTTAATGAAATTTTAAGTTTTGTGAGTAAGACGTATCCTAGCTCTATGATCGGCATATTGTGCACTACTCCCAAAGTTATTTAAATATGGAATTTAATATTGTCATCAAACAATTTTTTAGCTATTTTTATAAGCAAAGGTATCGCATTTATAAGCAGGACTGGTATACTGCATTTTTGATATTGATTAATATAACTTTAAATACATAATATAAAGAGTAACTGCTAAGTACCTTGCCGTCTTTTCTCAGTAAAAATTTCTTTCCATACCGGTGATGGAGTCAAAACATGACGTAATATATTAAGATACACCTGTATGTCTTACATGCTATAAGTAAATTGAGTATTCAAATCATGCGACACGGCCCTGCATTAATCATAATCATGTTTTTGTACATAATTAATGAAATCAGTAAACACGTAAATTCATACTGAATTATATTATCTTTCAATTTAGAATTATTTAATAATCATTGATCACAATATTTGTTAAATATTTTCTCTGCAGTCATGCTTTCATCCTCATCCTCGCTTTCGTCGTCCCCGTCCTCTGTGTTATCAGCAAACATGGAGAATAGTTTGCTTTTCAACATCGTGAACATACTCTGACTATTATCATCCGGCTCGTGACTATGTTCGCGTTCATGACTTATGTTTTCAGGTGGTTTTCTACGGATTATATTTGGATCATCTTCAGGAGAGCTCTTATCTAATCTCGAGTTCATGATATTTGTCATACTTAAACTTTCCTTTACATTTTTCACAGTTGAAATAGTTGCCGATGCAGTGGTCGACACAGCCGAAGCCACTCTTTCGATGGCTGAAACTGCTGGCTCTACCATTTTACTCATATCAACATTATCTTTTACGCTAGTAGCGTAGTCTTGGGTATTTGTTTTTGTGTTACTTAATACAGTTTTAATTCTAGTTAAACTCTTGTTTTCACTGTCTAAATTATCTTTGCTTTTAAATGCATTTGTAAAAATACTTGTTATCTTTGTTAAACTACTTTTGTTTGTGTCTTTATCCTCTTCACTTTTGAATGGGTTGGGTAACATATTTTTAAGCTGACTCAAACTCGATTTTTTGTTAGTTCCGCTGTCGTGGCTTTTATTGCTTAGAGAAGATTCTACCTTTGTTATACTAATGTTTTGGCTACTTGCTATATTGTTTTCTTTACTTTTAAAAGGGTTAGGTAATATACTTGTTATATTACTAAAACTTGATTTATTGTTTGTTTCCCTCTCTTGGCTGATGAATGTGTCAGTTAAAGAACTTTTAATTTCTGTCAAACTACCGTTTTGGCTAGCTTTCGCATTGTCTTCTTGAGTTTTGAATTTGTTTGGTAATATGCTTGCTACCTTCGACAAAATTTTATTTTCGATATCTCTTGGTTTTCTGTCTGGCTGTAAATCTTTACAACTACCACTTGTAAATGTGTTGACTGTCTCTTTTGTTTTATTAATAACTGTATCTACTACACTTTTAACCCCAGATTTGAAATTTTGCACGATTTTAGAATCAAGTATACTTTCATAACTACTTTTATCAACAATATTATCTTTGCTTTTAGGTTTTTTCAAAACGTAATATGTGGGTTTTTCTTCACCACATTTTGGTTGCCTGATACCAATAGTTTTCTCGCATTTGTCTATACATGTTGCACTTGCTTTCTTTGCCATTGTTACCGTCGTATTTAGACATGATGATAGATATTCCTTTAATTTAGCTTCATCTTTATATTGTGGACATTTTGAATAAGGTTCACAATTGGATGCTTCTTTCTGACATTCCTTTTTTGTGTTAAGTGGGAGAACCGGTGGGCACGGTCTCTTCTTTCCATCTTTTTTGATGCTCGAATTTGAGATGGTTTTAGAGGGGTTCTCAAAAGTAGCTTTCTTTCCATCTGGACTCATACTACTGTCAGAACTGTTACCTTGTTTCTTGGAATCCTTGGAAGTATTTGAAAGTGATTTTTTAAAGGGAATTTCTCTGTGAGTAGGATACTTTGGACACGCAGTTGAATGAGTTTTGCAATACGGCTGTATAACTTCTCTGCAATATTTGAACCTATTATGGGATGGCTTTCCAAATGATGAACCTTCGGGACTTATGAGAACTTCTTCAGTGAAGGTTTCTTTGACAATACTAACAGTGTCGTCTTGAGGATCCTTAACTAGCTCACAGAACTCAAACACTTTTATATTATCATCTTTACATGCTGCATTCGTATTTTTAGGAGTTGCATTTCCTTGTGCTTGATCGGAAGACATTAAGTTAACACTAATTTTACTCGTTTGAGTTTCTCTATCTATAACAGTAACATCTGAACCAAGTGATGGACTAATTAAAATATTTGAGTCGGAAGCTTTAGAATTCATAGTATTTCATCATTGTGCTCTTGGTTCTTGAAAAAGATTCAAAAACCACTATTTTTTGTCTTGTATTTCCATTATTATTTCGATTTTTTTTTGTAAATTTGGTATCAAAATGGGAAGTTCCTATTCACGTCAAAATGATTGATGGCTATAGACGTAAAAACAATTAATCTTCTTTATGTGCTTTTGATGAATAAGTTTATTTACAACCATAGACAAGAGTTAAAATATTATGGCTATAATATATTGGCTTCTCTCTATTGGGATTAAAATTATTGCTAAAATTAGATGCTAAAATTTGTTCATGATCCTAGACCCATCAATTAAACTTTTCAGTTTCTCTTTTAACAAAAGCACATTTCATTAATACTTACTATGCAGAGATAGAGTACATCCTGGGAAAGGACATGTATAGGTACTACAATTCTACATCAATGAGAACATAGGCTACTTTTTATCTCGGAAAATCAAAGGATTTTAGAAAAACTTTAAACCACGTGGAAGGCGTGATCATCATAGCTAGTAAATTACAAAAATAAAAATCTTTTTAAAAACTCATATGCATTTATTTCGTACTGGTGCGTTTGCCTTACAAATATACTTAGTACAAATAAAATGAAACTATTACATTGTATACTTATTAATATGACGTGGAACGTATCACTTAAATCGATATGCTTTCGGGGTCAAAAGCAAATAATTAAAATTTAAGGTCTTCGCTCACTACAATAGTAATTTCATTTAATTTATTACTTTATCAAGTAGGTAAGCAATATTAATAATGGCGTAGGTCATTGCAAATTTGGAATAAGTAACATTCCAATTATGCATACGATTTTCTTGTTTTTGTTTGAATTCAATGTTAAAAGAACTAGAATAGACGGTCAGATATATTACTATAACATAAAACTGTAGAAACTTTTAACGTTTATGTGAGGATAGCGACATATTTTACATTATTACACAAATAATTATTATAGGCCTTGTTTTAGTCTAAGACAAAATTGAAAATTTTTATTACTGTAAAACGCTGTTGATTACAGAAAAATAAACAAAATCAAACAAGAAAATAATATTTTTGACATAATAATGGAATACTGTACTATATTTTTACATTTACTGCAATAACCAGTGGATATTTTTTTACGATCTGTTTATATAATATAGATGAATATAAAATATGTAGTGAGCGAAAATCTTTTCGTAATAAATAAGAAACATAAAAAATATAATGTTATTGATAGGCTTTTATGGAATATTTTACCGTGGACTTTTTCATTTATCAAATAATTTTATTTAGATCGTACTAATTGTAAAATTAAATGAAGCTAAGAGAGATATGATATTATATTTGGCTGCGATAATATTATGAAATTGTACTTACAGACAGCACTGGGCAACAGTTGGTAGAATTATTATATAAACGCTTTAGTAGCTCATATTTTAACGATACTTTAATAATTATTATTATATGTATTATTGCAAAATAATTACTCATTTCATACAACGCGGAATTCATATATAAGCAAATTATAATAATATTTTTGCACTCACACCGTTACCTATTGAAGTATTTTTTAAATCATACTAAAAACATAAGAAAAAGTCCACAATTTCTTTGGTGATACAAGTATTGCTTCACATAAAAATTATATAGAAGAAAAAAAATCGCAAGTAAAGACATCACTACAAGTCTTTGGCATACCTCTAAACTGTATGTTATTGCGAAAAAAAATCTCATACATTATTAAAATATATATTAAACAAAATGCTATTGGATACAGAGCTGTTAAGTACTAAGCCATATTTACAAAAATAAAATAGAACAAAATGGACGGAAACGATAAGATCTCGAAAAATATTCAATTTTACAAACTAAAAACAATTTCTACATTTTACATTTGAACATATAATTCATGCCTTATCACCTGTCTGTGGTGATTATACATTTACATTTACTGATAATACACTGTATTAGCGAACTAAATACTAATTATAAAAAGTAAAAAAAAGGAAAAAACAGGATATAATCTCATTGTAATTTCAAAAACATCTAGAAACTTTAAGTACTTTGCATAATATATTAACTTTGTTCTCAAGCATTTTTGAATGCATTGCATATCAATACATAATAAATGTAATAAATTACAACAATATAAAAATAAATTAACTTATACGAACAGTAACAGTAATAAAGAGGCGTAAAACATCGCCTTGTGCTTTGGACAGCTTCAAACAGATAAATAAATGAATAATTATAATTCTTACACAAAAATATTAACTATTTGAGGTAAAAGAAATAAGGATCTTATACACTAATTCTGACAATAAATGAAATATTTCATAATCGTTACAATATAATATTTACAGCTTATAGATCTAAATGAAGAATAATTATGAATACTTTGGCTCTCTCGTTCTTTTTCTTATTTAAAAATAATGAGTATAAATGAATTGCTTTGATAATTAATAAATGTAGAATTGAGAAAGCGAAAATAAAGCGTTACTGACCTCGAAAATAAACACTTTAAGAGAATAAACAAATTGTACATATTAATTTATCTACATACACTGAGATTATCTATAAAGGAATGATAACGTTTAACTGAAATTCTCACAGTTTAGTGTCTTTTTATCACTTTTGTTCGTTGTGGCATGCCGACAGCTACTGCTCGCACGGCGCCCGGTGATATCTGAAAACAATCAAGCACTCATTTATATTACATTTACTATTATAATTAGGGGACAGGTGAATTATCACCTGATCTGAAAAGTATCAAATTACATTTACTTTCATAATTTTAGGGTTTAAATAGTTTTTCTTAGAACGCTAAATTGCTTGGCACGTCTTTATCGATAAGGTGGTAACTAGCCACGGCCGAAGCCTGCCCCCAAACCAAATTCAGAAATTTTAAATTCCCAAATTGACACTGCCGAGGATCGAACCGGACACCTATCATAAGACCACAGCACTCGCCCCTGCGCTAGGGAGGATTTTAAATTTCTTAAAAATCATACGAATAGTTCGGAGGTCGAGGGCGGATACATAATAGACTAGCTGATGCCCGCGTCTTCGTCTGTGTGGATTGAGATTTTTTAGTTCCCGGGATAAAAGTAGCGTAGGTGTTATTCCAGACTATATAATCTATCTTTGTGTCAAATCCACATCCGTTCAGCCATTTTGGCGTGATTGAGAAACAAACAGCCATCCATCCAAACTTTCGCATTTATAAATAGTATAACTCATGAGTCAAGACTGTAAGTACATAAGGTAATTATAGCCATGCAAAGTCCATTCGAGTTTCGTGCATTTCGAAAAAAGCAAGCCACCTGAACAGATCCTATAAAAACGACTTCACGGATCCCCTGATCTTATATGAAATTGAGACGCAAAATACCTGAAGTAAGTCCCTTTGAATCCCCTCAGTTTGGAAAACTTTAAAAGCAGTGGAATCACTTAAATTTAATGCCCTATAAGTTACCCCGGGTCCCGAGGGGCGTAGGCCCTTTGTTCGCGTCCTGTGGGAAAAGGGACAAATCGACAAATGTGCGAAGGAATTGTCCTTTCTGAATCGCGAGAGTATCAACTCGCCCTTTTATTTTTCGATTGGTTTAATAATGTTTTTGTTTTGTCCTGTTTATTGGTGTTATTTGAAGTTAATCCATACTAATATTATAAACGCGAAAGTGTGTTTGTCTGTCTGCTACGCTTTAACGGCCCATCTTTTTAACCGATTTTGATGATACTTAGTATAAAGGCATTACATCCCCGGAAAGGACATATTATAGGTAGATACAAATTCTCTGGGAAATTAAAAAAAAATTAATCCACTTGGACGAAGTCGCGGGCATCATCTAGTAACAATATAAAACTGAATCTAAACTAATAGATACCAATACCTACTGTGACTATAGACTTGAATAGTGAGTTTACTCACATGATAATGATTTTATCTTATAAGTAATTAATGTTAAAGTTTGGACGTTTACAAGTATGTTTGGATATATTTTGTTCACGCTATAATGACTGGATCGATTTGGCCTTGGAATGGAATTAACTTTTATCTGAATTACCACAGGCTACATTTCAACCTAGAAGATTAAAAAGAGTTCACGCGGGAATCTAAAAATCTTAATCCAAGCAGCTCTCTGCTGCGAGCAGAGGCTCGCAGTATCTATTTCGATAAAAATTAAAAATGCAATATTTTAATTTAAATTAAAGTTTATAAATGCAGGGTTCCGATAAAAGCTTCCAGTCGGCTTGATTTTTTCCGACATCTTCAACAGTCATCTTCATATTTCATTTTAAGTAGATACACATAAACCTTCCTCTTGAATAACTCCGTCCATTCGTAAAAACCGTATGAAAATCGGTTCGGTAGCTTTTGAGTTTATCGCGTTCAGACAGACAGACAGACAGACAGACAGACAGACAGACGTGGTAGGGGGGCTTTATCACCATCACTACACTATATGTAGTCATAGTGATAATTCCAGTCGGAAGTAAATAATAATGGAGTTTTGTTTAGCAGCAAGTAGCTACGTAGTTACAGTAAAAAGGATTTTGGTATTTTAATTACTTTATAATATCAGTCTTATTTAAATATAAGACGCAGAATTATATATAAGACGCAGTTTTTAGCTTCTTCTTTATTATAATCGTATTTATTACGATCAGAAATTACGCCAAATTTACAAAAAAATGTACTTGAAAAGATTGTGTTACGTAACTTAAAAGGTCTTGGAAATAAAGGCATTATTTATTCCTTGTTCAACAAAATATACTTTGAATTACCTGGGAAATACTACATATCCATCGCTATTACCTCTATTCCCCTCTACGTTAGAAACAGATTTAGCTGACCATTTCAGGTAAAAAATACCAATTAACAGGTACGTTTTTAAATCGATCGAACATTTAAACCGCAGGCGCTAACATATCTCCCTGGCGAACACCTAACGTAGACTGTAAAACTATTTTCTCGCACGCTGATTTAGCTCTTATTACAGAAAGCATAAAGAATGTATTCCAATGATAGAATTATACAGACTCGAAGGCTGTACTACGGTAGCCGGTGATAAAACGCATAGATTTATTTCTTCCACACGGTCATTTGTATTTCGGAGGTTGTTAAACGTGAAACGGTTAGGGCAGTAAAATTTCAGATATTTAATGCGTGCGGTCGAAGACTTGGTCTATAGGGAGTGAATTAGATTAATTCGTGATTACGTGATTAAATTAGATAAGATGGATGGATTATTATTAGCCTTTCGAAATGAAGAAAAAAAACATATAAATTATGACTACTATAGAACTTGTTGATATTTGTTTCTTAATGGAATTCAGAGAGAGTGTGCTTGTTGGTCGATTAGTCCTTCAATCACGCCGTAACTAACTTACCGAATCGACGATTTTGAATGGATATAGTAATTGAGGACCTGGAGATACAAATACTACTTTGTATCCTAGAAAATCAAGAGATGTCTTGCTACTTGCCTTTCATGATTCTACGTCAACCGGAAGTACCTTTAGGTTGTGATTTTATTGGCGAGTGTCAAAATATGCGGCATAAACGGCTTTATCTTTTGATTGCGTAGACTTTTGACGACCTCCGTGGCGCAGTGTGTAGCGCTGTTGCCTCAACGTGCAGTCCTGGATGCGATCCCCGGCAGGGTCAATTTGGGAATTTATAATTTCTGCATTTTCCCCGATCTGGCCTGGTGGGAGGCTTCGGCCGTGGCTAGTTACCACCCTACCGGCAAAGACGTGCCGCCAAGCGATTTAGCGTTCCGGTATGATGCCGTGTAGAAACCGAAGGGGTATGGCTTTAATATAACTGCCATGCCCCTAACAGGCTAGCCCGCTACCATCTCAGACTGCATCATTACTTATCATCAGGTGAGATCGCGTTCAAGGGCTAACTTGTAGTGGATAAAAAAACATTTTCTTTTTCTCTTTTTTACGTGTTCCTCCCTTTTTCCTCTAGGTCGTTTCCTAGGTCGGTCCTCTGCAAGGCATTTTTTTTCTTGCCTCTCTTTTTGAATTGGTGCTGCTACACTTAAGTGCACAAAAAAAGGTCTTACCACTTGGTCAGTAAGCCCGTGGCGGAGTGCGAGTAGGGTCCTCCGTAGGGCGAGTATTGTGAATAGGGCGCTGCGTATGCATACTCGCTCGCTAGCGTGGCCGTGCCTGGAATGGAGAGGAAATACACGGTAAGTACATAAACACATACATACTGAAATGAAAAGGAACATTTCGTCTAGGCCAACTAATTACACGACTGCCCAAACGACTAGATACGATTTCAGCATTGGTATTCCAGGCCTTGTAGATATCAATGAGAAATTTGACATAATAGACGAAATAAACTGCCTCGTTGTTGTCTTGTTGTTCGTAGTGGTTAGCATGTTCGTCTGCGGTCGACGAGGTCCTAGGTTCGAGTCCTGGGTCGCGCCATAAGTAAGTGTTAAGTTTTTTGAGGGTTTTTCTGACTAGAAATTCTTAGTGTTAGTCCGGAGTTAGGAAGTTGGCGTGTTTCACCCCCGTGCCTCGGAGAGATTATTCTCACTAACATGATAATAGTCGGTGGTAATGGTAATAGTCGTTAAAGCTCGCCAACCCGCATTGGAGCAAAGTGGTGGGTCTAAGCTCTAATTACCTCTCTCTTATGAGAGTGGAGGCCTTTGCCCAGTAGTGGAAGGTTAATGTGATGTAGTGGTAGACAAAATAAATACGCGTCGAATTGTGAACCTCCTCCTCTTATGATGTCGGTTAATTATTAAAGGACATGGAAAAAAAACCGACAGGGACTTTTGTCACTTTAAACAATATCTTATCGTTCTGACTGACGTTGTTGTTTTGTGAAAAAAAACCCCAAATAAATCAGATAAAAAAAGATAACGATATCTTAGCAGAATAATAAACAATCAAGTAAATATACTCGAAGAAATGGTAAAAAAAGGCATCCGCGCGAAATCAAAAGAGTCCTCGAAATTTTTCCGCAACTCTCAGCCAACTCTCACTTAGAAGCTCTCCAACGAAAATCTAATTTTCCGAAACCTCCCCCACCTTGAAACCGTAAAACATAATATACCTTTACACAAATTAAGCACTTGATGCGTCAACTTTAAGCTATAAAATCGGTTGGCATTATGTGTTTTGTCTCCGCTTTATGCTTTTGGTCTTTAATCTACCGCAATCTGCTTATCCCGGGTGGGTTTTCAGTGGAGGGGGTGGGGGGGTGTTTAATAGCTCATTCGGGGGCTCTATGCAAATAATTTTCGAGGGGGATACACCATACGGGCTTTGTCTAAGGGACTAACGAACCGCAACACGATTTTGATGCAAGTGTCTCTAGTACGCTGGTTTGAGGGTAGGTGGAAAATTATTATCGTACTTAAGCCCGGTTTATGATTGGGCGTGACTTCGTAAATATTGTATGATCTGGCTTTTTGGATAGCTGAGGTAGGCGTGTGGCTATTAACATAAAATCTACCTACGCGATGGGATGAAAATATAAAAGGTACTATCCGACAAATTGGTAAAAAAAAGACATAGTTAATTGTTATATTGTACAACTAATCTCACAGAAATACGTGCATAAGGTAGGGTTTCGTTGTCAAGTTGCTAAAAAAACCGGACAAGTGTGACTCTACCTGAGGTGTGTGTATTGAAGGATAATATAAAAAGTGTTATTACTACAATTTAAAGATTATCGGCTATTTTTCTTTAATTGTATTAATTTGAACTTAACAATTCCATGCGTTAATGAGCAAAAAGGTATAAGTTAAGGTATAGGAGACAGACGGAGATACAGACAAATAGACGAACAACGACGTGATCTAAAAGGGTTCGTTTTTCCTTTTGAGGTATATGAACCTACAAACAATGAGAGGTCGGTGGGACTAGACCACGTCCACGTGCGGGTGAAGAAATCGGGGACTTAGGGCCACTTTCACAAGAACTCCTAAATCGATTTAGTTAAATATTTTAATGCTGTCCCTTTTTTGGCAACTACAATATGCATCACATAATTTAACTAAATCAGTTTAGGAGTCATTGTGCAAGCGGCCCTTAAACTTCGCCGGAAAACATACTGTGCTTGATTGTAGGACTCTAGGTGTTTGAACTTTGAGACGTCGTTTCTCGGGATGGGTGGGTGTATTACCCACGTATTACCGTCGAAAAATTTCGATTTTAATTTTTTTTTCGTGGTTGACGTATCATCGACGTGTCATAGCGTGAGCGCAGCGAGCTCACATTTTATTTACTTACCGTCGTAATGTGCGTAAGGGGGGTAGGGCGGTGCAGGGGGCTGCAGCACCACTAGCGCCGCCGCGTCGGGGCTGCCGGCCGCCGAGGGAGGCTCCCCGCCCGCCGCTGCAGACCCTGTCGAGTCGTTGGTGGCTGAAAGATACACCAATGTTAGCAGTGTTGATACATGGATGCCATTTTTGAAGGGAAACTTCTTTAGAATCGTTGTGATTTGAAAATTCGATGGTACCAAAAAGCGACACCAAAAGGAGACAAACATATTCATAAAAGGATTGAGCCATCGAGAGAATGAGATAGAATACAAGTTATATTTATCTCATTCTCTAGTAGGCTACTTTTCTAAAGTTTCACTTACGTTTTTTATTATTATTATGTATTCTTATATTTAGTTATGAAATGTGGGTTAAGGTTTTTTGACTCCCATCGGAACTAACTAGCCTTCAATCTACCAAAATAATGGATTTTCAGCCAAATCGGTTCAGTCAATTGGAGTGAAGGAGTAATAAACATACAAATTTACAAACATCTAAACTTTCACATTTATAATATTACACGTTCATGACATGATACGACGCGTTACGTAAGTTTTTCTTAGGAGACGCACTTTGCGTTGTGTCGCTTTTTTTCGTCGCTCACCTAGCACAACATGTATAGTGCGCGAAAACACACAGTGTTGAACACTTTACACGTAATTTATCTCTAGAGACTTCAGTGAACGGATCTGGATTGGTACAGAGATAGACTATAGTCTGGAATAACACAAAGGCTACTTTTTATCCCGGAAAATTAAAGAGCTTGGGAAACAACAAACCTCAATCCACGCGGACGAAGTAGCGGGTATCGGCTAGTTTGTACTTATATTTAAATTAACCCTAATACGAAACAGCCTAAATAAATCCGCTAACGCCAATTGAAAAAGCGAAATTCAATACAAATCGTTCGAGTTCACAGCGCTGCTGGATCTAACGCCCGTCATTTGTAACAATGTCAGCGACGTGAAAAACCCGAACTGATTCATAGGCCCGGCCCCACTCCGATTGACTTTCATTAACTTTGCTTTTCTATGTACCATCTGCATACCTACTTGACTGCGATCTCGCTTGATGGTAGTGATGATGCAGTCTAAGATCACATAAACATAACCTATTAGGGGCACTATACAATTAAATAAAACCCATACCATTTATTTTCATGTGCATTTATGTATAAAACGTCGTAACCTATCGGAATTGGAAGATATCTGAAAGTACGTGGATGACGATAGTGAAAAAATCATTGCTCTATTATTTTCCGAGAAAATCCTTGACACATACATATATAGACTTCTATACCTACTTTTATATTTTAAACAAATGCGATAGTTTGGATCGTGGTTTGGATGGATGGATGGATGTTTGTTACTCAATCATGCCAGCACGGTTAAACGAATCTGGATGAAATTTGGCACAGAGATAGTTTATAGTCTGGAATAGCACATATAGGCTACTTTTTATCCCGGAAAATTAAAAAGTTCCCGCGGGAACCAAAAACCTTAATCCACGCGGAGAACGTCGCGGGCATCAGCTAATATACTCGTACACAGATCACGGAAACAAGTACATATAAATTCAGGTCGAATAGGTAACATCCCTTATGAAGTCTGTTAATAAAGTTCAAGTTAAATAAAGCCAAAAACAAAATATCACCACCAAGCAATAAAGCCAGCTAGCTTTAAGTTCTATTATTACTTTCAATAAATGCTGTTAGTAGAAAAAAAGCAATAAAGGTCGTGACACACAACGAAATGATCATTTCACTGTCAACCATCGTCGCATAGTTGTCATGATTGGTCACGCCCCGGCTGCGGTGACGAGCTGTGATGGCGTGATAACTGTACTACCAGGGGCTTACTACCAACGGTTAAAGCAGTATTATTTTAATATTGTGATAGTAAAAAAAAACCTGGCTGAGTTTATTGTGGACTCTTCTCAGACGGCGCGTTTGGGACCCTCGTAGATTTAGTTTTAAGATACCGTGGCTAATTATCACCGAGTATTATATTTTTTTAAACGTGACGTTCAAAAGGTGTACTTTGTACAAGTAGGTACCAATCCATACTTAATATTATAAATGCGAAAGTAACTCTGTCTGTCTGTGTGTTATACAATCACGCCTGAACTACACAACCAATTTAAATGAAATTTGGTACAGAGATAGTCTAGAGCCTAAGAAAGGACATAGGCTACTTTTTAATGCAAAAAAGGGCTGTAAGGGGTTATATCCTACATGTCGGACAAAGTCCTGCCCCGGGATAAAAACTATCCCAAATTTCATGAAAATCATTTAAAAATAAACGGTTGGACCGTGAAAGCGTAGCAGACAGACAGACACACTTTTGCATTTGTAATATTAGTATGGATTGTAGGGACGTGAGGGTACGTCATATAAAATGTCAATTTCAAAATAATACTGCTTTAAACGTTGGTAGTAAGCCCACTGATCCTGTCTTGTGGTTAGAGGCTTTAGAGGTCAATGTTGGTGGTACCGCTAAGTGATTTCCGGCAGGTGGTTCCCAAATGAGGTCAGATATGCAATAACGTAACACTTCATAAGGCCCGGTCCGGGGCTCGAACCCGGGACCTCGTCAGGCGAAAAGGTTTAGAAATTAAAAATTACCAAATTTTTATTTTTTTTGTGACTCGCTCTTGTCGACAATCATGCTTAGTGCAAAGCAATGATGAGGTCTAGGTTGGAACGCACTTGCCTAGAAGATGCCTATTCATTCTTGCCTTGAAAGTATTTTTGTTATACGTGGCAGGAAACACGTGTGCTTGGAGGGTGTTTCACACCCTAGTGGTTCGTATCAGAAACGGCGAGTAAAAACGTTTTGTGCGAGCAGATTGGACGTCAACCACATACTAAGGATGCCAACGCTGACGGTTTCTCGCTGTTCTGTGGTAGAACGGAGAAGGAGAAACAAGGTTGTGAAGTTCCTGAGCTCACTCTCCATGGTATATAATTACTAAGATTTTATAATAATTCTCAATCTATACTAATATTATAAAGAGATAAAGTTTGTGAGTTCGTGGCGTTGTAGGGGGTAATCTCTGGATCTACTGAACCGATTTTGAAAATTCTGTATCCATCAGAATGGCGGGTGTAGGTTTTCCGATTGCATTAAAACTTTACTGAATAAATGTACGATAAATGTACGTAATTGTACTAAATTATGGATAAATGTACTTTATCGTGTATTGAGAAAACTGGAAATTAAAGTGAGCAGCCATCCTGACGTCAGAATGGCGGGTGTACTCTTACATCTTCTGCATATATTAACTTTTTTTTAAATGTGGCATTACCAAATAAATGTACGTCAAATGTACTTATTGAAACATAATATCAAAATAAAAAAATGCCACATTTGGCGAAGAAAAAAATTGATCTTCAACCAGGACATTGCAAAAGTGCACTAGTCCTCAGCTGCTGTAGGAAAATTGAATGATTTGAGTAACAAATTATGTATCCACGTATCCCCGCATCTAGAGTAGGTACTTTATATTATGTACTGGTATCCCCATGTGAACTAAGAATTTCAATTTTGCGCAACACACGTCTTGTTCGTTTTGTATTTGGATTTTGTATTGAATGTTGCCCGTATCTAGTTAAAACGTTAAATAATCCAGTCTCAGCTTTTTCTGGAAAGACTGCTAATTCTGTTGCGTTTGAAAATTTAAAAATCAAAGTCGAGTTCCGCTGATTCATTTAGAATCGTTTAGAGATAATAGAATCAACAACACACTGTCACACACCGTACACATACAGTATTAACTAATATTTTTCCATAAAATATTAGTTGATACCTGTACCTAACAATACTTAAATAACAATAACTAACTAAATACTGAAACCATACTAATATTATAAATGTGAAAGTGTGTCTGTCTGTCTGCTACGCTTTCACGACTCATCCGTTCAATCGATTTTGATGAAATTTTGTATAGGGGGTAGGATGTATCCCGGGGACATAGGCTACTTTTATCCCAGTAAATCAAAGAGTTCCCGCGGGAATCAAACAACCTTAATCCACGCGGACGAAGTCGCGGGCATCATCTAGTTACAATATAATTAAGTACTTATTTATTGGGATTTTCTGACTAGAAATTCTCAGTACTAGCCCGGAATTAGGAAGTTAGTGGTGTTTTACCCCCGTGCCTCGGAGAGCATGTTAAACCGTCGGTCCCGATTATTATCACTAACATGAAAATAGTCGTTAAAGCCCGCCAACCCGCATTGGAGCAGCGTGATGTGTCTAAGCTCTAATTCCCTCTCTCCTATTTATTAGTAGGCTAGTGTCAAACTTAAATAATAGTAGATTGTTACACAAGGGACGTAAGTAAGCTATTACAGAACAAGATCCAATTTGGCGCCAGTGCGAGCGCAGCTCGCATAGGGCGCTAATGGATCGCGTGCACCCGAGATATTTAGTCACACGAGCGAGCGCAGCGAGCGAGGGTGAATATAGTTCGAGGGTGTAATAGCTACTTGCAACCGAGGTAAGCATTCTACTTTATATCATTCTTGCGAGGTAAATAAAACATTGGTAATGCAAAATGAAATTTTAATTAGAATAATTAGCAAATTTAGAGAAAATGGACTTATCCGGCAAAAGGTTTTGCATCATTTGTTCTGCTTCAAGCAAACAAAAATCAGGCTCTCCTCCTTTTTCATCATCTGATGAAGTGCTTGACATTGTTGTAAATAACTTAAATCACTTTACGAACAAACTTCACAAACTTTCAGATCAAATGAAATGCCGCCATTTCCATTTTTTTTTCGTAAATAGTTTTCCATTATTTTTTTTACGGCTCTGAGTTCCAAGGAGTTTTGCATAGTTTGAAATGTATGGAAATTAAATGCCGCCATGTTCAGTGTTTTTTTTTTCAGTAAAAAGTTTTCTTACCATTTTATAAGAAAAGAGATTGTTTACCAAGGAGTTTTGCATAGCTTGAACTGTAATGTGAACATTACAATTCAAGCATAGTGCGACGTAATGTTGCCTTGAATTGCAAACACTAACTTACAAGGAGACTTTCCACCATAGTAATCTCTAGTTACTGAGCAAGTATGATATAAATTTATATTTTGTAACTAGAATATTAAGCCCGCTGCCCGCGACTTCGTTCGTGTGTATTAAGTGATTTTAATTCCCGGGAGACTCCCTAATTTTGCAGGATATGAAATAGCTTCGGTACATCTCGGGGAAGGATTTTTTTGGATCCTTCCCCGAGATGTACCTAACCTACTTCTGTACCGAATTTCATCAAATTCGGTTGAAAAGATGGGCCGTAAAAGCGAAGTAGACAGACAGACACACAATCACTATAATATAAGTATGTACCTAAGTATGAACACGAAGAACATAATATTGTAAAATTATAGTTTGGTACTATATTTTGTCCGCAACTTTGACTGCGTGATTCTTTAATTTCGGGATAAAAACTAGCCTTTTCCCCGAGGTCATTTATGTTTGTAGCAAAGGAGAATGAGCATACAGAGGCGCCGCTTATCTAATAGTTTTCATAATTAGTTAAGTTTAATTTATTTATAGGTACAGCACCGTACAGCAGCTGAGGACTAGTGCACTTTTGCAATGTCCTGGTTGAAGATCATTTTTTTCTTCGCCAAATGTGGCATTTTTTTATTTTGATATTATGTTTCAATAAGTACATTTGACGTACATTTATTTGGTAATGCCACATTTAAAAAAAAGTATATATATGCAGAAGATGTAAGAGTACACCCGCCATTCTGACGTCAGGATGGCTGCTCACTTTAATTTCAAGTTTTCTAAATACACGATAAAGTACATTTATCCATAATTTAGTACAATTACGTACATTTATCGTACATTTATTCAGTAAAGTTTTAATGCAATCGGAAAACCTACACCCGCCATTCTGATGGATACAAAATTCTGGTACCAATAGAAACCCACATTATTTGTGAGTGTCATAGGCTATAATATATTAACCCGAAAAATTATGGAGTTCCCGTGGGAATTTAAAAAACTTATTTCACGCGGACGAAGTCGCGGGCATTAGGTATAGTTTCATATAAACATCATGTGAATTATTTATCATTCATACGAGGGATAAGTATGGGAAATAATTTCCATGTGATATATAAAACAGGTGAGATTGATAACGGATATGATATAATGATACGATTGACCGCAAAGATGAGATGCGGTCGAGAATCGGCTCGATACCATGGGAAAGCTGCCCTTTCGATTAAAACGATAATCGAAAGCTAATATCGATATAATGACGAATTAAAAAAAGGTTGATAGGTACCTGTATTTTATTTACTAGCTGATGCCCGCGACTTCGCGTGCTTGCGTTAAGGTTTTTTTGGTTGGGCGAACTCGTTGATTTTCCAGGATAAAAAGTATGTGTTATTCCAGACTATAATCTATATCTGTGCCAAATTTATTCCATATCCGTTCATCCATTCTGGCGTGATTGAGACAAACATCCATCCAAACTTATAAAACATTTCAATTTGAGTTTATAAATGCGAAAGTTTGGATGGATGGATCCTTCAATCACGTTGCGAAAGAGCAACGGATCAACGTCATTTTTTGCATGGGTATAGTTGAGGACCCGAAGAGTGACATTGGCTACTTATTATCCCGTAAAAAGAAGGAGTCCCCATGGGAATTATAAAAACTTATTCCACGTGAAGTCGCAGGCAGCAGCTAGTAATACCTAAGTATAGAAAAACCTTTCGCATCTGTCGGTAAGTTGCTCTTTTGCGTTGTTGGTTTGTCCTTCAATCATGCATAGTTAAAGACCTGTAAAGTGCCATAGGCTATTATTTAACCCGGAAAATCAAAGAGTTCCTTTGTGATAAGTCGCGGGCACAGCTAGTATATTATAATAATTACAGTATCAGAGATGTAGTACGCAGCGGAAATCGTCACAAAGCAATAGTGTAAGATGTCGCGACCACATCCTGGTGGGAACTGACAGTGCTCTCCCAGTAACACAAGACGCGTGCGCGTGTAACACTACCCACCTGATGCTCCTAGCTTTGTTGTGGGTTTACTACGATAGGTACCTACTGTGTCTATTGTTTTATTTGTTTATTTTTATTTTTATCTATTATTTAGCCCTTGACTGCGATCTCACCTGATGGTAAGTGATGATGCAGTCTAAGATGGTAGCGGGCTACGATACAGTGTATAAACCAATTAGGTTTAAATAACTGTCATAACCCCTAATCGGTTTCTACGCGGCATTCATTTAATTGGCAGCACGTTTGCCTGGTGGGAGGCTTCGGCCGTGGCTAGTTACCACCCTACCGGCAAAGACGTGCCGCCAAGCGATTTAGCGTTCCGGTACGATGCCGTGTAGAAACCGAAGAGGTATGGGTTTAATATAACTGCACATGCCCCTAACAGGTTAGCCCTCTACCATCTTAGACTGCATCATCACTTACCATCAGGTGAGATCGCAGTCAAGGGCTAGCTTGTAATGGATTAAAAAAAAAAAAAAAAACGTCTTTGCCGTTAGGGTGCTAACTATACAGGGCTGAAGCATCCCACCAGATCATAGAAAATTCAGAAATTATAAGTAAATTTTCAAATTGGGTCAATTTAAGCCAAGCCAATTGGGTCGAGGATTAAACCCGGGATCTCCCACATTAAGACAACAGCGCTCAACACTGCGCCAGGGAGGTCGTCAAATCTGGCAAAATTCCATACGAAGTAATAAAAGGATAAACTAACAAACGAACCCTTTCGCATTTAAGATACAGTTAGGATATTAATTAATTGAGTAGGATGACGAAGAGATCAGCTCAGAGTATCCCGATGCAATCAATTTAGTTATGAAGAGATTCGTTGGAGAAAGTGTAAGTAATAGCTGAAGAGGCAAAGTGCTTGATTAACCGAAAGGGTGTGTAAAGGTTACGGAATAACTATTTCTTAATCTGTGGGCAGCGTCTCAAGATGCTTTGCAAGAAAGCGCGGCGTTAGTAACCAAGCGGCAAAGATCGTTTTCTGTATCGATTGTACGTTTTTCTGCTAGGATTATGATAAAAAGCTTACCACCACACAAATTTAATTTTGTCCTTACTTACTAAAAAACTAAGAAATAATTTGGTCATTAGCGTGGGTGGTTGGGTCTGCATCCAAACTAGTTAACTGTATCTGGGATTTCATGCCCATTTCCTTCGCGGTTTGCGGCTCGTAAGTTTAACCAGTTTATTATATAAAATCATACAATAGAACTTAATGCTACCTAGCCTAATCTAATTACTATATAAATCATGCCCGCGTGGAATGGTGGCAAGAATGCAGGCTGCATTTCCGCGCTGGACAGCCAGGCTGATCCTTTGCGCAAGAAATGAGCCAGCCCTTCTGTCACCAGATGAGGCAATTAACCGCGGTGACACTTAGATAAAATGACACTGTACTTCTCACTATTTATACTCAAAATAATGCACTAAACTACGCAAAAACTGAACACTAAATCGAAGATGCCAAAGAAATTTTAGTAACAAAATAACATCACTTACCAGAGTGGGGGGTGTAGTGGTGGGGCGGATGGTCGTAGGGCGCGTCGAACAGCTCGCCGTAATACCCCGTCCCGCCGCCCAGCTCCGATAGCAGCTTGTATTCGTCCTTTAGACTCCATTTCGATGATGACCATAGCTGGAAACAAACAGATCTTTTAATATCTATCTCTTTAGGCGATACCTAGCCCCAATCAACGACCAACTAAGAAACTTCTGCAACTCAACCGAGCCAAACTCAGGATAGTTGTAGGTATGATATCAGGACACTATCCTCTAATCTAAACAAACACCTCCTCTTTGACGACCTCCGTGGTGCAGTGTGTAGCGCTGTGTCTTAAGGTCCCGGGTTGGATCCCCGGCAGGGTCAATTTGGGAATTTATAATTTCTAAATTTTCCCTGGTCTGGCCTGGTGGGAGTCTTCGGCTAGTTACCACCCTACCGTCAAAGACGTGCCGCCAAGCGATTTAGCGTTCCGGTACGATGCCGTGTAGAAACCGATTAGGGGTATGGGTTTAATATTATATAACTGCCATTCCCCTAACAGGCTAGCCCGTTACCATCTTAGACTGCATCGAGACAGCAGGTGAGATCGCAGTCAAGGGCTAACTTGTAGTGGATATAAAAAAAACCACCTATCCATTCTAGATCGACAGCCTTCTATGCAGAGCCTGCATGGAGAGCGACGAGATTTTTTTTTTTTTTATCCACTACAAGCTAGCCCTTGACTGCGATCTCACCTGATGGTAAGTGATGCCGTCTAAGATGGTAGCGGGCTAACCTGTTAGGGGCATGGCAGTTATATTAAACCCATACCCCTTCGGTTTCTACACGGCATCGTACCGGAACGCTAAATCGCTTGGCGGCACGTCTATTGCCGGTAGGGTGGTAACTAGCCACGGCCGAAGCCTCCCACCAGGCCAGACCAGGGAAAATTCAGAAATTATAAATTTCCAAATTGACCCTGCCGGGGATCGAACCCGGGACCTCCGCACGTTAAGGCAACAGCGCTACACACTGCGCCACGGAGGTCATCAAAATCACCGCAACACGTGCTGCTCGAGTGCAGCGGTGTTTCCACCCAACGAGAAGCCTACATTGGCTCCTCAGCAACACCCCCGGAAGTCCTCGCCGACCTGGGTGGCCTGCTTGGATTCTGGAGTCAGCTCGGCTGGCGGAATGATCTGGCGGGGAGTCGCACCAGTGATTTCACTTACAGCGGACACCTGCGTCCAAGTGCGGAAAATTATCCCAGGATACAAGTAGAAGAAGATCTATCTCTTAAAAGCTTTTTAAAACCTCTGTTACCATCTTTTTAAAACCACTAAGTAGGTAGTTAAGTAACCCGCTGCCTTTGTGAAGGCAAAATAAATAAATATGATGAATATGGACTTACATTAGAGTATATTTGGTCGCCATTGTAATGACTTCTTTGTCTTTTGACGTCGTCCTCCGAATGGCTGTTGAAGTCTCTATTCTCATCTGTGGACAAAGTGACATTGTTTACATATTTAGGTACGGTACAGTTATGATTCAAAATTACTTGATAAATAAAAATCATCTCATTTGTATTTTAAAAAAGAAAACTGATAAAACTACCCATTCGTACTAATATTATAAATGCGAAAGTGTGTCTGTTTGTCTGCTACACTTTCCCGCCCATCTTTTCAACCGATTTTGATGAAATTTGGTACAGAGGTAGGTTGAATGCCGGGGAAGGGTAAAGGCTACTTTGTATCCAGGAAATTCAGGAGTTCCCGCGGGAATCAATAAGTCCTCAATCCACGCGGATGAAGTCGCGGGCATCATCCAATCTATATATTATATAAAAGCGAAAGGTCACTGACTGACTGACTGACTCACTGATCATCACGATATCTCAGGAACTATAAAACATACAGACTTGAAATTTGGAAGGTAGGTTCCTTCTATGGTGTAAATGTCAGCTAAGAAACGGTTTTGGAAAAATTCACCCCTAAGGGGTTGAAATGGGGGTTGGAATTTTGTATGAAAGTCCTTTGTTTTTGAAGTTAGACACATGAAAATTAGCATTTAAGTTATAAGTTTAAAATAATAAAAATCTGTATAATTTTTTTTTCCGAAAATCTACCCCAAAGAGGGTTAAATGGGGGTTTGAAGTTTGCATGATGGTTCTAAGTTTTTGAAGTTACAGACTAGAAAATCGGGATAAGTTATCAGTTTTAAATTATAATAACCTGTATAAGTACTTTTTTGAAAATCTACCCCAAAAAGGGTGAAATGGGGGTTGGAAGTTTGTATGAAAGTTCTATGTTTTTGAAGTTAGATACTTGAAAATCGGGATTTCAGTTAGTAGTTTTAAATGATAATAAACTGTATAAACCATTTTACGAAAACCCACCCCACAAAGGGTAACATGGGGGTTGAAAATTTGTATGAAAGTCCTATGTTTTTGTAGAAAGAGACATGAAAATTCAGCATTTCGGTTATAAGTTTGAAATAATAAAAACCTGCATAAGCTATATAAAGCCTCTTTAGATAGACTTTTTGCAGCGGGAAAATTTCATAATCTCATAGGAAATCAGAAATTGTACGCGGACGAAGTCGCGGGCGACCGCTAGTGATATTATAAATGCGACAGTTTGTTTGTTCTTCAATCACGCCACAATGGGGCAATGGATAGACATTATTTTAATAAAATGGAATAGATAGAGTGGCATATATGCTGCTTTCGGAAAATCAAATAAATGCGAAAGTGAGTTAGTTTGTTTGTTTGTTTGTTGGTTAATTGGTTTGTTGGTTTGTCTTTTAATCACGCCGCAACGGAGCAACGGATCGACGTGATTTTTTGTATGGGTATAGTTGAGGACCTGGAGAGTGACAAAGGCTTATTCCGGAAAATTAAGGAGTTCCCGCAGGAATCAAAAAAACTTAAACTACGCGGACGAAGTCACAGGCATTAGCTAGTGGAATATAATACGAATTCATTTAGTACTTTGAAGTTTGAACCATATTACTAAGCCGATTAATTATGCTATAAATATAACTTAAAATAATAATTATCTGACTGGAAGACAAAAGAAGTCTCTTTTTTATACCTATAGGTAGAGTAGTTGTCATGATAGAAGTCGGGGAGTACGGAGCGAATTTAAGAGAAGTTATAACTTAATATAATATGGCCACAATTCCTGCACCGCGGTTAATAGCACACTAAATCTTGCCGTTCTGCTGAGTGCACACCGTGGATAGGGATGTCGTGGATATCGATGGAATAAAAGTATCGAATATCGATAATATCCATCAACCTACCAACCAACGCGCTCCAACCTAGACCTCAGCATTACTTTGCAATAACCACGATTGTCTTCAAGCGCAAACATATTAATTCGCAATCATACTAATATTATAAATGCAAAAGTGTGTGTTGTGTTTGTTGGTTTGTCCTTCAATCACGCCGCAACGGAGTAACGGATCAGCTTGATTTTTAGCATGGGTATAGTTGAGGACCTGGAGAGTGACATAGGCTACTTTCTATTCCGGAAAACGACGAAGTCGCGGACATCAGCTAGTAAAAATACTTTAGCTGTACAGCGAGTAAAACATATTGAAAGATCTTAGGTATATTATGTTGGGGAGTTGAAATAAGGAAATGTAGCAGTTGAAATAGGCTATCAATTAAGAATTAGTAAAAGGATTTTAAAGTTTATGAAGCCTGACATCAAAATTATACTTGAAATGTGAGAGATAGATTAGACAGATTAGACAGAAATAAAGACAAATTAAATCTTATGATCCCGTTTTAATACATAACATTAGGAAAAAAATACTATGCCTCACGACCTCACGATAACTAAAGTCATTAAGAATTATATCGATAGATTAGTCACAACACTAGTTTGAAAACAAAACGCGAAACCACGCGGGGAACCGCAAATATTTTAATCCCTATGCTCCTACGTCATTATTCACAAGTTTTCTGGAATCGTTTACGATTCAAAAGTTCAGAGTTACCTGTAACTCTGAACTTTTGGGTTTATCTTGCTATCATTTTGTGGTTTAGGTAGTGTAAGAAATCCCTCCATGTCATGGCTCCATAATGAAAACACCGGCACTGATCTCTTCCATATTTTATTTGTCTTCATTCTAAAGTAATTATTTGATATAGGAAACGTCTGTCCCTGTTGCGTGCTTCAGACTAATTCTCGTCTACTATACTTCCAGCACAAACCCGTTAATCTATTCATTTCTGCAATAATCTCACATACTATTCACAGAGTACATTATATATACGGGTACTATTCTTCTTATTGTGTTAGGCCTTTTTTTAATTATTCCATGCATAATTCACTCCCGCCATCTTATCTGTCCTCCCTCGACCATAGATAATACACTATAGCCCTCGACACGTAGTGGTTATATTCTCTTTGCCCTCGACAACACCGTCGACCATAGAGTCCAGTCTATCTTTTTTTTTTAAACAAAAACCATGCCCTGGGTTCCAAATTGTTAATTTTATATTCAATCAATAAACAGACGAATAGTAAATAACTCGAAACCTAACATTAGGATCTTATCGACGAAGTCGCGGGCTTCTTATAGTGTCATTATTAGAGACAGAACTACATGGTTTACACGTTCATTGTTTAAAAAATTGACTAAGGTTATCGGTGTAGCCGACTGATGTTAGGTATTGAAGTTCTTTTAGACCTCATATTTTGATTTGGTAAAGTTATGATGATTGTAAATTCTGATGTTAGACAGCGCTATAAGAGGACATAGCCTCTATGTCCTGTATTTTTTTACAATTCCTACACTAAAGGTTTATTTGTACTTTTTACTACTTCTGTTCATAGGTATTCCTGTTTAATATATCTGTGTGCAAAAAGGATATAAAAGTGACTAAATAAAATATACCCTGGTCTTTAAGTAATATCCGTTGTGTAACGCGTGAACTTGTTCGATGCCTAGCTCGATGTTATTGAAGCTCGTCTAACCCGGCCCCCATTTGATCCGTCAAGATGGTTGTAAACTCTAGTTAAAGACAGTGCTATGAGAAGACATTCCTAGTCTTAATACCGTTTTTTCTTCAGGCCGTTCCTGTTGTGATATAACAGATGTCGATATTGATCGATGCCGAGAATGTTATTGAAGTTTTCTACCCCTCATTTGATCCCATAATGGTTGTAATTTCTGGTTAAAGACAGTGTTATAAGACTTAGCCTGGTCTTCATGCTGTTTCCTCTTCAGGCTGTTCCTGTTGTGTCACGTCATCACTTTCATTGATTCTGAGCATGTTATAGAAGTTTTCTACCCCTCATTTGATCCCATAATGGTTGTAAATCCTGGTTAAAGACAGTGTTAGTGGACATACCCTGGTCTTCATGCCGCTTCCTCTTGAGCCCGTTCCCGGGATGCAGCGCGTCGACCTGCTCGATGCCCAGGATTCCGTTGATGCTGTAGCTGCCCGTGTTGTTGACGTGCTCCGTCGCCGGCGTCAGCACCGCTGTCGTGCCGGGCGCGTTGCCAGCGTGCGTTATCACCTGAGGACAACATAGTTTTATCTTAATATACAAAAGGAAAATTGGCCGACTGACTAATCTATCAACGCAAGCTCAAACTCGATAGATCGGGCTGAAATTTGGAAAACAGGTAGCCGTTATAATGTAGGCATTCCTTGAAAAAACATTTTTGAAAATTCAACCCCTAAATAGAGGTTTGTTTGGCCAATAACAGTAATGTTTGGGCATGGCAGTTATATTAAACCCATACTCCGAATCGGTTTCTACACGGTATCGTACCGGAACGCTAAATCGCTCGGTACGTCTTTGCCGGTAGGGTGGTAACTAGCCACGTCTGAAACCACCCACCAGGCCAGGCCAGGGAAAATTCAGAAATAATAAATTCCCAAATTGACCCTGCCGGAGATCGAACCCTGGACTTTGGACAACAGCGTTCGACACTGCGCCACGGAGGTCAAAAATGACGATTATTTTAAAATAAGTATTTATTATTACTTTTTTTGCATGCCAATACACGGCAGATTGTCGTTCTTACTAATTTTAATAACGTACCACCAATATACTTACGCAATGTATGCAAACAAATGATTTGATTGAATGAAAACATTTCATTAATGTAGGGGGTATATGTGCTTACAGAAACAACGCTGCCCTGCGCCGAGCTGATCTCCTGCTCTTGCTGCTGCTGTTGCTGCTGGTTGTGCGCGTGCTTCGCCTTCTCCGCAGCCTTGTTGCGCACGATCCTGCGACAACACAACAACTCTATAAATCCCGCAAACTTATCTGGCCCCAACGATCTCAATTACATAATAATGTCCTCCCGACCGAATTTCGGCCACGGCCTATCTCTAGAGAGATTAGCCATCTGCGCGGGAGATATTATAGTGCACAAGTGTGTGCGCATACACTGATGCACTCTATGTTCCTTTACTCTCCTAGCCCGATGGGACGGAAAATCCGACACGACCGGAGAAAGATCAGGCGCAGGACCGACGGCTTTACGTACTCTCCGAGGCACTGGGGTTAAACACCGCCGACTTCCTTACTCCGGGCTAGTGCTGAGAATTTCTTATCAGAAAAACCTAATACTTGTTATTGCTCGACCCTGGAATCGAGCCCGGGACCCCGTCGGCCGCAGTCGAACATGCTAATTACTAGACCAACGAGGCAGTCAAATACATAGACGGGCCCTGTCAAACAAAGAATGTGAACTTATTTTACTAACGCCATCTAGTCTGAAAAGCGGGACAGGCTTATGACAGGTGAGGAGCGTGCTCTACAGGCATAATTTTTTTCTATAAAAGGGCCCATCTAGTAACTACCTATTATATCGATGTCAAAATTGGAACTATTTTTTATGACTATTTAGATTTTGTATCACCGTGGTATATAATTAACCCGCGCCCCACCCGGGTAAGGAGGCCAGACCTGGAAGCCCGTAGCCCCAGATTTTGAGAGAATATTCCTTGAGCACCCTTGACCCAAGAGGTGTGTAAGGAAGGGATTTTCGAAATTCCACCCCAAGGAGGTCAGATAGGCCGTTCAAGTTATATCCATGAAACTTGGCATTTGTGCTTTATGTGAAAAATTAAGAATTTTATGTTTTTCACAGTTTTTTTTTAAGAACCTAATTCCACGCGGACTTGGCAAACACTATAGAGTATGTGGATTAAAAAATCAAGCAATAGCACAGAATAGGTAATAGTGCAATAGTCCAATAAAATCGATAACTTGGCTAATAAATTTTTTAGCTGTGACAAAAAAGCTATTGGTAGGTAGGTACTCGAGCTTATAATTTGCTCCAATTCTATAATCATTATCAAATAAAGCCACATCGAACAAGAAACTTCCATTACCAAAAAAAAGCTGCACTCAGTACCCGGGCACGCCACGTGGCTACATCAGTATGCAATTTGGTCGCGGCGGTCGCGATTTGTTACGGTCCCGATGCATTGTCGGCTAAAAAGTGTCGCGTGTGCCAAGATTTATGGCTATTTTGAACCGCCATGGTTTGGTATACATCCAGAAGAGGTTATGGGTACAAATTCCTAATTTGCTTAGACTGAGATCTATTTTTTTTTATCCACTACAAGTTAGCCCTTGTCAGCTAATAGCCGCTAATAGTCAAGGGCTAACTCGCAGTGGTTATATAAATAAAAAAAATTGGCAGTCTGCCGATAGAAGTGAAAATGAATATTTAAAGTATTTTTTTTAATTAAAAAAATAAAATAAAATATAAACCTTAACACTAAGGCATTAAAATTTCATTACGAATGTAGTATATTTATATTTAAGACCTTTTTGTCTTCGTAACAACGCGGTGACGGTGTCGGTCTCGGTGACGCGAATCCACAAGTTTACCCCCTACCAAAAAGTGCTCAACGCAGCTAAAGAAGTTTTCACTTCAAAATATTTCTAGGACTTGCTAGAAACTTTTTTGACAGATACCACGATAGTTAATATAACACAGAGATAAACAACCAACATAATGATAGAGTTAATATATAACATTTTATCTCTATGAACATAATATTATATTGTTTACCTTATGACTTCAAGATTTTTATCGACTTCAGGAAAAGGATTTAAAAACAACTGTCGACAACGTCACGTCAGTTGCTTTTTACTGTAATTAGATACGTAAAGTGGAGTACTTACAGTAGAAAAGTAAGAGTTTTCACCAGATGATTTGCAGTTCAGCAAGAAACTTAAGGCCCCACCCAGGGGACAGACAGTGCAGCGTCATTATTTCGCATCGTGGCCATTTTGTCGTCGCGCAGTTGACAGTTCATTTCCCGCTATGATGGATAGCGGCGGTAGTGAAATATTGCCAGTATCAGCGGGGTTGACATATGCAAAAATTGTTTTGCGAAGTTCAATCAAAAAAGGTCAGATGTGAATTAGGGGTTCGGTAATAGACTCATCACTTGCCTGTTGGATGGTAATAATTTGTGGGTTCCATTTTCTTTTTCTTTATGATGTAATCTGCACTATTAGGTATGATCCATACTAATATCTCGTTTATTAGAATTGAGGGACAAATGGCTTAGTTGTGACAATGCCTATCAGTCGATTGCGATTTTTGAGCAACGCTGAACCAAGTCAATAACTGGTTGTGTGGCTGAATTTGGAAATTTAAATTTGGCATTTCCATTTCCTCCGTGTCTCTGTTATTACTAATATTTGATAAAAATCGTTACAAATCTAGGATATAAAATACTCTTACCTACCGCATTATTATCCTAAGAAAACTGCTACTAGTTATAAGGAATACGACGCAGAAAGAGAATGTGTGACTTCTGTAAGCAACATGAATGATTGACGGTGGACATTATATTAATATTGGAAACTGTTATTTTTTTTACGTGCCTCGGAGTGTACTTCAAATCATAACCAGATTCTGAGCCTCAAGCCCTTAATCAGATAAAAATCGCGCAGTTTATAGTTTATAAAAAGTAGCCTAAACTTAACAAAGGATGATAATTTTATAAGCAAATAAGTAATAACATTTTCTGTTGAATTGTTCGTTCCCAAGTTACTCGGAAATTTATTTGCATTTGTATTTTAGTGCTTAAATCCGGTATAAAATAAATTCTGAAAAGGGCAAAAGATATATTAGATTTGCACATAAAAGGGGTATATTTTTGCATTATGGCAACTCTGCAGAAACCGGCAACGCATCCGGTCGGAAGGGTTACTCTTTTGCCCTAACATTTTAATATCTTCCTGGACAAAATTATGCATTGGCGAATATTTATGATTTATTATCCTTTGTAATGGTATTCTTAAGAGATTTTATGTATAGCCGGAAGTAGTCACAGCTCATTCAGAGTCGAAATAAGAATATTTTTTAACATGACTTTTATAAAAGGGGATAAAACTTTAAAAAGCTTTGAATCTATAAAATCAGTTTTTGTAATTAATGATGCTCATAAGAATTCAAACCTTAGCTTTGTTTTCTAGGTTTTACTATATAGCTACTTGTGTAGTTTTTGAATGAAGTGTTTAATTTAAAAGTTAAGTATATAAATTTAGTTTAAAATTATTTACTAACAGCTAAGCAATTGTATCAAACATTTGTATCAAACACCTGTCTACAGTGGATTCTTGATTATTTCGACCACATTGCCAGAAAAGAGTATTATCTGCTGGCAAAATGCTTGGGAATGAAACCTCAGGGTTGGATCAAATTTACACTGAGGTCTGAATAGTGCAACATTGTTCACAAAATACGATACGATCCAGACAGACAAGAGAGAAACAAACTATTTTCGTTTAATCATAAAAACGAATATGATAAACAAAAAAATCTGATAATCAAAATCGTAGACAACATAAACTGTACATAAAAAACAACCCTGTCCAAAGCTCTCGACCCCATAAAGCACCTAACCCAAATTATCCTATCTGACAAATTATTCAGTTTTCGCGCGGCAAAAAACCAAATGTCAAAATGGGGCTGCCAGAATTATTGCTTCAATTACCCGACGGCGGGCCGCCCTCGATTAAAAATGTCTTCACGTCAAGCGAGTCAGCGTTTTTTACTGTTTTTTATTTTATTATTATTGTTTTGGAAGGGCATTTTTATGGTTATTATTCTGTGACGGCTATTTTTTGGCAATGAAATGTGTTCTGACGTTTGACAAGTTGCTTTTGTGCTGAAAAAACACTTGAAGAATAAACGCAATTTACGAATGAATAGGTAAAAATTTTTGGTAAGCTTGCTTAATAGGCGCCAATTTTTGGAATAAAGAAAATATGAAAATAATGAGTACCTTTTTAGTACGTTAGTACATTTAGCAAATTAATATATTTTAATATTTAACAGTTTCAGATTTCTTATATTCTATCAGCTAATGGTACATGAATATTTTTTATATACCTATTATGTTTTATTACTGTATGACTTTTATGGTTTTTAACCGACTTCCAAAAAGGGAGAAGGTTCATTAAAGTGTTTAATAATAGTTAGGCTTTTTAGTTTTTACCCAGACAATTAAAAAATCAAATACGTACTGAGATATTCTCCACGTAGTTAAAGGCTTTACTACTCGCATTAGGAAGTTTCCATGATTTTCCGGTTAATAATTTATGTGTGTGCCAAATTTCACCACTATTAGTTGAAAAGATGGACCGTTAAAGGTAACTGACAGACATACTTTTGCATTGAAATATCTTAACTCAATAATCGTTTAAATTCTCAAATTATACAAACCTAATCATATCATCGTAGTATCCAAAAAATATTTATTTATGGTCGGACGATTTACCCCGAATGCTCTCCAAAATAGTTTCGTATTTATACATCATGAGACCACAGGAAGGTCGTCGACGGGACATTACGGGCACGCGCCGGTCACGTGCCGGTCACGTGCCGGGGTGGGAACTACCCTTGCGTTGAGAATTGCTTTAAAATTGACTCCGGCTTTTGAATTTTGAGGATTTGTGAATGGATCTGGATTATGTTAGGAAGTGGTTGTTTGATTGCTATGGGATTGAGTTGTCGGGTGGTAATGTTATCAGGTTAAATAGGGGTGGTTTTAGTTTTGAGACTATTTCAAACTAAGATAATTTTTTTAAATATTTTGGATGAAAAAAAAAATTTAGATTATTTGAAAATAAAAATTTATAAAAAAAAAAACTGGTAAAGCTAAAGGGGTATTCAAACAGTCAGCTTTAATTAAGCCAGAAAATTGGAATCTATCAAGTTATTTATTACAAAAAATTTAACTTTTATATACTATTTTGATCGTTCATCATCGCGATACTACTGAGCAAGTTCTCATCTCCGAATTACAAGATTCTAGGCCATGGTCCACCACACTACATAAACCGCATCGAGTGGGGATTTGGAGACTTCAGACGCCTTGAGGAAACAATATAGAAAACTCTGAGGCCAGCATGCCTCAGATGTTTTCCTTCACCATTACAGCAAGTGATATTATATTGCTTAAAATCGATATAAACCTGGTATTGGAATCCTAGACCTCAAACATAAAATACCAAAGCCATATCCACTAATCTAAAGATAATAGTTATTTGTTATACAAGAGTGAAAAGTTGTTTTTTAACTGCGTGCTCAATTTTGATGACCGAGCAAGCGAAGGATTCTAAAATTAGAATCCTGAGTGTCAGCGAGGGAATCGAAAGTGCACGATTTGAAAAATCTTTTCACTCGAGTGCAACACGTAACTTTCCATCCCACCTCAGCGAGGAAATGACTAAATGCAAAAAAAAACACAAGATAATATGACGTGAAAGCAAATGGTGCGCGCAAAGCAAATTAAAAAAGTACACCAAGAACTAAGGTTACGAGTGTGAGTTTTTAACAAATTAAAAACGGTTGTATGGAAATTCGGCACCATAGAGGTAGAAGTAAATAGGTTTTAATGATGTTTTGAATTCACAAACTTCATAGACGAGTGATATTTACTAACGTGCACACGATGTTCTAAATTCAATTTACTTTATCCTCAAGAGGATAATAACGTCTTTTGCATTTAGATATCCAAGAGTAAAAATACTCTTTCCGAGATGGTGGGATGAAAAGAAGTTTTATTTGATAGTTTTATTCTATCAACGCTTTCAACACTTAAGGCATAAAATAGGTGCTATATGCACAGCTATAAGTTTACCAAGTGATACAAATACCTATCAACTGACAACTAAATGTCTCTAATGTAGCGAAAGTATTTTCATGGGCGTGGCTCTTAAAGAAATAGGATCCGAATTTTTTCACCCAAACCAAACGTATTCGCCCTTTTAGGGAAAAGTTTGCTAACAGTTTTTCCCCAGAGCTCTGTAGCAAATCGAACCCTTTTTGTATTGTGTTAAAGTATATTTTTGTTCTTTTGATGGACAGCCGGGAAAAGAGTTGGGAAGAGCCACGAAATTATCGGGTAACTTCTATTAATCTTTAAATAGAGAATTTAATCAAATATAGTTGATAATTATTTTTGGTCTTCCAAAAAAAATCTTTCGGTTTTTATTCTTAAATCTAGGTTTTCAAATTTTAGTATACGCAAACTAGACAAGCTTTTACTTTGGTTTATTAACGGCATTCCGAGCCCAGTAGGTAATACTTGACGATGATTCAAGCCATTATAAAAGTTTATTTGAAAAAACAATGTTTGCCAAAGTTACATAAAAATCGCTCTTTGGTATTCTATGCATGATGTATCTGCATATGTTAGTGATAACTCTAAAATATTCTTTGACACAAAAATAAAATAAAAATTTCAATCTCTCAGTCTATGACGGCGAATGAAAATAATTATTACACAAAAAACAGATTTCAGCGTCATTATTAAACGTCAGGTCAATTTACAGTACAGCCTGTTTGTTATATATGCTAAGTGTTATTTTCAAGGTTCCGGAGTTAATTAGGTAGATAGAGCTATTTTTAAACTAATTTTTAAAAAAAGGTACTTCATGACTAGAATTGAGTTTAAAAGGCGAAATTCGCACTTTTCCTGGCCCAAGCAAGGGGTTGCGTGACTTCTCGGCCGCCGGAAGGAGGGAGGCTAACAAAGATGGCGGCACCGGAAGAGGACACGTGCTCCGAGCGCGCCGGATGTCCTGAGACGCGCATCCATTGAATTATTGCGAGACTTGTTATATTAATCGCATAACTATGAATTTTTCCCTATTTTTAGGGCACTCGGGGTTTTCGCGACATGGTATTTCGATTATAGATATAAAGCATGGATGAATTAAAATCGTTCAATATTTTTATTACCTATTCATATCAAAAATTTGTAATATTTAAGTCTGTCAGTGTTAGGTTAGTAGATAGGCTCAATAGATTTTTACCAAATTTGGCTCTATAAAGCTTATCTCCCAAAGTCCTGTCTGGCCCGGTGGTCAAAATTGGAACTAATTTTGATGACTGTTTAGTTTTTGTTTTTATTTTTAACAGACTTCAAAAAAGAAGGAGGTTCTCAATTCTTAGTATTTTTTTTGTATGCATGTTACGCGATAATTCCGCCAATTATGATGATTCTTTTTATTTTGGTAGATCAAACTTCAGAGGTGCTCCCATATAAATTTTATCGAAATTGACTTAGGGCTTTTTGAGAAAATCATCAAAAACAAAATGTATATGTAATGTTTTTTACTTTAAGTTGGTAGTTACAGGTATAGTTTTGAAGTCGGTTTTTGTTTTAGATGAAAGCGAATAATTATATTTATAATATATAACAGCGAGGCTGTCACCGGGTCAGTTAAGTTGGTGGGACAACATACGAGTACATATACCTATAATATATGTCGGCAGCGTATGTTCACAGAATTAAAAAAGACATAACAAAATAACATAAAAACACGCAAATCATCTAGACAAAACCGTATTCGTAAAAGAATTCATATCAATCACTCTTTATCGAAAACTCCAAAATAAACACTAGATACGATAATCAGATAAATAAATTAATAAACGGTAGCGTAGATTAAAAATATATTGACACATGAAAGTGATATTAACATTTTGCGTTATCTTATCTGGCAACACTACGCGTAATTAGAGACGCGAGGATTTTTTAATGCTGGTAGCACTTGAGTTTGAGTGGAATTTTTCGATAAAACGGTATTTTTCTTTTTCGCTTTTAATATTATGGTTACCTAAATAAACAAAATTAGGAACCAATAAACGACTGGTAAGTATCTTTTTTGTTTTTATTCCACTACAAGTTAGCCCTTGACTGCGATTCACCTGATGTTAAGTGATGATGCAGTCTAAGATGGTAGCAAGCTAACTTGTTTATGTACCAACCGACGAAATTAAGGATTTCTTCGAGATTGATGTTTTAACTAGCCGTGTTCCGCGACTTCGTCCGCGTGGCTTGAGGTTTTTCGGTTCCCGCAGGTACCCTTTAATTTCCCGGGGTAAAAAGTAGCATGTGTGTTATTCCAGACTATAATCTATCTCTGTGCCAAATTTCATCCAGATCCGTTCAGCCGTTGGGGCGTGATTGAGTAACAAACGTACATCCGTACAAACTTTCGCATTTATAATATTAGTATAGAAGTATAATTAATGTTAAAGGTAAGTAAGCATCTACTAGAGTTCTACTTAGTGGGATTTTCAAAAAAACTAAATTCAAGCGAAGTCGCGGGCATCATCTATGTAGATCATAATGAGGCTAATAATTCTGGTGCACACCAGCTCTAAACTAAACTAAAATGACAACTTAGTCTATGGTAGTTACAACGTGTAGCTTGCATGTGTATTTTTTTTCATCCACTACAAGTTAGCCCTGAACTGCGATCTCACCTCATGGTAAGTGAAGATGCAGTCAAAGATGGTAGCGGGCTAACCTGTTAGGGGCATGTCTATTATATTAGACCCATACCCCTCGGTAATCGGTTTCTACACGGTAACGTACCCGAACGCTAAATCGTTTGGCGGCACGTCTTTGCCGGTAGGGTGGTAACTGGTACAGCCGAAGCCTCTTACCAGGCCAGACCAGGGAAAATTCAGAAATTATAAATTCCCAAATTGACCCTGCCGGGGATCGAACCCTGGACCTCCGATCGTTAAGACAACAGCGATCAACACTGCGCCAGGGAGATCGTCAAAAAAAATTAGGTCGTGTAGCTTATGATATTCACCGCCCAATATTGTATTGCCACTAAATAAATTCAAAAATGCATTGAAAAAATGGTTGGCGCAAAATGTATTTTATTCAATTGAAGAATTTTTGCAATCTAAGAGTAAGAATTAGGATAAATCAGATTAAATTATGTTATTATTATGAATCCAAGAAATGCCGACATAGATTATATTTTGTATTATTAATATATTTTTTCAATTTATTTTTAAATTTGACGTTTGATGTAATACTGGACCATAAGTCGATAAAAAAAAAAAAACAAATATGTAAAAAGCGGGTAGGACTTTGAATGTTGTATTTGATTTATCAAGCTTTCTTCATTGGTGAACTAAAATGTTTTTTGTGTAATTTTTAAATAATTATTGTGAAACTCAAAAAATATATATATACATTTGTACGTCAGGGTTACCTGACTGGATATGTTGTGGCTTACCATATTCATCAACAAAAATCTCATTTTCACATATTCACAAATAAATAATTCTTTCTTTCTTCTTCTTTAATAAGCCAGCAATTCACACACCACACAAATATTGCAAATTACTCTCTCAACGTTACGTTTATACGTTTCACTGCGACATCGGAGCATCTTTAGATGTTGAATCTTTACAATCGTGCATTGTCGAGTCAACATCTCCTGAGGATGCTCCGATGACTGAATATAATAGCTTACCTATTTATGCTAGAGACGGACGGCACGTTATCCTGGCTGCATATCCCCTCGCTGAGCAGTCTGTCCCGGATCTCCCAGGCGAACATCGTCGGATTCTCCCGCTTGTATGCCGCGATCGCGTCCACCACGGGCGGGGTCGCGACCTTCGGCTTTGAGCCCCCTATCACGCCGGCCTTGAAGCTACCCGTTTCGTAATACCTGGAAAGAACGAAATCATAAAAATCTTGATAAAACCAAATTTAAGTTTACATATTAATTTGGGACCGTATTACTTAGAAAGAAGCAAATCATGAAAGTCTTGAACAAACCAAATCTAAGTTTACATATTAATTTGGGACCGTAATACTTAGAAAGAAGCAAATCATGGAATCTTGAACAAACCAAATCTATGTTTACATATTAATGGGACCGTAATACCTAGAAAGAAGCAAATCATGAAAGTCTTGAACAAACCAAATCTAAGTTTACGTATTAATTTGGGACCGTAATACTTAGAAAGAAGGGAATCATTAAAATCTTAAACGACACATTCAGTTGGGATGAGAGATCAATTACGATAAATGTATGGGTTACTTGTGACTGCCATAACCGTCAAAGGTTAGCCCGCTACCATCTTAGACTGCTTCAACACTAACAATGATGAGATAGCAGTCAAGGGTAAACTTATAAATACTTAAAAGAAGGAAAGCTTAAGGGCGAATACACTACCTACTGGAAATGACAAAACGTCGACAACGAGTTTGAGTCGTAAAACAAGTTTCGCCGTGTCGCGCTGGTCAGTGCAGCTTTGATATCTTCTAATTTTAGGAAAAAAAAGTTATGCACCTATCACAAGAATAAAAATCGGTTCAATTAGGAAATAAAAATAACGCGAATCCGGAACAATCCAAATAAAACTTGTAATTCCCCAAAATCTTTCGGGCCGTAGAATCGCAAAAGTTTCAAAATCAATTTCAAATTTGGAATCCTCTACAGATTAAAACAGGCAATTCATTATCGCAACAAAAGGGCAAAGGAATCGCACCATACTGCCTGAAGGATATTCCCAAATCAACCATAAAGGCCCCTCCACACGCCCTGCCCAGGGGACGTGGCATTAGGGCATTAGGATTGAAGAAAATTAAATTTGGACTGCTCAATAAAATAATGAGAGAGAGAGTATTATGACAATTCGATTATGTACCCCTGGTATGCTACCCTTTAGTTTATGGACGCGGGTGATTTATTTTTTTCAAGTTCGTTGGTTATTTTATTTAAGTTGACGAATGCAAGTTGCGACAAAAATAAGGCATCGCTTCTGTCGCTCACTTAGGACAACGGGTAAATGGGCAAAGGTTATTTCGTAGAAAAAACGGGCGATTTCGAGATAAAAATTGACATATTCTGTGAAGGATTTTATAAAGAGTCTACTTTTGTAAGTATGTTTATGTATTATTTTTTCAGGTTATTTTTTTTCTATACCAAACTAACAACTATTCCCCCTTTACTAACATGCCTGCCGCGTCAGTGTTAATGAAAAACAATCTATTATTATCAAAGAGATTGTGTTTATCCCCCGGGATGCCATCCCTAGCTCGCTCTATCATTGTACCGGGAATCGGGAACAAACTTTGACTACGAACTTCTATTAGGTATTTGTAGTTTACGCGCCACTAAAATTGTTTATTTCTAGCATTGAATTAGAATGAGTACAAATTCTACATCAATGATTTCTAGTCAAATTAAATATTTTTTTAGTGATTATTAAAAAGAGGATCTCCCAAAAGTCGTAAAATCCACGTCTCCTGATAGTTTTATAAAAAAAAATATAAAATATAGTAAAAAAGTGCGTTGAATTTTGATGACGTCACAATTCATTATTTCATACAACACCCTACACTAAGAGTACGTTTTGACTTTGATAAAAGTTTCTTATTTGACTTGTTATCAAATACCCAATTTATAACACATTTTTTATAACTCGGACTTGGCAGACGAAGTCGCGGTCATCAGCAGCCTGCCTACTTTAAAAGTCAGTTAAATAAATTCAATGGCATCACAAGCTGTGAACAAAGCAACATTACGCCTAGGGTTGACACCCCTCGTGTAACAAAAAGAGCATATTCAAAATATCGCATTAGCCAGCCCTAAAACATTCCTTACAATCCACTCGTGCATCCCTGCGGACCTCCACTAGCCCTGTTATGTCGCCCTTGTACAGTTGTGGACAAAAACGTTACCAAAAAACAGGTATTTTTCGGAAACCCTAAGAAAAACACAAACGGAAAGACAAAATGTAGTAAAATGACCACTAAGAAAAAGAAGAATTTTGAAAATTGATACTACAAGGGGAAAGAAAATTGCCTTATTTGACCCCCAGTATTTACGTAGACAACTGCTTAAAAAGGATCTCTTCTGTAAAATTTATATATTCCGTACCAGTAACTTAACAATAAAACATAAACATTGAAATGACATGCACAAGGACAACTTATCTCTTGAAAAGAATTCTTCCAGATGCCCCAGAATGTGAGAATAGTGAAATATATAAGACATAAGTTATAACTGTGTAGGTACATGTTAAGAAACTAATTATGAATACTTCATTCAACATTTTTTACAACATTTTCATCTCATCTTTTAATTTTTTTTAATGATTTTTGCCTGTTTCATGTTTCTCTTAGCATAAAATATTATTTGCATAATTATAATTAATTACTAAATCACTCACAAAGTGATTTTCAATTATTATACAGTTTAAACGACAACCCAACCGGATATACAATATATCGATCAATAAACAAATTTATTAACGACTGTACATATTTTGTACATCTCACTTAGGGTGTGATCACACTTATAATTGACTTATCCCGATCGCTCCCGAACCAAATTAGTTAAGTGCGCCTCCGGATTATGTGTTTTTATCCTTGTAATCTTGTTTATGGTTTCACTGCTTAGCTATCTTGTTTATTATTTGCTTTTAAGTAGCATAGAGAAATGGGACTCATCAAGATAGCATTAATTTTTAAGTGACTTCATTCCTATGGATAAGTTATGCATTTTTTTTAATAATTCCTTTACAAGGTACCCATTGAGTGCGGTCTCTCTAGACTCGACTCGATAGCAGCGGACTAACCTGTTAGGGGTATGTCAGTTATATTATCTTGTGGTGGTGGTAACTAGCCACGGCCAAAGCATCCCACCAGAGTTTTATTATATCGTCGTCGTCGTCGTCTCAACCTATAGACGTCCACTGCTGGACGAAGGTCTCCTGCATGGATCGCCACAGTGCACGGTCTTGTGCCGCTTGTTTCCAGCGGCTCCCAGCTGCACGCTTGAGATCGTCCGTCCACCTAGTGGGGGGTCGTCCAACGCTACGCTTCCCGGGAAGTTTTATTATATACACCTACTTAAATATTATACTAGTGGATGATTCCCATGGGAACTCTTCGATTTTTCGGGATTTTCGAGGATAGTAGCTTATATTATGTCCCGGGATGCAATCTAGCTCGATGATGATCTATAATCGGTTGAACGGATGGGCCGTAAAATCGTAGCAGACAGACAGACACACTTTCGCATGTATAGATAATTTTGACTTCTTGATTTTGACAAGGTGAAGGGCTAGGTGATGGCTTGAGGCTACTTTTATCACGGGAAAAGTTCCCACAAGATATTAAGGTTATGTACAAACAGTTATGCCATTTCTGTAAAACCGGGGCGATGCAATACTATAGGATATTAAGGCGTATGGATGTATCAATTATTTATTATTTGAGAGTATTGTATGACTAACATATCGGAGATCTAGATAAGGAAGGGTAGGGTCGTATAACAAGCTTGTAATAGTAGAGAATTGATTAAAGAGAGAGAATGGATTAAAGTTTTTGAATCCAATGGGAACTCTTTAATTTTGTGGGATAAAATGTAGCCTATATTATGTTAATTCAGGGTATAAGCTATTTCTATTCCAAATTTCAGACAAATCGATTCAGTCGTTGTGGCGTGAAGGAGTAACAAACATCCAATCCAAAACCATTTTGGGGATCTCTTTTTTCTTTTTCTTTATAGAGTTTGTTATTTCTTGTACTTATATCCCCAAATAAAGTTTTTTATTTCTTTTTTTTTTTTTTTAGAATAGAATATTCTTTATTTGCATAATGTGTGTAGGTATACATAAGATGTTAGTTCTAATAAAATAGTCCAGCACATTAGCCGTATCGGCGTACAAATATTATAAATAGGCAATTCAGCTTAAATTCATTATAGTTACAGTTACAAATTACAATAATAATATTATAAAATAGATTGATTTAATTTCTTTCAAACATACAAACAGTAATATCAAATTTTTCACATCTATATTGTCTATGAGTAGTATTTAAACCATTTTAGTCTTATTTAATCGACAAAATATATCGAAGAAATGAAATTAAAATAAAAGAAGAGTATTTAACATTAAAAAAACTGAAATCTCGCATCTTATTTTATCCCGGAAAATTAAAGAATAAGAATAAGAATAAGAATAAGAATAAGAATATTTATTTGCATAATACACGTTATATAACTAGGTGGTTTACAAAAAATTTACGTCACAGTGTATTGCCATGCCAGGCGTGCAAATTTGGTTATTTTAAGAATTACATTTTTTTTTTTTTTTTTTAAATAAAGATAATGTCACGTAGTATAGCATATTAATAAATATCACATAATTTATAATCATTATTATATTAATTTAACACACAATTATATAAAAAGAAAAAAAAGACACAAAAATGAAATAAACAAAAAGACACAATAATAAAAAGTCACAGTATTTTAGGTCATCTAAAGGGGTCTAAGTAGTCATTAATCGAGTAGTAGCACTTCTCTAAAAGCAACTTGTTTAGGTATGTTTTGAGTGCTGGCAGTGACATAGTTTTCACGTGAGGAGGAAGCTGATTAAATATGCGTATCGCCATGCAGTAGGAATTATTTTGGAATAGGCATAATTTCATGTTGGGCAATAATAATCTGTCCCTATGTCTAGTTAAAGGGATCATGCCTTCAAAAAAATGACGATTGCAAACTAAATAAGTCTAAATACATTTTATAATATGTCCTATTTAAAAGTCACTTAAAAACTGACACTCGAGGTCCCAATTAAAAAAAGAGGTTCCTGCCTAGAATTAAAACCGAAATGACTAACATATAAATGAAAGTAGCACGGTCTAGTCCGTATACATATAATAATTACACAGTTTTTCTATCCGACTGTCTGTACGCAGAAAGCGTATCGTCCGACTCACTTCCGTTTTGAGCTCCGCTTCAAACGATTTTCAAACATAAGTTTTACAACATAGAGTCTGAAATGTATATAGCAATTTCTGTTAAGGTACAGTCACCAACTTATTGATACAAAATTTATTTATGTTAGCGAATATAGTCTTTATTTTACAAGATAATAACAGCTATATTTGTGTATAATGAATCAGTGTTGGTAAAGATTTATCATGTTGTATGTTTGTTTGTGTATCGGGGTTCTTAATGGTTTTGATAAATAATTACAATTATAAATTAGCTTTACCTAGAATTTTAGCGCTTAACGCCTCGTTTGGTCTAAGCCTACTTTTGTAAATATGATGATTTGATTTTGAGTTCTATTTTTTTAGATGCAAGACGCAATTTACGTGATTCAAAGCATTGAATAGTCTGTACCAATACAGTGGCATGTCAGGGTCTTTAGTCAAAGTATGAATATATTATTATTTTTAATTTAGAATATACTAGCTGATGCCCGCGACGTCATCCGCGTGGAATAAGTTTTTTCAATTCCTACTAGAACTCCTTAATTTTCCGGAATAAAAAGTAGCCTATGTCACTCTCCAGGTCTTCGTTTATACCCGTGCAAAAAATCACGTCGATCCGTTGCTCCGTTACGGCGTGATTGAAGGATAAACCAACAAACACACACACTTTATTAGCATGGATTATATTAAAGCTACATAAATAAGCAAAACATTGCACACGACTCATTTAATCAGAACAGAGCAAAGCAAAAAAAGCATTGGAGTGTCGAGCGAATTCAAAACATCCAAATCCAAATGGAAGGACGCGCGGGGCAAATAAATTGAAAAGCAATAGAGCTTCCATTCAGAACTCCAACTCCCGCGGGACTAGTGACGTGCAACAACGACCCGGCTAGTCGGGAGAAATGGTTATTTAAGGAGGTTATTTTTTAATTTGCCTCATAGTTTTCTTGATGAAGGACAAATGGAATCTATACCTATCTTTAAGTACTAATATTATAAATGCGAAAATGTGTCTGTCTGTCCATCTGTCTGTCACTGCTGCTGCAGCAATAGTTCTATTGTGTGCTGTTGCTGTAGCAACTGCTGAGTTTCTTAAAGACTCTTGAATGTAGAACTGCCCCCCGATTGTGTAAGGAAATCGTAATCGTAATAATTTGTCAAACGTATAATTCGACCTATTTAAGGAGTTCATAGATGCCTGCACGTCAAAAAGGATGTATGGAGCTCCTAAAACAGTTCGAGTAATAAGTTTTAGGCTGTCAAATGATAACGTTTTGCTTAGCCAATTGGGCCTCTCATGCCGCAACTTCTACCGCATGAATTGAGGTTATTCGGTCCTCTTTAATTTTCCGGGATAAAAAGTAGCCTATGTGTTATTCCAGACTATAGATCCGTTCAGCCGTTCTGGAGTGATTATGTAACAAACCTCCATCTATCCAAACTTTCGCATTCATAATATTAGTATAGATTTGCTTTTTAAAATAGATGGAGTCAAAACAAGACGCAAAATGAGTAACTAGACATTCAATACAAATTAAACCTTTTTGAGTCTTGAGTTTGAGTATCATAATATGGTGTGTACCTACCAGTATGTTCTATGAAATAAAATGAGTTTTGAGTTTAACATCATCATAAGAGACACTTGTATTTAATATAGAGTTTGAGTTTTAGCCTAGTGATGGGACTACGCTACTTCCCATCACTAGGGTCAGTTTCAATTTAAATCAAATAGCGAGTTGTCTCTTTCGTATCATTGTCAGTCCGCCATGTTTTGATGACAGTTTGTTCATTGTCACTCACGCCTAGTTGTAACTCTTCAAATGCTCATTATTTAGAATTTTCTAAGTACCTATCTCAAATACTATAGTAATATTATAAATGCGAAAGTGTGTCTGTCTGTCTGCTACGCTTTCACGGCCAACCTTTCAGCCAAATTTGGTATAGGGATAGTTTATATCCCGGGGAAGGACATAGGCTACTTTCGTCCTACCATCGTACCTACCGGAATGCTAAATCGCTGGGCGGTAGATACCTACAGTTTGAGTTGGAGTTTCAGCCAGTAGCACTTCACATCACTAGGGTCAGTTTCAATTTAAATTAAACAACAGCGAGCGGGCTCGTTTATATCATTGTCAGTCGGCCATTGTTTGACGACAGTTTGTTCATTTTCATTCGTATTGTTTATTTTGTTCAGGCAAAATATTCGACTAGTTCTAACCATTTCAATACACAGATTAGTTAATGCGAAACTCCTAGTGTTGTCTTCGAATGCCCATTCCTTGGAAAGTTCTAAGTATATGAAATAAACAATTTAGAATTTTCAATATCAAAAGAGACACCTGTAAGTTGTGAGTCCTATATATATAAACACTACAAGTTAGCCCTTGATTGCGATCTCACCTGATGGCAGCGGGCTAGCCTGTTGTGTACCTATACCCCTAATAATTGGTTTCTACACGGCATCGTACCGAAATGCTAAATCGCTGAGCAGTAGATACCTACCTACGGTTTAAGTTTGAGTTTCAGTAGCACGTCCCATCACTATGGTCAGTTTCAATTTAAATCAAACAACAACGAGCGGGCTCGTTCGTATCAGACAGTCCGCCATTGTTTGACGACAGTTTGTTCATTTTCACTCGTATTGTTTATTTTGTACAGGCAAAATATTCGTTGGCTGGTTTTAATACTTAATTTCAATACACAGATTAAAACGTAACGCCTAGTTTTCCTTTCCTTGGAATGTTCTAAGTAAGCACCTATATGAAATAAACAATTCAGAATATTGAGTTTGCGTAGGTATTAGGTATCATAATAATCACCTCTAAGTTGTGAGTCCTATTTATGATAAACAAAGGAGACGGTTTAGATTTTGTATGGGGCGTAAGGCCTGGTCTTGTTAAAGTAGGGAAATGAAGGAAAATAAGATACTAGACCAGTTTTTATTGGTCAAATCTACGAATTCGTCGTAATTTCAGTGGTGAAATTAATTAATCTTTCCAAGTTAAGCAACACTGAACATGAGTGGGTAACAATGGCGGACTCATATTTTTTGGCGTTTTCAATTGACAAAAAACGTTATTTTGACAGTGACTGTCAGAAATGACATTTGATACATTTCGCACCTACCGCCTTCTCTATGGCTGAAGGTTGCCATCTTGAAAACGTATCGAAAACTTGAAATGCATGTAAAGTAAAAGTAAAATCTCTAAAATATACTTTATTGTACACAAAGAAATGAAATGATAAAAAAAAACAATCATATTAATAGATAGGGCACAACAGGCGGCTTTATCGCTTAAACAGCGATCTCTTCCAGGCAACCTTATGTTTTATGCAACCTTAGGCAACCATGTTTTATTTTTTGCACTTTATTTACTTTACTATTCTAAATTATTATATTTTTAATACAATCTATGTATTTTCCTGCCTCGTTGGTCTAGCGGTTTGCTAGTCGACTGCGGATCACAAGGTCCTGGGTTCGATTCCCGGTCGGGCAAAAAATTGGTATTGGATTTTCAATTCAGAAATTCTCAGTGCCAGCCCGGAGTTGGAAGTTAGCGGTGTTTTACCCCTGTGCCTCGGCGAGCACGTTAAGCCGTCGGTCCCGGTTATTACCACTAACATAATAATAGTCGTCAAAGCCCGCCAACCCGCATTGGAGCAGCGTGGTGGGTCTAAGCTCTAATTACCTCTCTCCTATGAGAGTGGAGGCCTTTGCCCAGTAGTGGAAGGTTAATAGGCTGTAGTGGTGGTGGTGGTGGTGGATGTATTTTCCTCTATTCATGGTAGAGTGTACAAGAGTAGGCCTAATATGAACCTTTTCCTTTTTTTATTTATTTATTTATCTACTACAAGTTAGCCCTGGACTGCGATCTCACCTGATTTTAAGTGATGATGCAGTCTAAGATGATAGCGGTCTAGCCTGTTAGGGGTACGGTAGCTAAGTATATTAGGTACACCCATACCTAGTTTACCTTAGTTTAGTACCATAGTTTTCCATATTTATGGAATCGATAGAGCATCAGCTGTCAAGCGCTTGTCAATTCCATACAAATCGTAGATAACTAACGTTGTTGCGACCGAATGGTATGAAAATCTCCCACTAGCCACTCTGATTAAAATAATCTGATCATAAGATCTTCCGGCTAACAAAGATTGATCACGTTAAATTAACTATCTATGTTTGTGGTTAAGGCACACTTAGGCACTTAACCGTAGGTAATCAAGACGGTTTAACAAGACCGCAGCTAATTTATATTACGCAGGCTTTGGCTTCGTCCGAAAGGATAGTAGTAACTAGAAATTCATTTGTTGGTTACAGTGTTCGCTTCTATAATAAGCTCCCAGAAGACATGTTGAAAATGTCTCTGAATAAGCTCAAAGTTAATGTACTTAAATCGTTAACTCATTGAAAAATCTTGTAAATAACCATGTAAAGTATTACTTATATAACAAGGAACCTTGGCTCTGCCAATTAATTTGCTCTAATGTCTCTGATAGTTCGTTACTTTAAGATGATTTGTGAGATGGTTATAATTTTTTTTTAAACCGGCTGAGTTTGTTGTGGGCTCTTCTCAGACCAGGGCGCGTTTGGAGCCCTCGTAGCTTTAGTTTTAAGATACCGTAACTGATAATCGCTATCATGTTTTATAATTAATTGGGCGTTTTACTAACGACGTAATTAATTGGGACTAATTTGATTAAATGAATATTGAATTGAACTGTAACTATACGCTTAATGAAAATCTCGAAGGAATCCCATCATTATTGGCTTACTGCTAAGCTCGAATCTGCATGCCGATTTCACTATTAAAGAAAGTGATATTCAATCTTTAACTCTATAATATTCTATAATCTATACTTCTATACTATATTAATATTATAAATGCGAAAGTCTGTCTCTCTGTCTGTCTGCTACGTTTTCCAAACCCAACCGCTCAACCGATTTTGATGAAATTTGGTACAGGGATAGGTTGTATCCCGAGGAAGGACATAGGCTAATCCAGAAAATCAAGGAAATCGGAAATCAAAAAACTTAATCCACGCGGATGAAGTCGCGGGCATCATCTAGTATCTAGTCTATTTATTAATATTATAAATGCGAAAGTTTGGATGGATGGATGTTTGTTACTCAATCACGCCAGAGCGGCTGAACGGATCTGGATGAAATTTGGCACAGGGATAGATTAGGTATGGTCTGGAATATAACAGATAGGCATCTTTTTATCTTTTTGTATACTGCTCTCTTTTCTATTTTTCTTATTAAATAGAAATAGATAGATAGAGTTTTTTAAATTGAAAAGTTACTTACTCCACCCAACGACTTTAGGCACATTCTGCTCAAAGCTCTCCTTATTACCTTTCTGATATCTTATCTTATTCTTACTAATATTATAAATGCGAAAGTTTGGATGTATTGATGTCGGTATGGATGTATGGATGTATGGATGGATGTTTGTTACTCAATCACGCCCCAACGGCTGAACGGATCTGGATGAAATTTGGCACAGAGATAGATTATAGTCTGGAATAACACATAGGCTAGGTACTTTTTATCCCGGAAAATTAAAGAGTTCCTGCGGGAACCACAAAACCTCGATCCACGCGTACGAAGTCGCGGGCGTCAGCTAGTAATGTAATATATTTAGTATTCTATGATATGTTTAATATGGATGAAAAATAATATTATAATAAGCAGAAAGTAGACAAAGACGGAGTAAATGTGAAAAATATACAAAATGACACCGATTACATATTTTGCTTACGAAAAAATATCATATTGTTCACTTTATAATGCGGCACGAGCTATATGGACTGATGATGTATATTTTCCTTATCAGAGAAATGTAAGCCTTGTTGGTATCAAAATAATAACTATTATAGATTGCCTCGAGATGGCAAAGACGGAAAACAATAGCCTAACGACGTAGATGTAGGGTTTCCATGCATTAGAAAGAAGGTAAAGGCTAAAAATACAATGTGTACAGTTAAATTGTCACCACCACCACATTAACGTCCCACTGCTGGGCACAGGCCTCCACTCTCATAAGAGAGAGGGAATTAGAGCTTAGACCCACCATGCTGGTCCAATGCGGGTTGGCGATCTTTGACGACTATTATCATGTGAGTGATAGTAACCGGGACCGACGGCTAAACGTGCTCTCCGAGGCACGGGGGTGAAACACCGCCAACTTCCTAACTCCGGGCTAGTACTGAGAATTTCTAATCAAAAAACCTAATTCTCATATTACTATGGCCCGAAGTTTAAATTATTTGGAATAAATTGTTAATGTTTGGAACTGTAACTAAATGAGGCATTTAAGAAATGCTAATAATCTTAGAAGGATAACTCTGGCTATCAAACTTTCTTATTAAAATAATCAATGTAGTTCACCCAAGGAGTGCGATTCATTAAAAGGTAGTATAGGTATGCTTGTGAAATTATCAAAAAACAAAAATGCATTACGTAATTTAAGAATATAATGTGTACTATTATGTTGCGACTAAGTTTTTAATTCTCGCATGAACTCCTTTTTTTCAGGATAAAAAATAGCCCTCATGGATCTTCACCCCCCCCCCTTGGCCTTCCTCGGAATGCGAATTCTCTTAATTATTACCAAATGAACAGATGGGTCGTGAAAGCAAATAGACATTTGCTTCATTTCTTTGGTTCGTTTATCATCGTCCATCACGTTCAGATTAATTATTCTACCTTGTTTTACAAAACATGACCAAAACGAATTCAAATGATTTTCAAATTCAAATGTTTTTATTAAAATAATCTTTTACAAGTGATTTTAAATCATCAAATTAATCTACCACTAGTTCGGAATACCATTCCGAGGTACGTCAGTAAACTTTTTCACGCATAATAAATGAATAATTCGTCTTAGAATGGATATCTGTCTATAACGATGAATGAAGACTGAAGACTGTCCGTAAGATTTCGATCAATTGGCAACCCTACATAGGTGTAATGTAACGGATGGCACAAAATGTGCGCACGCGCCGTTCTGCGCAGCGGGCGGAACGGACAGACATACGTATAGCTCTATATATTGCCATGATTCATTACTATTGTTACCTACCTACTAGTTACGTGGACGATGTAAGTAGTTTAAAGCAGTATAGTTTTTGGCTTATTTTTCTCTCAAATTAAGGTGAGATAGGTGCTAGCTAAAATTAATTAGATAATTAAAATATTGTTAGAATTAGAAATAAAAATCACAAGCAGCTGTACATTACTAAAATATTTTCATTCAGTAGATACCTACCAATTTGTGATCTAGATATGGCATAATTATCTATCTAATTGTACCTATATCCTAATGATACCATTGAAATGAGATGTGTTACGCCCAAGAAATAAAGGTGATTTTTACGCTGTACTTAATATCAAAAGTTAGTATTAAAGTGCAGCTCGTTTGACACGTCATTTCCACGGTTCAATTATTATTCCTGAACTAATCTTGAAAAAAATTACCAGAGAGAAGTTTGTATCCTGGAGGTTACTTTTCTGTATAAACCACGCCTTGTAAAAAGTTTGCAAAAGCCCTCTAGGAACATACCGAAATAGTGATTTATTCGATACGCAGCCGTGCGACAATCGTAACTGTCGACTGACGTTAGCGTCACACGGTCTCACGCCGCTTTGAGCCAGCTCCACTATCTCCTATCGTACGACGCCTGGTATAAAGGTCGCCCGTCTACACACATCTTACACTACCTTCAAATCAAATCAAATCAAATCAAAGATCGTTTATTCAATTTAGGTAGATAAACTACACTTATTGACGTTCGGTATTTATAACATATACGAGTACTTCCTGAGACAGTACCTTCGACCTTTACCAAACGTGGTGCGCGACAACGCACTACGTCTGGTAAAGGTCACCTATCTACACACAACTTATTCTAACTTACCGAGACAGTATCTTCGATACGCAGCCTTGCGACACTCGCAACTATCGACTGATGTCGTACGGTCGCACACCACAGTGTGCCAGCTCTACTATCCGTTGTCGCACCACGTCTGGTAAAGGTAGCCCGTTTACACACACTACTAATACTAACTTACCGAGACAGTATCTTCGATACGCAGCCGTGCGACACCCGCAACTGTCGACTGATGTCGCACGGTCGCACGCCGCTATGCGCCAGCTCCACTATCCGTTGTCGTACTACGTCTGGTAAAGGTCGTCCGTTTACGAACACTCCGCCTAGTTGGTTGACTCCGCCGTGACCTGAGGAACAAAATGAATATTAATAAATAGGTTTGTAATAAGTTGGTACCTATTAATTACTGATTTTTATAGCACAAGAAATAAGGAAATCTGTAACCGTCAAGACAAACTGACCTTACCCGTTGTCTTAAGTGAGCGACAGAAGCGACGCTATACGACGCCATAGAAAGTGACAAACTTGTCATTGTCAACGCGACAACGTGAACAATAGGTTACGTGAAGGGTCAGGTACCTACTGTTTGATACAGTCGCGTCGCGTCGTATAGAGTCGAGGTGTCGCGTTTGTCTCTCACGTAGGACAACAACAAGTTACACATTCTCAGCGCTATGCTGCCACATAGCGGCCGTATTATAATACTACGACGAAGATTTTTTTTTTTACCTCTTCATTAATCTGCGATCAGTGCAACTTTTAGCAGATGTGTTCAATGATGTTTCGCTAGTTAAGTGTGTTCTCCATTGAGAACATCTACTCTTTGCTTTTCTGATATCAGATGATGTTTTTCCTTTTTAGTCTCATTTTGGTGGTTCTCTAGTCTCCCTTTGTAGGTATTTCTGAGTTATACTGTTAATTTTGGTTAATTTCTGGCCTAACAGTTGTCATTTTCAGGTGATCGTGGAATTCGTTGTTGGTGACGAAGAATTAGAAATATTTTAACAGTTTATGTTTATCACTTGATAGATAAATCTGTTATTACCCGGATTTACGACTCATATCCGGGTAGGCACCGGGCTAGGATATAGAAAAACAATATTACAATTAAGTAGCTTTAAACATGCTTAAATCGTTTACATTATGAATATGCCACTAGTCCCTACCCGGATAGAGACAAAGGATAGAGACCACAATACTGAATCATAGACAAGCATTATTACTATTTTATTCCGCTACTTATAAGGTAGCCCTTGATTGCGATCTCACCTAGATGGTACGAGTATATGCCAGCACATAGATTATTAACAATTAACCACAAAACATATCATGTATGAGATTTTTATTTTCAGAATCCCATTACCCGTATAGATACCTCATACCCGGGTAGCCAGTAGTGCGCGAGGCGTGACGATCGACCGGTCACGCCCCGCGCGCCGGTCGATACGCTATAACCGGGTTTGTTGTCATCTCTACACATCGCTGATTTCCTGGTAATCTACTGAATTTCAGCTTTTTAACATCGGATAAATTGCCTCCGATTGACTGAACTCTTTAATTTTCCGGGATAAAAAGTAGCCACAACACCACACCACACAAATATTCCAAATTGCTCTCAAATTACGTTTCACTCCGACACAGGTGCATGCTTAGGAGATGTTGACTCGACAATGCACGATTGTAAAGACTTCGTGACTTCGTGACAATCGTGCAATGTTTTTTTTTTGCCACTACAAGTTAGCCCTTGACTGCGATCTCACCTGATGGTAAGTGATGATGCAGTCTAAGATGATAGCGGGCTAACCTGGTAGGGGCATGGCAGTTATATTAAACCATTACCTACCCCTAATCGGATTCTACACGGCATCGCTTGGCGGCACGTCTTTGGAGGTAGGGTGGTAACGGTAAACAAGCCTTCTATCAGGCCATACCAGGTGTTGGATATGGCCAATAAAACTCGATTAATCTTGATATTTCTGTATATTTATGCACTTACTATTTATTTGCAAAATCATTACAAGAGAACGCTTGGTAAAGGTTGGCGAACACGATCAAAAAAGAAAGTAAAAGGGGAATGTGACAGATGGTGACAGAGCTCCATAGAGTACAGACTATAGTTAATACATATTATTTATTATAAACTGTCAATCAGTGGAGTGCACATCTATGCTTAGATTCTATGGTATAAATGTTATCATGAATCCGGAGCCGTGTCCCTAACACAGATTAAGTAAATATGCGTTTGATCGCATACATACTCCCCAGCAGGTGAAGAATGCTATGCATTATTATGCTATTACAAACAAAGTTAAATAACAATTACAGTGTAATAGAAATTAAATTAAACAAAATATCTAGTTACGTTGAACAAAATAATATTTAGTTAAGTTCCAGGAAAATAAATGCTAAAGTTAGTTACACTGAAGTAAGTAAATGTTACAAATTACAAGATAAAAGTGCAGTCAGAACTAAGAAACAAAAGTATATAATAATTAAATTCATTGAAGGAACATCTTATAAGTTAGTGTTTGTAATTAATTTTATAAATTGAGAAAGTTAATTATTGCAAAATGTTAGGCACTTGTTACATAACACAGAATAATAAATTTCAATAAGACTCAAAAGGACCATTCTTAACATAAGAAACTAAGATTAATTTCTGCTATTGCAGTAAAACTAATTTATTAATAGGACGATGATACTCTCCAGATGCAGTCTTAAGAAGTACAGATCTAACAAGGTTGTCACTTGAATTTTTATAAACTTGAATAACTTTGCCTAGAGGCCAGCAAGCTGGTGGAGTATTTTCATCCTTGATTATAACTATATTACCTATTTCTAAATTATTGAGTTTACAAAGCCACTTATTTCTACTCTGTAATTCAGATAAATATTGTTTATAAAACTGTTTCCAAAAGGTTTGTTTATGTCTAGTGATTCTTTGAAAGAAAGTTAATCTATTTACTGAGATTTCACAAACATTAGGTTCGGGTAAATCCACAATAGGCGCCCCTATGATAAAATGCCCTGGTGTCAGGCAGGCTAAGTCATCATGTTCATCATTCAATGGACACAATGGACGGCTATTGAGGATTCCCTCAATCTGTATAAGTACAGTATTCAAAAGTTCATAAGTTAGCTTACTGTTAGATAATTGCCTTTTTAATAATAATTTTACTGACTTAATACCAGCTTCATAAATTCCGCCCATGTTACTGGCTAAAGGAACAGTAAATTGCCACTGAATTTTATTAGAACTGCAGAAATTTACAATTTCACTATAACAAGTCTGATTTCTAAACAATTTATATAGTTCATTAAGCTCATTGTTAGCTCCTTTTAGAGTAGAGGCATTGTCTGAATAAATGTGGCTACAAATTCCTCGTCTAAAAATTAATCTTTTTAAGGCATTTATAAAGGTCTGGGTAGACAAATCTCCTACTAATTCTAGATGAATAGCACGAGTGGCAAGACAAATCATTAAGCAAATATAACCTTTAGTGTATTTACAATTACGAGTCATGTTCGATCTTAAGTATATAGCACCAGTAAAGTCGATGCCGACATGAGTGAATGCACGAACCAATGACACTCTTGGACTAGGTAGGTCTGACATTTGTTGCTGCCAAGTTGAAGCTCTAAACCGAATGCATCTGACACACCTGTGAATAACCTTTTTTACTTCAATTCTACCCTTAATAGGCCAGTATCTCAGTCTTACATTGGCAAGTGTGGTTTGAATACCTGAATGCAATAATCTGTAATGATACTGTTCAATAATGAGTGTAGTTATGTGAGCTTGACATGGTAAGATGATTGGGTGTGCTTGATTGTATTGAATGTTTGCATGTCTGATTCGACCTCCTACACGAATAATACCTTTGCTGTCCAAGAATGGATTAAATTTTCTCAAAGGGCTAGATTTAAATGTGTATAGATCACTGTGGCTGTCTGTATCTTTCAGTGATTCTAATTCCTTTATTTCCTTTGGGAAAAATGCATATTGTACAGTGCGAATGATAAAATCATGTGCATTGTTTAGCTCTGGTACTGAAAGGAATGAATAATTTTTAACATTACTTCGGCAGTTGCTAATGAATCTAAGAACATATGCCATGGTTCTGTTAAGTTTTGTAAAATTTGAAAATTTATCAAAATATTCAAAAAATGTATGTTCTGTTGTGACTGTATGAGTGGTATGTGTCTTAGGCTTAAGCAATTCTAACCTGATATCAGATTCTACTATTGGTTGTGAGACACCAATGGGCCACTGAGTAAGGTACTCACTAGTCCACCTAGGGCCTGTCCACCATAAGTCAGACTTTATGAGTTCCTCAGCGGTAATACCCCGAGTGAGCAAATCAGCTGGGTTCTCTTTAGTGTTAATATAATACCAATCTTCTACTGATGTCAATTCTAAAATCTCCATGAGCCTATTTGAAATATAAACATTGTACCTTTTGTATGGAGATTTCAGCCAGTGAAGTACTACAGCAGAGTCAGAAAATAAGTAAGTATTTTTAATATTAAATGTTTTGAGTATGGTTTGTACCTTATTACTCATTCGCGCTAATAGCAAGGCTGATCCTAGTTCTAATCTTGGAATTGACACAACTTTGATTGGACTAACCTTAGTTTTAGACATAACAAGTGTGCAAGTAGGTTTTTTGTTAGGGTAGGTAGCCCTTAGGTATATGCATGCACCATATGCTTGTGATGATGCATCACCAAATCCTAGAAGTGAAAGTTCAGTTGGGATGGCAGAAAAATAATAGCGTGGCAATTGCATGCCATTCAAGCTTTGTAAATTTTTAAAAAAGGTTAACCACTGAGTCTCTATATCTGTAGGTAGAGCACTATCCCAGTTTAAATTAAGCTTCCAAATATTTTGCATTAAAATTTTTGCACTGATAGTATTAGGCGAGAGCAAACCTAGAGGATCAAAGATCTGAGCAATGTTAGATAAAACTGTACGCTTTGTATGTTGAGTGGTTTCTTTGTTAGGTATTGATACAGTAAAACAGTCTTTAGTAGGTATCCACTGTATACCTAGTGTCTTGACTATACACTCAGGTGAGAAATCATATGAGGCAGAACTCATGTTGTCTGAAAGATTGCTAGTGACATGATCTAGAATATCTCTACAGTTAGATGACCACTTGTGTAATGTGAAACCACCTTTATGAAGTAGGTCAGTGACCTCATCACAAAGTTGAATGACTGTGTGTATGTCATCTGCTCCATCCATCAAGTCATCCATATAGCATTGTTCCTGTATGCATTGTGCAGCACGAGGATGTGTATCTTTGTGTCTGTGAGCTAAATCTTTTAGAGTTCTACAAGCTAAGTATGGTGCACACTTGGTGCCGTATGTTACTGTTTTAAGTTGCAAGCATTGTATAGGATCTTGTTTATTATCTCTCCATAGTAGTCTCAATAGAGACCGGTGTTCAGGATGAACCAAAATGTTTCTAAACATCTTTACTATGTCTGTGGAAAAAACTATTTTATGCATTCTAAATTTTATAATGATGTCTAGTATGTTATTATAAATGTTAGGACCTTCAAAAAGAGCATCATTTAATGAGATACCACTGGAACTCTGAGAGCTCGCATTGAACACGGTTCTCAATTTAGTTGAAATTGAATTAGTCTTTAAAACTGCATGATGAGGAAGAAAGTAGGCAGGGTATTTACCATGCGTTTTAAAGTCCCCATGTACTACCTCAGCATGGTCAAGTTCTAAAAATTCATGAATAAATTGTTTATATTGTTGATATAAAATAGGGTCTTTGCTAAATCTTGACTCTAATTGTAAGAGGCAACGATATGCTGTGTTGAAAGAATCACCTAGTTTGTTAATCATCTCTTGATTGATAGGTAAATGCACTGTGTAGCGACCTGTGTCATCAATGGTGGTGCTATTGGTAAACAATTGTTCGCAATATGCTTGATCTGGTGTGAGTGTTGGTTTGTAGCTTAATTCTTCTTGTTCCCAGAATCTAGATAACAATTTGTCACTGTTGTGATCATCAATGAGGTGTAGATTCATTAATGTATGTGAAGAGTGTTGTATGGCTCTAGTGTCAAGAAATGGACCTGAAATAATCCAGCCGAACACAGAGTTAATTAAATAAGGTAAGTTTTCACCTAATGGGTAACTACCTTGTGTTAAAATGTTGTAAAACAGTTGTGCGCCTATTAATAGGTCTATCTCATTGGGAATGTTGAATGTAGGGTCCGCTAATGAGTGAGTTATGTTAGTAGGTATGTTCCAGGTGTTAGTGTGGACATAAAAGTGCGGTAGATTGACTGTAATATTATCCATCACTAAGCATGTAAGACTGGCTTGATATTCACTAGTGCGTGATGCTATTCGAGTAGTAAGAGATACATTTGAATGTAATTTAGAAGTACCTATTCCTTTAATAGAGCATTGATTAGGATCAAGCTTACATTTGAGTTTGAGTGCCAACTTATTGCTGATCAGGTTGACCTCACTTCCAGAGTCCAAGAGAGCCCTGGCTGTGTGCCACTGTCCGTCGACATCGGCTATCTTGATGACTGCTGTGGATAGCAAAATGTGCATATTGTTAGTATTTTTAGTCATAGCTGTGTGAACAACAGGAAGGCTGCTGTCAGCAGTGCCAGCTTGCATTTGGAATGTGGTTGACTTTAAGCTGTCAGATGTAGGCTTATTTAGCGCAGACATCTGAGCGGGTGCAAGCATTTCGGACGCTGAGTGCGGGGGTTGATAATTATGAGCAATATTAGAATGTAGTGCATTAGGGGTAGCCTTGTTTATGTGTACGGTGCTGTGGTGGCGCCCTCTACAGGTAAAACACTTGTGCTTTGAACACTTGTGATTAAATTTAAAAGGTTTGAGGCAATTTCTGCAAAGAGAGTTGGTTTTGACATACTCAAGCCGCTGTGGCGGAGCCATTTTTAAAAATTCAGGGCACTTATATAGCATATGTTGAGCCTTGCATAGCATGCATACAATATCATCTACATGCTCAACTGTGGCACTATGGGTTACCTTTGTCTTGGCTGGACCAGGCGACTTATTGTCAGCATTTTTGTCATTCATCAACTCGAAGGCAGTTCTGCGCAAGCTGAGAAATTCTAGAAGTTCCGAAAGGGTAGGTAATGTTGTTTCTTTTCTATTTATTTCCCAGGCGGCTCTTAAAGAATTATCTAATTTTTGGGTTATGAGAAAAACTAACAAAACATTCCAATTTTGGGTATCAATTTTAAGTGCGTTTAAAGAATCTAAACTTTGCTGTAATAGTACTAAATAGTCTTTGAGATTATTTCTAGTAATTTGAGGATGATTTACTATTGCCTTAATGTGATGATTAACAATGATGACTTTGTTGTCATACCTGCTTTGAAGTAGCTCCATAGCTTTGTTATAATTTTCATCGGTGATTAGTAGAGATCCAACAAGTCCCGCAGCTTCTCCTCGCAAGACTGACTTCAGATATTGCAATTTTTGAACAGGTGGTAAGTTGCTGTCCCCGATGGCAGATTGAAATATGTTCTTGAAACTGTGCCAATCCTTTAGCGTCCCGTCGAATGTTGGTAGGTCCAACTTAGGCAGCTTGATGCGGAAGGCATTGGAGTTGCACGTGTTGTATTGGGTGGGTGCCGGCGTGGCACGCGCGTCGATGACCTTTTGTAGGTGCGCCTTTGTCGTGTAGTACCTTTCCTCCACTGCGTTGCGATCTTGATCGTTTTTGTCGTCGTCGTTTTCCTCCATTTCTATATACATTTGTATGTTCTCATATCTTTCTAAGAGTTTTTGAAGATCCGCAAGTCTAACCTTGAGTTCAGTCGTGTCTACGTCAGACAGATCTGATTGTGAAAAGTTGAATATTCTTGTAATTCTTCCTTTTACAGAGTTTCTCTGTGCAATTAATCTCTCCAGATCTCCTGGCCGTGGCGAAGACATGGCGGCGATGACGCTGAATTACGATGACTGATGACGAAATAATCGGCGCTGTGTTCATTAATCCGTCGCTCGTAGGGCCAAAAAATGTTGGATATGGCCAATAAAACTCGATTAATCTTGATATTTCTGTATATTTATGCACTTACTATTTATTTGCAAAATCATTACAAGAGAACGCTTGGTAAAGGTTGGCGAACACGATCAAAAAAGAAAGTAAAAGGGGAATGTGACAGATGGTGACAGAGCTCCATAGAGTACAGACTATAGTTAATACATATTATTTATTATAAACTGTCAATCAGTGGAGTGCACATCTATGCTTAGATTCTATGGTATAAATGTTATCATGAATCCGGAGCCGTGTCCCTAACACAGATTAAGTAAATATGCGTTTGATCGCATACACCAGGCAAAATTCAAAAATAATAAATTCCCAACTTGACCCTGCCGGGGATCGAACCCGGGACCTCCGCACGTGAGACAACAGCGTTCTACACTGCGCCAGGGAGGTCTTCGAACGTTGTAAAGACTTTAAAATCGTATATATCTTTACAATAGATTTGTCTGCTTCAAAATGGCGGATTATAGAGAACTAGCTGATGCCCGCGACTTTTTTCGCGTGACTAAAGTTTTTTTTCATTTCCTCGGAAACCCCTTTAATAAAAGTAGGAAAAAGTAAACTTTAGGAAAAGGTAGCCTAATGTCCTTCCCCGGGTTGTATCATGTAACCTACACCTGTACAAAATTTCTTCGAAATCGGTTAAAAAGATGGGCCGTTAAAGCGTAGCAGACAGACAGAGAGACAGACAGATAGACATACTTTCACATTTATAGTCTATACCTATCTACTAATATTATTATTAAATGCGAAAGTTTGGATGGATGGATGTATGAATGGATGTTTGTTACTCAATCACGCCAGAACAACTGAAAAGATCTGGATGAAATTGGCACAGAGAAAGATTATAGTCTGGAATAACACAAGGGCTACTTTTTATCCCGGAAAATTAAAGTTCCATCGGGAACCAAAAAACCTCAATCCACGTGGACGAAGTCGCAGGCATCAGTTAGTATTAGAATGGATTAAGCTTCTTGTTTGTTTCATCCCCGTGCCTCGGGCCTGCCAAAAGCCTGCCAACCCGCTTTGGAGCAGCGTGGTGGGTCAAAGCTCTAATTCCCTCTTTCCAATAAGAGTGGAGGCCTTTGCCCAGCAGTGGGACGTTAATGGGATGTAATGGAAGCTTCTTGTTCCTCGAGGCTATTAGTAAACACGGCATCGTTTCGCGAGTCATCAGTGGGGATGCACTCCAGTGTACCCGGGTATCGACCGGGTCGCGGGGCGTGACCGATCGATCGTCACGCCTCATGCACACCCACCCGGGTATATCTTGCGAGCCAACGTTGGATCTTGCGTGTAGAGTGTTATAGGATAAAATACCTATTCAGAGAAGTTTAGTTTAAGAATAGGCATGATGACTTTGAAAAATGGTCAGATTATGTTCGGAAGTATCGACTATTTCGAAAAAATATCTTATTTCAGCAGAAAAATAAGGTTTGGTAGATAATATTGGCATTTGAAATTTAAATTTTAAAATTCACACCAAAACGCTCCCCGGTGTCATGGCGTCGTTTGTGACGTCACTATTATTTTTACCAATGTACTCTGTGCAGTGTGCAGTAAGCAATAGTGTAATTGTCAAAGCTCGAAAACAAACCATTGTGACGTCATTCGCTTCTTGGTGTTTTAACCAATATGGCGGATTGCTGTATTTTATAATTTTATTTTATCAAAATAAATAGCAATCTCACTCGAAATAGAAAAATAAATACGTTTTTTATAATCCATGAATCCTATTTCATTAGATAAATTCATAATTCATTGATTCTTGGTTACTGTCATCATGCCTATTCTTGAGCATCAAATACCTATTTACAGAAGTTTAGTTGAAGAATTTTGGTTATTGTCACAGTTCTAAATAATTTTATCGCTTGGTTTGGCATTTGATACAAACCTATATCGGAACAATTCTTAAATACACATCAAAAATTGCGGAACCGGCAGGATTTGAACCTGCATCTCTCTGGGATTCGCGCCCTGAGCGCCTTTGTTCTAATCTATAACAAAATTCTACAACCTTTTTATTTTAAAATTGCCTTTACACATATTTAAGAATTCATTATAAGTATGCTCGTAGGAAAAAAGCTTTTGTATCTACACATTGATGTAATTGTAAATGATTTTTTTAAGAAGATCAACCACCGATTTTTTGTTTGCTGCTGGTTCTTCTCGGTAGGAATGCCATTCCGAACTGGCGCGGGCGATAGATTCACTCGACGTGCACTTTTAATACGTTTATTTGAATAAAAAAATATGAGTTTGAGTTCGCTATGTTTAATTAATTGAAATGATTGACTAATTAAATTGTTTAGAAATTTCCCTGAGTGTAGGTAAACACTATTATAGCAATCATAAAATATATCCGAAGTTACGAGAACGGAGACTTGAGTGTACAGTGGCGTAGCGATCAAAAACCGTTCCGGACGCCATATTCACGGGGCAACGAGGTTCGAATCCCATGCTGATTCCACAAATTTCATGAGTTCAAACTATCAGTATACCAAATTACGTCAAAATTGGTTGAAAAGATGGGCCGTTGAAGCGTAGCAGACAGACAAACAGACACATTTTTAATATATTAGTACGAAACTTTCCAATGTGTTTTCTTAAAAAAAATAACCTTAGAAAATAGACATTACGTAGTGAAGTATCGGCATCGATCCACCGGATTTGCTCTGATGCGCCCGGTTACACCCGGATCGGCCCGTTCGATACCCGGTCACGGTCACGACTCATTTGCCGATCTCTATCCGGATTCATTGACGAAATAAATTCTTATCTCATTTCATAGTTTCCATTCATAAAAATATTTACATACTGAAAGGAAGTATCGCAAATATTACAAATGCGAAAGTGTGTCTGTCAGTTTGGACGTTTCGTTCAGAGATAGCTTGCATAGCCGGAAAGAATATAGACTACCTTTTATCCTGGAAAATTAAGGTATTCCACGAAATTAAAAAAAATATAAAGCCACGCGAATTAAGTCGCGGGAATCGTCTAGTCAATTAAGATATATCACAGGTCGTCCCACTAGATTTTAGTATGCAGACCTGCAGTGACATCTATAGGATGGATATTTGTTACTCAATCACGCCAGAATGGCTGAACGGATCTGCATGCAATTTAGCACAGATATAGATAATATAGTCTGGATTAGCTCATAGTCTAATTTTTACCCCGGAAAATTAGGGAGCGGCTATACTTTTTATTCCTGAATATCATCATAAGCATCCCTGATTGGGCATCACTTATGTTACTTAATCAAAACATACATAAGTAGGTAAGGTATATAGGAAGTTTTTTTAATGAAAATTTTATGCTCTATCAATTAAAATTCTCCCCCGAAATTACAAAAAAAAACAATACGTAATTAGTGACGATATCCCAAGTCGAGCAATTAGGAAATTCCCCTGAAAAATAATCCGGAAAACAGGAATAAGCTATCCTCGGTATCACCTAAGCGCCCTCCAAGTAATTAAGCGTAATGGCGGAACAAGATGGCGCACCGGAAGTGGGGATCCGCGGATGTTGGGACAGGTGTCGCCGCTCTTGTCTTCTGAGATAAATATGTTGTTATATTAAGTATATATATCCTACTAATTTTACTTCTATCGTATTTTATCGTCCTCTATGTGTTCCTATGAAATCCATTCGATTACGTTAAAATTTTGTACAGACGTTGTTGGGGCGTGCGAGAAGGTTTCATGGATCTTCAACGTTAACTTAACAAACTGTAATCCAGCCCTAACCTAAGGCTGGGTTATTCGAAAATTAAAAAAAAAACTAAGTGTTGATTAAAGTAATAGCCCGATTGCAAAGACGCCGGGTTACGTTTAACCCAGGAATAAATTTGAAGTTTTGAGAGAAGTTTCATACTTGAATTCTGTCAAAGGAGCAGCTAACTCCGGGTTAAAAGGATAACCGTTTACCGATAGCATTTCTGCAAGCGGGCCTTAATCACATGAATTCATACTATTACCAGCTGTACGTTTACTTATTCTGTGCTATTACGTAGCATTATGATTAAATTAAGTACCTACCTAACTGTAGTTTAATCGAACTTGATTCGAATAGCTCCACGTAAGTGATAAAAATCTACCAGCTTCTAAAACATGGAGCATTTAGATAGTGTCATCCAAAAGGTTTCTAACAAGAAAGCATTTTTGTTTATAAGTTACTAGCTGATACACCGTTCTTCTTGAGACAAAAGGTCTTAAGTATATAACACATTCGTAATTAAACTTTAATGCCTTATTTTTAAGGTTTATATTAATAAGTGCCGTGTAACCGTGGGCGACACCTCGCGTTGTTACAAAGACAAAATGTCTTAAATATAAATATAGTACATTCGTAATTAAACTTTAATGCCTTAATGCCAGTCCCTATGACTGCCAATTTATTGGTTCCCGCGGGAACACTTTAATTTCCGGCATAAAAAGTAGGTAGCCTATGTGTTACTCCAGACTATAATCTATCTCAGTCCCAAATGTCATCCAGATCCGTTCTGGCGTGATTGAGTAACAAACATCCATGCATCCATAATGCTTGCATGCTTGTGCATTTATAATATTATCAGTATAGATTAGGTACTCTGTGGTACTAGTATCATCCAAAAAGTTTCTAAAAGGGAACCAATTGCTTATTAATCTGTGGTCCGTAGTCACGCGAGGTCAATTTCGGGGGGACGGCGGGAGCTTCCGTTTCCTGTGAGGGAATCCATGTCTGATTCGAGTGATCGTCCCCACAGCTTTCATTGTTGTTGTGAATGGAAAATTGCGATTGTACCTAAATTTATTTTGTCGAAATTGTTATTAAACGGTCAAATGTTGAAACGGATCTCACTTATGTGAATTCCTTACAGTATGAGACAGATTTTTTTTTTAAATTTTGGGATATGGGAAAAATTTCAAAATGCACGTCCAAAATTGCGGAACTGGCAAGATTTGGGCCGCGAATCTCGGAGAGACGCAGGTTCAAATCCTGCCGGTTCATCAATTTTTAATATGTATTTGAGAATTGTTTAGAAACTTCACATAATCATATTTAATCATATTTTAATCCAAAAGAATCTTGTGATTGAATTTTCATTTAAATATTTGAACTTATTTCAAAAATCGCAGCGTAGGCTTTTATTATCTAGTTACTTATCTATCTAAAATCCGTATCTATCTAGTAAGTACCAATGTAGATTTTTAAGTCAAAGAATACCTAAGTACCTACTTATTACAGAAGTACTGAAAAACATAAATAAACATTATTAATTTCAAATGTTAGTAAAACTATGTAGGCAAATAAATCTCAATTTGTAGCTAATTTCAAGGTAAATGTCAACTTATTAATAAGTACGTCGACTGACAGAAAAAATAACAAAAAATAATTATTTCGATTAAGTCGTTAAAGCTCACTACCAAAGCTTGCTTGGGTCTTGAATAAAAACTATTTAAATTCACAATAATAATCTCGTTACTATATTAATGAAATTATGCTAAAAAGCATAAGTCCCCTAAAAAGCAAATAAAAAAGCTAGCATGTGGCAACCCTAGCCAAGGACTCGTCATGCGCCGGCGCACACCCCTGCATACCTGTATAGCCTGTACAGGTATGTATTATAATTACATTCCTTTCTACATTTAATGTTTGCATTTCTACACACTAAAGTGTAAATATACGGTGAAGGAAAACATCATGATGTTTTCCTTCTGCCTGATGAAACCTGCGTTTTTGAAGTGAAAACTTCTTTAGGCGCGTTGAGCACTTTTTGGTAGAGGGTAAAAATGTGGAATACGCGAGACCGGCCGCGAGACAGACCTCGTTCTTCATAATTAAGACAAAAGGTCTTTAGTAATAGTATATTAGTATTTAAACTTTAATGCCTTAGTTTTGAGGTTTATATTAATAAGTGCTGTGGAAAGGAGACCGACACCTCGCGTTGTTACGAAGACAAAAGGTCTTAAATATAAATATACCTAGTATATTCGTAATTAAACTTTAATGCCTTAGTTTTAAGGTTTGTATTGGAAATATTTTTATTATTATAATTGCAGGATAGATTTGTGCTTGAGGACAATCAAGGTCTAACCCCACTTGAGATGCACGAAGCGGCGCGGCACGTACCTAAACTAAATAAATTCAACTCATTTATAACATGTACGACATACAGGTATCTCTTATGTTACGTCATGTTTTGGCTCTACCATAATATAATATTATTTGTATGAATTTGTACGGGGCCGCGTCGCGCAGTTCATCTCAAGTGGGCGTTGCTCCATACAACCTTATACAAAGAATACTTGCCGCTACGTGCACCGCGAATCTGTAGTGGGGCTAAATCTTCATGCTCAATGCCAAGCAATAAGCATGTCTAGGTTGGAGCGCGCTTGCCTAGAAGATGCCTATTCACTCTTGCCTTGAAGGTCCTTAGGTTAGGCATACGTGACATCACTGGCAAGAAACATGGACATCAAAAGGGCGTTCCATACCCCAGTGTGGTAGGTACCTACATTATCAGAATCACCGGAAAATAAGAAATACCGGAAAATCAAAGGGTTCCCACGGAATTTTTAACCCAATATCGTATCTATCATCTGTTTAATTATATTTAACTTCAATTAACAAGGTCAAAAAGGTCTAAATGAGACCCTAAGCCGGAACTATAAAATCTGTTTATAGAGTGGGTGTGCGCGGGCGCATGACGGAGGGCTGTGATACACAACCTTGATCCTGAATCCAACCGCCTTTGTTACATCGCTGTTAACAGAGCGATGTAAGTAATGATTTATTTATTTTCACTTACTACCCAAAGAAGGACAACTTGTGTCACTTATGATAAGTAAAGACCAAGACTCTACCATCGGTTCGGAAAGTGGTAAACATGTCCATCTAGTAATTACATATTTATATAGTATTATAATATAGTTATTTCTAACTAGTTATTTGTAACTAACTAGATTATGCCCGCTACTTCATCCGCGTGGATTACTTAAGTTAAATCCCGGGGGAACTTCTTTATTTTCGGGATAAAATCTTATGTCACTCTCCAGGTCCTCAACTATACCCATGCAAAAAATCGCGTCGATCCGTTGCTCTGTTCATGCGTGATTGAAGGACAAACTTATCAGGTTTGATATCTCAAATGATCAGATCGTAGTCATTTGTAGGTATGTTCTCTTGTCTGGTCTGGGAGGTTTCGGCCGTGGTATTTTTTTATTTTATTTAATTTTCACCCTAGGTACCGGCAAATTCTAAAAACTCAAATTTTAAACCTGATCTATTATTAAAATGTCTCTATTTTCACTTAATATTAATTCAGCTTAATAAACTCGAGTGTTATTATAAAGCTCAACACAAATCAGCGGCGGAGTAAAGGAAGTGGCATTACCATAGTGACCGGATGCGAGCCAGCCGCCATTGTGGCCGCCATCTTGTAATAAAAACACCAGTTTATTTTGTCCAGTTATTTAGTTTTAATGTTTTCCTTGCCAGTACCTACTCGGTAACTTTATAATTAATATCAACCAGCTTTTTTAATGCTGTAAGTATAGTTCGCGCGCGAGTTGAAAGCAGATCAAATGTATGGTGGCACATACATTTACTCTGCATTCAACTTGCGCGCGAAGTGTAGGTAAGTCATTTTTATCATCTAGGTAGGTACTTAGGTTAGCTCGAAAATTCTGTTCACATTTTTAGAAACTGATGAAACTTGACTATCTTTGTCTTTGACAACCTCAGATGATGAAATGTGCAGTGGTGAGTAGGTAGCGTTATAGTGGGAGGTCCCGGGTCCGATCCCCGACAGGGTCAATTTGGGAATTTATAATTTCTGAATTTTCTCTGGTCTGGTCAGGTGGGAGGCTTCAGCCGCGGCTAGTTACCACCCCATCGGCTAAGACGTACCCCCAAGCGTTCCGGTACGGTGCCGTGTACAAACCGATTAGGGGTATATTATACCTGCCGTACATTTAACAAGTTAGCCCTCTACTACACTGCATCATCACTTACCATCAGGTGAGATTGCAGTCAAGGGCTAACTAAAGTGTAGAAGAATATAAAAAAGATAGCGCCAAGCCATGACTGAAGCCTCCCACCAGACCAGACATGGACTTCTCAACTTTAGAAATTACCCATTTGATCCTGCCGGTAAACGAACCCAGGACCTCCAAGAATTTTTAAGACCCTAGACTTTTCATTGACTTTTCCAGAGTTCATCATGAAAATTACTTATTACGAGAAATTATTATTACTAGCCCACTTTATATAAATAATAATTAATCAAACGCTTTTTCCATTAGAAATTAAAATTGCTAATAATTAATTAAATTAATTGCCATAATATATTACCTACCGCGTAGATCAGTTATGTAGATAACACACCTAATACAATTAACTAACTAACATTTTACATAACGCTCAAAATCAACGCAACTCGCTTGAACTAACCAGTTAAAGTTTCGACACCCGGTTTGACTCCTTTCTAAAATCTCAAAGATGTGATATATGCGCATGCGCCGACCAATCGCAGCCCTCCCTTCAATGTGTGCGCGCGCGTGTATCTACACTGTACACTTACATGCCATGTGTGCGTGATATATGAAACCACGTATGTAATTTGTCTCGGCTTACTACAAAGTAAATTTTGCTGTCGGTTTTAAATTTTCCATTGCATTCTGAGTTTTATTTCCTTACAATAAAGTTTAAGGATCATTTTTTCATGTGTTATAATTGAGTTTGTGTTTCATATGTCATTCACTCAAGGCGCGGCGTCTTGTGTACAATATGTTTTATGTATGTATACTATTGTTCTGTAATTTTAAATGTGATCTATGCGTCAGATTTTTCTACCAGGAAATGGTTTCTGCCATTGTTTTCGGGACTCGTTGCGGTTTTTGGGTTTTTTTTCTTGGTAATTTGTCATTGTTCTGTGTTTACGCGTTGTTATAATAATCGTTTTGTGACGTCGAGTGATTTTGGAAAATGGAGTAATTTGGATAGGTATGATTAATTTTTACTGCATAGGTAGGTAGGTGGTGCCCCTGATTTTGTCCGTGTGGATTTGGGTTCTCAATAAAAAAATTGGTACCTATTTAAATTATTTTAAATATATAAACCTTAAAACTAAGACATCAAACTTTAATTATGAATGTAGTATATTTGTATTTAAGACCTTTTGTCATCGTAACAACGCGAGCATGGGGCAGCGAGGTATCGGTGACGCGAATCCACAAGTTTACCCCCTACCAAAAAGTGCTCAACGCGCCTGAAGAAGCTTTCACTTCAAAAATCTTTTCAAAAAACCGACTTCCAAAGCCACTGTAAAGTAAAAAATAATTTTGATTTCTATACACACTATGTTGATATCGGGCGAGCCAGGCGCTTTGGCTTTGTATGCATTTATGGGCATTATGAGCAGGGCAAAACTCTGAGGTATACTGTGTACAGGTACACCCTTCTATAGGGTGGTGTCACAAACAAAAGTGTTACATTCGTAAGTATCTGGTTTTGTCTGTGAAACCACTGGTTTTCTTAATTTCCTTCTTTTCTTTCTAATATCCGCGAAACCGCCCAAACGCGCCGCCCGCGCGTCGTTTTCCGCCCGCCCACGACACAGCCCGGTCAATGCGGTTTTTCGGCAGCTTTAAAGTTAACTTAAGACTTAGATAGATTCTTAACTTCACTTTGACTTAGCTCAGACTTAAGATGCAAGTTGAGGTTAAACGACACAGTTTTACAGAACAGGATAACTGTCCATCTTGTACCTTTAGTCCAACAAACATATCTGACCCGGTGGACAAAATTGGAACTAATTTTTATGCCTGTTTAGTTTTTGTTTTTATATAACTATATAACACTATATTCTGTGCCCATTTAGGCCCGCTTGCAGACACGCCGGGCTACGGCCTACGTTTGACCATGGTATAAATTTGAAATTTTGGGAGAAGTTTCATACGAATTCTGTCAAAGTAGCAGCTAACTCTGGGTTAAAAGAACCCGGCGTTTCTGCGAGCGGGCCTTAAAGTACCTAAAGTACGCGCGCGAGCTCCAATTAATCCTATGGAATGTTAAAATAACTAATGACCTAGAGTTGTTTAAAGTGCAAAACAATACCTACTGTACGTAGGTACTCTGAGTTTTTAACATTGCAAATACGATTGATCGACGTGAGGACTCACCACGCTAAGTGTAAGCGAACATCAAAGTAAAATAGACCCAAAAGTTCTTGCTTTAAAGTCACAGATTCAGCGTTTGGAGCCCTGGCTGTGAATAAATACACGAAATGATGAAATGAGCTCTAAATCAATGTTGGGCTCGCTTACACTTGGCGTGATGAACTCTCACGTCGATCAATCGTATTTGCAATGTAAAAACTCAGAGTAAGCGTACTGCTATCGCAAAATTACACGCGTCAAGCTCGAAACTAGTGCTAGGAACGAGCTGGATATGGGAGCGACGATCGGGGATGGCGTAGGTACAGCCGTCGCGCGTCGCTTCTTCAGACCCTGATTCCTCGGAGCTCGTGCGCGGACTATACTTAGGTACTTAGTTAATTTAAATAAAAAAACATCAAAGATACGAAACGAATTGAACCAAAAACATAATCAAACGAAATGAAACTACCTACTCATTTTGTTATAGAAGCATTCATAAAAATTTTCGTACAAAAATATTTATTCCATTCCTTATTTAGCAACAATTATTCATTCATTAAAATAAAACAATAAATTGCGCTTGGTGCTTTCGTCATCATGACTTCTCTCAATTAAAATAGGTAGGTATGACCGGAAATAAGTAGATACCTACATTTTAAATAAATTATCATTTAATTCTACTACCTCTGCGATACTGCCAAAGTATATTATCAGCTGTCTGTCTGTCTGTTTATCTGCTATACTTTCACGGCCCACTTTAAAACCGAAATTTGGTACAGATAGATTTTACATCCCGGGGTAGGTCTCATAACTCTATGTAGTACCTATGTACTTACCTATACTTTGATTATGCCAATAGGTAGAGCTAATTTAGACCTTATACTAGCTTTTCCGCGACTTCGTACGCGTGAATTGAGGATCTTTGGTATCCGCGGTAACTCTTTAATATTCTGGGATAAAACGTAGCTAAATGTGCTATTCCAGACTATAATCTATCTCTGTGCCAAATTTCAGTCAGATCCGTTCAGCCGTTGGGGCGTGATTGAGTAACAAACATCCGTACCTACCTGTACATCCATCCATATATTCATCCATCCAAACTTTCGCCATTTTAATTTTAGTAAGATAAATATATTTATTTGATTGATTGATTGATTGATTGATGATAGATACCTAGGTCTATACTCCAGGTCTTTAGGTAGGTACCTTAAACATTAAGAGTAATATAATGTTAAAACTAGTCCATACTTATGTGATACTAGCTTTAGCCCGCGACTTCATTCGAGACTTCACAAATTTCAAACCCCTATTAAAATATTTTTAAACGTAGCAGACAGGCAGACACATTTTTGAGTTGATAATAGTTTTTTTATGGATATTGATTATTCATAGATTTAGATAAATTGGTCTCCTATCTCTATGTACTTACCTATATAATTTTTATTTTGCTAAATAGGTACCTAGAGCTAATTTTGAATTTATTAGGTAGGTAGGATATTATAGTTTTAAAATCTACCTATAGCTTTCGTAGCTACCTATATCTAGCCACATAAAGCCTCAATTTATAATAGAAACAATTTCGCGTGAGTGTTAAATTTAGTCATAACACAGTCTCGATTTCATGCCGGCATATCCCATCCCATCCCAATTTGCTTTACGCGTAAGGCACCATACATATACAACCTTACAAACTTACGTCCGCAAAATTGACACACGCACACACAGAAAAGAGGCCACGCCCCGTCACCGCCGACCAATCACAGCGCGCCGCTCGCCCCTTCGCGCAAACCGAGCGACGCGATTGGCTAAAATATAACGATCACGAATTTGGAGGGAATTTTTCGGGTGTTTTATGAAATCACGACGCAGATGTGCGGGCGATGTTACGAGGTATTTTATAGTGGCATGATTGTATGCGGTTTTTATGTTTGTCGTTTGGCTGTTATGATAATATCGTTATGGATGGAGCGAGTCGTTGTTTTTGCATAATGGCGGAGGACCTTTTTTTTACGAGATCGCTGGGACCTTATTTTTTTTGAGATAATTGCATTTTTCTTCGGCATGGCTGGAGTATTTTTTTAAAAGGTACTCAGACCTAGGTATCTATTACTTATAGAATTCCTGACAAAGCTTTAAGGCTTCTAAGATAGGTCATTATCAACTAGATCTCCCTAAGAAGAGGACCTACTGAAAAAGTTTTAAATATAACCTGTACCTACCTATATTTCTCTCTATACGAGCTCATTTTTATAAACCTCTCCCACAGACAAAAGAAGAGGGAGAGAGATATCTCTACGGAAATAGGTAATAAGTGAGAAATTATTTAATTTCTCTCTACAGATAGGTACCTACAGGTTTCTCGATACGGGTATCTCAACTTTTTATTTATTTTTATTACTTACTAAAACAAATTTTAGAAACCTAAGTAGGTACGTAACTACGTAGCTATAAACACTTAATAGAGCATTTCAAAAAATACTGTATTATAGTAACATAGATAAATCACGAAATGATACTGGATACTTAATTAGTTTTGAAAACGAAAGTGTCTTTTTTGGTTGTCCTTCAATCACGCGGCAACAGAACAACTGATCGACGTGATTGCAAGGGTGGGTACTTACGCGTGGATTTAAATATTTTTTTTAATCCACGAGTCGAAATCACGGGCTTCAATCTGGGCAGAGAATAAATTAAGTATTCATTGAACTCACATGTATAATATTCCATCATATTTTGGTTGTATCTGTAAGCGGCGGACAGGTCCACGCCGCCGCCGGCCCTTAGGCCAAAAAGGGCCGCAAAAGTTGCCTTGCTTTGGCCCTCCAGCTTGGATTCACTTACAACACTTTTTACACTTTAAACACTCAATAGGTTTCATAAGCCCGATCTTTACACTTTAAAAACCTCGTCCGCCATGTTTAATATTCATTCCAAGAGTAGGTAAGTTTTCATTGTGATTATTCTTTATTTGAATTTGGCTTAATTTACACTCATAACAATTTAAACACTTATGCAAAAGTAAATATTCATAAGTTCAAAATTTGCATGTTAAAAACTTCCTTACACATATTTTATTTCTCGCGGCCAAGATTTGGGCTTAGGATATTTCACTAACATCATAGTTCCGATCTTTACACGTTAAAAACTTCGCCCACCATTTTTAATGTTCGAATTTTTACGCGCATGTCACCGTGACGAACGTTCTAAATTTAAATTTGGTAAATTATATCAAATTTTGTCACTTTTTTATTTGCGTGTACTCGTTACGTGAAAATTTACGATTTGGTCCATTTTCCATGACTACCTAAATTGGTTGTTTAATTTAAGTTTTTTCATAAACAAAAAATTTGTTCAAATAAAAAAAATACACCGTCGCAAAAAATAATATGTTTCATAAATTCGAGATTTTCTCCTGATCCATTCTATTGAAGCTTTATTATATTTTATGCCATTTATTTATTTTATTCTTTATTCCTTATTTGTGAAACATGCCTTAAGGACCATTAGTTCTGAAATACATACTTACCTAGCTAATTTATAGCAAAAAGTATTTATTTATATAGACTACTTCTAAATACAACTTCCATAATGCCTGTCAATTAAGATGTTGATCAAGCAATTTCTCGATTAGCTAAGTCAAAATTGGTACAAAAAACATACCGAACCGTGAAAGTCAAAAACAGAAGGCTTTATAAAAAAAAAAGCGATTCGTTTGGTTAAATTTCGCCGGTTATTTTCCGATTTGACGATTTTCCGGTATTTGAACTTTTCCGGTTGGATAGAGACAGGTGGATATAGCCCTTTCTCATGGAAAATAACTTAATCAGAAGTTAATCATGGATTAATGAGGAAGTCCACTTTTTAGGAGCTTTTTGTCAGATTAGGAAGTTAAAAAAAATTTGGAATAGCAAAAATGGCATAAAGTAAAGTGGATCTATTTTTGGGCATTATCTACTTGGTTGCACTTTGAAAAGTTTTTTCTGCTTATTATGAGAATTCGTAAAAAGCTCCGGAAAAAACTCGAACTTTTTTGGAATTTACCAATGTAGGAATGTAGGAATTTCGAAATACTTTTTTCACTACAATGCTTTCAAAAAACTTAACATAGGACCTAATGTTTCTAACAAAATTATTAGGACTTACTACAAAATTAATAAGCATAACCATACAGAGATTCTTGTATGGTTTGAAGAACCTTGCATTTCGCCATTTTAACTTTCCCAAATTTCCAAAGAAAACGTAATTATAGCGACTATTATTTTAACACACTCTGAACACATTAATAACCTTTTCACCATCACTAAAGACAATAGTTAACATATTAAAAACCTTGTATCCATCGAAATAAACACTCAGAACCTATTTTTAAAAATCCTAAATTTTTGAACCAAAATTTTTTGGTTTTAGACACAATTCTTTTTTAATATTTTTTTTTAAATTTTGGGCACTCAAAAAGCACTAAAATACGTGCTAATCAACCGATTGTCACACAGATCTGGTCTATTTTGAGGTTTGTATGAATGTTTCACGGTTGGTATGGTACGGACCGATGACTTGTGACCGGTGGATCGGTTTTCCGATATTTAAGATGTCCACCACCGTGTGACTTGTTCTTAATTATTAGGAAATGTTAACTCAATTAAATTTGGAACTTATTATAATGAAATAAAGATCAATTCTGCTGAGCAAAGTTGCTTCCGAGGTTATTTTTAGACTTTGTATTTGTCTAGGCACCTGATAGTGCCTTATAGATTTTTTATTACCCTTTTATATTTCTTTAGTTCAAATTTCTACATACACCACGAAGGCCTTGACTTGGAGCATGTTTAGCCGTTTAATTTAAAAAAAAACTAAATTAATAATTGTCAAATCATTAAGTAATTTCACGTCGGCCTCCCGTCAAGGCTTTTTAGCCGATTTCCAAAAAAGTGCGTCCTAAATTCGGCGCGTATTTTTTTTATATACCTACTGAAATAAAACAATGGAAACTCAGCAGATACCTAACCTAGTACATATTTAAAAGCACTAAGAAATTGTAGTCAAAATAGTTTGCATTTTAGATTTTCCGTATCAAGATACCTACTTACTTTTTTTCCCGGAAAATTAAGGAGCTCCCGCGGGATTCAAAAACTGTATATTCACGCGGACAAAGTCGCGATCATCGTCCAGTTTAGAATACTCGTATCTTCTAGGCAAACGCGGTCAAAACCAAACATCATTGCTTTCTTGCAATTTTAAAAAAATAACTAAGTACGGATTCAAGGAAAATTTTAATAACAAAAACCAAACATAACCAAGCTCATATAAAACGACATTCAATACCTTTAGGTACGATTATTCTCACAGTCGGTTTCTCGTTATACGATCCGATGCCTACATACATACGCACATAATATACAGACTTGTATTAGAATTACATGCCGGATTGACTTACTTCGCACGTTAGGTAGGTACCTAAGAACCGTAGTCACTTAGTGGTTAAAAGTTGGAATTTATGAATTTTTATTAAGATCTAATTTAAAAATTGATTTCAAGTAGAGTAAATATCTTTTATTTATTATTGAATATTTACATATTTCGTTAAGGTTCTCAGGATGGTAGAGTTTTTGAGACAATAATTATTATTTTGTATGATTGTGTCTCTTAGTTGTGTATGTAAATGTATTTTATTTTTAAAATCTTTTTAATTAGATATGTAAGTAATTAAGTAATTATATTTTACGAGTGATGATAGAAAATTTAAAAAACAGATTTAGACCACAGCACTTAAAATCCTTATCTTGTATTTTAATACTTAAATTTCAAAAATCTGCCATTTTTTCACCAATAATTAATTTATAAAAATAGAACTTCACGAACACCTCACTAGTCACAGAAAAAAAACGCAAGTGTAAAATGATCATATTCGATCCGCAAATATTTTCATTTAAAACCTAAGTTTTTAAAATCCGAAGAAAGATAAGTAATAATTATTATTTACGTCATTTTATGTAACTGGCTTTATGGCTCTGAGTTCTATCTTATCTATTCAGAATACCTCAAAATTCACAGATAAACACAGTGCAACGAAAATAATAACAATCACATTTGATCCGCAAGAAATTGAATAATTGAATTGAATAATGTTAAAAACCGAACGTAATTTTATTATTTACGACATTTTTTAAACTGACGTTATGGCTTTGGGTTCAATCCCAACGATTGGAGCAGCAAATCCACAGATAAACGCAACGAACATAAAAGAAATCACATTCGCATTCGATTCGCAAAAATTTTCATTTTTCTTCATAAATTTTAAAAACCGAACATAATTATTTACGATATTTTTATAACTGGCTCCACCCGCTCTGGGTTCTATCCTTCACAAGCACCTCAAAATCCACAGACAAACAACGCAACGAAATTAAAAAAAAAATAGAAACAATCACATTCGGTCCGCAAACATTTCGTTCGAAATTCGAATTTCGCAGGCGCGTTTCGCTCGACCGCGCGCGACGGCACCAAAACACCCTATAACGCACGTGGCGCGCGGGACGCGGCGCGACACACCCCTGCACTAGATAATAATATAATTTGTCATTTTTGAGATGAGCTTACAGGGTAGGTATTTTATTTTAGAGATTTTTCGTTTTACCACATTTCTCATCTGCTTTTTAATCGCGAGGCCCTTCTAGCCACTTTTTTTTAAAAATCCATTATTATTATTTTAAATTAACTCTTGACTGCGATCTTCCTGATGGTAAGTGACGCTGCAGTCTAAAATGGTAGCGGTAACCTGTTATATTAAAACCATACCCAAAGTCGGAACGCTAAATCGCGGCGCGTATTTGGTATTTTTGTATTCCCGGGGTAAATCCTTAATACTCCAGGATAAAAGTACCCTCGGTCCTTCCCTGGGATGTATCTTAACCCTGTACCAAATTTCATCAAAATCGGTTGAAAAAATGGGCCATTATAGCATAGCAAACAGACAGACTCACTTTCACATTTAAGTATAATATTTAAAAAAGCTAACAGGGACGTGGATATTAAATAATTATTAAATAATCACTAAAAATAATTTATTTGAATATTTATCAAATCTTCTATAGGTATATATAAAAATGAAACCCGTTTTCCTTGGTCACGGCATCACGCGTGAATGGGTGGACCGATTTCACTAATTCTTTTTTTGTTGTATTTGTTATTATTAGGAGAAGGTTCTTACGGAAAAAAATATTAAGAAAATCACTCAGAAATATTGAAAAATAATATACATTTAATTTTGCATACTAAGGCGGTACGAAGTTCGCCGGGTCAGCTAGTACTCAATAGGTAATTATAATCCTTATTTTAAAAACGTGACATCAAATTAACATTTTTTGTAATATTGCTTACGTGTTGCCTTAGTAGGTATGTATTAATCCTAAGTTTTTACATAATCCAACAAAATAAAAAGCTAAAATCTAGAACACATCAATCAAAGTTACGCAGAACTTATTTTCCGCAATGAAAATTATCCTAATTCGAATCTAAATTGAATCCAATTAAAACTCTATTTAACTTTTAAAACCGATAGATTGAGTTATATAAAATTGTAGACTAGTATCTACATAATTATTATAGTTACATCATAGATGCTCGTATGAATGTATAACCAGTTGTATAAAGGTAGAATTTACTGACGCAACCGTATGTATATCTAACTATTGCATGAATTGTATAGAACTCGTCAAGTTATGATTGATGATTCCAGAAATTTCTATTCCAGATATTTCTATTATATTATATTATATATATTATTATTACACACTTAGTGTGTTGAAAAATACAATTTATTAGAACCTTAGAGTTTTCATAAAATTTTTCATGTACTTATTTCCTCTTATGCTATTATTTCTAACGCATTATTAATGACCGAGCGAAGCGAAGGTCTCTGAGTCTACTTGGGTGAATTGGCACTTGTCCGTCCGTCCGTCCGTCCGTCCGTCCGTCTGTCCGAGCATTATAACTTCTGAATTACTGAACGCAATTACTTCAGCTTTAAATATAATATGTAAACCAATGGCCTCCCGCCGAATATGGCTTAAAAAATAATAAAAATCTTTATTTCAGGGGGGCTCTCATAGAAGCGAATGCGAAGTAAAATATTTTTTATAAAGTTACATAGGGTTGCGGTATATCATTTTAAAGATAATTAGGAATAGTCCAAAAATAGTTTTTTTTTAATTTTTCCCCCAAAATTGACGAAATGGGGGGCTTTCAAAGTGGTGTTTTTCTAACGTCCAAAGATGACCTCAGAACTCTAAATTTTCTGAAATGATGAGCCTGAAACTTGATCAATTATTTCAATTATATCCTGTACTTGAATAACAAATACTAAAATTAGATAAATATTGTAAGGAAACGGAATTATTTAATTTTTAATGAGCTTCAGTATTTTTAACAGAACTTCACATTTATGTCAATAGATGGCGCCGCGAGGTCTTAGTTCGGGGCGAACCACTAGTTTATTTATTCTTTACAAACTCCCTGGCGCAGTGTTAATGAGCGCTGTTGTCTTAGCGTGCGGAGATCCCGGGTTTGATCCCCGGCATGGCCAATTTATCAAGCCAGAACGGCTGCGTTCAGTTGAGTAACGGATAGATTATGGACTGGAATAACATTAGGCTACTTTTGAACCCGGAAAAAGAATTGTAATTTAAATAATTCCCGTGGGAACCAAAAAAACTCAATCTGCACGGACGAAGTCGCGGGCATCAGCTAGTATTGATAATATAGTTAATGTACGAGTATCTGTCGATGTAGTGGACAGCGGTTATTAATTGAGCAAATCGAGCTATCGATATGTTATTAATTGATGACAAAGCCTGGCTAATGTGCTGATGGACTAATTATTTAGGGATTGGATGCGACTATGAAAAGTAAGGTCTTAGGCCGGCCATACACGGACTGCTCGAGCAGTTAGCCAGTGATCAACATACACGGACCGCTCTTGCAGTCATAGTCAACAGCTTGAAGCTACCATTGATAACTGCTGCCAACCGCCCGAGCCCCGAAGCAGTCGCAACTATTCGAGCGGTTCCGTGTATGTGCAGTGTACGTAGAAGACTGTAGTTCTATGTAGTCCACCCTGACTACTTCAAGTTGTCCGTGTATCCGAGGCTTTGGACTTCATGTACATTACGCCTTAAGGCCCTATGTAGGACATACACGGGGCATATTACCATTGCATCGCTTACAGCAGTATTATTTTAAAATGGCAGTTTAATATGATGTATCTTGACGTGTATAAAATAAGGATTATTCTGAATCAAGAGCGTCAACAATAAAACGTTAAAATAATACTGGTATAAGCGAAAGAAAAGCTAAGAAAATCGCAAAAACAGATTTTTTTGTGTAACGACGTGTTTCTGTTTTGGACAACCTCCGTGGCGCAGTGTGTAGCGCTGTTGTCTTAACGTGCGGAGGTCTCGGGTTCGATCCCCGGCAGGGTCAATTTGGGAATTTATGATTTCTGAATTTTCCCTGGTCTGGCCTAGCTTTGGCCGTGGCTAGTTACCAACCTACCGGCAAAAACGTGCCGCTAAGCGATTTAGCGTTCCGTTATGATGCCGTGTAGAAACCGAATAGGGGTATGGGTTTAATATAACTGCCATGCCCCTAACAGGTTAGCCCGCTACCATCTGAGACTGCATCATCACTTATCATCAGGTGAGATCGCGGTCAAGGGCTAACTTGTAGTGGTTTAAAAAAAAACCGAACCGTTTTCCAAACCAGTGGTAGAGTCATGACTTTTATAAGTGGCACAAGTTGTCCTACGTGAAATAAATAAATCATTTTATCATAAAAAATATGGTGTCATCGCCCAACTTCGCTGACAGTCATGTGATGTAATTGGTCAATAAGTTTGACAGGTAGGTATCCCTTCGTCTTAAATCCGTCAGTAGGTAGGTACACACGTTTGTCCGTTTGTCACTAATCAGTACACACTACATTAATGATATGTACTGTACGAGATATTATATAAGGTGCATTAAGATCGTTGGTTTTCATATAAAAAGTCTACAGTTTCAGTAGTCAACCTATAGACTAACAGACAATACACAAATTGCTATTAGACATTGACAAATTCGATATTATCTACCTTTGTGGTACACTTAGCTTCATTTCCTTACCTCAGCTCATTAACATTCCACTTCTGGGCACAGACCTCCTTAAGAGCCCATAAAAAAAATATAAACAATGTGTCCGTAAGTCTATCAGATTTTTAGTTTTTGCATCCCAAACAGTGCTTTTTATCCCGAAAAAGCAATAAAACTTCCTTTGAGATTTAGAAAATTCTGAATCCACGGGGATAGAGTTAAGAGTCATCTTTTAGAGTCTAGTATTAAGTATAAAATATGTGAAAGTGTGTATGTCTGTCTTATTAAAACTAGAATTCTTACTAACCTAAGGCTTCAGCCGAAAGTTGTGGAGAGACGACATCAAAAGAGTCGCAGGGAGCCACTGGATACAAGCGGCATAGCCCCCCTATTCTCTAACTAGTGGCTGTCAACAAATTAAAGCCCCTAACATATATTTTTATCCATTCAAGGTTTGCTACGAAATGTTATTTTTATAAATATCATATAACCAACCTTCAATGAATATAAAATATATAATATTGTCAACGGTTTTTATTTTTGAGTGTGGAAGTCCCTACAAGCTACAAGAGACCAGCAGTGGACGTCTATTGGTTGAAAACGACGAAGACGTTTTTATTTTGTAAATGTAAGTAAACAAAGATTAAGGTAAGGAAGTTCCCTCTCTCCTATGAGAGACCTCCTCGTGGATCATCCCTCATAGGAGCCTATGGAGGTCTGTGCCCAGCAGTGGGACGTTAATGGGCTGTAGTGGAAGTAAACAAAACAGTCTTTATTTGCAATGTTGTCTTTCTTTATAACTATGGTGCCTAATCAGCCATTTTAAAATACCTAAGTTTAAATTTGGAATGCTCGAACAGTTATTCGTAATTGGTGAATGAGCTGTCAAAATTCGAACTAAGGCGGTTCTAATGAAGCGTAACCGAGAACAACTGTTTGTCTCTTTCGGACAACGGTTACTTTTTTATTTTTAATAGCTCCGAGAGGAAGTGATTTTGACGCTGTTGTTTTGATGAGTCAGGTAATGAAAATAAGTAATTAGTCATTGTTTTGCGTTTGTAATGAAACAAGTCGATGCTCGTGACTCGTCAGTACGATCTCGATACGATCGGTTTTAGAGATACCATACCTCTAGGTGCTAATAGCTGTCACGGTGGCCGTCTGTCATGTAGGTCAGTATGGGCATCGACCCACTGTATGAGTACTTACGCTGTGGCATTACATATCTGGCGTACGTACGTAGTTACGTACCTACCTACGTAGGTACGGAAGGTATACCTAACTGGAAGGTACCATTCTGTATTCTGTGGTATCTAAAATTAAGGGCGAAAACATACAATTCAAAAAGGAGCAACCACTGACTACCGCGACAACGCAAAACGTATTCAACGACATCCCTGGCGCAGTGGTTAGCGCCGTTGTCTTAAAGTGGGCTTTCCCAGGTTCGATCGCCGGAGGAGTCAATTTGGGAATTTATAAATTCAGAAATATCTCTGGTCTGGTCTGATGGAAGGTTTCAGCCGAGACTAGTTACCACCCTACTGGCAAAGATGTGCCGCCAGGCGATTTAGCGTTCCGGTACGATATGAAAACCATTTTTTTTTATTGCGAAATAAGTTTGCGCTTGACGACAATCATGCTTAGTGCAAAGCAATGATAAGGTCTAACTTGGAACGCGCTTGCCTAGAAGGGTTATGGGTTTAATTTATCTGCCCTACCCCTAACAGGTTAGCCCGCTACCATCTTAAACTATCACTTGCCACAAGGGCTAACTTGTAGTGAATAAAAAAGTGGGTATTATTAATATTATAAAAGTCAATCATCTGCATAAAAAGCAAGCGTAAAGGATAAATTAAGGTTTTTTAATGAGTAAGGTCACTGGTTCGGTGCCCGGTGCGTGACAAACGCGATGACTGGCCGTTCGACAGCAGGTCTCGATGTGAGAAGCTCTACATTTCTTTCTTTTTTGCCCTCTTTTGGTAATTCTTACGTGGTGTTGTGACAGACAAGAATAAAGTTGAATCAAGGTTTAAAACATCAATGAATTCTGATAAAGATTTTGAGTTTTTATGAAATCCATACTAACACTAGGTATATAAATGTGAATATTCATCTCTGTGTGTCTGCTACGCTTTACATTGCCCACCTTTTCAAAAGATTTTGATTTTGAAATTTGGTAAAGGGGTAGGTTACAACTTAGGTACAGTGAAGCACATAGGCTACTTTCTATTCTTTCTTCGGAAAATGAAAGAATTTTCACGTGATTTGATTTTTTTTTTATCCACTACAAGCTAGCCCTTGACTGCGATCTCACCTGATGGTAAGTGATGATGCAGTCTAGGATGGTAGCGGGCTAACCTGTTAGGGGTATGGCAGTTATATTAAACCCATACCCCTTCGGTTTCTACACGGCATCGTACCGGAACGCTAAATCGCTTGGCGGCACGTCTTTGCCGGTAGGGTGGTAACTAGCCACGGCCGAAGCCTCCTTCCAGACCAGACCAGAGAAAATTCAGAAATTATAAATTCCCAAATTGACCCTGCCGGGGATCGAACCCGGGACCTCCGCACGTTAAGGCAACAGCGCTACACACTGCGCCACGGAGGTCGTCAAACGTGATTTGATTGAATAAATGGAAAACGCTGACGTTTTCCCCTCCAGAGTTAGTCATCGAAAGAGTTTATGTTATGCTTGGAATTTCTCTTTTTAATCAGCACTAAAAAATAATTTACTTGAATAGTTGTCGAAAACCTTACCTGGTGGGAGGCTTCGGCCGTGGCTAGTTACCACCCTACCGGCAAAGACGTGCCGCCAAGCGATTTCGCGTTCCGGTACGATGCCGTGTAGAAACCGAAGGGGTATGGGTTTAATATAACTGCCATGCCCCTAACAGGCTAGCCCGCTACCATCTTAGACTGCATCATCACTTACCATCAGGTGAGATCGCAGTCAAGGGCTAGCTTGTAGTGGATAAAAAAAAACCTCAATTGTAGATTCTCGTCAGGATTTTAAGATCCAAATATTATAACTCCAACTCGTGTATCTCAACTCCAGTAGGTAATACAAATGTAATTCTTTTGTTATCATCTAAATATAAAAAAAGGTTAAAAGAAATAAAAAGCGTGCGTAGCTTGGAATCGAACAGGTTCCCAAGGAAGTGGCTGCGGTTGCGACCTGCGATATCGGTTACACCGTAGCTTTCAACTGTTGGGGATTGTCTTAATACAATTACCCTTGTTTTATTATCCTTACGCTTATTTGGAGGAAACAATAGCTTTACCCGACTACGGAACGCACAGGGTTATGTGTTCATCAGTTATTTGCGCTCGTATATGCGCTCTCAGTTCACGAGATCAAAATAGGTAGAGGTGCGCAGGGGTGAAATCTAGCAAACGCATGTCGCAAAAAGTGGAAGAAATAATTTTAAAAAAGTATTATTATTTGGAACTCTTTAATTTTCCGGGATAAAAGTAGTCAATGTCCTTCCCTGGGATACAAACTATCCCTGACCAGGCTAAACCAGAGAAAACTCAGAAATTATTCCGAATTGACCGACCGGGGATCAAACCCGGGACCTCCCACCTTAAGACAACAGCGCTCGCCACTCGCCAGGGAGATCCTATAATTCTACTTAGTTATTTAATCTGAAAATTTTGCTAAACTCATCAAATTTTATTCTTATCAAAACATACTCTGTCTATTGACCCTATATTTATAAGTCACGTGTTAAACTTGAAACCCAGCATTGATTTTTCTTTCTTTTTTTTTGGAAATTCAACTGCACCAATAATGAACTCTCGCTACAAGGACATAGGGTTGGTAATGAGGTGAGTGATATTACCTCGCCTTTCGTTTCTCTCGCTTCTGATGCTCACGCGCATCGAAAGCGAAATTTATGAAAAAAGTTGGACGTGACCGACCGCTGTGAAGGGTTCCCGTGGTGGCGGCCATGGTATGACGTCAGAATTGTGAACAGATTCGAATTTACAAACTACCAGCCCCTTCGGCCGTGTGTGTCATCAACTGCCAGCTCTCTTTGCGACGTATTCCTCATTACTGAGGGTCGTGACTCCTTTCCATTAATCACATAATAGTAGGAGTTTTCTTGGGATAATAATACGGTGGGGTCCCACGTCCTCTATACGACTCGACTAAGAGTATTTAAACTCTTAGGTTTTTCTAATGATTATTATCAGATGTTAGTCATAATAACCGGGATCGATTTCTGAACGTGCTCTCCGAGGCACGGGGGTATCGAAAGGCAAAATTTGAACCTCCAAATTCGGCCACCCATCCAGTTACCGACTTGGGTCAACGTTGCTTAACAGTCGTATTGCGTTGTCACAACTAGGCCACTCGTCCCTCAACTCAAAGTATATTTATTCAAAATAGGTACCTTTGAACGTCACGTTTACAAAGTATAAGACGCGATGGTAATAATTAACTAGGTACGGTACCTTAAAACTAAAGCTACGAGGGTTCAAAACGCGCCCTGGTTTGCGAAGAGCCTATATTATCTATAATAATATTATAAATGTGAAAGTTAGGATGGATGGATGGATTCACGCCAGAACGGCTGAACGGATCTGGATGAAATTTGGAACAGAGATAGCTAAGTACTATAGAAGAAAGAAGAAGAAGACAATATCAATCATAATCATAATCATTTTTATTTTGCAAGAATATGGTACACTAGCTGATGCCCACCACTTCTTCCGCGTGGATTGAGGTTTTTTTTTGTGTTCCCGCGGTAACTCTTTAATTTTCCGAAATTAAAAGTAGCCTATGTGCTATTCCAGACTATAATGTACCTATGTCTATGCCTTCAGATCCTTTCAGCCGTTATGGCGTGATTAAGTAACAAACATCCATCCATCCATACATACAAACTTTCGCATTTATAATATTGGTATAGATGCGACATTTATAATTTAGTATATAGGAACTATTATCTACATATCCTGCCAAGTGCCAAGCTTGGCGTGCTAAAATAATTTAACTGCTTAATCTAAAAATTTAAACCTTTGACAATTATTAAACCGTAACGATGGAAACAAATAAACTTTCAGTTTCATTACTACTTGTAAATATTCAAATTCATTACAACATGGAATCATCAAGTCCACCCAGTTCAAGATTTTCCAAAACTCGTAACGTTTTCATGGAGTAGTCTTTACTCGCCCATTCAAGCGACGTCTATCGGCCGGGACACGGAGCCGGCGCGTCTTGGAGTGAATGGGCGGTTTTTTGTGCGCCGTACACTTGACTAAATCACTGTGAAATTACTTGCCCGCCGGCTGCACTTTTGTTTTGTTGCTGTGTGGCCACAGTTGTAGCGGGCGCTGTTAAATTATTATAATTATTATTATAACACCCTCCCAGCGCACGTGTTTCCTGCCACATATAACTTAGGTGCCCTCAAGGCAAGAGTGAATAGGCATCTTCTACGCAAGCGCGTTCCAACCTAGACCTCATCATTGCTTTGTACTAAGCATGATTGTCGTCAAGCGCAAGCCTATCTCTCAATAAAAAAAAAAAAAAGCAGCAGGGCGATTGTGTGAAACCTGCATCAATCATTGTTACAGTCTCGATTGTTTTGATTGGCTGCATTTATGGTATTTTTGCTGCGTCAATGGATTTTGGCCAATTGTGGAAGAAAGTGAGGCGTCGTTACACTATAGCTGTCATTTTTAGACAATCGCCCTCCTATTGTCTATAATGTCAGATTAGACTTATTTTTTTACAGATGTTGCTTAGCAATCCTGTCAAAATTACAAATGTTGGTATGGATTTGTTAAGGTTCATTTGACGATTGTTAAACAGGCCCTCAGTCTAAGTTATTACATGGCAAAGTCTATTGATCGTATTGTCGAGCGTTCGATCATTTTATTTTAGCGTCAAAGTAAAATGAACCTTACAGGCATTGATTTAGAGCTCCGTTTTGTGTATACATTCACAGCCAGCGCTCCAAAGGATGCATTTCGAAATCAAAATCGATTGCACCTACTGAATTTGTGCCCTTAAATCAAGAGCTTTTGGGTCCATTTACCTTGATGCTGTGTGCGTTGAATTATTTGTTTAAAATCGAAATAGCAGATGGGCTATGTACGGAAGGTCACAACTAGTCAGACAGGCACAATTTCACATTTAGGAATAATATTATTGATTGTAATATTAGTATGTATACGTGATTAGTGAAAACACACTATCGAATAATTACTAAAATATTAAAAATAAAAGAAAATATTCCTCACTGAAATATACGTCATAACTCATGATGGAGAGTTCACACCGCTCAAGATTCATTTATAAAAAAAGATAATTAAAAACAAAACTTAATTCACGCAAACTGAGACACGTTAGCGTTGGCAGACCCCCTACTCGGTGGACGGACGACATCAGACGAGTCGCAGGGAGCCGCTGATTCCAGGCAGCGCAAGACCGCGGCGTGTGGAAATCCTTGCTAGAGATCTATGTCCAGCAGTGGACGTCTGTCGGTGGATGATGATGATGTTCATGAGACGCGGAAATCAGCGGAGATTCGAAGACTGATGCCCGCGACTTCAACCGCGTGGAACAAGTATTGGCAAGTCTCGCTGGAACTCCTTAATTTTCGAGGATAAAAAGTCTATGTCCTACAACGGTATACCATCTGTTTTTATAGCAAATCATATCAGCAAAGTAATAGACAGACAGGCACACTCTCGCATAATATTAGTATACCTACTATAATTATAAATGCGAGAATGGATCGAATGAATATGAATTTCGAATGCATATGAAAAATAGTTTGGTAACCCGCTCGCTTATCAACTACACTTTTCCTATACTCGCTATCACTCGCACCACACCCCAAGTTATATTTTTATATCTATAGTCTATACAGCATACCGTGTTGAGTGATACGGTAGCCAATGATTCATCTCAGTTTATATAATGATACAGACACCCAGCGTGCGTTACGATCAGTGTGAAAGTATTCATAGATTAGCTGTTTATCTTGCTGGTTCTTCTCAGTAGGATCTACATCCCGAACCGGTGTTAGAGTCAACACAAGACGTTATTATAAGAGTTCCCTGGGCACGAAGTACGTGTCTCTAACTATTCGGACTTATGTGTATTTCCCTCTCTCTCTGCGTCGTATTCCTCATTACTGAGAGTCGTGCCCCCTTTTCCATTAATCAAATAATGCTAGGAGTTTTCTTGGGATAATAATGCGGTGGGTTCCCACGTCCTTCCGCATAATGTGTATTCACTTAACATCAGGTGAGATCGCAGTCAAGGGCTAACTTGTAGTGGATAAAAAAAAAAAAAAAAAATATTAATATCACTTGCTTTGGTAACGGTGAAGGAAAACATCACACTGGGAAATCTGCATTTCTCAAAGGTCATCAATCCGCACTTGGCCAGCGTGGTGGACTTTTTTAAAATCCACTACAAGCTAGCCCTTGGCTGCGATGTCACCTGATGATAAGTGAAGATGCAGTCTAAGATGGTAGCGGACTAACCTGTCAGGGGTATCGCAGTTATAGTTAACCCATACTCCCAATCGGTTTAAAAAGTAGCCTATGTGTTATTCCAGACTATAATCTATTCCTGTGCCAAATTTCATCCAGATCCGTTCAGTCGTTGAGTAACAAACATTCATCCATACATCCATACATCCAATCATCCAAACATGAACGCATTTATAATAATAGTATAGAAGATAGACTAATGCCACTATCGTTTTATTCTAACAGTATACAGCCAGTACTCAGTAGCGAAGGCATAGCATTAGTGAAAGTATATTAATTTATTTCGCTAATTAAATGCAACGATACTTCTGAGTTGCGTAACCCTCGAGCCATACAAATCCGCATGATATTGCTTTTCGAATATAGACTTAAGAAAATGCATAGACATGGCATCCATACTAATATTGTAAATGCGAAAGTGTGTCTGTCTGTCTGCTACGCTTTCACGGCCCATCTGCTTAACCGATTTTGATGAAATTTGGTACAGGGGCAGATTGTATCCCGGGGTAGGTCATTGGCCACTTTTTATCCCGGAAATTATCAAAAAATCTAAATTGACGCAGACGAAGTCGCGAGAATCATCTAATTTTATAATAGTAGGTATATGTGTAGATAATAGAGGTCTATAAAACGACAACTTTTTTTATTCCGCTTTAAGTTAGCTCTTCACTGGGGCAAGTAATGCAGTCTAAGATGGTAGCAGGCTAACCTGTTAGGGGTATGGCAATTAAGTTAAACCCATACCCCTAATCGGTTTCTACACGGTATGAAACGTTAAGTCGCTTGGCGGCACGTAATTATATCCACGTATTTGCCAGTTCAGACCAGAGACAATTCAGAAATTATAATTAAACCAACATACCATATCTTGCCACCATAAACAAACGTAACGTATATAAAAGTTTAATGTTAGTATATGTGAAGTAATATAACTCTACAGGGTATTGCGTTTTACTAGAAAGACGTCGTCATAAGAAACGTATTAAATGCATACAAATAATCCGCATGATATTGCTATAGAGCTAGAAAAAACAGACATGACAGTCATAATTAAAGATCCATCCAGCCTCATTGCAATTCTGCCAGCTCTTTATTTGAAAATATAAATATTTTAAAATAGTACAGATATGGCAGCAATTTACAATTGTTCCTATTTTATGTAAATAATTGTAAATCCCTTTGATATTTTTTGTGATCACAGACTTTTTATTAATATTGTAAAATAATGACAGTCAATAAAAAAATAGAGTAATTTTCTAGCAATTTCCGGAATCGCACCTGAGGAAGTTTTACTTCAAAACGGGATAAAAATTTAAGTGATAAAAATAACGGGATAAAAATTTACTCACCATCACTTCCCTGGTTGCTGTTGTGCCCGTGGTACTGCTCATCTGCAAATTCATACTCTATGTCAGATTAGACACATCTGCTCTCGACAAAACTATTTGGAAACTAAAGTACCTACTTGCAAAAAATTGAAGATGTTCAATTAATATCTTCACATTTTTTTGGCTATAAAAACAAACACAGTGAGCCTGGTAGACGTTATCCTGCCCTGAACCTAGACCCCGATTGCAGCGCCACCCACCGGGTCGAATTGTGAATTTAAACCCTCCTGGGACCCAATCAATTTTTTTTCATCAAAATCGGTCCAGCCATTTCCGAGATTTTGCGAGACTAACACACGGCAGTTGATTTTTATTTTTAAAGATTAAATTTCCACATCTGAACAGAAAATTCCTGACTCTTTCAGTCACTGGCTAGTCCTTGAAAGCTGAAATTTAATCCAAAGGTTCTAATGAACACAAGGTAATTGAACACATGAAAGTGTTTTAATGAACACAAGGAATATGGATAGATTTTGAAATTCGAATAGGAACGAAGCTGCGGGTGGTCGCAAGCATAAGATAAATTAATATATTTGGCTAATTGGACAGAATGCTTCCAAGTAATTAATTCCTGAAAAATACTTTTAAGACAATATGAACTTTTAGATTTAATCAAAAATTTAATTAACTTTCAAACAGTTTTTTTCTGTATTTTTTTCTTACTTTAATCAACCCAAAAACGAATAAATAAGTCTGTAAATCTTATAGTACCGCAATTTCTTAATTAAGTTAATTAAGCATTCCAAACCAAATTTCATAAGTAATAAAAAGACCAAACTTTATGTTCGCTTTCACATTATTTACTCCGTTATTTTTAAAAACGTTGCTGTCTATGAAAGTAATTGAAAAAAAGGTTCTTGTCAAAAATGCAAATGCCCTATAAAGCCGTAGACCTTCATAATAGGTACATTGGTCAGCACTGCTCCAAAGAAGCTTGTTAATTAAAATAATACATTAATAAGTGAAAACCTAACATTACCTCCGTTCCTATGGTCATTGCTCATAAGCTCTTGGCTCTGAATCGGTGCATGAATAAGCACCTTTTGCTGAGGACTATGAGGATCTAGACCTTCCACTTCCAATAATGGCGCATGGGGTTCATATCCGTGAACAACTAGAGGTGGCGCATGTAAATCCATTGTTCAATCAATTTGCATCACAGACGAAAAACTCTATCATTAATTGGCACTTCTAGCACTTTTATCGTTGCATACAGTTCGTTGGTACACTATTTCAACTTAATTGTTTATATTATTTTATTTGTGTTAGATCTATTTCTTTCAAGTTCTATGGGATCACTATTGAATTGTTATCACTATTTTTGTATTTTGTTTTTGCACGATCTATACTGTTCGAGCTGTATGTTTCACTATTGTTGGCACTTTTTAACTAGTCTAGGAGGATTTTTAGGAGTATTATGAGTTGGATTTAGTTAGTTTTAGTTTAATTATAGTTTTTTTCCACTGAACGGTCACATTGTCACATCACCGCGGCCTTTTTCGGTTCTTCGCTCGTACTTTCAACATCTTTTCCTGTAAAGAAAGAAAGAAGAGTTAGCCTATTAATAGACAGCACAATATCATAATTACATAGTTCTATGATCCAAACTTAATATTAGATATAAATGCGAAATTGTGTCTCTGTCTATCTGCCACGCTTTCACCACTCATCTGTGCAATCGATTTCGATGATTTTATTTAAAGAGATATCTAAGTTGGGAAAGAGCCTAAATTTCATTTAAAACAGATTTTTGTCCAGGGAAAAAATCAGAAATTATAAATTCCGGGAATCGAACCCGGGATCTCCATATGACCTTAGCACTCACCACTGCGCCTGGGAGGTCGTTAAATTATGTCAAATATTTATGAACTATTTTCCTTGAAACTTATTAGTAGGTACTTAGCTATTTTACCAGAGCATGAATGAGTCATTTTTATGGACAATGGTTGAAATGAAACCTAGGCCGGATCTAAGGTTAACTATCGATTCAGAGCACCGTTAACTTTTGTCTGTTTAAACATTGACTAAAATACATAAAAAAACGTTCACATTCTGTTAGGTACTTGGAATCAGTCAATCATATTTTAGGACGACCTTATAAAACTAGGAGAAAAGTTCAGATAAGAGATAGAAAAATATACAAAAAAATATCACGTTCAAATCGAATAATACATATATATGTCACCGTAAGATTGTAAAAACCGTTAGATTATAATATAACGTTTTTTATCTCGATAGATTATAAACTGTCGACAGATTGTGAACTGTAACATACTGCTTACAATTTAACGCGTCATTTTTCGGTAAATTGTAATATATTAGGTGTCTAATATCATTTATACGTTTCTAATACTTGCCATATGATTTAGTTATAATTTATTTTTAAAGCCTCCCTATCTATATTTTTGAATCCTATACCTATGACATTGGTTAAATGTATCTTTAAAAAACATATATCCACAACACGCATGTTACCTAACTAGATAAGCAGTCGCAAATAAAGCACTGAAGAGAGTACCCGCGTTTTGATTTATTTAAGTCTCCTGAAGTATAGTGAACCTTATTATAGTAAACATAGTGGTCATAACGAACCGGATTTTTGTTAACGAACTAAATAGCGAAGCAATTCGGCGCTCGGAGACAATAGGCGACCTTTTCGCAGGTAAAAAATAGTGAATGAAGAATAATATTGAAGACTGCACTCGTAAATAATATTACCTACAGATTTGCCCGTATTCACATAATAATTATAGAACTGCGTTTTTAGAAATATCTTGTTGTTTTTCGAGTTGTTAATAATGACAACACCCACTAAAGAACAAAGTGGATATTTAACTACACTGGAAGATGTGGCTAATATGTTACAAACAGCACAAACTAACATGAAAAAATGCCCTAAGCAAAGATTAACGCAAGGTTATCTACAAGCACGATTAAAGTCAGTAGAAGATTACTGGAACACATTTAAAATCGCACATCATAACTTAACTAGATGTACACAGAGAGAACAAAAGGGCGTGTTGCCGTATTTCTTGAACGAGGAGTTTTATAAGTTCGAAGAAATGTACTTATGTATGTATGCGGATTTGACCGACCTTTTATTAAACCTACAACCTAGGATCGTAGATACTTCCCCCTTGTCAAATTCATCCCAGGGTGATCACGGGTCGTTCGCTAAGCTACCTCGGATAGAACTACCTACGTTTTCGGGAAAATACGAAGATTGGCCCTCTTATCAAGATTTGTTTTTAGCATTGGTTCATAACAATTCAATGAGCGATGTGCAGAAACTGCACTACCTAAAGACTAGTGTTTCGGGTGAGGCAGAAAGGCTGTTGCGTAACATTCAGATCACTGAATCAAATTATGCACTGGCGTGGGATTTACTAAAAGCGCGATTCGGCAATAAGAGAATGATAACCAATTCTATATTTCAAAGATTATTCAGCCAAAAAAGAGTGAATAACCAGTCGGCAACTCAAATCAAAGCTATTCTAGATACGACGACAGAGTGTTTAAGTAGCTTGAACAATTTGAAAATAAGCACTGATTCTTGGGATCCAGTAATTATATTTTTGGTAAGTCAAAAATTGGATGCAGAATCTTTGAAAGACTGGGAGGAAACAGCATACAGTGAGAGTTCTGAAGATATGCCTACATGGAAAGATTTGAAGAAGTTTTTGGAGTTCAGGTTTAGAACCTTAGAACTCATTACGCCAACAGCAACAGCAACTTCACGAGATAATCAGTCGATTTACAAATCATTCCACGTTACTTTCGGAGAAGGTGAAGGCGATAGATTCAAGTCTGCTCATACCACAAGCAGAACGCAGCAGATCTGCAATTACTGTAAGGCTTATGGACACTACATTCAGACCTGTAAAGAGTTTATGAAGTTACCGGTAGAGGAACGTCACTCATTTGTAAGGAAGAATAACATTTGTTTTAATTGTTTGAAATCTAATCACAGCGTATATGAATTTCTATGCAAAGGAACCTGCAGGATTTGTAGAAGGAGACATCACGTACTTTTACACCAAGTAAAACCAGAAGAGAAGAAGGAGAACATAGAAGAAATACACCCGGAATACAGAATTACAACGGCGCACTTTTCAACAGAGCAACCTGATCGTGATGTTTTATTAGCCACAGCACACGTAAAAATTAGGGCGAGCAATGGAGAAAATTACAAGCTTCGAGCCCTTATTGACCAAGGATCGGAAGCTTCGTTTATTTCTGCTGGAGCAGTTGAACTACTTGGGTTGTCAAGAATAAATACCAAGACTGTTATATCTGGAGTTCGAGAAGGAACACAAATAACGAGCAGACACTCAGTTGACCTGTCAGTTATGTCAAGATTCAATGGAGGTAAGGAGATTCAAGTGAAGGCTTATGAGCTGGGGACAATATCAACAATATTACCCTCGAAGCATATCTCGAAGAACTGGACAGAACTTCAAAATATACAGTTGGCCGATCCTACCTGTTTTATACCAGGTGGAGTCGACATTTTGCTGGGCTGCGATGTGTTCTCTAAAATTATCGAAGATGGGTTGATAAAGACGCCTGATGGTGTAGTGGCACAAAAAACATGTTTGGGGTGGATAATCTCAGGTCAACGACAAGACTTAAATTAGATCATAACTAAACAAAGAAGTTATTAATAAAGGAAATGTATGGGTATTTAAGAAATGGTATGAAGACAGCATGATTTAATAAACATATATATATTTATATATTTTAATTAAAGAGATTAACAAAGATATTTACAGTCCACGGTTGATGCTACTGAGAAAATAAGAATAAGTAATAGAAATAATTTAGATTCTAGTTACTGATAAGGAACTGAAGAACTGGTGATCTAAATATGGAGAATGTGCGTGTGTTACGATGATTAGGTTATCATGACGTTCGGAGTATATGTAAAAACTATAGTTTTTGGTGGGCGGTATGTCTAATATCATTTATACGTTTCTAATACTTGCCATATGATTTAGTTATAATTTATTTTTAAAGCCTCCCTATCTATATTTTTGAATCCTATACCTATGACATTGGTTAAATGTATCTTTAAAAAATATATATCCACAACACGCATGTTACCTAACTAGATAAGCAGTCGCAAATAAAGCACTGAAGAGAGTACCCGCGTTTTGATTTATTTAAGTCTCCTGAAGTATAGTGAACCTTATTATAGTAAACATTAGGTATATTAACCCGATAGAACCTAACCTGCGGCCGGGCACTACCTGAATATTCATGTCAAACCCTAACCTACCCTATAGTTCGCGCGCGAGTTGAATGCAGAGTAAATTTATGGTGACACTTACATTTATTCTGCATTCAACTCGCGCGCGAATTGTACAAGAAAGAGACAAGAAAACTTAAAAACAATAAATATTTCATAAATTAATACTCAGAACATCGAACGGTTCACAATCTTACGACAGTTTATAATCTCGCGGGATAGAAACCGTTAGATTATAATCTAACGGATTTTACAATCTTACGGTAACATATATGCTTTAAATTTTTTTAAAGAAAATATTTCGATACATACTGAAGTAGAAACTATAATGTTTATTATATATGATTATGATACATAACGTAACGGGCCCCTAGTTCGTGATAGTACGTCATTTCGTTAGTTTTGTTTCTGACGCAAAAAATAAACAATTTAAATAATATTTATTTAAATTATACATTTCTATAAAGTCTCTATCATTTAAACTGTCCAAAAAATTCAGTACCAACATTTTGGCTGCTAAACTGAAAGCAATACGACCCTCGAAACTGTCAGCCAGCCACGAACAGCTGTGGGGCTTACTTTTATGACTCGTCACCGTAAGGGTAGCGCTCGTATTTCTTAAGCTTACAGAAAGGCATAGCTAAGTCCATTTGAATAAAACATTTAATAGGGCTTTTATGTGCTCCTTAACAATCGATTTGACTCGGAAAAATTTAAATAAAAACATAGGATTCCTTTAAAATTGCAATAAACCGACTCACGAAATAGCGGTCATTTTATTTTTCATGTGTACCCTAGTTCGTGACACTACCGAATTAGGGATATTCGAGATACATTTTTGTAACTCGTGCATTTATATAATAATTAAGATAATTTAAATGTAAATTGAATATCAAATAATGTATTTAATTAAGTTTCTTAGGAGCTAAATTCGTTATATGTTTTGTTCACTAGAATTCTTATAAAACGAGTTTGAAGGTGACCTGAATTTACATTTTGGAGGTAAATTCGCACAGATACTTCCAGCTTAATTTTGTTAGTTATTCGATTTATTTTAGGTATATTTGTATATTTTTACTATATATAGGGCAGTTAATAGTTAATTTACATAATTTTAAAATGGTCGAAAAAATTAAATGCTGGAATTTCCAAAAATCAATATCACGAACCAAGGGACAGTCTATTTTGTTATACATTTCCCCAAGTTCGTTACAGATATATCTATAGTGGTAGGCTAGTAGGTAAGGCACATACCACTGGTATCGCAATATATCCATACTTCTTATCTTACTAATATTTTAAATGCGAAAGTTTGGATGTATGGATGTATGGATGGATGTTTGTTACTCAATCACGCCCGAACGGCTGAACAGATCTGGATGACATTTGGCACAGAGCTAGATTATAGTCTGGAATAGCACATAGGCACTTTTTATCCCGGAAAATTAAAGAGTTCCCGCGGGAACCAAAAAAATTGTCTCTTTAACCGATTTTGATGAAATTTGGGATAGGCATAGTTTGTATCCAGAGGAAGGACATAGGCTACTTTTTATCCCGGAAAATTGAAGAAATCCCGCGTGAATCAGAAAGCCTTAATCCACACGGACGAAGTCGCGGGCATCATCTAGTTAATAATATTCTTTATTAAACCAAAGTTTCAAACAAGGGACTAGCTTTGTTTTAATTTTAAGTTTCAAGTAGGTAAGTACCTAATAAAAGCTGTCAGTCGGCTGAATCTCAGTCTCACATCTTTTTTATTATAATAATTATTATAAAAAAATATCTTTATCCCGTTCTTAATTATAAAACCTTTTAAATATTTATGTTTTTATTAATAAATAATCGTAACTCGCTGTAAAAACTTTATCACGAAATAGGGGCCACGAATTCACGAACTTAGGAGCAGAGCAAAATTTTATCACGAAATAGGGTTCAAACAAGAGGTCCACAAATAAATTAATATAAAAAAAACTACGAAACAAAACTACATAATTCATACATTAAATTACTGGCAAAATACCAATATTCAAGACACAAAAGCTTTCAAACTGATATCATGTTTAGGAATATATTTAAAAAATCTTAAAGTCTTGGGAGTCTTAATATAACGAAAAAGGGTACAATTACCTTATATCAGCGTAAAATTGTAACTACCGTTAGATTATAATCTATCTTCGCGAGATTGTGAACTTTCGAAAGATTGTGAACCGTAACATAGCCTACTGCTTACAATGTAACGCATTATTGTTCGTAAGATTATAATATAGGTATTAGTTATATTAACCCGATAGAACCTAAGTGAATATTTATGTCTAACCCGAACATAACCTAAAAGATCAAGAAGAAGAACAAGAAAACGTAAATACAATAGATATTTCAAAAATTGATACTCAGAACATTGAACGTTTCACAATCTTTCGACAGTTCACAATCTCGCGAGATACTCGTAGATTATAATCTAATGGTATTTACAATTTTATACGGTGACACATAATATAAAGCTATTCAATAAGGAAATATTAAAAATACAGAAATTCATGGAACGCACTTTCAACTTTCATATTATGATAAATTTAAAAAAAAACACTAGTGTTCCCCGCTTCATTAAATTTTATCCATACTAATAATAAATAAATACGAAAGTGTGTCTGTCTGTCTGCTACGCTTTAACGACCACCGATTTTGATGAAATTTGGTACATAGACAGTGTATCCCAGGGAAGGACATAGACTACTTTTTATCCCGGAAAATTAAGAAGTTCCCGCGGGAATTGAAAAACTTAGTCCACGCGGATACCAGCGAAGTCGCTGGCATCATCTAGTATTATTTTACAAAAATATTTTTTTTGTTTTTTTGTATTCTATGCTTTGCATAGGTATCGTACATGCGATGGAGTTGAAACTTACAGTTTTTTTGGTACTTGCTTGAAGATTTCTAACATACGATATCATCCACGTCATATGTATGTGGTGGCGTGAAAGTCGTAGATTCAAAGATTGCATTGCATGCACTAGCAAGTAAAAAACTCAAATTTATATTCCCATAACAAAGAAAAATTTCATTTTAATCCTCGGAAGTCAATCCATGTAACCCAACTGACCATCCACAAAAAGGTTAAACCCGCAAGGTTATGTGAACCACGGCACAATGACGCCTACTACACACGGGTTTGCATGTGAACGATGCGTCTCGAGATAACTTGTGGGTGACAAATAACAATATTGTCTGTATGTCTTTAATATTTCTAATGGTATATCCGGTAGTTACGACTAATTAAATACGAAATGTTTGCAAAAGATTTTTTGCAAACACTTATTATTTTTTCAAATAAGTTAATATAATACTTATAACTTTGTAATTACAAAAATCTATTTTAATATTTACCTAGAGTCTTTTTTTTAAAATCAAATCATATGATTAAGAAACGCATTCTTACAAATAATCCTTTTTTAGAATAAAATTATTGATACTTTCAGCAAAACTTAGTTTTATTTTACTCGAAAACAAAACAGATTTATTGGTAATTATTTATGGTTGCTATTTGTGTTTACAGAAATGAAGAGAAGCATCTTCGGACCCATCTCATAAATTTGTTGTACTGTGTAGCGCACTTTCACGTATTTCACACGCAGGCGATTCATATCTCCTGTCCGATTCAAAAGTAAATACTTTATATATAAACAAGCCTGTGTTAACTTGATGGTAAAAAATGGTGGCATAAAATTAGGAAAGCAAAGGAGAGGAAGAGTCGGGTAGAAACTCAGCAGTAATTTTCTTATGGGATAGACGAGTATAAAAATCATCAGTCATTGGATAGGTCGTTTAAAAATATTGTGGGTGTGGGAACACCATTAGTCGATTCAGGAACCCGTTTTCGAAATATTTAGCTTTAAAGTGCTAATTTTAAGAGTCAACCCCCTGCAAGCTAAACTTGGTCGTTTGTTTTGACATTGTGCGTAGTCAAATCTGAAAATTATCTTAGAATTGTCATAAGAGGTTATTGAAAATTAACCCCGTATCTACCACTGGTTCGGAATATATTACTACCGTACCGAGAAGAAGCGACTAAATGATTGGAACCTATACGTTCTTCCCTGCTTATTCAATCGACGATTCAAAAGCACTTGTCAAAGTCTAACTGAATAAAAAATATTTGAGTTGAGTTGAGTTTATATTTTAATCACACCAACAATAACTACACTATAATTATGACAATATATTACCCTAACTTTTCCCTTCTACTTACTACTAAAGTTCTACTTACTAACATGCACTAGTTGACAATATGATTTTTTTTTCTTTTTTTTAATCCACTACAAGCTCGCCCTTGACTGCGATCTCACCTGATGGTAAGTGATGATGCAGTCTAAGATGGTAGCGGGCTAACCTGTTAGGGGCATGGCAGTTATATTAAACCCATACCCCTTCGGTTTCTACACTGCATCGTACCGGAACGCTAAATCGCTTGGCGGCACGTCTTTGCCGGTAGGGTGGTAACTAGCCACGGCCGAAGCCTCCCACCAGACCAGACCAGGGAAAATTCAGAAATTATAAATTCCCAAATTGACCCTGCCGGGGATCGAACCCAGGACCTCCGCACGTTAAGGCAACAGCGCTACACACTGCGCCACGGAGGTCGTCAATCCTCCTATTTCTTATATATGATCCTATTTTTACAGACTAGTTAACAAAGGACATCAGTAGGTATACTTAACTAAGTTAGTTGAATCTAACTATACCTTCCTATATCCTTCGATCGTAGTTCCTCTTCATATGAGAACGGATTGGGGAAATTCAGCTGGATTCAAGGGCTGATAAAAAATCTTTAACGATATAATGACGTGAGAACTTCGCTTAGCACCTCTACCCAAAGGTTATATAATATAGCAGCTACCTACTTTGAGTGACTTATAATAATATACTATTATCGGATTTACATCCCGAAAGTTCCATAAAAAAAATAAGAGAATTCAAATCTATATTAATATTATGAATGCGAAAGTTTGGATGGATGGATGTTTGTTACTCAATCACGCCAGAACGGCTGAACGGATCTGGATGTAATTTGGTACAGAGATCGATTTAAGTCTAGAATCTTCTTCTTATTTACGGCTTCTTTTTATCCCGGAAAATAAAATATAATATAGCTCAAAATAGCTCTGTCTTTGTTACAGCAAGTAACTTTTTTTAAACATAAATATAGCGAGAAATCGAGCAGGCGGTTCACCTGATGTTAAGTGATTACCGCTGTTCATTAACATTTGCAGCACCAGAGGAACCGCCAATGCGTTGCCGGCTTTTGAGAAATTTTTGTATGTAAGGAAACCCACTTCACAAACTTTATTATAAGTCTGTGTCCTTGTTTTCAGTCTGTGACTGTAGTCTTTGTTACCTAATGTCACTCAGAAGGACTAGAATCCAGAGCCGTTAAACCAGTTAAATAAAAGAAATTACCTAATGTCATGGTTGACAAGTGACATGAGAGGGTGAACTAACGTTTTTCGTAACGACTAAAGATTTTTGTTTTATTTAATAATTTTATTAAATTCTTAAACACAGTAAATTAAGTGCATCAAATGTTGTTTTCTTTGTTTTTTTCAGGTAAAATAAACATTTGTAATCAAATAGACAAATAATGTACCTAGTTAAAACATGTCGTTGTAAGTACTTACTTAAATAAATCTTTGTTTTTTCAGAGAAACACAACCTGTCTAATTTTATTATTATAATATGTATATCCGTCCTTTGAAGAGCCCCATATTGTAGACATGAGGGACACAGAAGATGGAAGCAGGAGTTTTAATTACTTTATCTACACTAATGTTATAACATTCTACTTATGTTTCCAATACTTGACTTATAATTACTACTGTTATAGCGCAGATAACAAAACACTCAATTTAAGCAATTTCACATGATGGTATAATATCCACATCGATATCGTAAAATCTCATTATAACATCAATAAAACGCGACCAATTAACCTGGCGAGCCTTATGTCAAAATCCTCATACAAGTTGTATAAAATTTTGATATTAGGCTGACTTTTGAAAACAGTTGGGTTATACGTGAAAACTTCGTCGAAACTACTAAACTTACATACACAAAACTCTTTGGTAAGATCTTGTGCCAATTAAATAAAAAACGAACAGCGCGCGCTCGCTCCTGATTGGCCCTGCGCGCGCAGCTGCGCTCTTATTGGTTAGATTTTAATGGCGGCAAGTTCACTGTGACAATACACGTACGCGTGAATTTAATGTTTCGCAGTGTGTTTTGTTTTTAAAATACAAATTAAAAGTTAAAAATGGATAGCGACGATGATATTTGTACGCCTCCGGATATTCTAGAATTGGCAACAAAAGTAACTCACAATCTTTTGCCAGAAAAATCTAGAAAATTATATGAAAAAGAATATAATAACTTTTTGGCATTGAAGATCGAAAAGAAAACTACATCATTTTCTGAAAATGTCATTCTTGCGTATCTCAAAGAACTCTCGGACAAATTCAAGCCATCTTCTATGTGGGCTAAATATTCTATGCTCAAGTCCACACTGAGTATCTACAACAATATTGATATCACGAAGTATTCAAAAGTCATAGCGTTCCTGAAACGCAGTTCAGAAGGACACAAGGAAAAAAAGTCCTTGACGTTCACATCAGGTCAAATAAAGATGTTCCTGGAAGATTCACCAGATATTTTGTATCTTTTTGAAAAGGTAAGTGTATTTTAGTTCTGTTATTTAATCTACCTAGTACTTACGTACTACACACGCAAGTTATCTAGACACACCGTTTAAGCGCTTTGTGTATAAATTTGGTAGTAGGTAGGTACCTACACTTTACTACTTCATAAATCATAGTTTTTGCCTTGGCTATGTACCTCAAGCTTATTATATCGTTTATTGTTACAGGTTGCACTAATCTTCGGCATAATGTAATTATAAATATTCCGACTCCGTCTACGAGCTCTACTGCTTGCCCCGCGGCCGCGACAGCTGCTGGATCAATAATTAACATTAACTTTCAAAATTGTACCGTCCAAAATTTGAACAATTATTATAAATAAACTATTGTCAGCTTTTACTCTTGTTGTTTGATAAATTGCATTAGTGAAGATAAATTAGTGTATGCAACTGCATATAACACGGGTATTAAAACACTCGTTACTATTATGAAACTCGCTGCGCTCGTTTCATAAACTCACACTCGTGTTTTAATACCCTTCATTATATGACAGTTGCATAAACTACTATAAAACGCTTAATATAGCTACCAGGGGTATAACGACGATAGCTTAAAGCAGGGTTATTTTAATCTTTTTGATACTCTTGTTTCAGAATTATAATCCTTATTTTAGGGACGTCAGGATACATCACATATTGTAGCGTTAATTTTAAAATAAGTAATACTGCTTTAAGCGCTGGTAGTAAGCCCTCAATACTTAATTTATTTGTTACATACAGGTGTCTTTTACGTTACTCTACCACCGGTTCGGGAAGATTCTACTGAGAAGAGCCGGCAAGAAACTCAGATATTTGACTCCGGATGTGAAAAAGAACACCCAACTTTTGTCCACTAGATTATTACCTACCACTTCACTTGTGTGCTTAATTTGAGTATAATGACAATAAACCATTGTGATTTTTTCAAAAATATTGTTTTTAATGTTTTATTCATAACATCCTGAACGCAATCAAGATGGCTGATCAAACATGGCGGTGATTCTCTCACGTGGACAAAAAACGGCGACATTGAACTGTGTAAGCAATTGTTTCGTTAACAACCAAAATGTTAGACAAAGGTATATTTAATTATGGCTTAGGGTAGCCATGGTTTAGGGTTAACGTAGAAATGTCCTAAATTTGAATTCCCCGTAAATTAATGTATCAACACGATAATATATTATTTAATTAGTGTGTATTATATTTTTCATTTTTCATGTTAATATAGAAAAATACATAAGCAGGTACGCCAATTTTAAGTTCATTAGACCTAAACACAATATTGAGTGAAATAATAACTTAGATTTAAACATACCTATTAAAATGGAATTATTACATTCAATTTCATTACTCAATACAAACCTATATTTAAATTAAAGTTAAATAATTAATTTAAATCCTAAATAATAATGTCTGTTCGTTATCTAAGTGGTTGAAACCTTAAACCTAGTAGAAGTGCTGAAAAACCTAGCCGTTAGCGTCCTATTCGGCCACTCAGGATTTTGATCTCTGTGAACATGTATCTAATTTATCTCAGTTATGTTTATTTTAAACAATTAAATAACGCTTGCTATACATATATCGATAATTTTGGAAGGAAAACATTGCAAGGCAACCTGCATGCCCAAGAGTAAGTACCTACTAGCAACTATTTTCCTAGCTCCTGGCACTTGCGAGAAGGTTTTTGTCGAACATAGTTCCACTGACGTAATATTCACCGCGCGATAGAATAATTTAAACTCATCCCATTAACTTCCAAAATAATACTCGCCCTAAACATAACTCGTTTTGCAAAAACCTGTTTACGTATGACGTCACCAGGTTCCCAAGGACAGATTAAATGGATTTTTTCAGTACGTTTGATTCACTCCAAACTGGTTAGCATCCAAAATAATTAACGAATATGACTCTAACGATATCTACTTGTAATAAGGTATACAAAAATACACTATGAAATTTTTTATCTGTGTTAACCTGTTTTTTTATCTGCCTTGTTAGTCTGGTGTCTAGCTTTTCAGTTTTATTTTTTATTCTACTATTGCAAACTTCTAACTTTGGTAAAGTGTTATGAACCTACATGAACCTACCAAGTTTTTTGTTCCACTACATGTAAGCATTTGACCGCAATTGACCAGGAGGCTTACTAAAGTTACTAAAAAAAAATACGCGCCGAATTGAGAACCTCCTCCTCTTTTGGAAGTCGTTTAAAAACTAACTAAAGCAGTATAATTTTAATATTGTTGACGTTGGTGTTTTAGAATTATAACTAGGGATGTCAAGGTACATCATGTACAAGGTACATGACATAAAACTGTCATTTTGAAGTAATACTGCTTTATGCGATGGTAGTAACCCCCCATATATAGCGGGCGGGTTATACAATAATTCTATACTATTGCCACACAAAAATGTCGACAGACTACCACATTTTGTAACATTACAATTCAGGCAATTAAGATTTTTAAAATAAACTAAAACCTGACCAGACAAGCACTAGATTTCGAAAGAACCAACTATTTCTAAATTCGAGTTTACACTTAACCCTCCAATTCTCACTGGAGCGTAACGATAATCCGGTAAAAGTAAAAAAAAAGAGTAATTTAGTAAACAATAGCAATTTAACGGTAGATTTGAGTCTACCCCCTGATGGGCCTTGTCGGAAGTGCACACGTAACGCTACCCTATCTATTTTGTAATTCGGAAGTAGGCTTTAGTGTGCAAGAATTTGACAGCCTGTATGACGCAACAACTTCAATTTATTTCCCCTTTTTTCACATTGTTTGATATAAATGCCCGTTTTCTCAATAAATGATGCCTTTTTAGGGAATACCTAAGATCAATAACTATGTGACTGTTTTCAGTTTTCACGTACAATAACTATCACCTTCTTCACTAAAATTTAAAAGAAAATGTGGAAATGGACATAAGTATAGTAACATAGGTAGGTAGTATAGGGATAAACTCAAAAAAACTTCAAACTCAAATTTTTTAATTCAAATGACATTCAAATTTCAATAACATTCAAGTAATAGCTAAGTTATAAAATTTTATTCACATGTGAGATACTATGAGCTTGACTACGCAAAGTATCAAAATATCTTTCTGCCTACCTTCAAAATATCTTTTTCGGCCTACCGTATCTACGAGTATGTGTGAGTGCAGCTAACGCTCTTACTGTGCGGTATACCTACAGATTCCAAAACAGGCCGAGCACGCGGTTGCGCTTGATGGGTGCCGGACCCTTAAAAGAAGAACAAGCAAGAAACTCGGTGGTTGCTATTAAAAAAATCATTTAACATAAATGGCTAAATTAATAATTATAATTAATCAAACAAAAGATTAGTTCTAGATTCCGAATTCCCGGTTGATCACTTTAATGATGATAGTCACAAGTTATTCATTTAAGTTTTCTCAGATCTTGAACTCAATATTCGCATCAAAAGCATTTATTTAATAAACGTTTGGATTTGTCCTAGGGACATTTCCAGTGCAAAATAATAATAACTAGAAGATGTTCAATGGGTTGGCCTGCATGAATTTACTCATGGGAACCCATGAGAACTCTTAGGTTTTTAACCGACTTCCAAAAAGGAGCACGTATTTGGGATGAAAAGTATCCAACGCCCATCTCCAAGATGCAAGCAAGCTCGTTGCTAAATTTCATTGATTTTGTAGAGCAGTGTCCAGTTAAACAGACACTCTTTCGCATTTATTAAATTAGTATGCACTAGCGAATGCCTGCGACTTCGTCTGCGTGGTTTGAGGTTTTTTGGTTCCCGCGGGAACTCTTTAATTTTCCGGGATAAATAGCCTATGTGCTATTCCAGACTATAATCTATCTCTGTGCCAATTTTCAGCTAGATCCTTTCAGCCGTTGGCGCGTGATTGAGTAACAAACATCCATACATCCAGCCATACATCCATACATCCATCCAAACTTTCACATTTATAATATTAGAAAGATAAGATTAAATAACGATAAACTAAGGCGACGTTTCCGTAAACGGTGACACAAATTTCCTGGAAATTCCACAAAAAAAAAGAATTTAAATTCTAAATTCCCCCCTTAATTTGTAAAAAATTCCCATACTCGAAATGGTAATCGTTTCATATCACCCCATTAACATGTCAAATTGGAGTCAACCCTCGCATGCCGATGGTCAAACGGGCCCCATAAAGTAAAAGCTCGTTGCGTGACTGACAATTGCTCGCGTTAGTTGAGGGTTAAGTATTTGATTAAATGCGCATATTAAATTTTGATTTCCGTTCAACAAGTGGGAAAATTTATCTTCTATACTGGCTGACGGCCGCGACTTCGTTCGCATGGATTAAGTTTTTTTGATTTCCGTGGGAACTCGTGGGATAAAAAGTAGCCTATGTCCTTCCCCGGGATACAAACTATACCTATACCAAATTTCATCAAAATCGGTTGAACAGATGGCCCGTGAAAGCGTAGCAGACAGACAGACAGAAAGTCAGACACACTTTCGCATTTATAATTTAAGTATGGATAAAGTATGTAACACATTTTTTAATTGTTTAACTATTTCCTTATATTGAGACTCATGCTGAGAGCTATAGAGCATAATTTGACGTTGCTCAGACTTTCATGTTTTCAGTCAAAAGTAAAAGTTCGCTCTATAGATCTCAAATTAAGAGAATCAAATTCCTCAGTGATCCTTTTTTTTATTACACTACAAATTGCCCTTGATTGTGACCTCACCTGATGGTAAAAGATGATACGTTCTAAGATGATATTAATCCCATTATCCCATACCCTAGTCGGTACGTCTTTGCCTGTAGTGTGGTAACTAGCCACGGCCGAAGCCTCCCACCAGAGCAGACCAGAGAAAATTCAGAAATTATAAATTCCAAAATTGACACTGCCGGAAATTGAACGTGAACCTCCTACTATAAGACTAAATATGCACAGCACTTAAACTGGAAAGGAAAGTCGTCAGGTGCTTTTTGGTATTGATGATGCTATTACATAATGAAACTAGCATAGATCTAGAATGTCAAGATCAACGAGCGTGAATGTAACCCACTAACCGATCCCACGGCGGGTCGTGGGAATGCCCGTACAATGCGTTATGTCATATACTATGTAAGCGCGAAAGGAAAAATTGACTTTCGTTCGTTGCCATGCCAAGATTTAAAAAAAATTCAAATAAAAGTGGATCAAGGATTGCAAAGACCAGTGGTGATGACGCGGTCAAAATGAAAGCGAGATAATCTTCTTTTGATATAGCAGTAATTTAAATGTTTTGACCAAACCTGTCTAGACTCTAGAGCAATTTCAGAACTTATAAATCCCTGGAGTGCCCCTACCGGGAATCGAACCCGACAACTCCCACTAAAAAACCAAAAAGGGAGTTGCAGACAAGCTATAATCTTTTTTTTAAAACGCGACTGCCCTGCCGAAATAGCTTTTATCATTTTTTTTAAATTAGTGTCACTAGAGATACTGTATAAGGATTCTAACGATACCTCATACATCCAAATCTGTTTAGGCATTTAGAAGTTATGGTGGAATAAATACACTCACATACATACATAATATGTATACCTAAAAACAATACACTCCTTTCTGGGCAGTAGTGTATAAAGGCTGTCTAGTGTATAAAGGAGGGACGAGTGGCCTAGTTGTGACAACGCATATCAGTCGATTGCAATTGTTAAGCAACGTTGACCCAAGTCGGTAACTGGCTGGGTGCCGGAATTTGGACGTTCTTCGTTTCCTCCGTGGCTCGGAGAGCGCGTTAAGCCGTCGGTCCCGGTTATTATCACTATCATCTGATAATAATAGTTACAAAAACATATGAGTTTAAAAAATACTCTTAGTCGAGTCGTATGCAGAAGGACGTGGGAGCCCAGCGCATTACTATCCCAACTAAACTCCTACCATTCACCTAGATTAATAGAAAGGAGTCACGATCCTCAGTAATGAGGAATACGACACAGATATAAAGGCTGGTGCTCTTCAAAGTATGGTGGTGAACCACCATCAACTTCCAACTAAAAATACTTTTTTTTATCCGCTACAAGTTAGCCCTTGACTGCGATAGTCTAAGATAGTAGCGGGCTAACCTGTTAGGGGCACGGCAGTTATATTAACCCATAGCCCTATTCGATTTCTACACGGCATCGTACCGGAACGCTAAAGCGACACGTCTTTGCCGGTGTGCGATGCGCTTTAGGTATTTTATCAGATGTCAATAAAATCAATAGATAAACGCCTACTACTTATCATTCAGGTCTTTCACCTCTGATGATAATTGTTCAATTAGAAAACAATGGTGGGAAAAAACTATAATTTAAGGAAACAATGTATAGACAACAGAATACCTACCGACAGATTCATTTTCTGTGTATGTGTATAGGCAGCTTAATGGAATTTATAATTTAGTTACTTAAGGCGCTGTGAGCTCACGAGATGAAAAACACAGGCGCGCGGGGGTGAAATCAAGCAAGCGCATGTCGCAAAAATTGCATGAAATAATTTGTAAAAAACTTAATATTTACTTTTCAATACAAATGAATCCGGCAATGTGTTTGATTTAGAAATATGAATTTTATTTTATTTCTCTAGAGATAATTATTGGTTATGGATAGGTTGTATCCCGGGGACATAGGCTACTTTTTATCCCGGAAAATTCAAGAGTTCCCGCGGGAATCAAAAAAAAATCTGTTTAACAAATCCTGACGAAATTTGGTACAGGGATAGGTTGCTTTTAGGCGAAGCACATATGCCTCTTTTTATCCCGGAAAATTCAAGAGTTCCCCTCGGGAATCAAAAACCTTAATCCACGCGGACGAAGTCGCGGGCATCATCTAGTCTTAATATTATATAATATTTTACATACAAAAAGATGACTGAAGGATTGACTGTTTGATCTATCAACACACAGCTCAAACCACTGGGTGACTGGATGGATTGGGCTGAAATTTGGCATACAGATATTATGATATCATCCCTTTTGGGACCGAACACTCAATAATTCACGTAATAGGTTACTGAATATTTTTAACCGCCAAAACATCATGCAAACGTCAAACGGTTCAAAGAAAGTCCTTCAGTCCTACCCCAAGAACAAGACGGTAAATTAAAAAAAAAAAAACACTCTAGTGTTCGTTGAACCTGGTCGTTACACCCACCTGCGAGGCACCTGACGCAACGGCACGTGTTCCCGCCAAAACCCTGCTCCATTGATTGTTTGTTATCTGTGGTATCAGTTCACAGATAACTTTGCTACCGATTGCAAAAAAAAAACGAAAAAAAGTTTCCTTATAAAATAGTGTATAGGTGTAGTGATTATGGCCAAAAATTGTGTTTTTTTTTAAACGGGTTGGAGAGAAGTCCTGGATAGTAATCCATATTTTATATTAAAAATGCGAAAGTGTGTTGGTTTATCCTTCAATCACGCCACAACAGAGCAACCGATCGATGTGATTTTTTTGCGTGGATATAATTGAGGCCTCTTTCAGATTGTCTGTCTCTCTGTTTGCTACATTTCCACGGTTTATCTGTTCAACCGATTTTGATACAAGGAAAATCAAAATCGGTTCCTTATTATATAGGTTAATAAGGTTAATTTTTATCTCGGAATATCAGAGAGTTTCCAAGGAATTTTTAAAAAGTCTAAATCGACGCGGATCTTAGTAATAAGTAAAATGGGATAGTGTCTGTCACTTTTTGACACGGGATGCACATCAACTTTGATGAAATTCGGTAAAGCTGGTACCTTGTATCCCGAAAACTGCCGTAGGTTTTTTTTTAAATATATAGGCTAGCGCTTGGCTGCAATCAGACTTGCATGCAAGTGGTGATGCAGTCTAAGATGGAGCGCGCTTGCCTAGAAGATGCCTATTCACTCTTGATTTGAAGGTACCTATATTAAAACAGGAGGGAAAAACGGAAGCCGGAAGGGCATTCCATATCCTAGCGGTTCGAATTAGAAACGAGGAAGCAAATCGCTTCGTACGAGCCCGCGGAATTTCCGTTGGTAAATCCAAGATTTCCCACGGTATTTGAAGATCTAAACCCAAGCGGAGGGTGTCGCGACCATGGTAATCCAACTTTTTTAAAATAACAGACCATTATCATAATATTACAAAGCAATATGCTTGAAGACAATCAATTTATTTACTTTTATATTGAGGATTTAAAAGAGTAATAGGTTATCATCATACTTCAAAAATTATTCCGGCTAAATTATTAAAACCGGCTGAGTTTGTTGTGGGCTCTTCTCAGACCAGGGCGCGTTTGGAACCCTCGTAGCTTTAGTTTTAAGATACCGTTACCCATTATCACCATCATGCTTTTTAAGTACTTATGTAATTTTTAGACGAAAATAAGTGTACCTACAGTGTACCTATATTTAATAAATAAATGACTATGACTATGACTATTCAAATTATAACCAACACCTATAGTTCAATTGTCTAACAATATTAATTTCAGCATTATTAATAATATTGTTATAGCCCGCCTGCCGACCCGCATTGGAGCAGCGTGGTGGGTCTAAGCTCTAATACCCTCCTCCTATGAGAGTGGAGGCCTGTGCCCAGCAGTGGGACGTTAATAGGCTGTAGTGGTGGAATAATATTGTTATAAGTACTTATTAAAAAGCCAATTTTACAACATGAGCAAATAGCGATGACTATTATTTGAATACAAAACTAATACGTTTTGGCGCTATAATGGTTGGGACAGACAGACCGAGATCCTAATAGCAATAATATATAAAGCAATCAACGGACGACACCTGACGTAACGGCATCCCCGACTTTCAGGGTTGCCACCCAACAGCACATAATATATTACAAACACATGTTACACGCGAAAGTCGTTAACATTTTCAAAGTGTAACATGTATCTCAATTGTTACAATGTACTCACGTAGAATTCCTTATTTTATTCAAATGACAAGAGTTTTTATCCTTGCAAGTGAAAATACCATAAACGGCGCTAATGGTCCATTTTAATTTCTACGTGGATTACGTGGATAATTTTGCGGTATAATGACATTTTCTCCATGACTAAGAGCATTATTGTCATATGTTATATAATAAATCATACTATAATATTTATATATTATATTAATAAGAGACTGAGAAAATGTTTTCCAAATTGATTTAGTGTAAATGTTCTTTTAAAATGTAATTATTTGTAATACTTTAATAATGCAGATATTAATAAATTCCCACATAAATTTACCACCTGTTACACAATCCGTTGAAATATTTAAATTTATTCAAATGGAGTGCCAACCCTATGGAGGGTTATAGAAGGTTGAGGGCTAGAAAGGGAGGTTCAATTTCATTTTCATTTTGAAATTACTTCTTTGGTTCAGCGTTTTACTTTTACTTTTTCGCCCAGACATGATTATTACGGCTTCCAGGTAGCTTCGGTCGTTACTAGAATACTTATTGTTACATACTTACTCCTGTTTCTTCTTCACCATCATCATTAAACTATTACTGGCCCACTTCTTAGCTTTTTTTAAATCCTATGAGAATAATTTTATTTCTGGGATAAAAAGTAGCCTTCCTTATCCCGATTGCAACTATTACGCTGAACATTAAAAAATTAGGTACATATGCTTTTATGGTTCTCGAGAGTGGCAACCACAGTCTTAACTCTAGGATGGATGGTCAAGATGACGGCCGTATCGATCTGTATCAAATTTCGTCATGTAAGGTTTCATAGCAGACAGACAGACAAATTTGCGAATTAATAATTGGTATTAGTATGGGTCATTTATCGTCAGGTGAGTATCTGTCATCAATAAAAATGAAATAGAGGTCTGTGGCAAAATACAATATATTATTGTATTTTAATATGTATTTTGGAAAAATATTTGTGTGTAAAATATCTCAAATCATTGAAAAAAGTTGTCTATATAAACGCCAGAAGACAAATTCACACCATAAATAAAAGGGCGGTAACCGATTAGCAAAATAACCGCAATAATGCTGAGTACAGACACGGCGAGCAAACGAGAGCGTCTACATGTTGTGGAGCATCGTTTTTTTCGAGGTGAATTGAGTATTAATTTATCTTTACTTCACTCCAAAATCCTTTCTTAGAAGTTTTCTGTATCTACCAGTTATTGTATTGACTATAAAAATAAAAATAAAATTACAAATATTAAAAATAAAAATTGAAACATAATGCATAAAAGGTTTACAATAATTTTGACAATTTTAAATTTAAATCTCCCTCTCTCTGCGTTTGCCCTATTACTGAGGGTCGTAACCCCTTCCTCTAATAATCTATCTATCGAAATTTAAATAGGTGTGTCTAATCTTTTCTCAATTGCTCCGTATACCGTTGTACGGTACAAGGTGCAAATGAGTACAGGTCTACTTTAAAATTAACGAGAAAACCGTATCGACATTATTTTTTCGTGCTATCTCAGCTTAGCATAATAAACAGCGAATGGAATAACAGGTGCGGAGCCACGTGGATCGCGTGATTTTTTTTAATGGCGCGAAAATGTCAGCGCAGGTCGTATAGGTTTGTCGACCTTCGCGGAGGTTATTGCATTATAAGGGTTAAGTCTGATAAAAGGGTTGGCGATTTGTTGAATTAAAAAAAGTGTGTGTGTGCAATTCACAGACGGCAGAAGTGAAACTCCAGAAAAGTAGCCTACGAGAGAACAAGATAAATATAACTTTTATTCTATCTCATTCTCTCTCCTATTATGAATGCTTCTCTTTTTGGTGTCGCTTTTCGTTTCATCAAATTTTCAAATCACGATTCTAAAGAAGTTTCACTTCAATAATAAATAGTCAAGTTTTTCCTTTCTCGCAAACTAAGTATAGGAAATGACATTGCATAGTTAAGTACCATAACAAGGTATGTATGTTTGTCTGTCTGATACATTTCAAAGCCCAGCCGCTGAACCTATTTTGATCAAATTAGGTAAATGTTAGTAGTATAAAGCGTCGAATCTGGAAACTCTTGTGCGAGTCGGTTTATTCAATAGTTGTCACTTCAAAGAGCGCGAAAATCTCTAGAAACGTCAAATGTCACACGGGTTTTTTTTAATTAACTGGTTTAACGGCTCTGGATTCTAGTCCTTCTGAGCCTGTCAAACGGGGCTTCATATGCACCACAGACAAGGATAGTTTGGGTGACGTTTGCGTTCCGAGCATTTTTTTTATCCGTCTAACTGTAGTTTTCATAAAAATCGTTTTAGATTCTTAATGATGATCGATGATGATTTTTTCCTGTTGCCTAGTAGTTTCGCTTCATACAAAATGAATGACTCGGACGTTTGCGGCGGCTTCTAGTGTATTGTCGCCCTAAGTTTGTACATTCTAATTTTCAAATAAGAAAACCAAAAAGGTTTTTAATAAATGACCTAAAAGGTTCAATGTCAAGACTTGAGACGCGAACACTTAAAGTACACAAACTGTTTAATTAAATATTTACAGTCATCAATTTGAATATAACTCGGTAATTTCATCAATTGTTGTATTGCAAACACACTCTAAAGTATACTTTATTTATCATAGATTTAAGATTCAATTTCATATGTAACATTGTGTATTTAGAGGACCGATAATAAGACTGAAACTTATCTATATGCAAAATAGTAACTTAAATTTGAACTATAATGTTAAGGAAATTAAGTTTAAAATTGCGTAGAGAATGCAATTTGTAGTGAATAAAAATTTAAATCGACGATTTGATAGATAACAATGGATTAACTTCTTTTAAATTTAAATTTCGAACGAGTGCTCAAGTTCGAGGACAATTTTTTATGCAGTGTTCTGTTTATAAGATTATTGATGATTTTTTTTGATCGGATACAATAAAGATAAAAATATAGAGATTATAATTAAAAGTAATAAGTTGTTTAATTTATTTAAAAAAATTGCAATTATAGTTAGTTAAACAGAAAACCTAGGTTTAACCTAAATGTATTATAATAGTCTGGATACCTACCTACAAAGATTACCTACAGAAAATTTTAAATGAATTATCTTCCCTACTTTGTTCTGCATACCTACAGGTTTATTCATATCGAAGGGATCTCTAAAACCAACGTCTAAACACATGTTGCAGGTATTCCCTACTTGAAAAAAAAACAAAAAAGGTTTTTTATAGAGTCGGCACGTGCTATCACCAATTACAAGGGTGCAGTCATTTCCTCCGATGACAATGATACGGAAAGTGACATGAAAAAACACCTTCTGTATAATTACGCTGTAACGGAATTGAGATTTGGCGGGAAATGAGGATGAATGACAATGACAGCTTGTTTTTTTTAATTTTAGGTAGATAACAAGGTCATCAACCATAGACTATTAGTAAATAATCTAAATCATCCTTAAGTTAATATTATTATCATGAATTGTAATTTGCATGCGATATTATCCACGTGAATTTAGATGTTTTGAAATTTCCGCGGGAACTCTTTAATTTTTTGGGATTAAAAATAGCCTGAAACTGTCTCCGTGATTTATGCTAGCACTGAGAATGGTTTATTTTTATCAATAGATGGGAGAATCAGATTGATGTTGTTAATTTTAATTTAAACATTATGAAATTTCAAATTTTAATACTAAAATTCAAAGTTAAAAGTTTTCACTTCTGTCGGCAATCCCTATGACTACCAATTTTTTTTTTCATTAAAACTAGCGACGCTGACACCGAGCCAGATATGTTTGACGGACTATACATACCTATATCACTCTTCCATAGAGCTAGGATACGTCTTACTGACGTATTTGTTCTACTGTCTATGGTTAAAAATAAGTCTAATCGGACTTGACGCCTCGGGCCCTAGCGTACCTTGTAACCTAGATCCAGCCTAAATTACAGGCTAGGACACGCGGGGCTATGATTCCTTCGCTTATTTATTTTAGCCATTTCTGATACCGTTACATAAATATAGAGCGGGTCTTCTTCGGAATAATGGGGAAAGTTACTTGATAACTTAGTTTATTAGAAAAATAAAATATGGCTAAATTAGGTACTTATAGTTAATATTAAACAATCTATAAAGTATTGAATCTCAAATTTTCAACTGATTTGGACAATTCTTTTTCTTTACAGTTTAAATTACCGGTTTTTTTTTCACTACACTACAAGTTAGCCCTTGATGGAGACCTTACCTGATGGTAAGTGATGATACCACGGAATAGATAAAGGGGATGATACCGTCTAAGATGGTAATATTAAACACACACCCATATCGGTTTCTACACGGCATCGTACCGGAACGCTAAATCGCTTAGCGGTATGTCTTTGCCGGTAGGGTGGTAGCTAGCCTGGAGTAAAGCATCCAGACCAGACCAGAGAAAATTCAGAAATTATTAATTCTCAAATCGACCCAGCCGGGAATCGAACTCGGGACCTCCCACAATAAGACCACAGCACTCACCACTGCTCCAGGGAGGTCGTCAAAAAGTTGGTCTCATGTGAATTTCGTGAATATATTATTGTACTCGTCAATAATTTCAACGGGATCCTTGAAAAACCTAAATCCTTACCTTTAGAAGAAGGTAAGTTTGAAGTTAATTACTTAGTCCTATCTTCAAATATACTTCCTCATAGCAATTGCTATGCAAAAACCAAATCCAATTTGCAATTAAAAAAACGCTAAACATTCAAATTAGCTCCTTGCTACTTGCGCATAAGAACTAATAGTTTATTTAATACGCGCAATGAAAATATTGTTCGTGTATAACAGCTGATTATAAGGGTTGCGGGACGGTTTCTTTTAATGGAGGTTAGAAATGAGTGGGAGGGGGAGAGGGGGCATGTAACGGAAAGTGACGACACCTGTTTGACAGGTCATCTAAGTGTGATGACCTGTGTGAGAAAATACTATACTTTGTTAAGGGGCCATACTGCCAAAGCAATATTAAAGCAATATTAATTAGAATTACAGTTTTGTCACGTATATTGACGTTCCTAAACTATGGATTATAATACTAAAACACGAAAGTCAACCATAATGAAAGAATGTGGCTCTTGTGTGAGAAAATAATATACTTTGTTCAGAAAAAGAATACAACTAAAGGCCAACGCTTACTGACAGAGTGGAGCGACCCTGGTCTTAGGTAGGAGGAGTTCGATTCCCGACAGGGACAAAGCCTGGTGAGAGACTTCGGCAGTGGCTAGTTACCATCCTACCAGTAAAGACGTGCCGCAAAACAATTTGGCTTTCCGGTACGATGCCGTGTACAAACCGATTAGGGGTATGGGTTTATTATAACTGCCATAACCTCTAGCAGGTTCGCCCGCCACCATCTTAGACTGCATCATCATTTACCACTAGATGAGATCGCAGTCAAGGGCTAACCTCAATCTTCCAACAAAGACTATTTGATACGCAGTGATTCGCGTGATCCGAGTTTATAAATAGAACGGATGGCTCTTTTCTGCGATATAATATAAAAATTGTTTGGATATCAGCTTCTCTGCCCCACAATAAAATGCCGTACGACATGACACTGTAGAAGTAGGCCAAATAGACAAGCCTAGCCGTTTCGATGGATGTTTATTACTCAATCAGGCCAGAACGGCTGAATGAATGTGGATGAAATTTGGCACAAAGATAGATTATAGTCTGGAATAACACACAGGCTACTTTTTATCCCGAAAAATTAAAGAGTTCAGGCGGGAACCATGAAATCTCAATCTACGCGGGCGAAGTCACGGGCATCAGCTAGTACATAATACATCAACAAAATAATAGGTAAGTACTAAGAACTTACTTTTTATCATCACAAATCTATTGTTCTATTTCAAGTTAAATTATTAAAAATAATGAGTCGGAATCGAAACCCAATATTGTATTTTCTACTTACAACCAGTAGCCGTCGTTTCAATTGATTAGTGAAGTGCCACAAATTGTTATATCGATAACAATTCGATAATATCACTAAATTAAAAGAAGATAACTGGTATCTCATTTAAATCTCCTATTTCTCTTCTTGTAGAGATCTAAATATATTAAAGAAAAAGGTGACTGACTGGCTAACTGACTGATCTTTTAACGCACAGCTCAAACCATTAAACGAATCTGGCTGAAATTTTGCATGCATACGTTATTACGTTATACGTTGTCTGTGACACCATTGTCGAATAAACTGTTTTTCTTTCTTTCTTCTTTCTTTCTTATTATGACGTAAACATCCGCTAAGAAAGAATTTTTGAAAATTCAACCCCTAAGGGGGTAAAATAACGGTTTGAATAGTCCACGCGGACGAAATCGCGGGCAAAAGCTTGTAAAATATACCTAAATAGCAGTACCGTGTCGCGCGAACAGGCTATTGAATAAGGGCCCGGACGGATTCGAAACTAGTCGGGCACTTTCCGACAAAACAAGTGAGTTACAACCGGTGACATTTAATTACATAGTTAAAATGAATATCACTCATAAAAATTAAATGTTATAATAAATCAGCAGTCTGTATACCATTTCCGTTTGTAATAAATATTTGCACTGTCTGAACGTTACTATTTCATCTATACTAAAAAATTATAAATGCGAAAGTGTGTCTGTCTGTCTGCTAGATAATAACTGCCCATTTTTACAACCGATTTTGATAGACATAGAAGTAAGTTCCATCCCGGGGAAGGACATAGGCTATTAAATTAGGATGGGACCCCGGGGAATTAAATAACCTTAATCTACGCGGCTGAAGTCGCGGGCATCATCTAGTATATAAACTCTAGTATATTTATAGCATTTTTTTTTATCCACTACAAGCTAGCCCTTGACTGCGATCTGAGCCTGATGGTAAGTGATGATGCAGTCTAAGATGGTAGCGGGCTAACCTGTTAGGGGCATGGCAACATGTGGGACATATAGTTGTATCTTATGTTACGTCATGTTTTGACTCTACCACCGGTACAAAAACAGTATAAGATAACGTAGGCAGGCCTATATCGATAGATGGCACATCACTAGTCCAAACCGCAGCGATTAGTGGTATGTTTACCATTTCCAACCACTATACCGTCCGTTGGTAATAAATGTTCGCACTAAACTTTCAGACAAACATCTATTTGTATTGCCCTTTTGGACTAAAACAAGCCGTAAGAACTTATTATTATACTCCGTCAAAATCTGATCCGGTGACAGCGTCGCTAGTATCTATGAAAAATAAAATAAAAACAAAAAAACAGGCACAAAAATTTGTTCCAATTTTGGCCACCGGGTCAGATAAGTTTGTAGGACTTTAAGTTATTTTTCCTATTGTATTAAAAAAGCGGATTTCTTGAGAGGGGTTTGAAACTGTGACATTTTACTTACGTTATTCTGTTCCTGCTACTTCAGAGTAGGGATGATAATAACTCAATCAAATCAGCAACTCTATAAAAAACTTAAAAACGCTCGTCTAGAATGGAAGTTTGTATGAAATTCATAGTTGTGACGCCATTTTTTTCTTTAATGGATAGTTTAAAATGATTGTGAAACTGAAAACTATTTCTTTCCCTCTATTTAAAATCAGTAAAAAATAATTTATTTTTGACATAGGCATCATGCCAATTATAGTGAAATAAATAAATCAAGTTATCCATAAAAAAAACTATAATTAAAGCATCAAAACATAATTAAAAAGTATAGTGCCCATAAAAATTTCACCGTCCAGTTTAACGATATCCTTTCCTGAGGGAAATTCAGTCCGTCTCCCATTTCCCATGCCCATCACAATGGCGCAGACAAAATGGCGTGCGATGACGTCACACCGGAAGCGGCTCCGTTTTGAATTTGGAACGGTCGAGCGAGCAATGGCGGCGCATCCGGTGAAGACGTTACAATGAGTGCGCCCGCGACGGCAAAATTATAGATCAATGATGTATTGTATTGATCTAGATTTCCAATAGTATATTGTGCTTATACTTGTAGTTTACTTATCTTGCTTGATTAGTTTTCAATTATCGGCCAAGCGGTAATTCATACGGGAAATTGTTTTTTTAATCATGCACTTGTTAATTTACTATACATGCATATTAACATTAATAATGAAACAAACTTTATTTACAACAAATCTTCATGCATACAAACAATGCTGTTTTTACACATACCTATAAATACTAAATTATGAGGCCTGGCCCTTCGTCTAAGTATATGTCAATAATATCCTATGGTATCATTAATTTTCTTTTATTAGTTTTACTTACTAATTTTCCGAAAATATGTCAATGCAGGTGTTTAACTCAATCCATGCAAATAATGACGTCAATTCGTTGGTCTTTTGGTGCATGATTGGTGAGAAACCTACATACAAACACACTTTCGCATTTTTACTAGCAAGGACATGAAACGTAGATCTTCTGTGTAGACAATTTGCATGGTCCCTGAGGTATATAGGTAAAAAAAATCCAGAATGGTCCAAAAAAGAAATATACATCTGAATAATAAGTGCGTTTTAAAATAGCAAATAATTTAAAAGTGTTACATACTTCGGCATGATTAAATAGGAAATTGTTTATTCTATGTCGAGGTCTATGAGGGTCATCAAATAGATTAGTATTGTATAGTATTATGTATTGTAAAGTCACCATTTTCTATGTCCATGCATTCTAATGATTTTTTTAAGAAACCTATTTAGTACACATATCAACTAACTTATATTAGTATTAATTATTATACATTATTATTATTTCCTCCTGAAAATACGTACACCCTCGACTTTTGTTTCCTAACGTTTGCTAACGTAACGGTTGTCTGGAAGAGATCGCTTCAAAGCGATAAGGCCGCCACTTGTACCGATTTTTTTTATTGTTGTTTTTTTTAAATGTTTTTTTATTTGGTGTACAATAATGAATATTTCATTCATTCATTCATTCATTCAACTAGAATTGGGGTTACAAATGAACTGCCAAACAAAGCCTTACTCCACTATGTATAAACTTGACAGGGAAGACATGTACTTAAAATATTATTTTAAAATAAGTAGGTAGGTACTGTTATCTCCCCCGGCCTAGGGGAGACACCAGGACTGAAAATTCCTTATGTCTCCCCGAGGGGGCAAATCAGGGGAGACACGAGTCCGGTACCGAATTTATAGAGGTGTAAACATGTTTCAAGTCAATCCATAAAATAACTTTTATAAAGATATCTTGGCAATCAGCAAAAAATATCGATAAAAATATGATATTCTAACACCATTACAAGTACGAGCCTAAATAATAAAATGACAAAGCGTTGCGCAAACGGCACTATAACCTCGCCGGTAATCGATGTCGATAAAAAACTGTTGGTCAACTATCGACCTCGGTTTTTGTAAGGGATGTTCAGATGGTCATATTTTTTGTGAAGAGCTAAGGAGTTTATTCGTGTCGGTCTTCACATTCGGAGTAGGGCACGCGGGCCGTGACTCTGTTTAATGACCTAGTACCTAGATGACCTAAAAGGAATTCGCCCTTTTATAAGCTTCAGTCTATAGGTAATAATGTCATAAATGGCACAAGTTGTCCTACGTGAAATAAATAAATCATTTATCTGAATATATATAAGGAAAAGGTAACTGACTCACTGACTGACTGATCTATCAGTGAACAGCTCAAACCACTGGACGGATCGGGCTGAAATTTTACATACAGATAGATATTGTGACGTAGACATCCGCTAAGAAAGGATTTTTGAAAATTCAACCCCTAAGGGGGTACAATTTTTAGCAAGAAAGAAAAAACATTTATTTCCACAGTTGTGCCACACATAAATAGGATACCTAAAGAGGTAGATCACCACTGCACCTCCCGATCTAGAGAAGATATTATATTATCTATACTAGGTACAGAAAAGAGGCGCAGGAATGAACTGCATTACGTGTGGCACAACCCGAAAAATGGTCCAGGCTCAGCATAATGCTGCATGTCTAGTGCAAGCACAAACAGAAACAGCGCTGATTTTCAGCCGGAACCCTTTTGATTCAGGTGACACCACGGAAAAAAAATTACTTTTATTTTCATAATTTTTATTTTAAAAATTGCAAATTGTTCACACTATTTGTTAAGGGGTTTTCTTATATTATTATATTGCCATATCCCTAATAACTTAGCCTGCTACCATCTTAGACTGCATCATCGCTTACTGCCAGGTGAGATCGCGGGCAAAACCTAGCTTGTTGCCCAAGTACAACGAACTTTACATCTTAGCTTATACAATATGTCACTGTAAAATTGTAAAAACCGTTAGATTATAATCTAACTGGCGAGATTGTAAACTGTCAAAGGATTACAATTTAACGCATTTTTTCGGTAGATTGTAATCTGTTAGGTATATTAACCCGATAAAACACTACCTGATTATTTATGTCAAACCTAACCTACAAGAAAGAGACAAGAAAACGTAAATGCAATGAATATTTCAAAAATTGACACTAAGAACATTCAACGGTTCACAATCATGCGACAGTTTACAATCTATCGAGATAAAAACAGTTAGATTGTCATCTAACGGTTTTACCAATTTTACGGTAACATAATATATAAGGATATATGAGTCTCACTAGCTGATGCCCGCGACTTCGTCCGCGTGGATTGAGGTTTTTTGGTTCCCGCGGGAACTCTTTAATTTTCCGGGATAAAAAGTTGCCTATGTGCTATTCCAGACTATATAATATAATCTATCTCTGTGCTAAATTTCATGCAGATCCATTTAGCGGTTCTTCAGTGATTAAGTAACAAACATCCATCCATCCATCCAAACTTTTGCATTTATAATATTATAAGTTTCAAATTTCAAATGATTTTTATTCAAATAAACTTTTACAAGCACTTTTGAATCGTCGCGTCGAGTGAATCTACCACTGGTTGGGAAAGACCTTCCTACCGAGAAGAACCTTGAAGCTCGGCTAATACTAAGTTAATATTCTTAAGTATAGATAGTATGTATGAAAAGATTAACTCCATATTTTGAATTATAAAGTACTAATTAGGGTTAAAATTTGTTGATATTTACAACTGATGAAAAGAAATAATTATTCGTTGCACTAAGGAAGTGTAACGTAAAAAAAACAACAAAATCAAACTGTACAAGACTAAAATACGGAAGTTTAGGTTTTTACTCTATTGTAGTGTATTTCTTGTATTAATTCTTATTCATCCAGTAGGATTGCATAATTTTCTGTATAGAGTACGTTTCTCACATTTTGTTCCTAGAATTTGTTAAAAGAACTTTGTTGTTCTGTTTCTTTTGTATTTGTGTAGTGTACAATAAAGTATATACATTATACATACACTAGTTGATGCCCGCGACTTCGTCCGCGTGGTTTTTTATTTATTTATTCCAGACTATAATCTATCTCAGTGCCAAATTTCGTCCAGATCTGTTTAGCCGTTCTGACGTGATTGAGTAACAAACATCCATCCATCCATCAGAACTTTCGCATTTATAATATTAGTATAGATATAGATAGTATATAACTATTTTTCTTGCTATAAATATATTGCCTATGTCACTCTTCAGGTCCTCAACTATACTCACGCCAAAAATACGTCGATTCGTTGCTCCGTTGCGGCGTGTTTGAAGGACAAACCAACAAACAAACACACTATCTATAATATTTTAGTTAGTAAGAATGATACATAAATCATTAAATATATGGAAGTTTGAAACCCCCAAGCATTGTAGAGCCGCTTTGAATTGCCTTCCGATCGGGCTATGAGAGAGGTAATACAGAATGTGTTTGCACACACTAACATTCGGCTAATCTATATAGACTGCGTAGGCCAAAATTCGGTCAAGAGGACATTATGAAAATTCACGTCACCATATTTGCTGTCGGGGTTCAGACTAGGGAAGATCGGTCTCCATCGGACTTTGAGTGTGAGGAAATACAGGAATGCGCACATGGACTATAAATGAACCTAAGTATTCGGCCAATCTATATAAACTGCCGTGGTCAAAATTCGGTCAAGAGGACATTATAAGAATTCACGTCATCATATTTGTTATCTAAATTAGTCGAGGTTAGGCCAAGTTCAGACGGGGGAAGGTCGGGCTAATTTTCAACGGTGAACTTTTTGAGTGTTTTTCTTCACAATTAGCCACAAATCTACTCGCGCGTTGACTTTAAATGAATGACATTGGCAGTTTTTTGTTGTTATGTAATTAAATTATTTATTTGAAGGGTAATCTTCTTACGCTAAGAAGTTGTATTTTTTTTCACTTCAGCTATGATTGTAGATCAAACTAAAGGCGCCTACGTACAGAATTAAATTAAGTCAATCACGCCAGAACGAAATTTGGCACAGAAAATATGCTACTTTTTATCCCGGAAAAAGTTCCCGCGGGAAAAAGTACAAATGGCCACAAAAATCCTCATTCCACGCGGAGTCGGAGTCACGGGCATCAGTTAGTACCTAAGTACAAATGGCCAATTCTGTCTCTTAACTTAACTAAACTGACAGCTCTAAATCTAGTGCTGCCCTGCATTTCCTCAGAGAGTTTTATGAATGGGATAGCAATAGGTATAAAATATAGATAGACCCGTCAGTTTTTTTTTATCCACTACAAGCTAGCCCTTGACTGCCATCTCACCTGATGGTAAGTGATGATGCAGTCTAAGATGACAGCGGGCTAACCTGTTAGGGGCATGGCAGTTATATTAACCCCATACCCCTTCGGTTTCTACACGGCATCGTACCGGAACGCTAAATTGCTTGGCGGCACGTCTTTGCCGGTAGGGTGTTAACTAGCCACGGCCGAAGCCTCCCACCAGGCCAGACCAGGGAAAATCCAGAAATTATTAATTTCCAAATTTCCATCCTACCGGTAAAGACGTGCCGCCAAGCGATTTAGCGTTCCGGTACGATGTCGTGTAGAAACCTATCAGCGGTATGGGTTTATTATAACTGCCTTGCCTCTAACAGGTTAGCCCGCTACTATCTTAAACTGCATCATCACGTACCATCAGGTGAGATCGCAGTCAAGGGCTAACTTGTAGTGGATGAAAAAAAATCACACCGCTAAGGTCAAAATGGTGACTCTATGTACCTACCGGTGTTATTTAATAAATACAACGTCAGCCTGTAATGGTTGTAATTTCGTGAAATTCGCCGTTTAATTGTTACTAAACTATCATCACGACTTAGGCCGAAATTGAATTCTTTTTAAAATCACTAAAGATACGATTGGTTAATCGATTTTACGTCATCTAGCTGTTAGCGATGAATAAATAATGGATAAATTCACAGCAAAAACCGTTGTCGTGTTTTTGAAGCCGCCATCTTCTTTTTTTGTAGTTTGTTTTTCTACAAGGAACTGCTTTAAAATAATTATGAATCTTTTGGAAAAGTTCCGGTTTTTGAGTGAATTTTCTATAGGGACGTCCTATAAAAAGGCTTATCTAAATATATAAAAGGTAAAGGTGAGACTGATCTATCAACGCACGGCTCAAACCACTGGATGGATCGGGCTGAAATTTGCCATACAGATAGCTATTTATGGCATAGGTAAAATGTATCTGGTATGGCTGAGCAAGTATTTTTGAAAATTCAACTCCCAAGGGGGTAAAATAGGGCTTTGAAATTTGAATGAAAATCGAACCTCCGTTCTCCGTTCTACAGAACAGCGAGAAACCGTGAGCGTTGAAACCCTTATGTGGTTGACGTCCAATCTGCTCGCACGAAGCGTTTTTGCTCGACGTTTCTGATCCGAACCGCTAGGGTGTGGAACACCCTCCCAGCGCACGTGTTTCCTGCCACTTATAACTTAGGTACCTTCAAGGCAAGAGTGAATAGGCATCTTCTAGGCAAGCGCGTTCCAACCTAGACCTCATCATTGCTTTGCACTAAGCATGATTGTCGTCAAGCGCAAGCCTATCACGCAATAATAAAAAAACCTAACGTGGGCGAAGCCGCAGCTTGTCTTGACAAGGACTTGACATGAAACTGTCATTTTGAAGTAATACCCCCAGACAATTATAACTAGGTATAGTTTGCTAGCTTTGGGCCCACAGCTTCGCTTACGTTATGTTCGATTTTCATACAAATTTCACCTCAATTTTTTCTCCTTCAGGGGTTAAATTAAAAAAATCCTTTCATAGCGGTTGTCTACGTCATAAAAGTCAGTCACCTTTTCCCCAAGTCTTCCTTTTATATATATTTAGATTTTAGTATCTTGTAAGCTTAAGACCCTTCCCAATTAATACCGTAACGTGTTCTCGCCGTAATTTGACCAGTTAGCTCAAGATGAAATTGAAAAAAGACTAAGTGAGGTTAGCACATTTTTTGTGGCAAGTATAATAATAATCGCTCTGATCAACAAAAGCGAAGGGAACTGCAGTGGCACTGTCGTCTTGCTCTAAGTCTAGAAAATATAGGTATCTATGGTATCTAAGTAACTGATTTGAATCAGTAGGGTCAATTATTGAGTAAATTCGAAAATCCGAAACGAGAGATAGTACATAGAAGTTCATAGGCTAAAAATACATTTTTATATAAGTTAATTTTATTTTATTACTTTAATGATAATAACAAAAGGTATTAAGTGTTACGCCTAGTTTAAGGTGCTCAATGCCATGACAAGGCCTCATGCTAATGTAGAAATGTACCCTTCAGCCGGCTGGTAGAAAAGAAAGTATCTCCTTAGACTGGGGTCCTCTCTCTCTCTGCGTCGTATTCCTCATTACTGAGGGTCGTGACCCCTTTCAATGCAGAATCAAATAATGGTAGGAGTTTTCTTGGTATAATAATGCGGTGGATTCCCACGTTCTTCGCATACGACTCGGCTAAGAGTATTTAGACTTTTAGATTTTTGTAACGATTATAACGTTATGTTAACGTGGTCTCCGAGGTACGGAGGGAACGAAAAGGCCAAATTTTCACCTCAAAATTCGGTCACCCATCCAGTCACCGACTTGGGTCAACGTTGCTTAACAATCGCAGTCGAATGATATGCGTTGTCACAACATGGAAACTTTTTCCTCGTCAGACTGGGGTATTAACACGGATAGGCAACTTTTCTCAAGTCCCGCAATAGGTCACGCAACAGGTCAGCCGAGTGACGTCAGAGATGAGCAGCAACCCAACTGAATCCACCCGGTGAGTGAACAGCGCAGTCACCGAGCGAATCAAACAGTCCTGCGTCCTGCTCCACTGAACCATGCGCCACGTGAGCCAAGTGGACTGGCAATGATGTGCTGCTAGTTTTGAGGAAGTGCTCTATGGAAATTATTTATGCTGTGGCCTCTTCAAAGTAATCCAGTATCCACTGAGCCATGCGCCACGTGAGCCAAGTGGACTGGCAATTGATGCGCTGCTGGTTTTTCGGTAGTGCTCTATGGAAATTATTTAGTCTGTGGTCTCTTAAAAGTAATCCAGTATCCACCGAGCCATGCACCACGTGAACTAAGTGGGCCGGCGAATGATGTACTGCTAGTTTTGAGGAAGTGCTCCATTCTATAGTATTTTTAAAGTAATCTGCTGGCTCTATGGAAATACTCTATTCTATGTCTTTCTACGATCTCTGAACCATGTGTCACTTGAACCAAGTTGACTGGCGATTGATGCACTGCTGCTTTTTCGGAAGTGCTCTATAGACATACTCTATACTGTGTCTGAGTTCTGTATGTGTACTATCTATATTAATATTATAAATGCGAAAGTTTGGATGGATGGATGTTTATTGAACGGCTAAACGGATCTAGATGAAATTTGAGACAGAGGTTGATTATAGTGTGGAGTAAAACATAGGCCACTCGGAATTTTATCCCGGAAAGTTAGAGAGTAATCAAAATTACACCTCAATTCACACAGGCGAAATCGCGGGCATCAGCTAGTTACAAATAATTCACATAAGTAATGTGAAGCGAAGTTCAAAATCCGTCAAGTGATGCTCCGTTGCAGTCAGGTGGGCTCAGAACTGACCAACGCGACGGCGCAGGCGTGATGTTTCGCTCCGTGACTGCACACCACTAATCCTCTACCCACTGAGTGACCACGTGGATTAATTCATTCAATACATATTTTATACAACTGCGTTAGTTTAGCTAGTGGCTTTAAATAAGCTATTTCATAGAGAGTTACATATTTGTTCCGTTTGCCGTGGAGACCCTGGGGCCATGGAGTTTTAGTGGCAAAAAAAAATTACGAGATATTTCACCGCGGTTAATTGCCTCATCTGGTGACAGAAGGGCTGGCTCATTTTTTACGCAAAGGATCAGCCTGGATGTCCAGCTGCCACCATTCCACGCGGGCATGATTTATATAGTAATTAGGTTAGGCTAGCTAACATTAAGTTCTATTGTATTATTTTCAATAAAAAAGAAGCTATTTAACTGTGAAATGTGAGTTCAGACAAAAAGTTATTTGTTTGTATATAGGAATATCTCTGTCTTTTTGTCGTATTCCTCATTGCTGAGGGTCGTTACCCCTTTTCATTAATCATATGATGGCAGGGGATTTTTTGGGATAATAATATGGTGAGCTTCGTGGTCCTTCCGTATACCAATCAACTAAGAGTACTATTTCAACTCTTAGATTACTAACGATTATTATCAGTTGTTAGTAAAAAAACCGGAACCGACGGCTTATCGTGCTCTCTGAGACACGGAGGAAACGAAAAAGCCAAATTCGGACTACCAAAATCGGTCGCCCCATCCAGTTATCGACTTGGATCAACGTTGCTTTACAATCGCTATGGACTGATATGTGTTGTCACTCAACTGGGTCACTCGTCCCTTAGTTATAGATACCTAATTCAATATATTGAAGGTAATATGACGCGAAGTTCAAAATCCGTCAAGTGATGCTCCGTTGCAGTCAGCTGGGCTCAGAACTGACCAACGCGACGGCGCAGGCGTGATGTTTCGCTCCGTGACTGCACACCACTATTCCTCTACCCATTGACTGATTTTACATCCATTCATTCATTAAATAGGTATGTATTTTGTATACAACGTTTTTTTTTCAGAATAGGCTTTAGCGACGACAATCATCCAGCAATGATGAGGTCTAGGAAGATATACGTGGCATGCGCTGGAAGGGCATCCCACACCTTAGCGGTACACGAGAGACGTTGGTCTATGATTTATTACACGACTGTCCAAAAAAGGAGTGTAATATTTTCAAGGTTCATGTATTGAACACATTTAGATGCGTGAGGAATCGTTACATTCCTTACATCCTCCTGAGTGACACTGGCTATAAAATAACATGGCAGAGCTGTCGTGCTTTTTTTTTAATATGGCAGGGCGGTCGTGTTTTTTAACTAATAATTTCACTTATTTTGTCTGATGGTGTCTTAACGGGTATAATCACAGCCAAGGGCTAACTTGTAGTGGATAAAAAAATTGCTATGAGGTTTCGAATCCTAGATCAGACCAAAAAAGGTTCCATATCGCGCGTTCACATGGTAACTGCACTATTCTACTAACTCTGCTTCGTTCCCCTGCCCCTTCATTTTGAAAATGGCATTCCGATCCAATGGTAGATTCACTGGACGGTTCAACGAATTTCGGAACGTTTATTTATGTGCTCATATTCAAGACAACAACACATCGATGGTGCATATTTTTTTTTTAAACTTAAACTTATATTTTTTTATTCAAATGAACTTATTAAAAGTGCTTTCGAATCATCGAGTGGATCTACCAGCTTTCAAATCATCGTGTAAATCTACCTCTGGTTGGGAATGGCATTCCTTCCGAGAAGAACCAGCAAGAAACTCGATGGTTGCTCTTTTCTTTAATGTTATATGTAGATTCTGCCATAATATGTCCATTGGTGTATACCATACTAATATTATAAATGCGAAAGTGTGTATATCTGTTTGTCTGCTACGCTTTAACGGTCCATCTTTTCAACCGATTTCTAAATTGCGAAATGTGGTAAGTGGAGGGAAACATAAATTCTACTTATTATCCCAGAAAGTTAGAGAGTTACCGCGGGAATGACAAAAAACTTAATCCATGTAGAAGAAGTCGCGGGTATTATCTAGTACAGAAATAACCGCGTGATTGCAATCTATAATATAACTAGCTGATGCCCGCGACTTCGTCCGCGTGGAAAATTTTTTTTTGATTCCCACGGGAACACCTTAATTTTCCGGAATAAAAAGCCATAATAGCCTATGTCACTCTTCAGGTCCTCAACTATACCCAAGCAAAAAATCACGTCGATCCGTTGCTTTGTTGCGACGTGACTGAAGGACAAACCAATAAACCAACAAACAAACACACTTTCGCATTTATAATATTGAGTATGATAAGTAGGTATGTAGTTATAACCAAGAATGACTGTTTATATTTCACCACGAAATTTCGCTTGTCAATCTATCGTCCGGCGCGGTGTTTAGAAAGTGTTCGGGCATTGTAGTTTTCGTGTTTTTTCTCTCTTTTTCAACCGACAAAAACTGATGGAAAGGCAGCTGTGTCGCCGAATTATATATTATAAGTGTTTTAGTTTGGTGTAAATGCTTCTCTCTGCGTTAAATTCCTTATTGATGAGGGTTATGCCCCTTTCCATAATATGGAAAGTATTTATATTGTGAATCACGGTTGAGAGGTTGTAATTAGTTTGGATCCATACTTAAGTTATAAGAGCGAAAATGAGTCTGCAAGTTTTTTACGGTCCATCCTTTCATCCGATTTTGATGATATTTGTTTTAGAGATAGATTCCGGGGAGGGCATATGCTACTTTTTTTCCCGGAAAATTGAGTAGTTCCCGAGGGATTAAGAAAATCTTAATCACCGCGGCAGAAAAATTGCGGGCATCATCTAGTAAAATATAACGAGACTGACGGCGGAAATGAACTGTGTTTGTTTGTTGGTTTGTCCTACAATCACGCCGCAACAGTGCAACGGATCGACTGATTCTTTGCATGGGTATAGTTGAGAACCCAGGTTCTCAACTATACCCATGCAAAGAATCAGTCGATCCGCGTTTCAGTTTAATCAGAGTTTTATAGGCTACTTTTTATCCCGGAAAAAGTCATTTAAAAAAAAATCATAAATAAATATAAATATTATATTTAAAAAAAATGCTTTCTCGCATTTTCGTAACCTCTATTTAAATTTTGTTTAAACTTATGCAACTAGGTACGCGGTAAATAAATATATTTTTATTAAAAAGAAACATATCAAATTATGACTGTTTTATGTTTACCCATTACAGAGGTACGTTTTAGAGGTTACACCGGTAGCTGTATGGGAAAATAACACCAACACAAAAGGTAACCTAGACCCGCCGGTTCACACACTTGGGCCGATTAGATAAACGCCTGTGTTTTCACTGGCTTATGTAAGGTTTAAATATATTATTTAACTCGCTGGTTGACGGGTTTTAATTACGGAAAACGTAAGGTTTTAGTGGGTTTTAAATACATATTTTTAGGGTTCCGTACCTTAAGAGGCAGGGGCGTCTTTAGCTATTGCGAGTAGATATTTGCAAGGCCCTTATGCTTTGTGGAGTATAGTTCATTATTTTCCGCCCACGTTTTTGTATTACCTTTCGCAGCACTGGCATCGATCAATAAATAGAATAAATAGTAGATTGTCTATGTAGTTTGTCACTAGTTTGGATCTTCCAAGATCACTTCCTATTGATAGGTGGGGCTTTTTCTACGTGGGCTGTAGCGCGAGGGCTAAGACCCCTGCAAGAGCGAGGCCCCGGGTGGTTACCCTGCTTGTCAAGAGGAAAAAAAAACCCTTATAGGATCACTTCGATTTATTGCCGAGTGTCAAAATTTGCACCATAAATGGCCGTAGCTTTTGATTGCGTTGAGTTAGAAGCTTGATTTTATTATAACTCCAAGAAACCATAGATCTAACTATAATTGATATTAATTTCAACTTTATACCTCCACGCGTTCTCGAGAAAAAGGTCATTGGCAATGATTTGCTCTAATGGCTCTGATAGCTCCTTGATTTGTGATTTTGATGATTTGTGAAATGGTGATAATGAAAAAAAAACCCGGCTGAGTTTGTTGTGGGCTCTCTCAGACCAGGGCGCGTTTGGAAACCTCGTAGTTTTAGTTTAAGATACCGTTACTGATTATAACTGGACGTCAATAAGTGTAGTGTATCTACCTAAATTGAATTAACATTATTTGACTTTGACTTGACAGGCAGATCTAACATTTTACTGATTAAAAAACATTTTGGTGGCAGCGACAATTTTTTTGAGCTGACAGAAAAGGGTTGGATTAGGAATTAGTATGAGCTGAAGCTGAGTTCCTTGCCGGCTCTTCTCAGTGGAATTACCTGAACCTGACTCTCTCTAAGGTATTTTAAAAACAATTTAATTGGCACAAGTTCAGTTTGTTCTACATAAAATAAAACCTTTCATTTCGCTATGATGTAGGCTTGTGTTCTCACTTAATCCACTGTAGATATCGGAAAGTTTTGTCTTCCTTGTGGTCTGCGATAAAAAAACCTACAATCTAATGTCACGTTACTAAAAACAATGGTTTGGTTGGTATGTTATACTCAATACTAAATTTATTCAATACTCAATGCAGGAGCCTCTTCACAGTAGAATCATTTTTCTGAACCGGTGGTGGAGTCTTGACTCATCATATTAAGTTTATTTGTTAAAAGACTTATAGGTACGTGTCTCAGATAGCCTTGGTTTGACTCTACGACCGGTTCGGAAAATAGATTGATAGGGAATTATTATACTTCACTTAGTATCTCATAATATTATATCTCTAACCCTATAACTGTGACGTCATCACAGTTTTCGATCACTTAGTTTGAACCAAATGTCACAGTGATCGTAAAAATATGCATAAAAAAGATAAATATGGAACGCAGACAACAAGCATGCTTCGAGAATTTTTTTGCAATAAGTAATTAGATAGTTTATACTATAATTTATTTCATTTAGTAACAAAATAATTTGTTTTTGAGTAAGTTAGTTTGTTTTTGTTTTTTAGTTTTTTTTTTGTTTGTTTCTGTTTGTAAGTATGACCCTTATATTGTGAAATTATGTGTGTTCCGCTACCCTAAGTTTATTTATGTCTAAGTTTAATGTACATGTAATTTTGTTGGTAGTTAGTCCAGTTAAAAATAAAGTAAAAAATAAAAGAACTTCCCTTTATCGTCTAGTCATAGATAGGTACTTACAAAATACATAAACTACTCGTTTTACATTTCTATTATACTTATTTTGCCTTTTATGCAACCGTTTTGATACCATTCTTTACTTTCATAATCGATTTTCTGTCACTTGCAAAGTTAAAAGTAATAGTTTTGGTTGATTGATAAACACATAGGTAAATTGAATACTTCTGCTTTCCCAAAATATTTGATTAAAATATTAGGTAGGTATATCTAACTCAAGTGAATTTACTATTTTTAATCCCACTTTATACCTAACTAGCTGACGCCCGCAACTTCGTCCGCGTGGATTGAGGTTTTTTGGTTCCCACGGGAACTCTTTAACTTTCCTGGATAAAAAGTAGCAGAATTTATTTTATCTTTGTGCCAAATTTCATTCATATCTGTTAAGCCGTTCCAGCGTGATTGAATAACAAACATCATTGTAGAATAACGGGGCTAATATTACCTGTCTTAAATTTAAAAAATACATATCCATAGGTACCTAATGTATACCCCCGGTTCGGGGTAGTTTATTGCAAACATCCGTGATTAATGTCCAGTGAAAATTGGAAAGTATGCATTCATAAACTTCAACTTGCATTCATAAAAAAAATAAGCGCCGACGCTACACGCACGATATTCATTAGTGGCGGTTTCTTAGCTATTTTGGATAGGAATTAGGAAATAAATCTTGAAGATTTAAATGACTAATCCAAACTAATATTATAAATTGCGAAAGTGTGTCTGTCTGTTCGTCTGCTACGCTTTAACGGCCCATCTTTTCAACTGATTTTGATGAAATTTGGTATAGAGGTAGGTTACAACCCGGAAAAGGACATAGGCGGAAAATTAAGGAGTTCCCACGGTAATTAAAAATGTAATCTTCGTGAACGAAGTAGTCCGGGCATCATCTAGTAATATAAAATATAACGTTTGAAATGGGCTTCTTCTCAAGGCGCGTTTGGAACCCTCGCTATTCCAAATCCTAAAATGTAGAGCTTAATTTTGTGAGTAAGCCGAATCAAACTTGAATTGAAAATGATTTCTTAGCATATAAATATCAAGTTCTATTTAGAAGAAAATTTAGAAGCATAAACCTAATTAGCTTCTTGTACATATAAAAATCATCAAACTTACTTTTACTTTATTTTATAATATTTTAGAAATTTATTCAAGAATATTGTAAAACGAAATAAGTATACCTAAAATAAATTAAAATGACAGTATGTTAATATTATGATCAGTAATAATGCTCCAAAATTGAATGAACACACTACCAAGTGAAAATTTCTTATTGGAACTACCGTAAACGTTTTTCTTGGTAGAGAGAAATCAGGTCTCTACATTTTAACTAAAAAATTGAATAAACATGCAGATATCTTTTAAGTAGAACACCTAGAGACTTTAAATCTAGTTTTTACCATAGAATAGATGTAAAAGCTTAACAAAATGTAAATAAGTAGAGTTTCTTACCAAATATTATCAAAAAAAACCGTGAAAGTTAGCACAAAGCCTCGGGTTTTCGTTGTGAAAACTGCTTTACAACCGTTATATATTAGCACATTATTAAACCAATTGGTCACCTGAAAAATGTATTACTAAAGAAACAAACATACCTCAAATCAACCACGGAATAAGAATAACAGAAACTAATATAAAATATAGTACACAAATTAGTCCACAGTTTAAAAACCACTATAGCACAGGCACTAAAGTTTTTTATATAAAGTTTTTATGCCCGCGGGCGAAAACGTCCGCTCGCGTCGGCGTCCAAGACTCAAATGCGGTTGACTGGAACAATTCAACTCCCGCGCAGCCTGCAACTGTGTGACCATGTAAATCATGTAAACCACACATACACACACTTATGCAAGGAGTTCTTATATAAAAGGCATATAATTTTGACGGCGGAAAAGCGCCATTAAGTTTAGGTTCGTGATTGCGTTGACGGAGAATCTTCAATTAATTGTATTTTTTTACGAGTTTGTATGATTCTATAAGTAGGAAGCGTTTATTGTAGGTAATATTACTCCTACGAAATCTTTGTTTTTTAAATAGCAGTCCTGGGTTCGATTATCTTCACGGGCAATTCGTGGTTTTTCGTGAACCTCTCTGGCGCGACTACGAGTAAGCGAGAGGTATTGGGTTCGATTCCAGGCAGAGAGCTTGAGAATTTGAATTTCTAAATTGTACCTTTATGAAACCTCTTGGAAGGAAAATATTATAAGAATTTCATCCAGTGCAGTAAGTATATTGACACCTGAATTTTGAACTTGTATAATAATTAATCTTTACTAATAATTACACATGCGAAAGTTTGGATGGATGGATGTTTGTTACTCAATCACGCCAGAACGGCTGAACGGATTTGAATGAAATTGGAAACAGACATAGATCGCGTCTGGAATAATATATAGGCTAATTTTCCGGGATAATTATTTTCTTTTTTCCTCAATCCACGTGGACGAAGTAGTGAGCGTCAGCTAGTAATATAAAACATATAAGAGACCCACCAGTTTAGCTATTTGAGCTTCAAGAATCAAGCTAACAACAAAAACCTATACCCTACTTATCAGAATCTATAGTTAGCATATCACAAAATGACACCTTTTACTCGTACTACGTACAAAGGAGAGCTTTCATCGTTCCACTTTTCCGAAGCTGGCTTGTCATTATGCTCGCTTGGGGTTTCGTGGTATAATCAATTACTGAAGGTAGTGGACTCGATTTTTAACCAAAATTACTGGGCAAGTTTTGACGACCTCTCCATTACGTGCACAGAGGTCCCAGGTTCAATCCACGGCATGGTCAATTTGAGGTATTGCTTTAATGTCTGGTGGAGGGCTTCGATCGTGGCTAATCAGAGCGCTGTGGTCTTAAGTAGGAGGTCCCAGGTTCGATCCACGGTAGGGTGGAGATTTTCTGAAATGTCTGGTGGGAGGCTTCGGTCGTCAGTAAGAGTTTTGTTAAGTAGAAGAATTAGAATTTGAACATTGTGAACGCAGAGCTTAAGGGCGAAAAAATAATACGTACTAAAATATGTCTGACGGGCAAAAAATCCACGCGCGCGCCTTTGTATGGAGATGCACAGACCACCGCGACACGACAACACGTGTTTCTAATACAACATGGGCGTTTCGCGTGGACATTTTGTGATATCCTGTCTGTAGTGTGTTCTAGCCCTTAACTCAATATCGTTGATAGTTCAGCCACCTATATTTTAGCAAAAAAGATAATTTAATTACTCGTATTCTAATATTATAAATGCGAAAGTTTGGATGGATGTTTGTAACTCAATCACGCCAGAACGGCTTAACGGATCAAGATTAAATTTAGCACACAGACAATTAATATAGTCTGGAATAACACTTATGCTGCTTTTTATCCCGGAAAATTAAAGAGTTCCCGCGGGAATCAAAACCTCAATCTACGCGGACGAAGTCGCGGGCATCAGCTAGTATGTTTTATAAATTTGACTAAAACTTTCCTTTCTGTGGAAATAATGTAACATATTTGAAAAATAAAACGTGAAAATAATAATAAGGTAAGTACATTAAAAATACAGTCAAATTTTTTTAAATAATGTAGTCCGAAATGGTTATCTTAAAAAATCTGCTGTTAAAACTGTCTGAGCGCGTGCGCTGCCTACTCTCTTTGTTATAGAGCCAGCGCTTCTCAAATTTACTTTTTTATTTTTATTACTTTAGTTTGACGACCTCCCGACGCAGCGTTGAACGCTGTTGTCTTAACGTGGGAGGTCCCTTAGATTTGGGAATTTATCATTTCTGAATTTCCTCTGATATGACATGGCGGGTAGCTTCAACCGTGGCTATTTACCACCCTACCGGCAAATCATGTGAGCAGTATGCGATTAGACACGGACTCGTCTATAATGTGGCCAAAAGCGAATACCTGGTCTTTGGGACTCCCCGTAAGCAAGTGAAATACGAACCCAAAATCACACTCAATGGGGTGTTGTTAAAACGAGTGGCACAATTTAAATATCTGGGTCACTATGTTACGGAGGATCTTAAAGACCAGGTAGACATAGAACGAGAACGGAGAGCCTTAGCTGTAAGGTGTAACATGTTGGCCCGCAGGTTCGCCCGCTGTAGTAAGGAAGCGAAAATAACGCTATTCAAAGCTTACTGTCAAACCTGCTACACGGGAGGCCTGTGGACTAACTACACGCAAAAGGCTATAGATACACTGCGAGTTCAGTATAACAATGGATTCAGGATACTGTTGGGCTTGCCGCGATTTTGCTCAGCGTCAGGTATGTTTGCAGAGGCACGCACTGATGATTTCTATGCCGTCATCAGAAAAAAGACTGCATCCCTCCTGGCAAGGCTGCGTTCAAGCTCAAACAGTATCCTGATGATGATAGCGGGTAAATTAGAGTCACCGATCCTGGAACATTTTGTCAAAGTTCTCGTTCGATGACTTAAATGGAATCTTGATTTAAGGTAATTTATACTAATAATAAAATAAAATACTAACATAGTTTTTAAGATTGTACTTTACTAACAATCATGGGCCTCTGTTGTCTAAATAAAGAAATGATTTATTATTATTTATTAAATACGTACGTGCCGCCAAGCGATTTGGCGTTTCGGTATGATGGCGTGTAAAAACCGAATCAGGGTATGGGTTTAATATAACTACCTGCCCCTAACAGGTTAGCCCGCTACCATCTTAGACTGCATTATCACTTACTATCAGGTGAGATTGAAGTCAAGGACTAACTTCTATAATGTACTCTCGGTGGCTAATTTGTAGTGGATAAAAAAAAATTAAATACAAATACAAAACGTTTTTATTCAAATAGACGAGTGCTTTTGAATAGTCGAGTGGATCTACCACTGTTTCCAATCCTTTCCTACCGAGAAGAACCAGCAAGAAACTCGGTGGTTGCCCTTTTGAAAAGTAACCGCTGTCCTTAGCATTGCTGGAACAAGTCAAATCCAAGCTCTTTTATCATTATCATCTTCAACAGTATAATAAGATTTTTTCAGGGGCATACTTTTAATGTATTTAATGTATTTTCATAAAATTTAAAAGTAAACTGAGTAAAGGTAAATTTTATTTTATAGGACATAAGCCATTCTAGATATTTTGCCTGAATATAATATATTAATATTTCTCGTCTAGGCTTCAATTAATAGGTACTAAATAGTACAAAGTCAAGTACTGTAGAGTAGAGGTCGTTGTTGATATAATAAATGCCGTTCTCCAAACTTTGAGAACAGCTGCCAACAAAAGTCAGTTACAACATCGGGCCGTTACAATTTATTCACCAACTCTTCCGGTTGAGCGAGACAACAATACGAGAACCCGACGCGCTAGACAGGGACAACGCTATTTCCACCTGCCAGTACCATCTTTTTTTTTACTCTCCTACTTTTTTGTTTCGTCTAATTACAATTGTAATGGTGCAATATTGACCACGGCTTGTGCTGTAACCATTTTTGCTTGGTCTTGCAATTTATTTGAAATACTACGCTAATTTAATTGTAAATTTATATCTATACCTATAAAAGGCTTGACTGACTGACTGATCAACCACCCACCACCACCACTAAATGGATCAGACTGAAATTTGGTATACAGATATACTACTACCGTGACGTAGGCATCCACTAGAGAAATGTTTTTTGAAAATTTAATGAGGTTAAAAAAAATCGAACGTAACCTGAGTGAAGCCGCGGGAATCTTATCTTATCTTATCTTAATAATTTACAACTATTTTTTTCATCCCCTACAAGGGCTACCTTGACTGCGATATCACCCGATGGTAAATGATGATGCAATCTAAGATGGTAGCGGGCTAACCTGTTAGGGGCATGGTAGTTATATTAAACCCTTACCCCTAATCATAAATACAACACCCCTAATCGGTTTCTCCACGGCATCGTGCCGGAACACTAAACCGTTTGGCGGCACGTGTTGCCTGTAAGCTAATAACTAGCCACGGCTGTAGCCTTCCACCAGGTCAGACCAGAGAAAATTTATATATATTTTTTTTTTATCCACTACAAGCTAGCCCTTGACTGCGATCTCACCTGATGGTAAATGATGATGCAGTCTAAGATGGTAGCGGGCTAACCTGTTAGGGGCATGGCAGTTATATTAAACCCATACCCCTTTGGTTTCTACACGGCAACGTACCGGAACGCTAAATCGCTTGGCGGCACGTCTTTGCCGGTAGGGTGGTAACTAGCCACGGCCGAAGCCTCGCACCAGGCCAGACCAGGGAAAATTCAGAAATTATAAATTCCCAAATTGACCCTGCCGGGGATCGAACCCAGGACCTCCGCACGTTAAGGCAACAGCGCTACACACTGCGCCACGGAGGTCGTCAATTAATATTGTATATGGATCATGTATCTGAAATAAATAATTAAGTTTATTATAGTAATATTAAAGATTGAAAATAATACAATAGAACTTAATGCTAGCTAGCCTAACCTAATTACTATATAAATCATGCCCATCATCATCATCATTACTTATTATAATTAAGTTAAATTAAATCCCCGAAAAATGAAAGAGTTCCCATGAGAATCTAAAACCTAATCCACGTGGAGGAAGTCGCGGGCAAACGCTAGTAGTGTATAGATTTTTCGGTCACTGGTTAGTTTGTAACGTAACAGATTTTGTTATTGTTGTCAGGTTTTCGCTTCAGTTGGTCTGTTCTGTGAGTTATGAATTTGTCAACTATGTATATAAGTAGAGACTTTGTTTTTAAAATATAGGCTAGCGCTTGACTGCAATCAGACTTGCTTGCAAGTGGCGATGTAGGCTAAAATCCATAATTTTTCTATATTTACTTTTACTTTTACTATAATTTACTATATTTACTTTTACTATAATATTATAAATGCGAAAGTGTGTCTGTCTGTCTGTCTGCTACGCTTCACGGTCGATCAGTTCAACCGATTTTAATGAAATTTGGTACAGGGATAGTTTGTATCCCGGGGAAGGACATAGGCTAGTCGCTGCGGGAATCAAAAAACTTAATTCACGCGGACGAAGTCGCGGGCATCATCTAGTACTTCCCACTGGTTCGAAATGCCAGAACCTAAATCCATGTAGTTCATCTACATCAGCGCCGGCTTCAGCTAGTATTATAAATATAATAGAGATTAATGCAACAAGATTCACCTTATCTACAATGAATATATCATTGCTAATATTTTAATTCATTTAATTACTATAAAATATTCGCCCATGAAAAAGACTTCAACGCGTTCCTCTTTACATAACTTTTTTTAAATGTTTAATGATTTTTTTACTGTTCAAAGATATTTCACTAATTTTTGGACAAATAAATTTATCTTTTAAATAGATTTAATTTACATAAATATAGACATATCTTACTCAGGCTTACGATACCATCTTTCGGTTGGTCATCTCAACCCATCGCTGTCTCACTACGGGTCTCCTCTCAGAATGAGAGAAGAATAGGCTATTATCCACCACTCTGATCAAATCTTTCCTTTAAAAACATTATATAGAACTATCAGGCATGCAGGTTTCCTCACTATATTTTCCTTCACCGTTAAAGCAAGTTAGCCTAATAGCTTGTAATGCACATAGCTTAGAGACTCCGGTAGTTCAAATTTTTTTATTCACTGCCACTGGTGATGCAGTCTAAGATTAGAGGCGGGCAAACCTGTTAGGGTTATGGCCGTTACGACATCGCACTGGAACGCTCAATCCGGAATGGCCGTGGCTGGTTAGCCCGCTACTCTCTTAGACTGTATCATGGGCTAACTTGTGGTGGCGTAAAAAATAGAAGGCTTAAGTCTTAACCCCTAGGCTGACGATTCAGTCCTAATAATATTATAGTTTGTTCATAAATTCGTTTCCAAGTGTATCGGCAGGAGTAGTGAGGGGAAGACGCGCCACAATTATCGCACTTCCGCTGCAGGACGCTAGTGATGTGCCCGAGTCTTACTCGACAATCGATATCGATGTTTTAGTCAAGTAACAATAATTACTTCGATTGATGAGAAAGGTCTTATTTCCTGGTTTCTTCTTACGATCTTGATTTTGTGAAATCTGAAGGTTTAATTAAGGCAAAATATTTGCTCGAACTTAAATGTAGGTACCTACTTTTTTTTTGCGACTACGGTAAAGCCAAAAGGAAAGGTTATGATAAAGCAGTCTATGTATGTTTGTATTCATGTATGTTCCACCGTAGCGCCTAATCTACTGAAACGATTATAATAAATGAGGACTGAAAGTCATTAAAAAATAATTTGTATAGTTTTCTCAAGCTTGCTTCACATTTTCCACAATATGTTTGTAATATTTGAAACACTTTCAAAAATGTTATTGAAATATGCGATCGATTAAATTGCGATGCGATGCGCCCTTTAGTTAAATTTATGTTTATACAATGCAAAAAATTATAACTGTTGCATTTTCTTCATTCAACTACGATATTGCGAGAGAAACAGACTATAACCATTAGGTATAACACAAGCTATTATTATTACTATCGATATCGATAAAGCGGGCTACATCACTAGCAGCACAGGCGGCGGAGCGAAACGAAGAAAGCACAACCGTTCTAACGGCCGACACTCGCCGAAGAAATTATAAGATCCGTGGATAGGGGGAGAGTACATTACTACTGTGCCTATTTTGATGCGGTTTGTGTAGCTTTATCATCTACAATCTCCCTTTTGCAGTGGTGGCTGATGATACAATCTTACGAGTGAGATGTCCCGGATTCGATCCTCGGCAGGGTTAAAGTGGGAATATTTCCAATCTAATGGTTTTATTTTATTTAAAGGCTTAACGTATTCTCCAATGCGGAGGATGCGTACTGAGGAAACGAAAGACTTGCAATATCATCACTGTCATCTTTTCAACTCGTTGCCGGCTCACTATTTTTCATTTTAAAAATGATAAAAAAGCATGGGAATGAATTGTTTCAGCGGATAATTAATTTAAGATATTTTTTAGATGGTGATAATAAAAATAAAAACCCGGCTGAGTTTGTTGTGGGCTCTTCTCAGACCCTGGGCGCTTTTGGTATCCTCGTAGCTTTTAGCTCGTAGTTTATTTATCACCACAAGTCTGATACTTTGTAAAGTTGACGTTCATAAATTGTACTGTATAGGTACAATTTTTATGGATAAATATACTTTGATTTTGACTTCGCACGAGGGTCCTCTCAGAATGAGAAGGGTTTGGCCATCAATCATCAAATAACTCTTATAAATGCGAAAGTTTGGATGGATGGATGGATTTATGAATGGATGGATGTTTGTTACTCAATCACGCCCCAACGGCTGAACAGATCTGGATGAAATTTCGCACAGAGATAGATTATAGTCTGGAATAGCACTTAGGCTTTTTATCCCGGAAAATTAAAGAATTCCCGCGGGAACCGAATAACCTCAATCCACGCGAACGAAGTCACGGGCATTAGCTAGTAAGTCATATCCCGCTGGGCAAGTGCGGATTGGCAGACTTCAGATACCTTTGAGGACATTATAGAGAAATCTCAGGCATACAGGTTCCCTTGCGATGTTTTCCTTCACCGATAAAGCAAGTGGTATTTTAATTTTTTAATACGCACAAAGGTAACTCAGGAAAGTTAGAGGTGCGTGCCGGGGATCGAACCCGCGAGCACCCAAATGCTTAGGACGTCAAGCGTCTGGGTTAGGCTGTAGTCTAACCCAGGGATTCCCAAACTATTTTGGGCAAGAGACCCCTTTTCCGAAATGAACTCAACCCCTCAACCTCAGACCCTCATAACCAAATTACTTTAAAAATCCTATTTCTAGTTTTTTCCTAATGATACAAAATACTTACCAATTTAAAAACTTTGCGGTTGGTAAGGTGAACAGGTAAACTTGAGATCATTTTCTCATCAAAATTCGACATAATAAATAGCCATAAAACTCAGTAAATATCCAGTGTAATTAATAATTATTACATAATACAAATTACGTAAAAACACATAGGAAGGTAATTAAGTTATTGAATAAACTTTAAAATAGGGGTAAATTTTTAAACCTCGTCGACCTGTGATGCCCGTTTTCGTTTATGTCGACCCCTTGGGGTCGATATCGACCACTTTGGGAATCCCTGTTCTAATCTATTATTATTAACCGTATCGCTATTTTTTTAATTTGCACCTCCAATATGGAGGTTTAACTTTTAAAAGACGATTACACATAAGTTTACATAGACTTAGGTATGTCTGGAACTAGATACTGCCCGCGACATAGTCAGCCTGGATTTAGATTTTAGTAAAATCCCGTAGAATCCCGGGACAAAAAACAGCCTAAATCTGAATCAAAGGTTCGAATACTGTTGGTTCCGTATTTTTCATAGATTTGCATGTATATGATCCTAGTAAAAAATAGCATACTTCTTTTAAAAATATTATTTTTATTTTATCGCAGAAAAGTCAGATCCATAGTTAATAATTAAACATTTATTATAGTTCAAAAAACTAAGTAAAACTGCAGCCAAATCCTACCACTTTAAAATATCATTCCTATATAACTCGTTCTCAACAATATTAAATGAAAATCACTACAGCACATTGGCCAGCCGGACTGACCATACAGTCTACTAATTAACATGACCTGTCCGTGCGAGCGAGAGAACAATCATATTTCACACGAGTCAGACGAAGACAGCATCAACTCTTATGTTCTTATGTTTATAATCGGCGCACGAGTCGATCTAACTCACACATGTGCAGTTACAAGTTTACACACATGGCTATGTTTTGTATGTATGTGTGCACGTGTTATATGGTTTAACGGAAATTTCTGGCACATATTATTAATATGATGAATGTTTTATGTACTGCATGACATTTATACAACGATAGGTATCTAGAAATGACTGTAATATGTCTTCTCATAGTGTCATTAGAACTGTAGGACAATATAGTTTAAAAATAGCAGATTCCTATGTCTACTTTGAGGAACGAGTGGCCTAGTTGTGACAACGCATATCAGTCGATTGCGAATGTTAAGCAACGTTGACCCAAGTCGGTAACTGAATGGGTGACCTAATTTGGAGGTTCAAATTTGGCCTTTTCGTTTTCTCCCTGCCTCGGAGAGCACGTTAAGCCGTCGGTCCCGGTTATAATCACTAACATCTGATAATAATCCCTACAAAAACCAAGAGTTTAAATACTCTTAGTCGAGTCGTATGTGGAGGGACGTGGGAAGTTGGGAACTAACGGCATTATTATCCCAAGAAAACTACTAACATTATTTGATTAATAAAAAGGGGTCACGACACTCAGTAATGAGGAATACGACGCATAGAGAGGTGTCTACTTATCAACATTATCATTTTAACTCATTTATATCTATTTCTTTAATCTAAAATTATCTTAACTACAAAGTTAACCTTCTAAATATATAAAAGGAAAAGGTAATTGACTGACTGATCTATCAACGCACAGCTCAAACCACTGGACGGATTGGGCTGAAATTTGACATGCAGATAGCAATAAAATTAAAATTTGAATTTGTGTCTCCTCACATAACGAGAACGGGCTATAGCCCACCGACCAATAGTGGGGTGGGATAAAGGCCAAGTGCGGATTGGCATATTTAATAGAGCCTGCATTTGATGTAGGTATGTGTTCTAGAAATTATATTCAACAAGTTGAATAAACCTACGATAATACTGAATCTTTACTATTCCATGCCTACTAATATTATAATTGCGAAAGTGAGTCTGTTTGTCTGTCTGCTACGCTTTCACGACATATCATAAGTGGCACAAGCTGTCCGTCATGAAATAAGTAGTTCATTTCAATACAGGTAGTAAAGCAGCTCATAGTACACAAGTTAAGTTCGATTTTCATATAATTTTTAAAACCCCTATTTTGAATTTTCAAAAATACACACGTCATAAAAGCTATGCGTATCTCTATGTAGGTATGTAAAATTTCACCCCAATTCGTTTTGAGTTATGCGTGGAAAGACCAGTCAGTCAGTCAGTTATCTTTGCTAGGCATGTAAAATTATGCCTCCGACGACCTCCGTGGCGTAGTGTTGAGCGCTGTGGTCTTAACTTGCTAAGGTCCCGGGTTCAATCCCTGGAAGGTTCATTTGGGTATTTATAATTTATGAATTTTTCCTGGTCTGGCCTGGAGGCTTCGGCCGCGGCTAGTTACCCGTTTTATCCGGAATCAAAAAACATTAATCCACGCTCACGAAGTCGCGGGCATCATCTAGTAATTTTATGAATGCCGGGGATCTTACCCGGGACCTCCCACGTTAAGACAACAGCACTCAACACTGCGCCAGGAAGGTCGTCATTCATTTCAATACAGGTAGGTAAGCTTTCTTGTGTGTAGTAAAGCAGCTCATAGCGCACAAGTGTGTTGACCCCGGCTGCGCACGCGTCGTTTATTTATCAATTACGTCGGAGATGAACTTCTCGCTCTGCCGGCCAACTGTGGCCGGACGGAACGCGCCCGCTATGTACAGCCGCAGGTGGTTACCGGCTTAAAAAGATTATATTTAACTATATTAGAAGAATGTTGAGAGTGTCTTGGATTGAATTCCGCCCAAACAAGTCAATTCTTGAAGAACTCGGCATCGGGCAGCGTCTCTCCTCCAGTGTACAGGCTCGCATTCTCACTTCCTTTGGTCACGTAACTAGAAGCGACGATAACATCTCCATTGAACGTCTGGTTGTTCAAGGGCGAGTAGAGGGCACCAGGGCACGTGGCAGATCACCCATGAGGTGGACAGACCAAGTGAGGGCTGCGGTGGACGTCCCCTTACACGAATGCCCTCGCAAGGCTGCTATCAGAGAATATTGGAGACGGATCGTTAAGCATTCCACAACACCAAAGTGACGACCACGACCGCTACACAAATTTCAACCCCCTATTTTACCCCCATAGGGGGTGAATGATCAAAAATCCTTTCTTAGCTGATGTCTACGTCATAACAGCTATCTGCATTCCAGCTTGATTCGTCCAGTGGTTTGAACTATGAGTTGTTAGAGCATGAGTCAGTCACCTTTTTCTTTTTTATAATTAGATTATGAAGACACAGCCCTAAAAATTAATATCCGTGTGTTGCCGTTTGAAACCCCGGTTTTCGCTATTCTTTAAAAAAACACAAATTTGCTATGAGTGTGACTCGAACATGCAACGTCTTGCTTCGACGCGGCTCCTGACAGACTATAGCCACTAAAAACTGCGGTTTGCTAAATGCAAACATTTCTAGAAAATGTATAGTCTACGTCTAGTCCACCACGCTTGCCAAGAGTGAATTGGCAGACTTTACACACCTTCGACAGCCCTATGAATAACTACCGGGAGTGCAGCTTTCCTCACGTTGTTTCCATAGAGATATAATATAGTTGGTATTTATTTCCTTCGCCGTTTGAAGAAACGTAGTAGTTAGTGTTTAATATCTTAAAGCGCACATAATTCGAAAAGTTAGAATTGCGTCCCCGGAGATCGAACCCGCAACTCTGTATAGGAGGTCGGATTTCTATACCATTACGCCATCGCCGTTTCACTTAGGTACTTATACTTACATACATCTCTCGTCTTATTCCTCATTGCTAAGAGTCGTGACCCCTTTCCAGATAATTTCTTTTATTTATCACATAATGGTAGGAGTTTTCTTGGGATAATAATGCGGTGGGTTCCCACGTCCTTAGGCATTCGACTCGACTATACCTAAGAGGTTTTTGTAACGATTATTATCAGATGTTAGTGATAATAACCAGGACTGACGGCTTAACATGCTTTTCGAAGCACGGAGGAAATGAAAAGGTCAAATTTGAACATCCAAATTTGATTACCCAACCAGTTACCCACTTGGGTCAACTTTGCTTAACAATCGTAATCGACTGATATGCATTGTCACAGCCAGGCCACGCGTCCACACGTCGTACATACATAACATACCTTAGTAGGTATATTACTTACTAGCGATCCGCCCGGCTTCGCACGGGTGCACTAATAATCCTAATAGTTTGCACGTTATATTATTTCTATGATATCTAATAAGATATTCATCTAAATTAAGTGGTGTAAAGGACAATTTTTATGAGATGAGATGACTAACATGTTTATTTTGATAAGGATTAATACTATGTCGGTAAAAACACCTTCGCAAGTAAAGCATTGGCTTACACCAAATTTGAAATTCATAAAAATGGTTATTGTGAACCTTAAACTTTATTAACGCAGCGCACGCCACGCAAACTCTCAGAAGAGACGATTTTTGCCGACTTAGTTCACATTATTGCAATTTTCGTAAGGATTTCTAATTTTTTTGAAAATGAAATATAGCCTATGTTACTCGCTAATAATGTAGCTTTCTATATTTGAAAGAATATAAAAAACGGTTAAGTAGTTTTTGAGTTTATCCCTTACAAAAAAACAAACAAATCTTTCCTCTTCATAATATTAGTTTAGACATACAAAAACATGATGATAAAAGTTTACTATCCCATCCATTAGGTACACCCAGCGTCTGTACTCTCTACATCGTACAAGTAAGGCACACTTAACGCGATTTTTTTTCTCTGCACAATTACTTTGCACATGTTTGCGTGCACATACACACATGTGCATATGTGTGCGTACAACAGTTAAGCGTCCAGATTGTTTTATAGCTGAAAACTTTCTGATGGCACGATTAGGTACTCACATACAGCTACCTCTCGTTTCCTGTTGATGATAAAGCCTTAAAGATAACACTTTTATTAATTTAATGTTTAACTGGATGATGCCCGCGATTTCTTTATCGTAAATATTGGAACTCCTTAATTTTTAAATATTGGATAAAAGCAGGCGGAATTCCATGGTAATGAAATAACTAGAAGTTTAATTAGCTACAACCCGCCACAGTAGGTAAATCTTTCAATGCATGATTGTTAAGGTTGACTTTACAACCGTGCATTGTCGAATCAACATCTCCTAATTTAATACAACAGTAGGTAGGTATATATTTGTTTCCAATAGTCTTTGTCTTTTTTTTCAAAAGAATGAATGCGGGATGGATGAAATGGCGACAGGTCTCGGGTGTAATATGCGACCCACGAATGCCCCTTAAACTAAAAGGGAAAATATATAAGACAGTCGTTAGACCTGTCGCATTGTATGGTTCAGAATGTTGGGCGGTGAAAGGGACGGATGAAAGAAAAGTACATGCGACTGAAATGCGAATGTTGAGATGGATGTGTGGTGTGACTAGAATGGATAAGATTAGGAATGAATATATAAGGGGAAGTTTGAAAGTAGCGCCAGTGATAGAAAAGATGAGGAGTAATAGGCTAGCATGGTATGGGCATGTAATGCGGAGGGAAGAAAGGCATATTACGAGAAGAATGATAGATATGCATGTGGAAGGAAAAAAGAGTAGAGGGAGACCAAAGAAAAGATGGATGGATTGTGTGAAAGAGGATATGCGTATAAAAGGTGTGAATGATAGGTTGACGGATAACAGAAGTGAGTGGAAGAAGAAAACATGTTGTGCCGACCCCACATAGCGTGGGACAAGGGCAGGAAGAAGAAGAAGTCTTTTTTTTAAATCATTAATGAAAATAATAAAATAGTACTTAAAAAGCCAGCTAGCCTAACCTAATTACTATATAAATCATGCCCGCGTGGAACATGGCGGCAAGAATGCTGGCTGCATTTCCGCGCTGGACAGCCAGGCTGATCCTTTGCGCAAAAAATGAGCCAGCCCTTCTGCCACCAAATGAGGCAAATAACCGCGGTGAAATATCTCGCAATTTTTTCCTGAAGATGCTCCGGTGTCGGAGTAAAACGCACGTTGAGAATAATTTGGAATTTCGCAAGCTACAAGTGCAAGATACACACTGTACCTACCACACAGATTTACCTACTGTGGCGGATTAAAGCGAATTAAACTCCTAGTTCCTTCCTAATTTTTTTCTTAACCAATTTCTGTACCAAATTTCGTCAAAATCGGTTGAAAAAATGGCCCGGGAAAGCGTTACCTACTGACAACAGACGGACAGAGAGACATGCGTTTATAATATTAGCGTAGAATTTAAGGTCATGTAGAAAAGTTGTTTTAGCAACGATTTTGATTTTAAATATATCGATTTTGATTTTGATTAAGCTGACCTGACCTGACCCGACAGACGTTTTCCTGTCCAAATTTCAAAAATCGGACAAATCGGAAATTTTGACAGAAAAACGTTTTTAACTAGGCTAGAAATACAAAAAGGCTTTTCAGCTTTTCTCGAATTTTTCAATTTTCCTGCAAACTTTTACAATTTTTCTTTCCATACAAACCTTACTTGGACTGATAATTTTAACATTTGTATGGCTCGTCGACTATTTCGAGTGAAGACTTAAATAATGATATTGTCTTTTAATGAACTACGAGTACTTAGTAAGTATTTCTCAGAGCTCGAGAAAGTATAAAGTTCAGGGTAAGTGAAGCGTGCAGCCCTAGCAGGTGTACCCTTCGCTAGGGGCACTTTGCAAGAGGGTGGTTATTTTTTACTTTACTGTCTGTCTGTCTAAACAACTAAACAGTTGTGAGACTATGGGAAAACTGTGACGTTTTTGAAGAACTTTTTTTTCTCCATAATTTTATATAAGTAATCCATATTCATACTTATACATATATACATACATTTATGTACTTAGGTACAATATTCTAATTAATGCGAAATTGTGTCTGTCCGTCTACTATGCTTAATTTCAACCGATTTTGATGAAATTTGGTACACACCTACATACGTTGTATCCCGGGGAAGGATATAGGCTACTTTTATCCCGGAAGAGTAAGGAGTTCCTGCAAAAATAAAAAATAGTTTTTATCTATTAAATAATAAATATAAGAACCTTGAAAACGGACAAAATATGGTTTGGCAACAGTCCACCACGCTGGCCAAAATTGTTAGACTTCAACGCTTTTTGTTCTCCATCATGTCATCAAAGGCACACCTTTGATGACGAATGACATGATGATGAAGAGGATGGAGAACAAAAAGCGTGCGATAATATACACCTTCACCGTTATAGCAAGTGATATTTAATCCATACTAATATTATAAATGCGAAAGTGGTTCTGTTTGTCTGTCCATCTGTCTGTATTACTACGCTTTCACGGCCCATCTGTTCAACCGATTTGGATGAAATTTGGTACAGGATAGGTTGCTTATAACACACAGAGGTACAAAAAGTTAGAGATGTGTGTAGCAAAGGTACCTCTGTAAATAAATAAATTGTAAAATAATGTAAATTATATTAATAATATAAGTAAGTATAATGTGAATAAATATTGTAAATTGTACCATTGATGTACAATTTTAGTATGTAGTAGGTAGGTACTCATTCTATTTCGATGTATTTAAATAATAAACATACCTACCTATAATATAGAATAGATAATATCAAATTATGAAATTAATATGGAAGGCACGTACCTAAGTTGAATAATAAGTATTATGGTACCAGGTTTGAATATTCATGGGATATTCAATGCTAAAATAAAAGTATCTGACATCCGAATAAAAAAAATATCGTAGTTTATGGTAGGTAGATATCTACTGAATAATGATTTAATTCGTAAAAACCTATACACCTACTTTACCAGTATGCGTTTATTATTATGATAAGTTCATTCAACCATTAATTAATTAACATAATATCAAGTTTCTTAATTCTAGTTACATATTCCTTACAATGTAGGTAATTTATAATGGCTTTTACTCGATAATGTTTAGAGCGAAAACGTACTACGGACGGCACATTAATCATCCAAGTCGGTGGGGAACGATATTTTATCCTGTCGCTTAGTGTGCGCGTTCCGTAGGCACCTATAAAAGGTAATGACTTGGAGTTTTTGTCGGCCGGATATCAATATTTTGTCCAGAGTATTTAAGTAATATTGCTTCGTATAAAATAGCTTACGACAATAATTTACGTATTTTAAAATTAAAACTTAGCTCAATAATCCATGTGTTTTTTACTATTGGATTCAATATGGCGGCTTTGACATTTTATTTAATAGAATAGAAGTAAATGTAACCAAGATTCATACAAAAAATTTAACTTTCCGTCGTTTTTTTCTCAATCGGAAACTTTTTTTCTTTCCTATGAAATAATCTGCAACCACTGTTTATTATAGTTAAACTAACGCCATCTATAAGAAATATACGTAACTACGCCCCGAATACTTTCTCTTGAGGAAATAGTCGGGCTGAAAACTTGATTTTCTTAGTACTTTATAGCTTTCCCGGTAGGTGGCACTAGTGATTGAAGAAGTTTAGTACCCTTTCAATAGATGGCGCTAGTTCGAGATTCCTATCGTGGGCTTTCTCTGTTTTCGCGATTTTGCAATTCAAGAAGCATATTTTATCCAAATTTTGTAATTATTTTTTTTGTTCATTAACAAACTAATAATATACTTAAATCATTTAATTTGTTTCTTTCTTGCCCTAAATTAAAAGTCCTAAATTCGTTAAGTAGGTAACTAGGTAGGCTATCATAACAGGTAGAAAATTAATAGACAAAATATCGATATATACAATTCATTTATTTCTTTTCTTTTGTAAAATAACAAAGAACTTTTTAAGCTACAGGTTCTAAACCGAAGAACTTATAATTATTATATATTCATATTTTTAATTAATTTAAATTAATTAAATATGCTAACGGTACGCTGAACTTGGCTACTTTAGCACAATTTAGAACTTGCAAGAATACTATGTTGGTTGAATATCCAAGGAACAAGATCCTTATAGAAGGAAAGACAGAATTAAATGATTTATTTGTATGAATATGTGAACATGAGATATTAGTCGATTAATTAGAAAGCCGCAACAATCAACATATCCACTCAGGTAACCCTGACGTACAATTTTTTTTTTAAATTCCACGTTTCTGCTTTGTGTTTGAAATTGAATTGAAAATTTATAGATGACTAGCGGACGCCCGCGACTTCGTACGCGTGGATCGAGGTTTTGTGGTTTCCGCGGGAACTCTTTAATTTTCCGGGATAAAAAGTAGCCTATGTGTTATTCCAGACTATAATCTATCTCTGTGCCAAATTTCATCCAGATCCGTTCAGCTGTTGGGGCGTGATTGAGTAACAAACATCCATCCAGACATCCATACATCCATACATCCAAACTTTCGCATTTATAATATTAAGTATAATAAGTACTAGCGAATGCCCGCGACTTCGTACGCGTGGATCGAGGTTTTGTGGTTCCCGCGGGAACTCTTTAATTTTCCGGGATAAAAAGTAGCCTATGTGCTATTCCAGACTATAATCTATCTCTGTGCCAAATTTCATCCAGATCCGTTCAGCTGTTGGGGCGTGATTGAGTAACAAACATCCATCCAGACATCCATACATCCATACATCCAAACTTTCGCATTTATAATATTAAGTATAATAAGTACTAGCGAATGCCCGCGACTTCGTACGCGTGGATCGAGGTTTTGTGGTTCCCGCGGGAACTCTTTAATTTTCCGGGATAAAAAGTAGCCTATGTGCTATTCCAGACTATAATCTATCTCTGTGCCAAATTTCATCCAGATCCGTTCAGCTGTTGGGGCGTGATTGAGTAACAAACATCCATCCATACATCCAGACATCCATACATCCAAACTTTCGCATTTATAATATTAGTAAGATAGATATAGATAAACGATTGTTAGTTTATTTATGAATGTTTAATTAAACAGATATTTGACTCATTTGATGTATTTCACTCGGTTCCTTCCATCGTTCTTTGGCGGGGATACGCCATATTGGAATAATTTACTTATTATACGGGTATTTTGACGATTGAAAGTTAGTCCGATGCCGGCCGACTCAGCGTTTATTGAATAGGTACTTTTGTGTTTGGATCGCAATTTGATTTAGGTTTTATAATTAACTGTTTACATTTAATCTCTCGTGAAACCGCTACACGTTGTGACCATTCGCTCGTGCACGTTTTAAAGAGAGTACAAACACATTTTAAAAGTAATTTTAATTATTCGTCCACTTCTGGAATTATGCTTACACACGTAATCCGCTAAAAACAACAAATCTACTCAATGTGGTACAACGTACAGCATGCACCGCTCACCTTCCCGCTACCAAAAATGCAGGAAAAGCAACCAATAAGTAGGTATTACTCGCATTTCTTGCTTACCTTCTATGCTGCAAGTTGTAACATTTTGGCTGTATTAGCGGATTGGATAAAATTAGGCTTATTGTTCATTGATTATCATGGACTTCTGCAAAGCAATGCTTGACTTCTTGTCAACAATTATTATTTTCGGGTTAATTAGGACCACAGAGTTCTCCAGTATGCGCATGCGCACTACGAGTAAAGTTATGTCTACCCGTTATCTCTCTCTTTCTACCGAAGGTAACATGGTTACTTGTCTCGTTACGTCAAAAGTAGAGATAAAAGTAATATTTTTTATCTGTGGTATTTTTCTCTACGAATCTTTACATGACGACTATTTTTTTCTTGTAATATCCGCATTTTGTGCATGTTAGGGTAAATGAAAAATTTGCCGGCAACGACAACATCTCTCTCTCTCGTCGCGAGATAATTTCGTTTTGAAATTACAGGACTTTGGAAATTGTGCGATGTTTTCAAAGTACTTAATGCTCCGGAGTCAGAGTGAAAGGTAGAAATGTAAGTACTTAAGTAGGTATAGTAGCACAGCCGGCCGAAGTATAATACGTATATGTCACCGTAAGATTGTAATCTAACTAGCGATATTGTAAACTGTCGACTGTCGATGTTGCGTAGGTAAATTTGTCATTTTTTATGGAGTCGTATCGAGTCGCCTTTCGTCGCATCGTTTCATCGCTCACCTAGGACAACGGGTAAGAAACGCACCTTGATTAGACGTTGCTACCGCGAGCTCTAAATAAAATCGAGGTACGAATGAAAATCCGAACATTTCCTTAGGCGTACCGTCGAAACTATAGTACCTACTTAATTTAAAATTAACTGATCGATGACTTAGAAGGGTAACATTGCCAGCACCAATTGATACAAGAAGATTTCAAAACACCATGGCGCCAGATATTTCTTCAAAATTGACCTTACAAGCCGTCGAAAAGGTTTTTCTATACTGGCAGCATTATTCCACCGACAGGCAGTGTTACTAAATTTTAAAGGTTTTTCCGAACCGGTGCGGAATTCTGATCGTAACTGAGGCCTGTACCTATTAATAAGCTGACATAAAAACAGGTTCGCAAGAATCGGTCTTTAGCATAGATTGACAGATACATGAACAGATAACGAACTGCCTCGTTGATCTAGTGGTTAGCATTTTCAACTGCGGCCGACGAGGTCCCGGGTTCGAAACCCGGGTCAGGCCATAATTACGTATTGGGTTTATCTGACTAGAAATTTTCAGCAAGCGCCAGCTGTCAAGCGCTTGACAATTCCATACAAATCGTAGTTAGCGTTGTAGCGATCCAATGGGAAGAGGCGCCAAACAAGAAACTAGCGACGGCCGAGCGACGGCGACAGCGGGGCGATGTGGTACGAGAGCTAGCGACGAATTTCGGGAAGGCCCTATAGGCAAACTGAAATTGTGAAAAAATATAATTTCGTGAACTGGCGAATCCAGTCCTGCCAGTCTGGTAGAGCGTTTGCGGTTATTTCACTACAAAAATATTTTATTAAAATTCCCAAAAAATATACTTTTGGCAATCTGAAATTTTAATCACGTATTTATTAAGTAATTTCAATAATACCTGCAAATTGCCAGACAAATTTTGCGGTTTAAAACGTGAATAAAGTTTTCAAATGAGTACCTACGACAAAATTGCGGCGAAATTCGTCGCCAGCTCTCCGACTAATCGCATCACCCCGTTGCCGCCGTCGTCCCGCCGCCGCTTTTTCGTGCCCGTATAAAATCTCCCATTATGCACTATTGCAGCAAAGTGATTTGCTGCCTCGTTCCGAATTCGAGCCACTAGGATATGGAGTGCCCCTCCGGTTTCCGTATTCCCCTCCTCTTTTAAATGTACCTTCAGATGCCTAGTTAGGCAAGCGCGCTCCACCTTCGGCTGCATCACACTTGCAAGCAGGTCTGATTGCAGCCAAGCGCTAGCCTACTAATTAAAAAAAGACCATAATAACGCACCAGTTTGAAAGACCCTATAAAAAAAATTACACGAAATGACACCACAAAATTGTCGAAAACCATAAATGACACAAATTTTTACATTAAAATGTCACGTCACGCTACTTCGCTCTCTATTTTACACAAAACATTCCCATTGGTCCAACGACAGCGCTTGATTGTCACAAAAACGTATTGATTTTATTATATCACTAGATGAGGCCCGCGACTTCGTTCCAGCTCCCAAGATAACACCCTAATTTTGTGCGTGAAACTGTTGTCAAAATCAGTGAAATAGCCCATCTATTATTTTACCTATTTTGACGCTCTCACAACCCATTTGTTCTACTGATTTTAACGAAATTTGGTAAAGAGCACGGGGAAGTACATGTATTTTTTCCAAGCAAGCTTTTAAGCCGAAAAATTACATGGTTCCCGCGGGACTCAAAAACCTAGCCGTACGGAGCGTAGACAGACGAACTCGCGGGCATCATCCAGTAATATTTTTTTTGACAAATAGCGGCTGCAACCACAGCACTCTGAAATAGCAACCGTACCTTATAAACCATAGAGTTCAATATCACTCGCTTTAGAGTCAAGACGTCATTATTTAACAATTAATTATTATTTAGTAACATTTACCTATTACCACGTTGATATCTTTGACAATACAACTCTTTATTAATAATTAATCTGTAATTAACTTTATTACGGATAGTTAATTATGTAATTCAATATTGTAATTTTGGTTTAATTCATTTAAAATCACAGACTAAAGAAAATAGACAGCTCTAGGAATCGCGCTGCCACTGAGGGCATCAAGTAACTTGGCCAAAATGTAACAACAGGTTTCAATTTATATGCTTCTAGTTATGGCAGAGTAACGCGTTCGTTAGTGTTTATCTTTCCCTTAGTCTATGGCCTACCTTAAAAAACTTTAAAATTACCTCTGTTAGGAATATTTGAATTTCGGACAGTAAAAAAGGAAAATAATAATAATATTATACTTGGCAAAAAAGATACATATCTAATAGGTAGGTTTTAAATCCAACTTATGACCACAGAATATAACGATGAATTGTTTGAAAGCAAAATAAACTTGGTAGCGTAGAGAAAATTAAAAGATAAAATTTGTGAAATAAATTTATTTTCCATAATTTATTTGTTTGCTAAATTGTTTGTTAATTATGCAATGTTACACGATATTTAAATAAAATTTACTTACATTGCCATGATTCCTTTTTATAATATCTTATAGCAATGTATTTTTGCTGAACAATTTAAAACAACAAAATATCTATAAAACTATTTACAAAGGTTTACCTATTAAATAAATTATTTTTAACATATTATAAATGTTACTTATTAATTATTTATTTTAGGAAAGGCCACTATACAATGTATAGATGATCGTAGGCCATTTGACAATAACATTTAAAACAAAATAAAGTATTATACTTAATAGAATTAATAAAAAACTTAAACAATTTGTGATTATTATAATAAATATTATAATTATTTAAACAGCCATAGAATCACAGGGAGGAATTAAAAATAGGACTTCAGGAAATATTTTTTTATGGCTGGATTAATAGAGCGTACTTTTTAAAAGTAGCAATGTAGAACAACGTATTTTTTTCTGTAAAATTCTTATTAAGTTTATTAAAAATAATTGAAAAGTACACCTACAAATAAAATACAATGAGAGTTTCTTATTACATTTTCCCATTTATAAAATGAAATAATTAGTTTATTTCACATTATGTTTAGACAATAGAATATTATGTTAACCTTAGGAAAATCGAAAAAGACACTAAAATTGACTTTATAGAATCTATTGTCTAATTTTTTGACATTAAGACCGCATATAAATGGCATGTTAAGTGGAAACAAATATACTTATACCATAATAAATACATTATTCATGATTTAATAAATTCAAAATCCAATTTATTTGTAAATATTAATGAAATAAAAGTTTTAAATGTTATGATACTTTCATTTAATATATCCCTCAAATTTAATATAAATACAGGAGTTAGGACATATTATTTAATTCATACGATGAAGTTTAAGTTCAATTACTAGCTACTTGTTTGAATCTTAGTAATTATTGTTAACCTTATTAATTATTACCAAAAATTATTCAATATCAATTTTAAGTACAATAGAAATTGTGGCATATTTGGAAGAGATATTTTAACATCGAATTCGGTTTATACAAATAACTACAAAATAAGTGTCACTAAGTTTTTCATTGGCAAAGTCAAAAACTATTCACTAACAATATGGTTCTACCAAAATATACCTAATTAATTTTCAGAACTTTAGCTTAAGACAACATTTTCGCATCTCGTACTTGCTTGAACTGTGTATGAAAATGTTACCGAGTGTAAAGTTCCTAGTGAAGATGAAAAAATAATTTTATCGTATAATTTTTCCTATTCTACTTAAAGGTCCTCATCAATTGGATTTAACTTTGTCCATGAAAAACTTACTCTACCAAAACATGCATTCAATGCATTAAACACTCACATATTATTAACATTAATGTTACTTACATCTATAATTTAACATTTATCTTTATTTTCAAATAAATCTCTATTCAAACCACATTAATTCATCTATCTACATAACATTCTTTTATCTATTGCAATCATAAGACGTCCACATTAAGTATACAGTCAAGGGTCTACCATTTATATCGACCGTAAATTTTCATTGTTTCAAATTCAATTAATCAAAAAAGTTTTCTTCAGTTTTGACAAATAGTTGACGACGCATCGCAATGTATAGCATTAGAGGACACTTATCAGTAACATAATACTGTTTTAATATTATCATGAAAAATTCCTATATCTTTTCTATACAGGGTTAATACATATACACCAGCAACTATAAACAAACAACTTATGTTCTACAACTTTTGTCTGATATAAAAAAAAAGAATCAAATATATATTTTATTAACCTATCTAGTGAATTATTTATTACTACTGTATATATTTTCCCCCGAATGATAACTTAATCTTATTTACGATGAAAGGGGCGGATTTCAAAAGTAATTATCCTTATATATTATTTATTTGTTTTTGTACAAGGAAAATTATAATCTCAAGAAAAGTCATAGAACATTTTTATTTGTAAGTTACAATACTGCCCTTAATAAAAAATTTAAAATAAAACTTCGATATTATTCATAAATAACCCTGTTTTTAAAAGAGTCATAAATGAGTCTATAATGAGTGTGATATTAAATAACTCTACACATATAGACATTGAATAAAAACAATAAACCTTAGTTTATTATTATTATATACCTATTTATGATCTTCATATTATTTCTAGAAGTATTGCACCCAAATCAATTTAATTATGAAACTCTCTGGACTATTTGCTACATGCCTACGCCCCATTATAACAATTTTAATATAAGAATATCTATTTCCTATTATTCACTAACACAGAGCAACATTTAGGCTATGCACTGTAATGCCGGCAACGCAGTGTAGCGCAACACAGTGCAGAAATAGTAAGGCAGGGTCATCATTAGGCAATCACGAAAGCTCTTCTAAATATTGAGCCCAAAATATTAACGTCTCGAAGAGATAAGGGGGCGGGGCACCTCGAAATCTATCGCATCACAAACTTTGTAAAAGTCTCTCTGACGACAATTTAAGCATAGGTTGGTTTTGATTCATATAATCAATCATTCCGGCATTTCATACATACACACACGTCAAAACACGCTCTGTTCTGCACTGCGCTAAGCTGCATCGCTTGCTAACAGTGTGCACCCAGCCTTAATTTCCCTTTGCAATAATCGAAGGCACTAGTGACCTAGTGGATTTAAAAAAACGACAGAGACAGCTAAGAACGATCATTAATTAATTATTCATGTTACTCATATTGATATGATTTCGACTATTGACTAGAGTGTAATTTGAAAAACTAACTTGTCTTTTTTTTTACTAAAGATTTTTGAAAGTGGAAAATTTGGAAACCTCTTTGCGGGACTAGATCCGATCCAACCATTCAAATTTTTACATTAAAAACCTTATTAATACTGTTTTTTAACTATTCGAGTAAAAGAAAAGACGATTGGGACAAATTATCTTCTAATGGAGACCAAATGAGTTTTAAATTGAGTGTTAATTGTAAAGTTTCTTTTTTTACTCGAAGAGTTACACTATAGCATCTGACCTTGAACCCTGTATTTACTTCATCAACAATTTTTACTTTCAGCATACATGTAACCATAATCGCTGTTAACCTGCTAATGTGCTCTTGACAATATTATAACTATATAACAATTGCTTTAAAGAGCCTATTTTGTCAAATTAGCATAACATAAACTTCTTCGCGTCACATGTCCTTTCCTTGCAATAGTCAAAGCTTAATTATGATACTCGATGACATAACTAAACCCTGATTTTTATGACATCGAAATCATAATTACATATGCGCACAATGAATTTTGATTTGGTGTGCATTTGACATTTCTTCATTCAAGAATAGTCAAACTTCACATCAAAATTGCAATTAAGAGTGAGCTGCAATATCAATGCAATAATATTATAGTGAATATTGATTAATTAGAATAAAATAGATCATGCCTTTTCACTTTACATCTCGTAAAGTCTCCATTAGAATAAATATATTAAACTCTCGATACAAATGATATCTGTTTAATATTCAGGCAGTAACGTGTTAAGATTTACAGATAATACAATACAATAGTCTATTAATAATTTATTTGCGCAATGTCTTTTAGGAGTCCCCAGGAAGTATCTGAGATGCGTGTGGAAGGTCACAACCACATAAAGAGTTCACACATAGCTCTCAACATGAGCGCTAGTAGTCGGGTCCTAGAAGGATGCTTCGACTAGATATGTCCCGTCCATCGCCACACCTGTCTGGTTACCCTGGACAGTGCTGCCCGCTGGAATGTATTTACCGCATGCTTGCTGCAAATTAAAATAAATTCATTTAAAAAATTGTTAAAGCTTTATCGTAAATTTTCACATATAGTATCGCGAACATTTTTATTAATAGTGTAAATTAATACAAAAATATTTACTCTTCATTACTTCTATTTTTACTATTTGTTTTAGATAATATCTTATTTTTTCACAATTATTTTCTTTAAAGTTCCTTTGATCGTAATGATATTATGACTAAGTTAAATCATATTAATATAACATGATAGTCTTTAAATTCAAATTAATTACATTAACTTATTAATATTTACGCAGTTTTAGCTCAAATACTACACTTTCAAATATCATATCCAAAAATACAGTGATAAAAAGCATTCAACATCAATATTAAGCCATATTATGGAACTTTTTCAAGGAGGTACCACGAAATATAAAATATTTCAAATAATTAGAAAAAAAAAACATATAATAATTATGTGAGCAGTACTGTTTAGGAACGTGTATGAGTGTGCTGGAAGCATGCTGGTTTGTAAAAAAAGTATAATATATTTAAGAGTATTATAATTGTATGTAGACCCATCAGTGTATAATGTGTGTGTGTTTAGTCGTATTTGGGCTTGAAACACAAAACATCTATATAAATACTTTGATTTATTTCTATTACTTATTGTGCATGGATGTCGAAATAAGTTACAGGTTTAAGTGACACTGTTTACGTAAAGTATCATTAAATTAATGAGTACACACTACGCGTAGATTACGCTTCAATATAAAATATATCATCACAATGCAAATTCCACTGTAATTATTATGATGATTGTTTAAATACAGTGGATAATACAATTTAAGTATGAAAATTTTAAATCAAAAGTTGAATACTATTTTGAGTACGCAAATAATAAATACGAAACTTAATTTGAATTGACGAAGATAACCTCACTTAGATAAAACAAAGATCTATTAACCAGCACATTTTGCTTTTATAATGTGTGCAGTGTGTTGGCGACTGCAGTTAAGCCACTGCAGTAAAAGAATTTAGGGTAAGTATTGCAATTGAAAAACAACAGGAGACTATGGTTTTCTAGACGCTATTTTAGCTACGACATCCTGTTTTATACAAATACAACACTCGTGGATCTACTTTTATTTAGAATCGCATTATTATTGTATTTTTGTTTAATTCACAAAGTGATTACCTTAATATAAATTTTATTTTCCATTTCACTATTAACTAGCTCAATGGAAATATTTTTTCAATCTCAAATAACATTGCGATTTATTTCACAATACACATTTATATAATACTTAAATAATATAACATTTATAATAATAATAATATTATACACCTTAAAATTACAATACAATACAAAATAAAATATAATATTTTACGACAGCGTCACAGCGAAAGCTTACAAAATAATACATTGAAACATTTAAGTAATATTTACGGATATAATTTATTATAATATTATCTACTTTTATTATTAATATTTTATCAATAATAATATTCACAAAGCGACATATTAGCAGCCAACACCCTGCAGACATTGAAAGCCTTAATTTTCCAGTTTTTACCACACAGCGATAATAATTTAAAAAAAAACAGTGAACAAATATGGGTACTGAATTGTTTACTTAAAAGCCCTGTGTCACAATTTAAAACATTCAATTTATTTCTCTTTAGTATCTACAGTTTCACACGCAAAATTACACTTGAAAGATCATCAATAAAACTTGTTATAGTTAATAATGAAAAACTATAATTCTGTAAATTAGTTCGATAAAAGAAATGAAGAAAATCAAGAACTGTATAATTATGCTAATTAACAAATCAAACTTTTTCTTAATTTTCCTCTTTACCAGATTTAGAGAAGGATTGCACTAATTTTAGAGCTGCAAATTTAGTTTCCTTAGGTTTTAAAAAAAATAATTGTAGTCTTTTATATCTATTATTCTTCTGTTTAATCGAAACGCACAATTCATTACCCCCTTTAAATTTATTAAATAAAATACGAAAGCAATTTTCCAAATTTCCCATGGCATAACTATAAAAAACACAAAGTGTCACAGATTACAGTGTATATTTCTGAACGAAAAAATAAAGCACTTTGTATACAACACGACAATCGCTGCGTGGTAACATCGGAAGGACATACTGGTAAGGGGTCTTCGCTGGGGGCGGCGGAGACTGACGTGTCGGACGGTCGTGACGTGGCTGTGTACCTTCTAGTGCCTCGAACCCGTTTCCTACTCGAGTCTAAAAGCAGGACCTGAGAGCCAATTGAATACTGAGCTTTGTATTAATTTTGATTTTTCTACACGTACAAACAACCTTTAAAACAATTTTGACTTAAATTTAATATTTTTGTTTAATATAAAACCAAACTTATTTTAAATTAACATATTTTATTTATAAAGCCTTTAGTAAGAAAATAAATAAGGAAAGATGTGCAGGTGATGTAAATATATCTTTAAGAGATTCGAAGATTGTATTTCTTTGTGTGTAAGAATTTTTAGATTTATCGTAAATGAAAATGTAAAATAAAGTGTCAAATAAATTCTTTAAAATAAAATAAAATCTAGCATAGCATAGAGTACAGTATATGCACGAAAAATAGATAAAATATGCATTTATGTGTAAACATGACTTCTCGCAGTAAAAACTTACCTGATGTTTATCGGGTATCGTATTAATAATAAAATACAATATTATGGTAATAATACAGTATCTAGCGTGGATATAATAATAATTACATCGTATATTAAATAATTCATTAAAATATACGGGGCAAATGCAAGCTCTCAGCCGATCGCCACTCCTAGCAACACAGGACACACAGGGAAATGTTATTTAATATGTGTATAACTAAAACACAGAGACGTCACTTAATTTGTATGCGCACCTTAATCATAAATTGATGGTTATTTGACGTTGTCCCAAAAATATGAATAGGAAAAAGATCAAATAGCAACAATTAAAATTAAAGATGCAATTTAAAAAACGTTTCAATATTCAGAGGTTTTGCAGACAAATAGCTTCGATATTTTGTGCTCACGATAAAAAGGCGGAAGCTTTTTTTAATACATAATATTATGAAATATGAGGGTAACACAATTTTAAGCACTCAAAGGGAACACGGAGGTCTAGCCACATAAGCAACACTTGGGCGCCGATCACGTACATTTTGGATTTTTCTTTCTGCTCTATTTTCTATGGCCAAAACTTGAAAACATATTGCAAATTGAGTAAAATGTATTTTAATGCGACAATTAATATTATTTTCATTCTAAATAGTAAATTTCTGAGTAATATTAGGACACATTTATGTGTAGATGAAAAATAAAATGATTTTAATGTAATTAAAATGTATTAAAATTTTATTTCACGGTTGTATGAAGCTTATTAACAGATAAAATAATTTCTTAAAATAAAAATTATTTAGTAATTTTTTCGTTTTATGTATTTTTTAGAGAGCAACGAATTCTTTTGGCCATAGAAATGTATTTGGTACAAGTACGAGTGCTTATTGCTTTTGTATACCTCTCGTAGTGGGTGTGTGGCGAGGCCGATCGGACTGATGCACCGTACTGAGCGACGGCGCTTCTGTCGTCAAAACATTGGTTTATATTTACTAATGACTATGTACGTAAAAGTTGGCACACCCCTCACTTGGTAGACGTATGATAAAGAGCGATCGAATCGATTTTGGTGGCGCTAGATCTCGGCATTTAGAAGTCCCCACAAGAGACTTATGTCTAGTAGTGCACGTGTCTCGGCTGACGTAAAATATACTATGTAAAGGTGGTGTACCGAAAAGCACATTGAGCCTATGGGCTCGGCTAGTAGCAAATAATGTGTTAACGATGCTTTGACTATAGTTAAGCCCGCTTGCATTGATCACATGTGTTAAAAAGTCACGTGAAGGAGCCCTCTCCCGTATATACGGTATATATACCGACCAGAAGTCGGTAAAACGTTCTTGATTAAATGGTCGATGTTCTTTAATATCTTTTCTTGCTCTTTTTGTTGTTTTCATTTAATATTATTAGTGTGTAATTGTATTTATAATTTGTGTTAACTTAATTAAATATTTCTGTTTGTCTACAGAGAGGCATATTCACCAGGCAAATTATCTCTTAAAATAAAGAAAAAAATATTGTAAAATCAGCGCTTTGCTTTGTATGCATTTTTAGAACATGACGCAAGGCAAAATGCTGTACACCCTTTCTGGGTGGTGCCACAGACGAAAATATTACATTTGTATCTAGTTTTGTCTGTGGCACAACTGGTGAATATACTGTTTCACTCTTTATTTTCTTTTATTTTATGCCGTAAGGTGAAATTTTGCAGGACGCTTTATTATTAATTATAATTTAGAATAAGACCACTCTGTACCCAATACAATTGATTGATTGATTTTTTCTTACTTCATTAGCATTACAAATATGCTACAACCGTAAAGTCAGATCGTCCGATATCAATGGCATCAGCTCATTGATGGATAATGCATCTCACCTGATATTTTTGTGGGCAGCAGCCGCACCGCGCACAACAGGCGAGCAGCGCAGGCGCTCTCCCGGAGTGCGCGGGAGACGCTAACGGCGACGGCGAACCAGGGCGCTTGGCCGCCCCGTTGTAAGGGTTCTCAATTTCTACAAACTCCCGGTCCTGAAAGACAAACGTACATGTTTCATTATATTAGCCCTACAAACTTTCATAATTTCAACATCTATAGTCTTTTTCAAATAGAAAGTCACTTTTGGCACAATTTTTCCGCCGTTTTGGCAATTTATCATTATCATAAAATATTTTTAATTTTCTGATTGTAGCCTAACTACACAATAAGTTGGTACAATAATAATTATTATAATATTATGTTCGAGCAACATCCTGCCAATGGAGAAGTTTCATGTTGTGAATATCATAACACAATGGAAGTAAAATATAAAATAAAACTAATAATCAGTGTTTTTTTTAAAATCATCAATAAATGACTGAGAAATATCGATTTAAAAGTTTAACACCGATTGCTGTATCTTACTCGAGTGAGAAATTATGTGAGTGAGTTTTAATACCTAGCCGAGATTTAATACTTCAAAATTATCTTCACACACAAATTAAGTGCTTTTCTAAATTAAATTAAGTAAATTAATTTAATTCAGTTAAGTCACGTTAAGTCCATTTATTCGGCTTTATAAAGTCGGTTGATAGGGTGGTGTGACGTCATGCCACCCGACTTGCAAGCGCAACTTTAAAGTTCCATAACTTTTTCATTTGTTGAGACATTTTAATGATTCTTTGGTAAACTTCTCCATTGCAAATAGTAAAATGTAATTGATGCAATTCAGAAGTTCATTATTTAAATAAACTCTGGTATCTAAGGGAATTCTTTATTCATTTATCATTTGTATATGTCTCCGTAAAATTGTAAAACCCGTTAGATTATAATCTAACTCGCGAGATTGTAAACTGTCGAAAGATTACAATTTAACGCATTATTTTTCGGTAGATTATAATCTGTTAGGTATATTAACCCGATAGAACCTAAGTGCCACTTGCCACACACTTGTAGGCCAGGTACCAGGTAGTGCCACTGCACTGACACTCAGAACATTGAACGGTTCACAATCTGTCGAGAGTTTTCAATCTATCGAGATAAAAAGCTTTAGTATAAATATAATAAATAAATAAATAAATAAATAAATAAAAACATTATTGCTTACACTATTGTGACTATTATGTACAATAAATGCACTTATTCTATATTTGTGTTAAATCCTAACAATAAGCAATATGTAGCAAACTCAGCATTACCGAGCACTGACAACAATGGTCGGTTCTGGTTTTCAGTTTGCTCCATTGATAACCATTCAAAAATGTACCTGCAAATTGTGGAACCAGCTTCCATCTTCTGTGTTCCCTCATGATTATAATATGGGGCTCTTCAAAGGGCGGAAATGTTCATGGGCGGCGGTAATCACTTACCATCAGGTGACCCGCCTGCTCGTTTGCTCGCTATATTTATATTTAAAAAAAAATTGCGACGCGCCCTTTGCCTTATAAATATATATAATATGTTATTTCTTAAAACTATATCTAGTTCTTTTTAGTGATTACAATCTAACGGTTTTTACAATTTTACGGTGACTCATACACTAATTGATTTGAGGTACGAGTGGCCTAGTTATTACAACGCATATCAGTCGATTGCAATTGTTAAGCAACGTTGACCCAAGTCATGAATTTGGAGGTTCAAATTTGGCCTTTTCGTTTCCTCCGTGTCTAAAAAAGCACGTTAAGACATAGGTACTCTTAGTAGAGTCGTATGCGGAAAGACGTGGCAACCCACCGCATTAGTATCCCAAGAAAACTCCTACCCTAATGTGATTAATGGAAAGGTGTCATGACCCTCAGTAACGAGGAATACGACGCAAAGAGCGAGATACAATAATTTAACTTTATACTTTTTTTTCGAATTATAGTGCCAAAAGGGATTTTCTAAGTTAAAAAAACTTTAAAACGATCGGAAAATAATTTTTAATTTGCCTGATTAAATTATTTTCCATATACTACCTCCACGTAGCAGTCGAATTTTCTTACGTCATCTATCATCTGTAGAAAAAAAAAATGGCATTCAAATATCAAATGCTGATGTTTCTACAAATTATTAATTTTAAGGGAATAACAATGGGAATGGTAAGGATTTTGAATTTTGGAAGAATAATTAATGAATAAATGTGAAAAATAGTTTTTAAATTAATAAATTAAAATGCGCTTTGTATGCATGTATTTATTAAATGAAGCTTAGGTGTGGAAATAAAGTGACAGAAATTAGAATTTGTAAAGAATTATTGATGAGTTTAAAATAAAAAAATTGAGTTCATGCGCATTTTATTTTATTTTATTTTACTAATTTAACTCTTTGAATTTAAATGTCAGCATAGACTGAGCAACCGTTTGCTTTAATTGAAGTTTCATTATTAATTTATGCCGATCTAGGTATTTTATTTTATTTTGTATGATATTTTTAATAATTATTCTTAGAAAATTATTCAAATATCAAAACGTAGTGTTCCTCGGTTCACGCTGATTTGCATAGATTGAAAATTTTAAGAAGGTGTAGTAAGTATTAAGCAATGAATAGCTCTTGCAAAACAAATATTTTCCACCCACCGTAACTGTTAATCACTTCCAGTACTTGGAGTGGTATAAAACTTTGATATCACAAAATATTAATGCAATGGTGACTTAAACTATGGATAGAGAATCCAACTCTAACCAACTAATAGAAAAAATGCTATGATCTAAAGACTTAGTTAACTTATAGCTTAGCATTTCATGTTTTAATGTCACCAATGTTCTACTTATTGGATTTGAAATTTATTTTTCATCCATTCACATAAATATTTTTATGACTTAAAGCTTTGAGGGATATTCTAAACTTAGTTAACTACATCTAAAGACTACATCAGGTGGTTAAAGTAAGGTTACAAAAAAAAGTGTTGTGCAATTCACACACGGCAGAAGTGAAACTTCAGAAAAGTAGCCTACGAGAGAATGAGATATTTTTCTGTATCTATATTTATTTATCTATCTTTATCTCTATAATGACATTTATCTCATTCTCTCGCAGGCTAAATCCTATTATGAATATGTTTGTCTCTTTTTAGTGTCGCTTTTTCATTTCATCGGATTTTCAAATCACAAAGGTTCTGAAGAAGTTTCACTTCAAAAACCAAGTTTCATATTTGATCTTCAACTTTTTAACAAAGCTTAAACCAACCATATAGGAAAATAAACTTAATTTTCCAATCCGCAGTGATTAGTTTTGGTGAACTGTTGTGACCTTGCTTTTACCGACTGGAAACTGACCCTAATCATACTTTTATAGTTATAAGCCTCCTACTTCATTTGTATAACTACCTTTGACTAAATTCTTATAACTGACTAAGTCGATTACAACTAATATCTCTTACCAGGCCTGAGGAATAACTATTAAGTATTAGCTTCAGAAATTGATTAAATTATAACTACAAAAAAACTCAAGCTAGTTGTTCAATAAAAGATCCTGATCACCCACCGTAGTACGCTCCAAACACCTCAATAGATGATGATGCTGCAACTCAAAGATGTCTTCATCTCGTCCAGCGTCATCCAATTCCACGCCTGACTCCTGGGCAGCGAGGCGTGCTTCTGCTGCCTTCTTCTTGGAGACGAAGGCTGCGCCTGACGAGGCTTTAGCGATGCGGATGCGCGCGAGACGAGCTTTCTGGAATGAGAAATTTGAGAATGAAAAACTGAGATAGATAAATACAAAATACAGGACGAAGGCACAGAAGGCATGGAGATGAACTGGGATGGAAGTCGGCAAAACTTTCGATTTAATGTATCCCAAATAAATATCATAAAAACTCAAAGAGTAAAATGATCCAAATCTAATTGGATTTTCCCAAATTTATTGAACTGATAAAGAATCAGATTGGATGTTCCCAAAAGAGAATGAATGTAATATTTTCAGATTAGCCTAGAAATAAGACGGACAAGGACAAATTCAATCGGAATAACGACGACGCCAAATTCTTTTTTTTAAAATAATATGTCGTCGCTTCTTTAGATAGATCTGAAAGGCTGGCAGTTACCTACTATGGTTTTCAGCATTTCTTTGATAGCTTACCTCATTGCAGTTTGGATATATGATAATGGTACACACTACACACCTATCTGTAACAAGCTAGCATTTTCTGGAAATCTTGCCTGATTGCAGTTTGGATGACGCGTTTAATACTATGCATAGAAATATAACCTCAACATCCAGCTTACCCGTTGTGCCTTCCTCTTGTCAGCCCTCTGGTTCTGATGGTAGATGCGTGAGAAGTTGGACACGATGACAGGGACGGGTAGAGCGATCACCAGCACACCAGAAAGAGAGCAAACACCACCGACGATCTTGCCGGCTATCGTGCCCGGGACCATGTCTCCGTAGCTGAAATAGAGAAAATCGATAAATGAACAAAGCTAAGCCTTTGACAAACTGAACGCTTTTGTAGGTGCTTTGAACATTTGAATGGAAGATCTCAACTGAGTCCAGAAATACCTAATCCTATATAATATATCCCAGTCTGGGTTCTATTATAATTTCCTGGTTGGTTTTAGTATGAGAGTATCCTGCGAAATCTGTGCCTTGAGTTTAAATGTAAGTTTTCATATATTTTAAAACCGTGACCTCATCAACGTTAACCTTACCTGTCACATTAGGTAACTTTTCAAACACTGAAAATGTATAGGACCTGAAAGTCAAGAATCTCTCGTTGCAAGGGCAGAAAAGAAAGTGTTCATTTTCTCATTGCTAAAGTTCAATCTCTTATGAGTTACAAGATTAGCTTAGCTTCTGTCAGATTTTGTATATGGCACAAACGTTGAACACTTTGGCTAAGTGGTCAGTTAAAAATAAAAAGCCTGAAAAACGCCAATCCCAAGAAGTGTAGGTATAACAAAGAATGAAACATATTCCGCCGCTGAACGCGAAGAGCTCTCAGCCAAGAGTACCTACTCTGTTGGAATTAGCTCAAAACCCCACTAAGCTAACAATAGGCGAATTGTAGAAATGAAAGCGGTTTGTGCATATTTTATGTTAACAACTATGATTTTTTTAAACTTCTGATTCCACTGTTAAAAGCCAAAGTTTGGTTCTCAAGGTGTATATATGACAACGTCACATAGGAGTAAGGTGTTAGAAGAACCTGAGTCAATGTTAAATGAGTCTTTGATTCCCGCACTCACAAAAGTAGTAGTTAGTTAGTTTGGATGGATGTTTGTAACTCAGTCACGTCAGAACAGCTGAACGGATCTGGATGAAAGACATAGAGATAGTTTATAGTCTGGAATAGCACATAGGCTACTTTTTATCCCGAAAAATTAAATCTATCTCTGTGCCCAAGTTCACCCAGATCCGTTCAACCGTTCTGGCGTGATTGAGTAACAAACATCCATCCATACATACATCAATCCAAACCTTCGTATTTATAATATTAGTATAGAGTTAGTATAGATATAGATTGCTTGTACAAGCTGTTTTTCGAATCAATACCACAGCTGTGATGGGCCACAAGTTGGTCTGCGTGAAATAATATCTTTGTTTATCGAATTCAACCAATTTTTCCGAACAAAAGGTATCTAGCTGGTAGCCATTTTGAAATTGGAAGTAAAATGTAAACTACGGAGATCAAAGCGCTGGTCAATTTTTATTTTGTTTACATTTCCATAACTTCCCTTGAACTAAAGTACGTATTCGTAAAATAGTGATGCGTTAAATATGGCTTTATGATAGGATCCACTAAAATCAATACACCTTCTAAAAAGTTTATTTTAGAGGTTATTCTTTGATCAAAAATCCTTGTTTTGTTTTACATTAAAAATTATGTAAACACCTTACTTACTAGGTTTTAGTGAAATCAGTGGCTTATCTGGGAAAAATATTAAGAAGTTCTACAAAATCTACAATTTATTTATTTAGTACGATTTATCTTATATTTTAGCATATACAACGGTCATTATTAAATAAACTCGTTTAATTTTAAAAATTAATTAATTAATTAATTTTATTTTTCACATTATATTTTATCGTTAAATAATGAACAATTTTAAATCACAATTAATTTAAAATTTTTCATTCATTATTTCATTTAATCATTATTTCACAATTATTTTTTGTGAAATATGAGAATATGAGAATTATTTGCGTTGTAATTTTTAACAAAGTGAAATTGTGGTTTAATTTTGCTAAAGGTTGTTAGGTTTATTCACTGTGACGTGTAGTCTGTAACAGTAAGGCAGAGCAATAAAGCAGAATGCCGGGATGGGAGTAAAAAATGAATTCATTATAATATTAACGTTTTTTTTATTTCACTACAAGTTAGCCCTTTACTGCGATCTCACCTAATAGTAAGTGATGATGCAGGGTAAGATGGTAGCGGCTGAAACTGCAGGGGAACGGAAGTTTAAGTAAACCCATCCTCTAAAAACATTTTAGAAAACCATTTTGTGATGTTGTTGGAAATTATTAGTATCGACATAATACAGAAAAAATAATAACTATAATACCATTTAAAACATTTTTATTTTTAATCTTAAATGAATGTTAAAATACTCTTATAATATAGCACATATTCAAATATTCATTTATACATTTCAATAAATGTAGTTTTTAAATGACGGGCTACCAAAATAACACAATTTTCAACATGGGGCCTTAAGGACGAGAACACACTAGCCACTTTTGTTTTCGCAACAGGATCGTCGCTTAATTGAAGTGTTATTAGCTTTGTATCAGTCGCACTAAAACTTAAGTAGATTAGTGTGGACTAAGTAGGATTAGTGTGATTCTTTCGTATCCACACTAAACTGCACTACACTTGTATATCACTGCTTCAATACAAAAGGAACATAAAGCAAAAATATCGACACCTTTTAAAGGAGAGTCATATTTTGAAGTTCTGAAATTTATTTTCAGTTTAAGACTTTGTATTCTTTTGTCAATTATTTGGATGTTATGTACCAATAGAAGCGTACTTTAAAGCTGCATTATTTAATAATATAGTAATAGAAATATATTACAAATGTTGTCCTGAAATATATATGAGCACATATTAGGTACAAGCCCCTCTGTGTACCTACGTATAAAAAAATATAAAAACTTTATGGTAAATATTAGAAAAAAAGTAACACGTATTTCAATTTGTCGAAATATGTAGTAGGTTGTTAGTATTAGAAGTTGCGGGCATCATCTAGTTAATAATTCCCGCCTCCAAGACAAGCAGAAGTTGAAATTTTCAACTGTCAGACTTCAGAATTTCAGAGAAGCATTTTAGAATTTATTTTGAGTGCAACATTTATAATTTATTTCTGGTCTTGCCTTGCCTCTGAAGTATTATCTCTCTCTGCATCGTATTCCTCATTGCTGAGGGTTGTGTCCCCATTCCATTAATCACATAATGGCAGGGGTTTTCTTGGGATAATAATGCGGTGGGTTCCCAGGTCCTTCCGAAAGAAGCCTCATATTTTAGCAAATTAAGGTTTATGCAAATTTTTTAAACATAATTTCTTACTAATATTTAAATGCGAAAGTTTGGATGGATGCATGGATGTATGGATGGATGTTTGTTACTCAATCACGCCCCAACGGCTGAACGGATCTGGATGAAATTTGGCACAGAGATAGATTATAGTCTGGAATAATACATAGGCTACTTTTTATCCCGGAAAATTAAAGAGTTCCCGCTGAAACCAAGAAACCTCAATCCACGCGGACGAAGTCGCGGGTATTATGATTATTATTATTATGATTATTATGATTACATTGCCGTTGTTTGGTCTGTGTGTCACTGTTCAAGAATTCTAATGCGATTTTTGCGAAAGTAATCTTTCAAGAGTTCGAGTAGGTACGAGCCCTTTATAATGTTAGCAAAGGTGTGTGAAGCCTGCCAATCCGCACTTGGCCAGCGTGATGGACTATGGCCAAGCCCTTCTCATTCAGAGAGCTGAGAGACACTTGTGCAGTAGTGAGCCAACCGTTCATTCGACCACTCGAAAGCGGTAATTTTAATATATTTATTTGAATAAAAAATATAATGAGTTTGAGTTTAAATGGCTGTAGTATTATGTAAGTGTAAGAGACAATCCAGAAGTAGGTATTCATGAGACACTTTTAATATATTTGTACTCTCATTTGGAACTTGAACGAGTAAATGGTTGAATGACATGAAACGAGTCAAACTTGAGAGACAAACACTAATAATGCTAACATAAGGTAAGCCACCCGTGCGAATCTGGGGCAGGTCAGCTGGTCTTCTACAAAAACAGAAACAATTCAACGTATTCCAGTGAATCTAGAACAAAACCAAAACAACAATCGCATTTTATATCATTTATACAGTTTTCATTATAAATTGCGCTAACATAAACTCGTCGCATAAATTACGTGGGTATGTTTGTGTCTGCAAAATTGCTTCGCGTTGAATCGTATATGCGTACCTACGCATAAAACTTAGGTAAAAGCTGTACATAAGCTAAGCCACCCGTGCGAAGATGGGCGGATCAGCTGGTCTTCAACAAAAACATAGAGGGCTGCCGTTTTTATGCCCACTAGTTGGCGCCACTTGCGAGTAAGGTCCTAAGTACAGTACCCGGCAATAAATATTGCACATCGACCTTTGGAAAGAGACAATCGTTATCTCTGTCGCACACTACCGATCGGTAGTGTGCGACAGAGATAACGCTATGCGAAGCCGAAATAACCGATTGTCTCTTTCCAAAGGTCGATGTGCAATATTTATTGCCGGGTACTGTATAGTCCCAAAAACTTATCTGGCCCGGTGGCCAAAATTGGTACTAATTTTTATGCCTGTTTAGTTTTTATTATATTAGTCATAAATCATAATCATTTATTTTCCACATTTGTGGGTAATACAGCTGTATAAGTAGAAACTTTCCGTACACAATCTACTGTTAGAGACAGTGTGCAAAAATTATATTACACTAAATTTAAAATTATTTATATACTAGCGACGCTGTCACCGGGTCAGGTAAGCTTGTGGGATCGTATAGCTGCTAATTCAGTAAACAAGCATACTTTTGATAAAAAATATGTTTGTAAAATAGTAAACACAGGAAGGTACATACTAACCACTGAATTAGCTGTTGTCAGCATTATTTAGAACCTCTTCTTCTTAGCTCCGGTTTCAAAGCACAGAGCACTGACATTCTACACTTTTTCCATTTTCCATTGTAATCCGGTATTGTTAAATATTCACAACACTAATTATATAATTAGACCCGCGATAAAAGCAAATTACGAAACCCTCACTCAACACTAGCGCCTCTAGCGGCGAATTTAAACGTTACCCCCATTGTTGGGCTCAATTGTAATACCCTAGAAGCCAGAGCCGTAAATCTAGGTAAAAAAACCATACTAATATTATAAATGCGAAACATAGATTAATTAAACCTCAGGCCAAAGTGTTTCTGTCTGTCTGCTACGCCTTCACCTATATTCAACCGATTTTGATGAAATTTAGTACAGGGATAGTTTATATTCCGGGGAAGTACATAATACTATTTTTATCCCGGAAACTTAAGGAGTTCCAGCGGGATAAGAAAAAAGTCGCGGGAATCATCTAGTGTATAATAATTGTCAAAGAGTCAACAAAAACAATCCAAGGTATTCCTGCAGTGAAACTAGAACAAAACAAAAACAAAGAGCGCACAAACGTATTTTATATCATTTATACAGTTTTCATTGTAAATTGCGCTAACATAAACTCGTCGAATAAATTACGTCGGCATGTTTGTGCCCGCAAAGTTGTTTCGCGTCGGCTCGTAAAATGCGTACGCAGGTTCTCGGTGATAAACATGAAGCCGCGTGATTCCCGCACTCACTCATAGACAACTTGGTGTCATTTTGAAATAATCAATTTCAATTTATTTCCAAAAAAGCTTACAAAACCACACAAATATAATCTACAATATACTTAATTACTAGTATATATATACAACCAAGATTCACCGTAAGATTGTAAAAACCGTTAGATTATAATATAACGTTTTTTATCTCGATAGATTATAAACTGTGGACAGATTGTGAACCGTAATATACTGCTTACAATTTAACGCGTTATTTTTCGGTAAATTGTAATATATTAGGTATAATATTAACCCGATAGAACCTAAGTGCCCTACCTGGGCACTACCTGAATATTCATGTCAAACCCTAACCTAACCTATAGTTCGCGCGCGAGTTGAATGCAGAGTAAATGTATGGTGACACATTTATTCTGCATTCAACTCGCGCGCGAACTGTACAAGAAAGAGACAAGAAAACGTAAAAACAATAAATATTTCATAAATTAATACTCAGAACATTGAACGGTTCACAATCTTACGACAGTTTATAATCTCGCGGGATAGAAACCGTTAGATTATAATCTAACGGATTTTACAATCTTACGGTGACATATATATAGTATTAGTTTATTTTAGCCATTAGCGTGGGTGGTTGCCGTTTGGTTCCGAATTCTAACGCTAGGATTTCATGCCCATTTCCTTCGCGGTTTGCGGCTCGTAAGTTTAACCAGATTATTAGATAAAATGGCAATACTTCTTATTATTTGTACTCATAAAAATGCATGGAAAATCTATATTGTGCTATGCTTCTATATTGGATAGAAGGCGTTACTTTGTGGAAGTCCATGATAACGAAGGAACAAGACGCTTAATTTGCTATAATCTGCCAAAGCACACAAATCTATGTTGTACCTACAACGTGTAGCTTGCGATATTCAACCGCCAAATAAGCCAGCATTTCGCACCGGCACAACACCACACCACACAAATCTTCCAAATTACTTTCAACGTACCTACGTTTCACCCCGACACCAGAGCATCCTCAGGAATTTTAGTCTTTTTTTTTTATCCACTACAAGTTAGTTAGACTGTGATCTCACCTGATGGTAAGTGATGATGCAGTCTAAGATGGTAGCGGGCTAACCTGTTAGGAGCATGGCAGTTATATTAAACCCATTCCCCTATTCGGTTTCTACACGGCATCGTACCGGAACGCTTAATCGCTTGGCGAAATTATAAATTCCCAAATTGACCCTACCGGGGATCGAACCCGGGACCTCCGCACGTTAAGACAACAGCGCTACACACTGCGCACCGGAGGTCGTCAAAATACCACAAATACTGCACTCTAAGGAAATATACCTACGTTCTTTCCTACCAGTCGTTCGACGGAGGAGTCTACACAGAGCAACGCGCTACGGGGTGACGAAACGGACACGTCCGTGGAACGACTGGTAGGAAATAATGTATCTCTTTATACTGTGGTATTATTTACAGTTTCAGCATCATCATCACTACAGCCCACTAACGTCCCACCAGGCCTTCACTCTCATAGGAGAGAGGGAATTAGAGTTGAGAGCCACCACGCCGCTCCAATGCGGGTTGGCGGGCTTTAACGACTATTATCATGTTGATGATAATAACCGGGACCGACGGCTTAACGTGCTCTCCGAGGCACGGGGGTGGAACACCGCCAACTTCTTAACTACGCGCTACTCAGAATTTTTAGTCGGAAAAACCCAATACTTAATTATGGCCCGACCCAGGACTCGAACCCGGGACCTCGTCGGCCGCAGTCGAACATGCTAACCACTAGACCAACCAGCCATTTTCAGCATAGTACCTAGTAATTTTAATCGCATTAGTTGCAATGTTGCAACTTGCAAGCTTTACGGCTTATAGCATTGTAATTTGTAGTAAAACACGTAGATATAAATGCTGCGTTTGAAGTTACCTAGTGCCTACTTGTTACTTGACGACCTCTCTGGCGCAGTGTTCAGCGCTATTGTCTTAACGTGGGAGGTCTCGGGTTTTATCCCCGGCAGAGTCAATTTGGGAATTTATTATTTCGGAATTTTCCCTATTCTGGCCTGGTAGGAGGTTTAGGCTAGGTGGCTAATCTCTCTGGAGATAAGCCGCCTTGGCCGAAATTCGGGAACTCGTCAGCAGCAGTTGGACATGCTAACCACTAGACCTCGTTGGTCTAGTGGTTAGCATGTAAAAGCAGTTAAATACGAAGGCAGACTAAATACTAACTGACAGCCAATTAAGTCAGTTACCGGCACATACCTCATCTCACGCCGTAACCGATTGACGTCATCCGATCAGAACGCGTCCCGAACGGTGCCTAAATTTATCTCCCTTATAATTTAACGCCTAGATACATCACCCGTAATGAGGCGTAACCTAGTTCTGTTTGATCTGTTAGTTAGGTGCGTGATTTAGGTAGCGCGAGACATACCTGTAATAGTATTATTATAATAATATTAGCTAATGCTGGGTATAATGCCACGACTTCGTCCCCGTGGATTGAGAATTTTTGATACCACGGGGAACTCTTTCATTTTCCGGGATAAAAAGTAGGCTATGTGTTATTCCAGACTTTATTCTATCTATGTGCCAAATTTCATCCAGATCCGTTCAGCTGTTCTGGTGACTCTGGTGTGATTGAGTAACAAACATCCATTCATCCAACCATCCACACTTTCGCATTTATAATATTTTAGCATAGATACTATAGAATTTTTTATGTTACCCTAATATAGGTAAGTTTACGGAACGTCACGTTCAGTTTGACCTGCAGGGCGATTATGTAAAATTCATTGTTACAGTCTTAATAATTGTTTTGATTGGCTGAATTTATGGTATTTTGACTACGTCAATGGATTTTGGCCAATAGCGGAAGAGTGCTAACCAATCAGAGTTGATTGCGGTCGTTACACTGTAGCTGTCATTTTTAGCCAATCGCCCTGCAGGATATTTTCAAAATTGACAGTAATATAAAGCTTCATTTGACATTTAGTGACGAGTTCATAATCCAATAAACTCAAACAGCCATGTATCGTGTCATTCATACTCACTGATGCTAATAGACAAAAAATGAATAAGATATAGATGTACCTACTCAGTTTTTATATTAGATCCATTTATATGTTCTCTATTTGAAGATACTGTAGAATTTCGATTATCCGAACATCGATTATCCGAATGTCCAATAATCCGGACTCATTTTTCACGGCTCTAATTGCCGACTTAGAAATGATTTGACCTAATTATTTGTCTAAATGACGTAAAACCATTAATTCTTTAATAAAAAAGTTATTAAAATTTACGTAAGTATTGATTGATTTTACTTTAAAATCGATTATACGGAATATTTAATATATTGACGACCTCCGTGGCGCAGTGTGTAGCGCTGTTGTCTTAACGTGCGGAGGTCCGGGGTTCGATCCCCGGCAGGGTCAATTTGGGAATTTATAATTTCTGAATTTTCCCTGGTCTGGCCTGGTGGGAGGATTCGGCCGTGGCTAGTTACCACCCTACCGGCAAAGACGTGCCGCCAAGCGATTTAGCGTTCCGGTATGATGCCGTGTAGAAACCGAAGGGGTATGTATGGGTTTAATATAACTGCCATGCCCCTAACAGGTTATCCCGCTACCATCTTAGACTGCATCATCACTTACCATCAGGTGAGATCGTAGTCAAGGGCTAGCTTGTAGTGGTTAAAAAAAAAAAGAATACCCTTGATTTTATTTGATTCGCATAATCGGGATTCTACTGTACCACGTGTAGGAAAACAGGTATTACTAACTCAGTGATTATAATCTAAGATTAATGAATAATTATAATTTTAGAAGCATGTTATTTATGATACTAAAGAGCAAATGTTTCACATCCTTTTCCGGTAGTAGGTAATTGGTTATTCAAAATATTTTGCATGAGTAATGTTTATCCATCCATACTAATATTATAAATCTGTCTGTCTGTTTGTTACGCTTTAACTTTTATATTTAAATTTTTTTCTTTTAAATTTCAACCGATTTTGATGATACTTAGTGATAGGTTGCATCCCACGAAAGGACTGCATTTTATCCCGGAAAATTATGGATTTCGTGTTTTAACAGCGTTTCTCTAATACGAATACGAAGTCGTTTTTAGGGTTCCGTACCTCAAGAGGAAAAAGGAAAAACACTTTTATGATCACTTCGTTGTCTGTCTGTCAACACTGCTTTTTTTCGGGAACGCGTAGAGGTATTAAGTTGAAATTAATATCAAATACGGACCATTGGAGTTGTAAAAAAATCAAGCTTCTAAGTCAACGCAATCAAAAGAATCGGCCGTTTATATGCCACACATTTTGATTTTTGACATAAGAATTGAAGACGTTGAAGTAAGATCTCTAAGCACAATTGTAGGAAAAGATCCGAAAATCTTTAATTGGGGGTTCCGTACTTGTAGGCGTTGAATTGCTTGTTTGGCGCTACCAGTTAAGCGCCATAATATGAAAGCCAGTTATTTCGCAGCTGATTACGTGTTGTTATTGTCAGCTTTGTGTTTAAAATTGAATTGAATTTTTAGAAAATATAAAAGATTGTGTATTTGTTTATTGACGAAGGTTTAATTAAGTTGATATTTGACTCATTCTATCTAATTCACTCGGTCAGTTTGTTGGCGGGGATACGCCATATTGGTATAATTCGCATAAATACGAATATTTTGACGATTGAAAGGCAGTCGTGGCCGGGATCGGGTGAGTGTTTTCTTTATTTTACCAAGTTTTTATAATTAACTGTTTGCATTGAATATCTCGTGAAACCGCTGCAAGTTGTGAGTTTTGAAGAGAGTACAAACATAAAAGTAATTTTAATTATTCACCCACTTCTGGAATTATGCTTACAAATTTCAGAAGTGGGATGTATCTCACGTTGCCTTGATTCGCTTTTGCCATCCGCACATTTGCTTTGTTTAGTTTTGTAAACGTGAGTAATTTGAAATTTAAATTTTGAAAGTACCGACATTAGTAATTGATATCAGTTTGTGATAGTTTTGTTGATCGATCGGTGGCTGTGAAGAAGTTATTTTGAATGTTAAGACGACACCAAGTTTCTTGCTGGTTCTTCTCGCTAGGATTGTGGTATTCCGAACCAGTGGTAGATTCGCTTTAAATTGATAATGGTGTGAAAGTACTCGTATTGATCAAGATTAGAAGTTTTTGTGAGGTTAGTGTTCATAACCTTAGATTTGTGATAGTGAATAAGTAATTCAGAATTTGAAGAGTGGGAGTATCGAATGAGGTTTGTAGATTCAATTTATTAAGTGATGACTGTGTTTGATTGAGTAATAAAGTTGTTTGATGAAACTGAGAATTCAGCAGTTCACATGTCCATGAGTCGGGGCATGAACGCTCGCGATATGAGTTAGGGCGTGAACGCCCCAGGCAAGAACGCCTGTTTCTGATTTCGGGCATGAACGCCTGCTTAGAATTTGTGGCATGAACGCCCCAGGCAAGAACGCCTGTTTCTGATTAAGGGCATGAACGCCCGTGATATGACTCGAACACGAGGACGTGTTACTTGCAGGACGGCCGAACTGTCAGCTTTGTGTTTAAAATTGAATTGAATTTTTAGAAAATATAAAAGATTGTGTATTTGTTTATTGACGAAGGTTTAATTAAGTTGATATTTGACTCATTCTATCTAATTCACTCGGTCAGTTTGTTGGCGGGGATACGCCATATTGGTATAATTCGCATAAATACGAATATTTTGACGATTGAAAGGCAGTCGTGGCCGGGATCGGGTGAGTGTTTTCTTTATTTTACCAAGTTTTTATAATTAACTGTTTGCATTGAATATCTCGTGAAACCGCTGCAAGTTGTGAGTTTTGAAGAGAGTACAAACATAAAAGTAATTTTAATTATTCACCCACTTCATTATGTTTATGTTTTAATTATGCTTACATTATGGACATCTTTCTTGTTATTTACTAAATTAATTTATATTGTGTGTTGGTACGGAACTATGTGCGCGTGTCTGACTCGCACTTGACCGCTTTTCTCCATAAATAATAAAAAAGACAGTTCACTCGCAAATCGAACTTATTTTTTTAAATATTCATGAAAGTTTTTCGGTTTACACACAGACATTCTTATTTCAATCGAATACATAGGTGTATTTACTTTGCTAAATTCACAGAAACTTTATGAATTTGAAATTCAAAGAAACATCATTATAATTGTATCATAAATTTATCATATAACTAGCTGACGCCCGCGACTTCGTACGCGTGCATCGAGGTTGTGTGGCCTATGTGTTATTCCAGACTATAATCTGTCTCTGTGCCAAATTTCATCCTGATCCGTTCAGTCGTTGGGGCGTGATTGAGTAACAAACATCCATCCATACATCCATACATGCAAACTTTCGCATTTATAATATTAGTAAGAAGTAAGATAAGATAGTAAGAAGTAAGATTTGATTGATGGAGCCAGTTTTGTTCAAGCTCATGAAAATGAAAATGAAATGAAATATGATAAGTCGTAAGAATCTACCATCGGTTCGGAAAGTAGAACTCCTATTTCTTAAGCTTCTACTGAGAAGAACTGGCAAGAAACTCAGCAGTCGCTCTTTTCATAAACAGAAAAATGTTACACTTTATACTAAGTATATACTTTATTAGACTATCATACTGATATACTTTATACTAATCATACTAATCCATACTATCCATACTAATATTATAAATGCGAAAGTGTGTCTGTCTGTCTGTCTGCTACGCTTTCACGGCCCATCTGTTCAACCGATTTTGCTGAAATTTAGTACAGGGATAGGTTGTAACCTGGGTAAGGACATAGGCTACTTTTTATCCCGGAAAATCAAGAGTTCCCGCAGGAATCAAAAAAAATATCTGTGCAACCGATTTTGAAGAAATTTGGTACAGGAACAGGTTGTATCCCGGGGAAAGACGTAATCCTCTTTTTATCCCGGAAAATTCAAGAGTTCCCGCGGGAATCAAAAACCTTAATATACGCGGACGAAGTCGCGGGCATCATCTAGTAATATTATAAATGCGAAAGTGTGTTTGTTTGTTGGCTTATTGGTTTGTCCCTCAATCACGCCGCAATGGAGCACCGGTTTGACGTGATTTTTAGCATGGGTATAGTTGAGGACCTGGACAGTGTCATATGCTACTTTTTATCCCAGAAAAGGAGTTCCCACGGGAATCAAAAAAACTTAAACCACGGGGACGAATTCGCGGGCATCAGCTAGTTGTAAATAATATACAATGCATACGTTACGTAACAAGTATTACATTGAATTACAGGCACTCTTCAGTTCTTAAAATTTACCTCGTGAATAGTGAACGGCAATTTGGACTCTAAACCAATAGCAATAAAAGCTGTATAACCTCAATCTGTCACACATTTTGAACGCCATTGATTTTCTGTCTGCAATGCGGCCCGAGTCGGGCATTTATGCAACAATATTTCCAACCATCCAAAATAAATCCACGTAACTCATATTGTTAAAAATGGAGTTTAATTTTATCTTGACATCCTTGTTTGTAGTTCCTTATGAATTATAAGACTTGCCAGATAAATTTAATCGTAAATTGATATATTTAATCTACCCACTACTACCTACCTACTACAGCATATTATCGTCCCACTGCTGGGCACAGGCCTCCACTCTCATAGGAGAGAGCGAATTAGAGCTTAGACCCACCACGCTGCTCCAAAGCGGATTGAAATGAAATGAAATGATTTATTTATTTCTTGTAGGACAACTTGTGTCACTTATGATACGTTAAGATTCTACCACCGTTTCGGAAAGCTGTGGGCGGACTTTAACGACTATTATCATGTTAGTGATAATAACCGGGGTCCGGGACCAACGGCTTAACGTGCTATCCGAGGCGCGGGGGTGAAACACCACCAAGTTCCTAACTCCGGGCTAGTACTGAGAATTTCTAGTCAGAAAAACCTAATAACTAATTGTGGCCCGACCCGGGACTCGAACCCGGGACCTCGTCGGCCGCAGTCGAACATTCTAACCATTAAACCAGCGAGGCAGTTTTAATCATAAATTTAATCGTAATTAGTAATTACCATTTCAACTCATAGCTGGGATACTAGATAATAATAAATAAAACTTTATTCAGAAACATTAACCGAGGACTTAAAAACATAAATGAACGATAATCCTGTAAAAGTTAAAAACTGAGTTGCAGTGGTTATCGCCCTCAGACACTGTACAGTGTTTCATGTTAGATCTAAGACAATGGTTACAAAAAAAACAGATGTCTCTTCTTAGATTGAGAATAGCATTTACCACGCTGGTCAAGTACGGATTGGCTGACTTCACACACCTTTGACAACATGAAGGTGTAGCCCTACTACAGAGGTGCGGCACAGCGCGGCACGTAACTTTGTATGGGTTTATATGGCTCGATAGCTGGGCCCACGACGCGGCACTGCCATATAATTGTACAAAGATTACTTGCCGCTACGTACCTCCTATAAGCACTTTTGTAGTGGAGCTACACCTTAATACAGAAATTTCAAATATGCAGGCTTCTTTACGATGTTTCCTTCACCGTAAAACCAAATGAAATTTTAATCGCTTCAAACGAACATAACTCTGAAAAGTTTGCGGTAAGTATTCCCGGCATTCAAAACATGGATCCCTTTTGGCCGTTGTCTTAAACACTAAGCTTACAACTTATCAGGAAGATATTTTTAGCTAACTTCCAAAACGCAGGAGGTTCTCAAATCGGACAATATTTTTTTGTACAGTTTCACTTTTTATATACTTTCGTAATAATATAAGTCATTCGTAATTTCATTAAAAAACTTACTTTCAGTATAATAAATAAATTAATAATATTTTATGTGCAGGAATATGAGTATGCCTTAAAAAAACATTTCCCTTGCATATTCTACAATACAATGGTGTGCAAATTGTTAGGTATTGGTAAGTAAGCAATTTACTTGTATAGCAAGTACCTAGTAGTAACGCAAGAAACTTGTGAGAAGACCAAAAAGACTAAACCATTGGAGTTAGTGTATAGTGATAAGTTACAGTGCAGTGTGTAAAGAACACGTGAACAAAGTGTCTAAGTTTATTAAGAAAGGCTAAGATGCGTCAATGGACAATTTCTTAGTACATAAATAATAAGTTATAAATTTAGGTAAAACTAAAACTACTCATTAGCCAATTAGTTAGGCTAGATCGTAGTTAAATGCCGGTTATAACAGGTTAGCCCGCTACCATCTTAGACTGCATCATCACTTATACCATCAGGTGAGATCGCAGTCAAGGGCTAACTTGTTGTGGATAAAAAAAAACCTCGCTGGTAGTCAATAACAGAAAAAAAAAATTGCCAGTCATAGGAGTTAAAACGAATATTTAATTTATTTTTTTGAATTATTTCAAATATTAAAAAAAAATAAACCTTACAACTAAGGCATTAAAGTTTAATAACGAATGTAGTATGTATATTTATATTTAAGATATTTTGTCTTCGTAGCAACGCAAGCATGTCGCAAGCAAGCATTTATCCCCTACCAAAAAGTGCTCCACGCGACTAAAGAAGTTTTCAATCCAAAAAGTAAGCAATTTACAGACTAATTCACTTGTGTCTAAATTTGGAAACCAACGCTGAATTAATGATGAAAGAAAAGAAGGATAAGAGTAAGCTAAGCAGCTTTCAACTGGCATCAAACATTCATACATGTAAGTTCATGTGTAATTTAGAGCTCTGGATTTAGCCTAACATAAACTTTTTTCTCCATGACTCCTAGATTACGTTAAGCTGAGGGTCCCGGCTATTATCACTAACATCTCTTACATACTAAACATCAGGTGTTACAAAGTTGAATAGTCATATTAAACCGTCCCGCCCCGTTTCCTAGAATATATGTTTCGCCTAGCAGAAGGCATGCAAAATTTGTTATAAATATATTAAACACAACTGCATATATTATATTATATAAAACACAAAAAAATATTTGATAACAACCCGTGATTTCGCAACTCCTATCACCAAAGGTTGTCTGGGAGAGATCGCTTTAGCGAGTAACACACGCAGGGTATGGACTAGTAAAAAAATATGTCCTGACTCATCAAACTCTTTTCACGCTGAGTCATCAAGGCCCAGCCCAGGCCCTTGGAAGTAGAAAACTGAAATTTTCCTGAGGTCCTGGTTATAATATTTGGAAAAAAGCCAGATTTTAGGCAATTCCCACGGAAGGGAATCCAACGGTGGACGCTAGTCTGATAATAAAATGATTTTTAGGTAGGTATACTAAGAAATTCATATGAAATTTGCACTTTTGATATTATCTTTCAAAAGGATTCATGAGTCCATCGCAATTTTTAACCGAACGAAAATCCCATAAAACCTTTTCCTTGAATTAATAATTTCATTCAGATGCGTGAATTTAAGTTTTAAAAGATTCCTTTGGAATTTCTGAAGATCTGTTGAGTTTTAAATAAGGATCTAAGCTACAGTCAAAGGCCAAAGATTTCTTATACAAAAGACCTTTTACAAGTGCTTTCTAATCGTTTAGTAACTATACCTCCGGTTCTAAATAAAATTCCATACAGAAAGCTCTTTTTTAATTTTCAAATTATACCAATATTAGGTAATAATCCTTATTTTAGGAACGTCAAGGTACGTGACATCACACTGAATAATGCTTAGGTATTACTTTAAGCGTTGGCAGCATGGCCCCAGGCGAGTTAAACTGGCTGTGTCTTCCTGAATGTATCACCAATGAGCAATTTAGTTCTAATTTTCTTGTATTTTTAACTTTTGGGGTTAAGCCACTTCACCGCTGACGGCCTCATTTAATATGGGGCAAGCGGAATTAATAACTGCTTTTATTGAATTACTCGCTTTCAGCTTTCATTTTCAAGAATACTTTAAATTCGAGCAGCGTGCGAAAATAACAGCTGTTAATACCGTTAACGTTTTATGCTCACTCTTTATTCATGCAATTTTTAATATTGTGACAATTGTGTGTTATTTTTTCATGATTTTTTTATTCGATTGATGAACATGAAATGGATAAGTAGAAACATGGATATGTAACGGTCCTCAACAATATGACAAAAATAAATTTTAATAACCATTTGTAGCAGTTCGATAGCCAGTTTAAATTATCGATTAAAGTAAAAAAGTGCGTTGACTTTTGATGACGTTTTTTTTTATCCACTACAAGTTAGCCCTTTACTGGGATCTCACCTGATGGTAAGTAATGATGCAGTCTAAGATGGTAGCGGGCTAACTTGTGTAAGCATAATTCCAGAAGTGGGTGATTAATTAAAATTACTTTAAAAATATGTTTGTACTCTCTTTAAAACGTGCACGAATAAATGGTTAAACGTGTAGCGGTTTCACGAGAGATTTAATGTAAACAGTCAATTATAAAAACTTGGCTAAAGCATCACAACAACAATAAATTAATCATTTGATCAGGCTGCAGTTGCTACTGCTAAGCTCTAAAACAAATTGCGATCTAAACACAAAAGCATTCAATAATCGCTGAGTCTGCCGGCAGGAGACTAACAACAAAGTCAAAATACTCGTATTTATGCAAATTATACCAATATGGCGTACCTATCCCCGCCAACAAACTGACCGAGTGAATTACATCGAATGAGTCAAATATCAACTTAATTAAACCTTTGTCAATAAACAAATACACAATCTTTTATATTTTCTAAAAATTCAACTTTAATTTAAAAGCAAAGCTGACACTTGTTAGGGGTATGGCAGATATATTAAACCAAGTGCCAAGTAACATTCAAATCCGTCAATTAGTTTCGGCGTGATACCCAAACAGACCGACAAAAATACAAAGATATCATTAATGTTTTGGGATTAGTATACTAATATTATAAATACGAAAGTGTGTGAGTTTCCCGGAAAATTAAGAAATTACCGCAGTCATTTGAATAATAATCCATGCGGACGAAGTCGCGGGCTAAGTCTTAAAATTAATAGAAAAAAGTGGACAAAGGTAAAGGTGTCTAAATATAAATCCCTTCTACCCTTCCTTGAAAGCGAGTAAAGTGAAATTGTTAAGCGAGGTCTAGGTACAAAAATAATTATCACATTGAAATTATAATATTATTATAGTATGGTATTGTATATACCTAGATAGATATATATATGTTTTTATGTATTTATATACTTTATTGTACAGAATTGTATACCACAAATATACAAAGGAAAAATGTTACAAACATGAAAAAATAAGGAAGTTTGCACCTTCTAAGGCGGTCTATACGCGATCAAATAGCGATCTCTTCCAGACAAAAATGCTAGGGCAACATTAACGCTAGATAGATAGATACCTAGATAGAACCTAGAGATATCCTCAACATTTCCCATCACCTCTCAGCCCATAAACAAGACAAGGCCGCCTTCGATCCCGTACGTCGTACGGCGTACGTCATAAAAAGGCTGTTAACGTTAAAAATAGCACGAGTGGCAACGAGATGATATAGTGGATGCATGGCGATCAAATGAGCGTTAAAATAATATATGCTACACTCACAATATGAAAAATAGTTTGTAGGGTTCCGTAGTCACCAAGGAACCCTTAAAGCTTCGCTATGTCCGTCTGTCTGTCCGTCTGCGGCTTAGCTCAAAGCTTTTAGTACTAGAAAGCTGTAATTTGGCTGGATATACACAATATAAATCACGCTGACAGTAGTTAAAAAAAATTGGCAGTCATAGGGATTGCCGATAGAAGTAAAACGAATATTTAATTTTTTTATTAAAAAAAATATTAAAACAAACCTTAAAACTAAGGCTTTAATTATGAATGTAGTATATTTATATTTAAGACCTTTTGTCTTCGTAACAACGTGAGCATGTCGGAGCGAGGTGTCAGTGACGGTGTCGGTGACGCGAATCCACAAGTACCCCCTACCAAAAAGTGCTAAACGCGCCAAAAGAGGTTTTCACTTCAAAAAATTTGAAAAACAATTTTTTAAGGTACTCTCCCACACATAAAGAGAAATGATATGAAATGGTTAATTTCACATAGGACAACTTGTGCCATTCATTATAAAATGTAATGACCTTACTTACCACCGGTAGCTTCTACTGAGATACCCCGCCGTTTATCAAGTGTTTTGTTGAAAGTATGTAAAAGATGAAAACACAAATGTAGTTAGACATTATTTGGTCAATGTTTGGCGAATACCATTAGTATGATATTAATGGGTTTTTGATCGACTCCGATCGTCACGTATCCTGTAACCACTTGAGTTTTATTTATTGCCAGCTTTTATGGCACATGAGATATTGCCTTGATGATGGCACTAACTGGGTGGGTACTATTTTAATAGATTTACGCCCGTTTTATTAACTATGCCTGTATTATGAAACCATCGATATATATGTAGGGACTAGATGGGCCCTTTAATAGAAAAAAGTTGGGCGTCCGACTTGTAGGGCACGCTCCTCACCTGTGTAAGCCTGTCCTTGTCCCCGTCATAGCGCTGTACCGCTTTTCAGACTAGATGGCGTTAGTAAAACAAGTCCACGTTCTTTGTTTGACAGGGCCCGTCTATGTAAATTGAGATCGTTGTATGAAACACCTCAGCTCATAAGATGATATATAATATGTTATTGTACAGTAACATATAAATATCATTAGAACTATAAGTGATAGTTTTCATGTACATGAAAACTGTCACTTATAGTTCGAGCCCAACTTCAAAATTATATTAGGCTCGGCGCGGCGCGGCGCGGCGCGGCGCGGCGCGGCGCGGCGTGTAGCAGCAAATATTTTTAAGTGAAAACTTCTTTAGCCGCGATGAGCACATTTGGTAGGGGGTAAACTTGTGGATTCGCGTGACCGACATGCGACATGCTCGAACGTTATTCTACATTCGAAATTACACTCTAATGCCTCAATTTTAAGGTTTATATTTTAAAATTTAAAAAAAAAATATATTATATTCGTTTTCATTTTTATCGGCAGTCCCTGACTGCCAATTTTTTTGTATGAGTTTGTATATGCAGCAGCGGCACGGAGATACACTGAGGCTTGATCGTACCCCACTAGCTCCATCCAATACACCATCCATCCATCCAAACATTCGAATTTATAATATTAGTGTAGATAGATGTATATAGTTACCAAAATGGATATAGTAATATGTTACAGCTATGGGACGACATTTTACGAGAAATTTTATCACTTGTAACGCCACACCGACATGAGAAGTTTACGACATGTTCACCCCGAGTTTAACATTGTTAACATTTTGTAATTACACATGGGGAATTTTTTGGATTCCGCAATAAAACAAGAAACACTTGTAATATCGTCCAGTCCCGTCTGCCTCTGTTTATTACGGCCTTATATTTTTTTTCATTACTAGTAAGCCCTTGACTGCGATCTCACTTGGTAGGGAGTGATGATGCAGTGTAAATACCACTTTACCAGAGTCAGAATTGCCTGTAATTGGGTATTTGACAACTATAGTCAAATAAATAATTTAATTAGTGATTATTAAATAGAGGATCCCCAAAAGACGTAACATCCACGCCCGTGTTAGTTAGTTTTATGTTTGAAAACCATTTTAAACTATCGATTAGAGTAAAAAAGTGCGTCGAACTGACGTCACAATTGAGTATTTCATACAAAATTCTATCCTAAGCTCTCGTTTTGACGTTTGAACTGATTTGACTATTTGTCAAATACCCAATTGGTTTCTACAAGGTTTGGTTCGTACCGGAACAATGTAGTTTATTTTGAAAATTTGACAACCTTCCAAATGCAGTGGTGGGTAGTGTGGTTATACTATAAGCAAGAGGTATCAGTTTCTATCCCCGGCTCGGGATATTTCGGATACTTTCTCTTTAGTCTGGTCAGGTGGGAGACTACGTCCGTGGCTAAACACTATCATAACGAAAAATACGTGCCCCCAATCGTATAATATATACTTCTATGCTATAATATTATAAATGCAAATGTTTAGGTGGATGGATGTTTGTTACTCAATCAGGCCAGAACGGCTGAACGGATCTGGATGAAATTAGGTATAGAGATTTATTATAGTCTGGAATAATACATTGTAGGCTACATTTTATCCCGGAAATTTAAAGAGTTCCCGCGGTAACCAAAAAACCTAAATCATCATTCACTACCAATCATAGGCATCAGCTAGTTAATAATAAAACACTTGAGTTAAGAGCATTTGGGAGGCTGTAAAATTTACGAAATAAACTAGAGCTCTAATTCAAACTATCACCACGTTTTCCTAAGAAAATTCGTTTAAAAAATGGTAAATTTAGTCGGAAAATAGTTGATAGCATAGAGAAAACGAAACGCGCGTTAACTGAACATAAAAGGAATAGCTTCAAGGACCCTCGTGACACAAAACCTACCCTTACAGCACACTTATAGCTCTTTGCGAACGACGGGCACGGAAAATCTCTACTATAATGAAATGCAAGCTAGTGACAAATACCTACTTACGTTCGTTTAAAAAACATGGTAAATTAAGTCGTACACCGATTAGGTGTACCTATGGGTGCCATGCCCCGGGGAAAGACGTCGTAGCCTTCTTTATATCCCGGAAAATTAAAGAGTTCCGAAAAACAAAAACCTGTGTTATATTATTTGTCATATGTTTTTCTGGTGGGGGGCTTCGGCTGTGGCTAGTTACAGTCAAGGGATAACTTGCAGTGGATAAAAAAAGTAGTTCATAGCATAGAGAAAACGGAACGCGCGTTAAATGCACATAAAAGGAATAGCTTCTCTTGAAGCTATTCCTTTTAACCCTCGTGACACAAAACCAGCCATTATAGCACACTTACAACCCTTTGTGAATGACGAGCACGGAAAATCTCTGCTATAATGGAATGCAAGCTAGTGACAAATAACGTTCGTTTAAAAAACTAGCCGATGCCTATGACTTGGTCCGCGTGGTTAAAGGTTTTTTAATTCCTTAATTTTCCGGGATAAAAGTAGCAGGTATTATTCCAAACTAGGCGTGATTGAGTAATAAACATGCATGAATCCAAACTTTCTAATTTTTAACATTATGAGATAAGATAGGATGGAAAATAAGTTGGAAAGTATGTCGTTCACAGCATAGAGAAAACGGAACGCGAGTTAACTGCACATAAAAGGAATAGGTTCAAGCACCCTCGCGACACAAAACCAGCCATTAACACTTACAAGTAACAACCCTTTGCGAATGACGAGCACGGAAAATCTACAGCCCATTAACGTCTCACTTGCACAGACTGGGCACAGGCCTCCACACTCATAGAAGAGAGGGAATTAGAGCTTAGACCCACCACGCTGCTCCCGGGACCGACGGTTTAAAATTCTCTCCGAGGCACGGGCCGGGTAACTCACCGCCAACTATCAACTCCGGGCTGACACTGAAAATTTCTTAACTGAAAAACCCAACACCCAACAATTTTTATGCCCTACCGGGAATCGAACCCAGGACAACGAGGCAGACTATGCGCATAAAGACAGAGATTACTTTGAACCTAAACTCAATAAACAGACCAAATCGCTAGCGTATAGTATACCTTCTAGATATATTATCTATACAATCTTCTGATTAATACTTTGCCCAAAGTTAGTTAAGCGTTTATTACAAGTAGCGGAGCTATGCGGGCGAAGTTTGAGAAGCGGTGTCACATAGTTATTGTGTTCGGGAATTGGCAAACTTTGAGGATCGCTGCTCTAAGTATCTTCTTTGAGTATCTTCTCTGAAAGCATGCTTAATACATTTATTGAATAAAATATGTCAATTGTATAATTTATATTCATCAAAATACATAGTCATGGAAAAATAAAAAAGTGTTACCATGGAAACATAAAGTCAATATCGTAACGGAGAAAGTTTGATTTTACTCCCCGTAAAGTTTCATACCCCGAGCTTATTATGAAAATCGATTCTAAAGGAGGTAAACTCCAAAAATCTGTTTAATGATACTATGTATTACTATGTTAAATTATTTTCTACGATAACAGTTGCTTGTGGTGACCTAAATCCCAGTCTACCATCTGACCTCAACTTGCTAGAAATGAGGGGAAAATTCCAAAGTAGGTTAGTTTAAACTTTACTTGTTAACACTTATTATCGGCTAAGAAAAGTTTAATTTTTTTAAAACTTTGATTAGGTTTATGTATATGTGCCCGCAATTCAAACCTCGGTTCCTTCGAAAGAGGCCTAACTCAACCACTAGGATATCACGGCTAGTTTTATTTTTTTTATGTCGCATAAATCTCACGTAAAAGAAGTTTGTTTCTTTCCTTTCAAAGAATCCATACTAATATTATAAATGCGAAAGTGTAAGTCTGTCCGTCTGTCTGTCTGCCTGTTTGCTACACCTTCACGGCCCATCTCGGCACGGCTCAACAGATTTTGATATAATTTGGTACAGGGGTAGATTGCATTCCGGGGAAGGACATAGGCTACTTTTTAACCCGGAAAATTAAAGAGGTCCTGAGGGAACCAAAAAACCTCAATCCACGCGGACGAAGTCGCGGGCATCAGCTCGTTATTACTTAATTATTTACGCTCCACACAAAAAAAATATTACTATTATAATTTTATATTAACCTCAATTCCTACCTCCATTATACATATAAAGTATAAACTTTTATCAAAATGTTTTTGAAAAAAAAACACAAAAAGGGATCAAGCGGGCTCAATTAAGAGCCTTGGTTCCACACTCCTCGATGTTGTTAAGTTCACACACAAGTATGCAAACTGTAGTGTTACGTCATTACTAACTCGATACGAATCGGATTTAGACTGTGAAGTCTCATCTGAATGAATAGCCAACTTAGACCAGCTTGGCGACTGGCTTCCATCGAGGTGGATGATCCCGTGAGGACATCGGCGGCCTGAGTATATATGTCTCATCGAGTAAAAAACTTTAATAGCGCGAGTTGGGACTCAAAGGTTCGGAAACAAGACTGTTTAGGTAAGTGCTTCCCGTTCCTCCAACAGATGGCGTGATTATTCGGATGCATTTATTTTAAATCAATAATGTTACTAATATAATATAAAAATTGTGTGTAAATAACTATTTTGAAATACATTATAATATATTATATTGAATTTAAATATTAAATCACTATAGGTACTCATTTGATTCTCTACCAAAAAGCAATACTTCGCGCTTGATTCTCAATATTATAACTGTTATGAATCCATCACACTTTTATTGTAATCATCGTTTTTATTGTAGTCACCTTAAAATAGTAAGATTCAAAATACTTAATTATTTTAAATTATTTCAAATTTTAAATGCGTGCCCGGGTATTGAACCCGCGACCCTGTTCAGGAGGTCGAGTGTCTTAACCACTAGGCTAGCATCGCTTCTTAAGGCACGATCCTACCAATCTATCAAATCAAATATTATAATCAACCAAATATCAAATCAATCAAATCAAATCAAATCAAATAAATCAAATAATCAAATAAATATTATAAATGCGAACGTTTGGATAGATGGATGTATGGATGTATGGATGGATGTTTGTTAAATCACACCCGAACGGCTGAACGGATCTAGATGAAATTTGGCACAGAGATAGATTATAGTCTGGAATAACACATAGGCTTTCTATCCCGGAAAACTAAGGAGTTCCCGCGGGAACCAAAAACCTCAATCCACGCGGATGTAGTCGCGGGTATCAGCTAGTAATATTATAAACTAGATGATGCCCGCGACTTCGTCCGCGTGGATTGATGTTTTTTAATTCCCGCGAGAACTCTTCAATATTCCAGGACAAAAGTAACATAGGTAAGTATTAGTATGGACTTAAACTATTAACTCTAAAAGGAAAACGACAGATTATCTATGGAGCTTTGTCCCACGTTTTTGATTACTGATAAACCTAACAATATATATTTATTTTATTTTCAAAAGTTTACATTTTGTGTAAATAAATGAAAAGAATGGGTGGGGCAGAATCGGGCATTTTTAGCATTGACGGCTCTCTCTTTAACGTTGAAAAACAATGGATTTCTAACTAAATTAGTAAAATACCAACTAAAAGGAATTTTTCCAATATAACCTAAATTAACCAAGCAATCACGGCAAATAACTGGGTGGATTTTAGCTTCAATATTTTTTTAATTAATGATATACAAAAGTTATATCCAATATAAATCTCTCTCAGCTTTCCAAAGCCCAAATTAAAATACCAGGAGCGCATAGCTTAATGGAATGTTGCAGTGTTCTTTTTATGCTTTAAAATATTAACAGACAGGTATTTCATAAAGGAGAGGTAGGCATTCAAGCTTCTTTTTGAGTTCCGTACCCAAAGCGTGCCAACGGGACCCTCCTACGCCTTCGCTGTCGGTCTGTCCGTTTGTCTGTCCGTCCGGCCATCCGTTAGTCCGTCTGTCAGTCAGCGGACTGTATCTCATGAAGCGTAATAGGTAAAAGGTAATAGGTTGGTAATAGCGTAACAGATGTAATTTTAACAGTGTTTATTTCTCTTGCCGCTTTATCAACAAAAACATTAAAAAAATCTTGTAAGAAAGTACTAGCAGATGCCCGTGACTTCGTCTGCGTGATTTGAGGTTTTTTGGTTCCCGCGGGAACTCTTTAATTTTCCGGGATAAAAAATCCATATGAGCTATTCCAGACTATAATCTATCTCTGTGCTAAATTTCGGTCAGATCCGTTCAGCCGTTGGGGCGTGATTGAGTAACTAACATCCATACATCCATCCAAACTTTCTCATTTATAATATTAGTAAGTTTTAAAAATTAATACATAGTGTTCAATATTAAACGATTTTACGGAACCCTTCGAGTGCACCTTGAACTGTTCACTCACTGTTGGCCGATTTTTTCATTGGGTAAGCCACCGGGGAGAGCACACTTAGTTTATACTGTCCTGGTAAATTTTTTAACGATTCCAGGTTTTCATCGTCAACAAAATTTAAATATTTACATGTCTCTACGGTGACATACGGGTTTTTTAGTAAGTATTACACACGTGCCAGAGTTTGGCCAACTTTAGGCTTGGTTTCTCGATATTTTTGAAGTGAAAACTTCTATATCCGCGTTGAGCACTTTTTGGTAGGAGGTAAACTTGTGGATTCGCGTCACCGGCATGCTCCGCGTCACCGATATGCTCGCGTTGTTACGAAGACAAAAGGTCTTAAATGTAAATATACTACATTCGTAATTAAACTTTAATGCCTTAGTTTTAAGGTAACTTATATTATTTATTATTATTATTATTTTTATTATTATAAATTTAGCTCTCACGCCCGCATATAAAATAAATACATATATGGCCAGAAGATTAATAATAAACTTACATACATAAATACACAAATAAATAGTTGCAGCGGGCGGAGGATTACACCCCGGCAGGGGAGACCAGACGGCCGGGGGTCAGGGGGACAGGTTGAGAAACCGGCGGACTATCCTAGCCGAGTCTAGCAACACCGCTTTCTTCATCCTGGCTGCGAGCGAACTGCCAGTTGCCACGGAACCCCAGTCGCCTCAGATGTTGAGCGAGGCTGACTGGGATTAACCCATTCGCAGATATGACGATTGGGATGGTTTCAGTGGACTCCACATGCCACATGGCGGAAACCTCGTGAGCCAGATCGAGATACTTTCATTTTTTCTCCGTCTCAGCTCTCACAAGGTTCTCGTCATATGGAATGGTGATGTCCACCAAAAACACCCGCACACATTATTATTTTTTATTATAATTAATAAAAAACAAAAAAAAATTCGTTTTCACTTCTATCGGCAGTCCCTATCTATGACTGCCAATTTTTTTAAGTTCATTCAAGCAAATTCTAATGTGAAGAAGCCACGTTGTTCGTTACTTTGATTAAAGTTTGGTTAAGCATTACACTAGATCACCAAGCATTGAGTTTTGGCGTGTTAGCCCAGTAATGTATATATAATAGACACAATCATCATCACCTCAACTTTTCAGACTTTGTATCTATTTTAGTGAGATAGGCTTGCGCTTGACGACAATAATGCTTAATGCAAAGCAATGATGAGGTCTAGGTTGGAACGCGCTTGCTTATAAGATGCCTATTCACTCTTGCCTTGAAGGTACCTAAGTTATACGTGGCAGGGAATACATGCGCCGGAAGGGCATTCCACACCTTAGCGGTTCGTATCAGAAGGACAAACCCGTTTCGTTCGATCAAATTGGATGTCAACCACTTTAGGATTGCCAAAGCTGACGGTTTCTTGCTATTCTGTAGTAAAAGTCTGTAGTAAAAATTCTGTGAAGGAGGTACAGCCGTTTATGCTGCAAATTTTCGACACTCACAAGGGAATTAAAACCTACAGGGTACTTCCCGTAAACTAAGAATCTTGAAATTTGGTACGAAGCAACGTCTAATAGCACAGATAAAGGAAAAATTGCGAAAAGCATACATTTTTAGTTACATCGTATAATATTTTTTTTAAATAATTTAAACTTACTACAGGTTTGTACGGAACCCTAGGTGCGCGAGTCCGACTCGCACTTGGTCGGTTTTTACCACGAAATTCGCCGATACAAGTATATAAACTGTCCAAGATGGCCGCGTGCCAGCCGCTGCGTCAAGCTAATGTATCACTTACGTTACGCCTTACTGAAACTGATCGCCGATCACTTGGCTGAGATACAAACAAAACCGAATATAATTGTGTTTTTACGTAGTATTTTTGTAGTAGGAGCGATAGCGGCTGGAGTCTGCGGCTAAAATAAAATTCCACAATCCATTTTAGATTTGTCTTTACAGTTTACACAAATACCTATACTTCGTTTACAACCTATCCCACTGCCAAGGGTCACTCGTAGAAATCTCATATGGAGATAAGTACTTCCTTTTTTTTTTATCCACTACAGGCTAGCCCTTGGCTGCGATCACACCTGATGGTAAGTGATGATGCAGTCTAAGATGGTAGCGGGCTAACCTATTAGGGGCATGGCAGTTATATTAAACCCACACCCCTTCGGTTTCTACACGGCATCGTACCGGAACGCTAAATCGCTTGGCGGCACGTCTTTGCCGGTAGGGTGGTAACTAGCCACGGCCGAAGCCTCCCACCAGGCCTGACCAGGGAAAATTCAGAAATTAAATTCCTAAATTGACCCTGCTGGGGATCGAACCCGGGACCTCCGCACGTTAAGGCAACAGCGCTACATACTGCGCCACGGAGGTAGTCCTTGTCCACTATATTACTGTTTTTATACGTATTTTATAACTTTTTGTTACAAAATAAATAAAGTTTTAAAAGTCCTTCAAAAGTATGCTCCTAAAGCTTTTAAATTAGGTATACTGTTGACGTAAATGATAGAAGAGCGTGGATTTGACTCGCTCCAGCAATGCTTAGAACTGCAGTTACTTCATAATAACGAATCGGTTGACACCTAATTCATCAAAGTCGGCTCAGAGGGCTTACTACCATCGCTTAAAGCAGTATTGTTTTAATATTGTTGGCGTTCTTGTTCCAGAATTATAATCCTTATTTAAGGACAAAAAGGTACGTCATATAAAACTGACATTTGAAAATAATACTAGTTAGATAGTTTAGGTGCTACGATGGAACATACATAGACTGCTAAAACCATAACCCATCCTTTTGGTTTTGCCCTACTCGGGTACTCTCTCAGGCATTACAAGAAAATTTCTTGTCTTGTAAGAAATGTCTTATAAGCAATTCAGTCGCAATGGTTGTTGTATGAGACCATACATAATATTACAAGATATTTTTTCTTATGTCTTATCGCAGACACGCGCATACATAACATGAGATGTTACTTAAAAAAAACCGCTTTCAAAAACCAATTATTTTTTGCTGTATAGTTTTTGAAGGCGGTTTTGTTTTTATTTAAAAATAATTTTATTGACCCTTTCAAACAAAAAAAGAATTTTCAAAATCGGTCCAGGCGTCTTCAAGTAATCGGGGAACATACATAAAAAATAAAAAAATAAAAGATTCCGACGAATTGAGATCCTCCTCCTTTTTTTGAAGTCGGTTAAACACGAGACATTTTCTTATAATGCGCAATAGGGCAACTACACCGACGAAGACGCGAAAAGCTGATAGCCGCATATAGGTCAGTAATGCGATTGTCTAGACAGAAATAGATTTATAGATTCTCTAGATCTAGGCAAGAGACAATAGACATAAATAACGCCGTGAGTCGGTAATTTTTCCAAAAAAAAAAAAAACAAATACCTAGAGAATAAATAAAATAGAAAATACTGTAGAAGGTAATAAATTTGCTGTCACGTTTACGTTACGTTATGTAAAGGCAAAGGCACACTGTGGGGCATTTTTGTTTTCAAATATTTTTAAAACTTTACATTGAAACTTAAAATTAGCTAGCTTTATCTCTCTCTGCGTACTATTCCTCATTACTGAGGGTCGTGACCCCTTCCCATTTATCGTGTAATGATAGAAGTTTTCTTGGGATAGTAATGCGGTGGGTTCCCAGTTCCCACATCCTTCCGCATACGACTATACATATTTAAACTCTTAGGTTTTTGTAGCGATTATTAGCGGATGTTAGTGATAATAACCGGGACCGACGGCTTCACGTGCTCTTCGATGCACGGAGGAACGGCAAATGCCAAAGAACGTCCAAATTCGGTCGCCCATCCAGTTAAGGACTTGGGTCAACGTTGCTTAGCAATCGCATTCGACTGATATGCGTTGTCACACTAGGCCACTCGTCCCTCAGCCTTATCTAATTACTATACTATTCATACCAGCGTGGCAAGAACACTGGCCGTATTTTCGCGCTGCTGGGAAGCCAGGCTGATTCTTTGCGCAAAAAAATCGCCAGTTCATTTGACACACATAACTTGTAATGCATAATTTTACTATTGCAATAAGGTTATAAGCATGACTTCTGGTTACACCCTTAATTGTTTACCTAAGGCTCTGGGACGTGTCAACCCTAGAGGGCAGGGTGGGGGGTGAAGGGGGCGATGTTAATTACAAGCCGCGAAGCGGAAATTCGCTAAGACGCTCATTGTGGGCCACTTTTCCTGATATTAATGTTTATTCTTCCCGGGGTACCTAACAATAATTCTTTGAAAGAAAACTCGAAATAAATTACAATGAGATGTTTTAGCAAGAAATCATAATATCCCTGGGGCAACACGAAATCCGAGAAGTTCAATTACCACACTGAAATGATTCTTAGAAATCAAATACCTACTTCTAAAATTACAGCATTAACAAGTAATAAAATTAAAAAATTTCAAAGCCCCACGACGAACCTCAGAGCCATTATGTCCTTTATAACTTTGAAATAACAATTAGAACGTATAGCAAAAGTATATTATTAACATAATATCTCAAACACAAAACTGTATCTTTGACGGCTCAGTAGTTTTTGACCAACGTGGTGGACTATGGCCAAACCCTTCTCATTCCGAGATAAGACTAGTGCTTATTAATGAGCGGAGGTGTCAAATAGTGTTAAATTTTAATATTCTGATAAATAATTGTTAAAAATACGACGGGTTTACGATGAGAACTTAAGGAGTTTCCATGACCACCTCCTGGCTCCATCATGAGACCCTGGGCAGCATCTAGGTACAAAGTGCTAGTCAAGACAAATGAAAAGAGTCCAAACACGACGGCTTTACGATGCAAACTTACGGAGTTCCTATGACCACCTCCCGCCTCCATCATGAGATCCTGGGCAGCATCTAGGTACAAAATGCTTGTCAATACAAATCAAAAGAGTCTAAACACGACGGGTTTACGATGAGAACTTAAGGAGTTAATATGACCATCTCCTGGCTCCATCATGAGACCCTAGGCAGCATCTAGGTACAAGCTAAATATATTTAATGCAAAAAACTGCATCTCAATCGGCCCAGTACTTTTTGTGAAAAATGGTAACAGATTGAAAAATAAAATCATAGACTACAGCTCAGCTTGGTTGTCTATGGTCCTAAAATATATCTAAGAACTTTCTCACAAGCTATACGTTTCTAATGCAAAAAACCGCATCTCAATCGGCCCAGTACTTTTTGAGAAAAATGTTAACAAAAAAGTGCACAAACAAACAAACACATAACCTCTTAGGGCAAACACATATACCGTCTCCGTTTCGTCGAGGGTAAAAATATTGCTAGCCCTAACATAATACTCCCTGCGGAAAGGGACAGGATTAGATTTAAAACTGTCATTTTAGTTTAGAGATTGTGTACAGAATTGGCCACATTATGTCTGCCTCGCTACTAAATTTGACGAAGAAGTTTTTAATGTTGTGTCCCACAAACTGATCCACGCCTCAGGTAACCCATAACCTGACGCCTTGAAAGAAAGGCTGGCGCTTAACTATTTAACCCAACGGCTTAGCCTCACCTTTCAACGAGGTAATAGCGTCAGTGTTTTGGGCACCATAAAAACGTAGTGGTTATATTCTCTTTGGGCACCATGCCCATTAACGATCACTTGGACGGCGTGTATTTTTTTGTAAACATAAATAATTAGTAGGCAATATTTAGTGCCTAGTATTTAATTTAATTTATCTTTCTATTATTATTTGTTTGTATGAAGTAAAGTTATGCACAGTTCATTAACATTTTTATTAACAAATAAAACCATGGATTTAGGATCGGCCTCCGCTGCGCTACAAGCTCCAATGATGAACTCCAAGACATGCAGGTTGTCTCACGATATTTTGTTTCACTGTTAGAACAAGTGGTATTTAAATGCTAAATGATAGAAGTGCCTGCGACCATGAGTAGATAGAACCGCGGACCATCCGAATAGAAGAAGTAAGCTATCACCGCAGTCATTTCATAATCATAATCATCATCATCAACATCATCATAATCATCATCATCATCATCATCATCATCATCTCAGCCTGCGGACGTCCACTGCTGAACATAGGACTGAACCCAAGAAAACCACCACATCCGGTCCTCATCCTTCCTCATCCAGCCACTTCCCGCCACCCTCTTATTACCGTCGGTCCATCGTGCTGTATTTCTTATAATCACTAGCAATTTTTGAATAATTAGTATTATCATGAACAAGAGATTCCGTGAGTTTTAAACCCCTAAACCCCTCTTGCAGGCTACGGCCCTGAGCGTCGTTTAATTGAACAAGTCGTCAGTCTACGTGAATGGTTTTACAAGCACCGCGTTGAGGGTAATTTGAAAACTGTAGCATTTTTGTAGTGTACTTGTCTTTTTGTTGTACTGTAGGTATTTTTGAGTGTTTTTATTTCGTGATAAGTCAGCCCTTGATTGCGGTGCGCTAACTTTTTAAAACTCAAACTCATATTATTTTATTCGAATTAAATAATAAAAAATAGTGCTTTGGAATGATTGAGTGAATCTACCACTGTTTCTAAAAGCCGTTTAGGGTGCCAAAGGGACCCCCTATTACTATGCCTCCGCTGTCTGCCCGTCTATCTGTCAGCGGGCTGCAACTCATGAACCGTATAATAGGTAGACGGTTAAAATTTTCACAGTTCATAGACCATATTGTTGTCCCAGAATGTAAGTTATAAAAGTGCCAAGATTTGCAGACCAAAAATTATAATAAAAAAATGGTATTGGGCTCTGTAGAAAATGTTAAAGATCTCTAGATCATTTGACTTAAATTCACACGAATGAAGTCACGCGCAACCACTATAGCCCATTAATGTCCCACTGCTGAGCACAGGCCTCCACTCTCATAGGAGAGAGGGAGTTAGAGCTTAGACCCACCACCGACCACGCTGCTCCAATGCGGGTTGGCGGGCTTTAACGACTATTGATAATAGTCGTTAAAAGTCGTGACAGTGGTAATGACTAGTTACCACCCTGCCGGAAAAGACGTGCCGCCAAGCGATTTAGCGTTCCGGTACGATGCCGTCTAGAAACCGAAGGCGGTGTGTGTTTAATATAACTGCCATGCCCCTAACAGGTTAGCCCGCTATCATCTTAGACTGCATCATCACTTACCATCAGGTGAGATCGCAGTCAAGGGTTAGCTTGTAGTGGATTTAAAAAAAAACCGGGATCGACGGCTTAACGTGCTCTCCGAGATTAGATTTGAACAAACGAGGCAGTCACGCGCAACATTTAGTAGCCAACCTGCCAGGAACCAAACCTGAAACCTCCCACCTATATGATCACAGGAATCACCAAGACGCCTGTGCACGTCAAAGATGCCGGCAAAATTGTAAAAAGGTGTTTCCTCGTGTTACGTAAAAAACATTCCGTTAAAAAATCAAAGGTGAATAAAAATGTGCATTAAAAGAAAACGCCCGGGGCAAAACAAATAAACGTTTCCATTGTTCTAACAACACGGCAGTTTTGTAGATATTAGCACAGCGTCCGTAAATAAAGCGACTGACTTTATTTTCGGCTCGTGCATAAATATTTTAGAACTAGATGATACCCGCGACTTCATACCTCATGACGTGGATTTAGTTTCTTGAAAATGCCGTAGGAACTTGACTTTCATCTTGAGGAAAAAGCTGGGATTATCCGGGATTTAGGCTTTTAGCCTATGTCCTTCTCCGGGATGCAGTCTATCTCTGTTTCGAATTTCGTCAAAATCGGTTGCGTGAAAGCGCCCATATTCTATTCTAAATTACAAACTTATAAAAAAACAAACTTTCGCATTTATATATTAGTAAGAAGTGGGATACACTTGAACCTTCTTGAAAAATTCGTCTATATATTATTAGAAACCGTATCAAAATCCATACAGTTTCTAAGATTAACGCGAGCACACCGACAAACCCGTAAGCAGGATTTTTTTTTATGATAAGCCATCTATAATATATAATAAATATAAATGCGAAAGTTTGATTGTTTGTTGCTTTATTGGTTTCTTGGTTTGTCCTTCAATCACACCGCAGTATAGCATCCAATCGACGTGATTTTTGCATTGGTATAGTTAAGGACCTGGAGGCATATGCAGACATAGGCTACTTTAATCCCGGAATATTAAGGAGCTCCCTTGGGAATTAAAAAAATATATTCCACGCGGACTGTAAAATCGACATAGTATACTTAAACAAAGATATAAAATACGTAAAAAAATTTACTAATATTATAAATGCGAAAGTTTGAATGGATGGATGTTTGTTACTCAATCACGCCAGAACGGCTGAACGGATCTGGTTAAAATTTTACACAGAAATAGATTACTTATAGTCTGGAATAACACATAGGCTACTTTTTGTCCCGGAAAATTAAAGAGTTCCCGCGGGAACCAAAAAATCCAATCCACGCGGATGAAGACGCGGGCATCAGCTAGTCAATTTTATAATCAACAGTTTTCAGGAGTGCACTTGTAAGGTTGGATTTCTTAAACTTGTGTAAAGGCAACTTCATAATAGGTTATGAAATTTTGTTATAGAATAGTAATGCTCATTCCCACGATACAAATATGTAAGTCATGGTTCTATATTTATTTAAAGAAGCACTCAAAAACCCAAAAACAAGCCATAAAATCAAAATAAATGTAGAGCATGGAACACATTAAAAGGTGAAACACTCCAAACAAAGTCCAAACACCGTATATCATTCGGAACACAATATATTTTGGTATTGGCTACATCTCCATCGGGTAAAGCATTTCAGCGGTCGTGAATGATTTATAAATTAATTCGTTTCAATGAAAATTCCTGAAAGAAATAAGTGGGTGGTTACCATTTATTTATTTATTGTGTATTTATTTACTTAATTACTAGGTTTTTTGGTTCCCGTGGGAACTCTTTAACTTTCTGGGATAAAAGTATCCTATGTGTTATCTATCTCTGCGCCAAATTTCATCCAGATCCATTCAGCCATTCTGGCGTGATCATCCATTCAAACTTTCGCATTAATAATATTGGTACTCGAAAGTATAAATGACGAAAGATTTGTTTGTTTGTAATGGATAAACTCAAAAACCACTCAACCGATTTTAAAAATTCTTTCACATATAGAAATCTTTTTTAACAGCGTATAACATAGGCTATATTTTATTTTCAAAAAATTTGAGATCCCTACGAAAATTGCAATAATGTGAATGACGTCGGAAAATATTGTCCCATTTTAGAGCTTCCGTGGCGTGCGCTGCGTAAATAGTAAAAATTACACGAAAATAATGTACGGTGTAATTGTTCCCCTTAAAAAGAAGTTGCGATAGCATATATCTATCTTTTAAGGTTGTCTCACAATAACCATTTTTATGATTTTCAAATTTGGTCTAAAACAAAGCTTTACTTTCGAAGGTGTTTTTCCTGACATTTTATCTATCCTTATTACAATAAAATGGTTGGTCATCTCAAATATTTAATATGCCCCCAACAGGTTAGCCCGCTACCATCTTAGACTGCATCATCACTGACCATCAGGTGAGATCGCAGTCAAGGGCTAGCTTGTAGTGGATAAAAAAATAAAAAAAAATATATAGACCAAATTTGACCTTTCCACCATTTAATCCAGATGAATATCTTACAAGATATCATAGAAATAAATTAACGCGCAATAGAAATAGGGGTAGCCGGCAGTGCGGAGAGGAGATATCGCAGCGCTAATGTAAAACCTGATGTGCTGCCCAGTGCCGGCTATAATTGAATATTATGTACTATTATAATGATTAGTACTACCCGTGCGAAGCCGGGGCGGGCCGCTAGTTCGTAGATAAAACGCACTTAACTAGTTTACTAAAACAGCGAAACAGAGTTACAAACTACGGTCTAAGTTCATACGCATTTCATACGTCATAGTTCGAATTGAGGTGTTCGCTCACCCATCCATATAAATATTATTATAGACTAGATGAGGCTCACGACTTCGCCCGATTTCATCCCTTATTTAACTCCTTTAGGGCGCGAGTGCATTGATGTACGTCATCAAATTGTCATAAAACATTTCATTTAACTTATTACGTAGTACTATATGTATTTTGTATTATGTTTGTCTTTTTGTTACGTTTTTAACGACCTCCACGGCACAGTGTTGAGCGCTGTTGTCTTAACGCATGGAGGTCCCGGGTTTTGTTCCTGACATTGGCTTTCATTTTTTGATAGCCACTGAGTAAGCGAATAGAGGTACTGGACTCAGGTAAAAATACATGAAAGCTAGACTAAACGTAGTGACGTTTAGTCTAGCTTTCATGTATTTTTACCTGAGTCTCACAGATTTGTTGGCACTTTTATGATCCGATTATGAGGCAATTCAGACAACATTGAAAAGTTCCTACGCAAAAGATGTTATAAAATTAGTTTTGATATCTTTGAAATTGCGTCGCAAGTTTTTTTTCTATGGTTCGAAAGTAGACTTAAAATACTTCATTTGATGTCAGAAACTTGTAGGCACAGTCCGCTGCCAAAACTATTAAAAATGACATATTATTTTTTAAACGAGATCCAATGTCGCAGTCCATATTTGCAAGGTATGCAAAGTCAGTTTTGCCCCTATACACTATAAAATTTTCATTTTATTTCACGTTCCTTTACGTCCTAAATTAACGATTATAATTATTCTGAACTAGCTGATGCCTGCAACTTCATCTGCGTGGATTTCAGTTTTTTTGATTTCCCGCAAGAACTCTTTAATTTACCATGATAAAAGTGTTATGTGTTATTCCGGGTTATGTGTTATTCCATTCAGGCATTATTCTATCTCTGTGCCAAATGTCATCCAGATCCGTTCAGCCGTTCTGGAGTGATTGAGTAACAAACATCCATCTATCCAAACTTTCGCATTTATAATATTAATTAAGATCTCTAATGTGAATAAATACACGAAATGATGAAATAAAACTCTAAACCAATGCAGTTAAGGTTCATTTTACTTTAACGTTCGCTTACACTTGGTGAGGTGAGCTCTCACGTCGATCAATCGTATTTGCAATGTAAAAACTCGGAGTAAGCGTACCGTACGCGAAATATAAATAAAATTTCCGCGAATATTTTTCGCAGTGCGAACGTAGCCAACAGATTTGCAAAATCAAAATTGCCCGGGTAGATACCGCGAGTAACTTCAAAGGTATGCAATTTCGAAACTACCTGGGTAGGGTACCTAACTTTAAAAGTTAGCAAAATCTTTAGAGGTAACCACTACAGGCCATTAATGTCCCACGACTTGGCACAGGCCTCCAGTCTCCTAGGAGAGAGGGAATTAGAGCTTAGACCCACCACGCTGCTCCAATGCGGGTTGGCGGGCTATAGAGGTAACCAGTACAGCCCATTAACGTCCCACGGCTGGGCACAGGCCTCCACTCTCCTAGGAGAGAGGGAATTAGAGCTTAGACCCACCACGCTGCTCCAATGCGGGTTGGCGGGCTTTAACGACTATTATCATGCTAGTGATAATAACCGGGACCGACGGCTTAACGTGCTCTCCGAGGCACGGGGGTGGAACACCGCCAACTTCCAACTCCGGGCTGGCACTGAGAATTTCTTAATTGAAAAACCCAATACGTAACAATTTTAATGCCCAACCGGGAATCGAACTCAGGACCTCGTGATCCGCAGTCGACTATGCTAACCGCTAGACCAACGAGTCAGTCAAGTAGTATAGGGGTAAGCTACTCGTAAGTCAAAATTGCCCGGGTAGAGTCGACTTTGCCCACACAGCGAGTTTGATCTGTAACACCAAGTCTTTACATTAGCGTCAGCGTTAGTAGCAATCGGTCAAAGTAGACTTGTGGGTCAATGTCGCTACGCACGTCACGGGCCAAGGTTCGATTCCCAGAAATACCTGGAAAATATTAATGGCTGCATACGAAAATATATATTACTTCTGGAGAGAATTGGCAAATTTTTCGCATTAGTATAAATAAGTAGGTACTTGCGTTTGACGACCTTTCTGGCGCAGTGGTGAGCGCTGTGGTCTTATCGTGGGAGGTCCCGGTTTCGTTTCCCGGCAGAGTCAATTTGGGGATTCATAAATTCTGAATTATCTCTGGTCTGATCTGGTGGGAGACTTTGATCGTGGCTAGTGACCCATGTGTCATTCCAAACTATTATCTATCTCCAATCCAAATTTCAGCCAAATCCGTCCTGTAGTTTTTGCGTGAAAGAGTAATTTTAAAAAGTATTTTTACACACATACTAACCATTATAAACTATCAAAAAGTACGTTGAACTTCGATGACGTCACTGTTCAGTATTTCATACAAAATCCCATACAAAGTGAGCGTTTTGACGTTTGAAAAAAAGTTGTTGATTTGACTAATTGTAAAATTTATTAAATTTTATTTGATTACCCAATTAATAAGGATATTGATTAAAGAATAGAAAATCCCCCACGGAAGCGACATCGCGGGCGGTCACTAGTCATAAATAATGACTCATTTACACGTCCCAAAATAATAACCGGCCAGACACCGCGTCGCGTAAATACGTTATATTATGTTCTCACGACAAATTTATGACTTTGTTTTATTGTGCGTTGTTAATAATTTGAGTTCGGACAGTTTTTTTATAATAAGACGTTTTGCGCACGAGTGTCATCAAGTCCTCAAGACCTGGATTACTAACATCTAAAAACAGATTCGGCGGAATTGTGGAGTAATTTTCATCCCATTTTCCGAAGGAACTCCTATTGTTTCTCGCGTGAATGTAGGCTTAAAAATTGATTTCTTTGAGTTAATAAAAATTCTTTTCAAAAATCGACTTCCAAGGCTTCGATTGCTACACACTATGTTAAAGTCGGGCGAGCCTGTTGTGTCAACTTTGCTTATCCTTGTTATACCCGCCCGACTTCAACATAGTGTGTGGAAATCAAAATTAATTTATACTATACAGTTGCTTTGGAAGTCGGTTTTTTGGAAAGAATTTTTATTTTTAACTATAAGTATTGAGGATTTGGAGTCAGAATTTTTTATAATTTTTGTACTAAAAAAAATTTTTTGCGAATCGGTTCAGAAACCACGGAGATATGCACCGACATACATTTTAAAAAAATACGCCCTGAATTGAGAACCTCCTCCATTTTTGGAAGTCGGTTAAAAAGAAGCCTATGTCACTATCTAATCTTGTAGAGCGATTGAAGGACAAACAAGAAACTCAAACATCTTCACATTTAAAACATTATATTTATACCTATCGCGAGCGAGTCATTCATATACAACAGAACACTAAATATACAATGCGCAATGTTGAGCGCTGTTGTCTTAACGTGCGGAGGTCCCTCCCGAATTCGATGCCCTGTCGGGTCAATTTGGGAATTATAATTTGTGAATATTCCCTGGTCTGGCCTGGTGGGAGGCTTCGGCCGTGGTTAGTTACTACTCTACCAGCAAAGACCTGCCGCTAAGCAATTTCGGCACGATGCGGTGTATACCACCATATCGGAAAAGACAGCCAAGCGATTCAAGTCAAGCGATTATGCGTTCCGGTAAAATGTCGCGCACAAACCAATTAAGCGTATGGGTTTAATATATCTTCCATCCCCCAAACAGATTAGCCCGCTATCATCGTAGACTGCATCATCACTTGCTATCAGGTGAGATCGCAGTCAAGGGCTTACTTGTATTGGATAAAAAAAACATCTACGCAATATCTCAAGCTAACAAATTGTTTTCAAGGGTCATCACGAATTGAAATCTCATCGAATGTGCCGATTCTCTGGCCGAATGCCAATTGCCGACGATTCAATAACCGTATAAATGTACCTACTTTCAGCTTTGTTTTTATCCCAATATGTTATTATTAATAGCTATTTTTTATGTATTGGATAGAAGCAGGCGTTTTTTTTATCCACTACAAGCTAGTCCTTGACTGCGAGCTCACCTGATGGTAAGTGATGATAAGTCTAAGATGGTAGCGGGCTAACTTGTTAGGGGCATGGCAGTTATGTTAAACCCATACCCCTTCGGTATCTACACGGCATCGTACCGGAACGCAAAATCGCTTGGCGGCACGTCTTTGCCGGTAGGGTGGTAACTAGCCACGGCCGAAGCCTTCCACCAGACCAGACCAGGGACAATTCAGAAATTATAAATTCCCAAATTGACCCTGCCGGGGATCGAACCCGGGACCTCCGCACGTTAAGGCAACAGCGCTACACACTGCGCCACGGAGGTCGTCAAAGTTAAAATAGAAGGTGCAAAGGCGATCTTATTGCTAAAGTCAAACAGCATTTGTTAAGTCGAGGTTATTGTACTATCGACGATTTTATTAACGACAAAGTTCCATGGAAGCAACCGGCCTCGCGTCCAGTGACCCACAATTCAGTGTAATACATACTTGTAACGTTACGTATGTGTTGTACTGCTTAAATATTGTAACCTCGTTCTTTTTTGAGAAAAGAGCAACTGCTGAGTTTCTTGCCGGCTCTTCGCAGTAGAATTAGTTTTCCGAACCGGTGGTAGAGTCTTGACATGTCATAAGTGACAGAAATTGTCCTATGTGAAATAAATAAATCATTTATCTAATATGTATGAACCTATCAGTAGCTTTAACGGTGAATGTGCTCAAAGGTGTAAAAAGCATCGCACTTAGCATGCGTGGTGGACTTTGGCCAAACTCTTCTCATTCTGAGAAGGGACTAGTCCTTAGTAGTGAGCTTGCAATGGGTTGATGTGATGCGTGTAACTTTGACCAAAGTAAGTAAATCTTATAGTTATAACACTAGTTGATGGCCGCGACTTTGTCTGTGTGGTTTAAGTCGATTTAATTACCGCGCGAATTTCTTAATTTTCCGGGATAAAAAGTAGCCTGTGACCTGTGTCACTCGTCAGGTTCTCAACTGTGCCCATGCGAAAAATCACGTCAATCCGGTGCTCTGTTGCGGCGTGATTGAAGGACAAACCAACAAAAAAACACACATTCGCATTTATAATATAAGTATGATGTGAGTTTACGATTTATGTATCGGCTCCCGACCATTATTATGTTAATAAAATGGCGTTTGGCTTTCAGCCAGGGGTGGGAGCATATTCAATACAATTTGCTATTTGGAAGATGTTCGGTAAATATGCATTCGCTTTTATTTCTTGCGACCCTGACTTGACACAAATTTGCTTTATAATGTTTGCTAGCTGATGCTCGCGACTTCGTCCGCAATAAGGTTTTTTTTTATTCCCACGGCAACTACTTAATTTTCCGGGATAAAAAGTAGCCTATGTCACTCTCCAGGTCCTAAACTATATATACAGCGTGATTGAAGAACAAACCAAAAAACAAACACACTTTCGCATATAAAATATTAGTATTATTGCTAAAATTATATGGATCATTGGACAATGATTAGATTAGATCAGTTTAGATTTTAGTTTATTTTATTTATATAAAATTAATAATTAAGTTTTATTATGTATTTGAAGATATAATAAATTATTGGACAACCCATTATTCATAAGTTTTTGAGTGTTATCCATATATACTATACTTACTAATATACTTATACTAATATTATAAATGCGAAAGTTTCGATGGATGGATGTAGGTATGGATGGTTGGATGTATTTTAGTTACTCAATTACGCCAGAACGGCTGAACAAATCTGGAAATAGAGATAGATTATTCTGTCTGTACTGTAATAACACATAGGCTACTTTTTATCCCGGAAAATTGGAGTTCCTGTGGGAGCCAAAAAATTCTCAATCCACGCGGACAAAGTATCGGGCGAAATAAGCGGGCATCAGTTAGTAGGTACATATTAAGTACATCCTATATTCAGTTCAAAATATTAAGCTTTTTGTACTTTTAGGTATAAATATTAAATACCTAACTTACGGATGTTTTTTTGTTGGATATTTTTCTGTAAGTTTTGGATCATCCAATACTAAAACCCTGCCAAGTTTCATCGACTAAGGATTTAATGCGGGGTCTCGATACAACAGACCGCCCCGTTTCCTAGGCTACTATCAAATCACCGCCTGAACTTCAAACTTCAAAGTTTTAATTCAAATAACTTTTGTAAAACAAGTGCTTTTGAATCGTCGAGTGAATCTACCACTGGTTCGGAAAACCATTCCTGCCGAGAAGATCCAGCAAGAAAATCGGCGATTGCTCTTTTTAATAAAAAATTACAGTCATTATATGGATACAAGTAACTGCAGTCAACCAAGCACAGCGGGAGCGAGTCAAATCCACTCTCTTTTATCGTTTGACATAATCTTCAACAGTATAATAAGCTTTTTAATATAAAGAGATACTTTGTACCAGTCACACGACGGAGACGTCTAGACCTGTCTAGACGTCTCCGTCGTGTGAATATAGGTATAAGTATCTAGACAGCAAGAGCGAATAGGTAGATCTGGATAGGTACCTACTTATATTAATTCTGTAAATTAAATATATCTTAACGTTTATTATTATTATTGTATATTTATAATTAAATATATCTTGATAAGAGGTAGTTTTACTATCGACTAACTGATGCCCGCGACTTCGTCCGCGTGGAATACCGTATTCCACAAGGAGTTCCCGTGGGAATTAAAATAAACTTGTTTAATTCTCATGGGAACTCTTAGAAAGTAGCCTATGTCAGTTACACATCAGTTACACAATGACATGACAAAAATCACGTCGATCAGATGCTCTGCTGCGGCCTGATTGAAGGACTAACAAACACACTTTCGCATTTATAATAGGTATTAGGTAGTATGAAAAATAACAAGTGTAAGGTCAGTGGAATAAGTAATTTCGATATAGAATTATTTCAAGCGAAGGACGCCGTGCGGTGTGAGTTGTGACCTACTTGGGGAGACTTGAGTATCAAAGGAAACGAAAGCCGGATGTGGGTACAACTTATGTGAAATTAAACCAAATTAAATACTTTTTAAGCGGAATTTGAGCATTTTTGAAGCGGTGATAGCCTAGTGGTTAATTACACGAGGTCGCGGGTTCGATCCTCGGGCAAGCACTTCTACACACACAGCGTCACCCGCAACGCGCCCGACCCGCGCCCGCGTTCTGTGTGATATCGTACGTATCGTCGTCGTCAACCGATGGACGTCCACTGCTGGACATAGGTCTTCCATAGGGTCCTCCTCAAGCCACGGTCTTGCGCCGACTCCCTGCGATTCTCTTCTCCGTCCACCGCAGCCGATGCTACGCCTTCCAGTGCGAGGTCGCCATTCCAGCACCTTGGGACCCCAACGTCGGTTCTCCGAACTAAGTGCCGCCGCCCATTGCCGTTTCAGCTTCGTAACTCTTCGGGCTATATCGGTGACAGACTCCATCGCCCGCTGAGTGACCCTGAACCTTCTTATCAGGCCCATAGTACATATAAATGTCAGGTCAGATCGTACATATAAATACAAGGAATTCAACCCGCCGCGCACCCGACCCGGCCCGCGCCCGATCCGCGCCATTTCCCTGTGTGTTTTGCCCTTTAGTCGAGTCAAATACGGAAGGACGCGGGCAGTTCGACTCGTAGACAATCCCAAAATTACTTGCGCGCTGGTTTGCCTAGAGCAACGAATAGACGTTAGTTCTCTTTGTGTGTTCTATTTTCTTTACAATGGGGAGTGCTCTGAGGAGTTTTTAATCTAATACCACTTTTCGTATTCTCCAGTCGCACCCTTCGTCGCAGAAACAAATTTCATCCTCACCACCTGGATGCCTGGTCTTCATACACCTCCCGTTATTCCAGGACATTTCTGCCACGTACCTGCAAATTATGGAACCAGCGTCCATCTTCTGGGTTCCCTCATGATTATAATATGGGGCTCTTCAAAGGGCGGATAAACAAATATCTCAAAAGCCAGGTGACCCGCCTTCCCCTTTTGCTCGCAATATATCCAAAAATAAATGAATAAAACCACCACCGCATCTATATTATCCCAAGAAAACTCCTACCATTATGTGATTAACAGAAAGGGGTCACGACACTCAGTAATGTGGAATATGACGCAGAGAGAGAGAGAGAGAGAGAGAGAGAGAGAAGGGCTGCTGGTGGTTTAAGATATTATCATGTAAATATAATATTCGTCTAGAATCTAGATTTTTCCGGCAGATTACCTCTAATATCTATATTAGAGGTAATCTGCCAGCATGCCCGCGGCTCTAGGATAATATTCGATTTACTCGAGCACTAGATTAATGCAAGAGGTAGATACCGGCAGAGGTATAGGTAGAGGTAGGTATGTGTATTAAGTGCATGAATATTAAGTGTCTAACTATGCCTTGTTGGTCTAGTGGTTAGCATATCCGACTGAGAAAGACTGGGTTCGATTCCCGGGCTCATACCGAAGGAGCCAAATTTCTTTTTGGGATGAAAATCCAATAATTTTCCTATGAGTAATTGACTATCTCCCTGACCCAGTGTTGAGCACTGTTGTCTTAACGTGGGACGTCCCATGTTCGATTCCTGGCACGGTCTGGCCAGTGGCCTGGTGGGAGGCTAGTTACCACCCTACCGGCCTATACGATGCCATGTAAAAACCGATGAGAGGTATGGGTCTAATATAACTGCCATACCCCTAACAGGTTAGCCCGCTGCCGTCTTACTTTAGGCTGTATCATCACTTAGCATCTGGTAAGATTGCAGTCATGGGCTAACTTGTAATGAATTAAAAAAACACCAAGAGTATTAGCAGCTGCTGTAGAGTAGCGGCAAATAGTAGAATGTTTCTTTTATCCACTGCATTTAGACTTTTTTTTTACATTTAGACTGCATCATATCAGCGGGCTACATGTTAGGGGTATGGCAATTGGCAGTCATATTAAACCCGATTTCGATGCGTCATCGTACAAGCACAAAATCGCTTGGCAGCACGTCTTTACCAGTATGGTGGTACCTAACTAGCCACGACTACCAGAGAAAATTCTGAAATAATAAATTCCTTTTATAGTGACGGGGCGGCATTGAACGCGGCACCTCCCACTAATATAAGACAACAGTGCTCATTATTGCATCAGGGAGGTCGTGAAAATATCAAGTTGCATTCAAATTCGTTCGTCCGTCCGTTAAAATATGTCAGTGCGATGCATGCTCAGACAAAAAAAATGGCCTCTATCCATAATAAAGTGTCCTAAAATTAAGAAATTGTGTAGTTTTATTATCAGTACTTAAGCATATTATGTAAGTAATAGATATTTATTTGCGTAAGTATTTTTTGTACGGATGAATATGAATGAATATTCGCGTGGAGTGTTTACTTACGCCTGAGCTGATTTATATCACATCACGTGCATAGAGCGTTTACACATTATAAGACACGATATCACTAAAAAATTGGAAAATTTGAAGTTCAGCAAGCCTGATTTACTATCATCATACTTCATACTAATATTATAAATGCGAAAGTCAGTTTGTTTGTTGGCTTATTGGTTTGTTGGTTTGTTGGTTTGTCCTTCAATCAAGCTGCAACGGAGCAACGGATCGACGAGATTTTTTGCATGGGTATAGTTGAAGACCTGGAGAGTGACATAGGCTAGTGCCGGAAAATTTAGGAGTTCCCGTGGGAATTTAAAAAAACTTATTCTACGCGGACGAAGTCGAGGGCATCAGCTAGTGTAAAAATTATTGCTTCAGTGTAGTGATCGCAATCACCTATGATTCGAACACTATTCCGCTATTGGGCAAACTCCATTGCCGCAACAAGAACATCACAAATTCCACCAATCACAACAATTGAGCTTTTTTAACTATAAATACACTAGCTGATGCCCACAACTTCATCCGTGTGGAATAAGTTTTTTAAATTCCCGCGGGAACTCCTTAATTTTCTGCGATAAAAAGTTATCTACTATACCCATGCCGAAAATTACGTTGATCCGTTGCTCCGTTGCGGTTTGATTGAAGGACAAACCAACAAACATACTTTCGCATTTATAATATTAAGTGTGATGAGTCGTTCAGCTGCCGTGTCGCGCGAAAATGCTCATGAATAAGGGCCCCGGACAGGCTCGAAACTAGTCGGGCACTTCCCGACAAAACACATGAGTTATAACCGGGATATTTTATAGTTAAAATGAATATATCACTCACGATAGTTTAAACGTTAAAATTAAGATTGTTGACTATGATTGATGCAAGTTTTATATAATAGAGCTACCGATATCTGACCTGATGTCGTGTAAACGTTCTCTCTTGACGTGCAACATGAAAGAATCTCAAGTATGTTCGGCTCGTGAGAAACAAAGGCGCTTGCTCAATCGCTAACTCTTCACTCGTTCAACGGATAACTTTGCGATGAATTATCATCAATCATTCTCTTTTGACGCGCAAACAGCTGAAAATTTGGTGGTGAATATGTTTATATGCTCCACACTTTATAGGCATGAAAAGTAGCGGTGTAGGTATATAGCTCAGTATTTTTATTTATAAATATATATGGATGACCGTGTTTTTCGGAAATTATATTTAAATAATAAATTATATTTTATTTTTTTGAATCTTACTTCTTACTTCTTACTATAATACTATACTATACTATATACTATACTATACTATATACTATAATATTATAAATGCGAAAGTTTGGATGTATGGATGGATGGATGGATGTTTGTTACTCAATCACGCCCCAGCGTCTGAACGGATCTGGATGAAATTTGGCACAGAGATAGATTATAGTCTGGAATAACACATAGTCTACTCCACGCGTACGAAGTCGCGGGCGTCAGCTATTCTTATCTTACGAGTATCTTACTTCTTATCTTATCTTACTTCTTACTAAAACTACTAACGTTTATAGACGTTTCTTACGAAAAGCTCATTCCACGCGGACGAAGTCGCGGGAATCAGCTAGTAAAATATAAAAAGGAAAAAAAATTATCGGAATGGAGCCATCCGGAGTCTGGGCTCGAACCGGGGTCTTCTGTTTCGAGACCGCCCGTTTTCCCACTGGAGCTATTACAACCTTGAAGTTGGGGCCATACTAGATATTACTAGATATTTAATAGCATAGAGTGGTTAAGACTAGGTAAAAAAGTCAGTGAAGGAGTCCTTAAGAAAAAACTAAAGGAAGTTTTTATTAACGACTCCTTCACTGATTAACAATAACATAAATAAATAAATATTTAGCGTAAGTTTCTTAATTTTAATTATATTATAACTAGGTATATTGAGGTTAATAATAAGTGCACGGCATAATATAAGTTGAGCGCGAACTTGCCAACAAACTGCGTGTGTAGTTTGGCGAGACACATAATTTTTGTATTTGTTTGTGGAATATTAAATAAATAAATTAAAAAAAGAACTACCATTTCTTAAAGCAAGACTTCAGCAATATTACCTACTTTAAATGACAGCTTGATGTCACGTACCTTGACGTTCCTAAAATAAGGATTATAATTCTAAAAAAACATACGCGCCGAATGGGGGCTATCGCGCGTGAATTTGCCACTAGAGGCGCTGGTGTCGCGTGAGGTCCAATAAACATTCACTTTTCACTGGTTTTGGCGGGCTTCGTGACATAAATTATAATTTCTTTAATTTACCTGTTGAAAAGTGATCTCCTTCGTGAAATTATCGCAAATATGGATTATTTAGCGATTAATGTGAACTTTTTGAAGGCGGAATTAAGAAAAAGAGGCGCATAAATAAGCGCAAAAATTTCTTTTTTTGACGTTGTTGAGCTCTTTCTGCACGTTTTCTTTTAATTTCCTTTCTCTTTTCTCTCTTGACTAGGTAGGTACAACTTTTGGCTTTAATTTAGGAGATGAATAAGAAAGATAATTACTTACGATTTTCTCTACTTATTTGATTCTTTGGGTAACACATAATCCTCGGGGTTAAAATGTTTTTTACAAACACGAGAATTTTTTGTCGGGTATAGTTATTCCTGCAAATCGCCACTAGCCACTGTTTTAGAACAGTTTTATCTTTTGGAAACATGTGTTTTCCTCTTCGATTAAAACGGAACTGCCCAACATTGCGGCATAGCTACTCGATATTATGATGATAGATAGTTAACTACCTATTTAACTAAACTAATACATATTATAAAGAGGAAAGATTTGTTTGTTTGTTTGTAATGGATAAACTCAAAAACTACTAAACCGATTTTAAAAATTCTTTCACCTATAGAAAGCTACATTATCAGCGAGTAACATAGGCTATATTTTATTTCCAAAAAAATTATAAATCCTTACGAAAATTGCAATAATGTGAACTAAGTCGGAAAAAATCGTCTCTTCTGAGAACTTACGCGGCGTGCGCTGCGTAAATAGTTAAAGTTACACGAAAACAATGTACTGTGAAATTGTTCCTCTTAAAAAGTTCTAAAAAATAGTCCGCAATAGCATATCTATCTTTTAAGGTTGACTCACAATAACCATTTTTATGATTTTCAAATTTGGTCTAAACCAATGCTTTACTTGCGAAGGTGTTTTTGCCGACATAGTATTAATCCTTAGCAAAATAAATATATTAATCATCTCAAGTATTTAACTAAGATAAAAATTGTCCTTTACACCATTTAATTTAGATGAATAGCTTATGAGATATCATAGAAATAATGAGGACGGGGCATACTCTTACAATGTAATATTAAAATGTAACCTGCCCACTGCCCACTGGCTATATTGGGTAGGTATATATTAGGATTATTAGTGCTACCCGTGCAAAGCCGGGGCGGATCGCTAGTAATTAATAAACGTAATGAGATTCAAGATTTAAAACTTTGTTTCGGCGCCAATCTTATAAAGTCGCCTTTGACAGCTATACCTCTGGACCTTAGTCAACAGTGGCGCCAACTGGTAAGCAAAGAAACGATAGTCCCCATTGAGAACCTCCTCCTTTTTTGGAAGAAGAAACTAAAGTCAACAATAATGAAATGGCTTTAAGCGTTGGCAGTTCTTGATAGCAGAACCTCTAACTCTTTTGAAGGCTGACTTGGCAACTTACAGCGATGCAAATTATCACCAATCAATCATTTTGTTCGCTTGACGTTGAAACAGCTATTATATACATTTTGTGATGGGCAATTTTAAAAGCAATTACTTTTTTAAGTAAAACTTCTTTAGACTAACCCAGGGGGCATACTACCATCGCTTAAAGTAGTATTATTTCAAAATGTCAGTTTTATGTCACACACCTTGACGTCACTAAAATAAGGATTATAATTCTAAAATACTATTGTCAAAAATATTAAAATAAGCGATGGTATTAAGTATATGGTGATGGTATGCCCCCTGCCCTTTTTCTGAACGGAACTGCTATGTTATGTTTTAACGACCTCCCTGGCGTAGTGTTGAGCGCTGTTGTGTGTGGCAGACAAGTGAGAAGTTCCAGGCTCAATCCTCGACAAGGTCAGTTTTAGCATTTATAATTTTTCACTTTTCTCTGATTGATGCAAATCAATCATTCTACAGCTTAAAACGTATTACTCAAATACATGCTTTTGACGTGCAGGCATCTATGAACTCCATAAACAGGTCGGATTATCCGTTTGACAAACGATTACGATTACCATTATGATTTCCTTACGCAATCGGGGTACTGGTATTGTGGGAGGCTGCGGCCGCAGTTGGTTATACAGATGTGCCGCCAAGCAGCGTTCCGATGCGATGGTGTGCAGTAACGGACTAGAAGTATAGCCTGTATATGTTTAATATAACTTTCATACCCCAACCAGATTAGCCCGCTACCATATTAGACTGGCAAGGGCTAACTTGTAGTGGATTAAATAAAAGTCAAGTAGGCCTCAATGGGTTGTAACGAAACCTCGCCTCCGCCTCTGCAAATGCGGAACTTTTGCAAGAAATCATCCGCTTCCGCATCCGCCTCCGCCGTTTTTTTGCGGAGTTGTAACGGAGGTTTATTCACCTTGACTTACAATGCGAGAGGTACAAATCGAAGCAGGTGACGTCAGTTACAACAAGCAAAAAGGCAACTGTCCTTAAAAGAATCATCAAAAAAAAATATGTGGGATTCATCGCATCCTAAACACAGCACAGCACAGAAATTGGACGATGTGATCGGAGAAATCCACCTCCGCCTCCGCCTCCGCTAACCTCCGCATCCGCCTCTGCTTCCGCTAAGAACGCCTCCTTTACAACCCTAGACCTCATCATTGCTTTCCATAAGGTCGCTCGTCGTCGACCGCTCGACGATCCGATATAATATATCGATCGGGAGCATATTCCAGTTCTGTAATAAAAAAATGTACTTGTACTTATAACTTCATAGGCTTGTATTCAAAAGATTTATCAATGTCCGATCGAGGGGACCATTATTCGCGAAAAGGAAAACGGGTCTTATTAAATTGTACCCGAGAAATACAATGAAAAACTCCGATAGAAATCATCCAAAACCCAGACTAACTTTGCAGAATCTTTCTTGAATAGCCGAAGATCAGATGTACCTACTTTAGTCGTGAATGTTATTACTTTATGATCCTTTAGCAGGGATGATAAAAACTCAATCAAATCAGCACCTCTTTATGAAACTTAAAAACGCACTTCTAGTATGGAAGTTAGTATGAAATACATAGTTGTGACGTCATCAAATTTTAACGCACTATTTTTTTATCTATAGTTTAAAATAGTTATCAAATTTTGGAATTTTGTCCTGACATATTTACATAGTTGTGACGTCACCAAATTTCAACGCACTCTTTTCTTTAATCTAAATTATGTAGTTTAAAATGGTTATCAAACTTAAAACTAATCTAGGATGTGAATTTTAGATCTTTTGGAAGTCGTTGTATTTTATAATCAGTAAAAAATAATTTATTTTGTACACAGGCAATATCACTATTATTAAGTCTGATCGCAATTAAAGGCTAACGTGGGAACTTATCAAACACATTAATTGACAATTTTTTAAACAGAAAATATTAATCACTAGTTGATACCCAGCCACATCGTATGCGTGGATTGAAGTTTTTCAATTCCCGCGGAAACTCTTTAATTTTCCGGGATAAAAAGTAGCCTATGTTGTATTCCCTATCCCTGTCATCCCTGTATCTATCCCTGTGCCAAATTTCATCCAGATCCGTTCAGCCGTTCTGGCGTGATTGAGTAACAAACATCTATCCGTCCATACATCCATCCATCCATCCAAACTTTCACATTGATAGTAATAATAATAATAATAAGTATTTCCAAAACAATGGGGAACCACGAGACAGTGGAAGATTGATAAAACATAACGAAGTTAGAACCGATCTTTCCCCACGACGTAGAAGTCGTTTCAACAGACAAAACAATAATTTAGGATATCTACGTCGTTGATATCTGTTTACATCGCCTCTCTATTCAGACTGGGGGTCGTTAAAGGTGGGGGGTTGGCGTCGGTGTGTCTGTCAGAGCCAGTGCTCCAAATATAGCGACCTACAAAAGCACCTACAAACATGTTGCATAACCTGCAATTGGGGGATTGAAACGGTAACAAGAACCTAGTTTGAGAATTCGCTTTACCATTGAAATTATGCTACAACGTAACGTACCTATTCATTGTATATTGTTTACGAAGTGTAACATTTTTAAAGCGAAAATTCTTTAGAATAGAATTGCTTTTAAAATTGCCCATCAAAAAAATTCGACGAAACGGAAAAGCGACTCCAAAAAGAGACAAACATAGTAATAAATAGGATTTAGCATGAGATAGAATACAAGTTATATTTATCTCATTCTCTCGTAGGCTACTTTTCTGAAGTTTCACTTCTGCAGTGTGTGAATTGCACACACAAACTTTTTTATTATTTTTATGAAAAGAGCAACTCATAATATAACTCTTAACTCATATTTTTTTATTCAAATAAACTTATTATAAGTGCTTTTGAATCGTCGAGTGAATCCACCGCTGGCTCGGAATGCCATACCGAGAAGAATCAGCAAGCAATTCGGTGGTTGCTCTTTTAAAAAAAATATTTACAATTACATCAATACATAAGTATGAGTCATAGTATAAATTAATAAGCTTTTTTCAGGAGCATACTTTTAATGGCTGCTGAGTTTCTTTCCGGCTCTTCTAATTAGAATCAACTTTCCGAACCTGTGTTATAGTCTTGACTTATCTTATGTCACAGATATACTCGTGTGCTTATGTGTCACAAATTTTCCTACGTGAAATAAATCATTTCATTTCATCATTCCATGTTTAAATTAGATAATTTTATGATTCCAATGTAAAACAAGGAACTTTTATAACAGTGTCGTTCAGTGCATCTGTTAGTCCGTCTACCTGTGGGTCACAGACAATAGTACTATAATATGTTTCCTTTTTAACCGACTTTCAAAAAAGGAGGAGGTTCTCAATTCGGCGCGTATTTTTTTTTTGAAAACTATAATACCCCAACTTTAATATGAGTATTATGTGTTTTTTGGGTCTGTAATCTATTATACTGTAAAAGAAACACGATTGGCTCAATACAATTTTCCCGATACAATTATTTTCCAACTAACTGATGCCTGTGACTGTGACTTCGTAAGCGTGAATTGTTTGATGCCGTTTTTTGGTTCCCGCGGGAACTCTTTAATTTTCCGGGATAAAAGTAGCCTATGTGTTATTCCAGACTAAAATCTAAGACTATAAGTAATATAAATGTAAAAATTTCATCCAGATCCATTCAGCTGTTCTGGCGTGATTGAGAAACAAGCATCCATCCATCCGTCCATCCATCCATTCATCCAAACTTTCGCATTTATATTATTAAGTATAGAAGATTGCAATCTTAAAAATTTAGTTTTTTTTAAATTTTATCCGAAAACGGTAGTCATAATTTTAAACTAAGTAGGTACCCATGTCTTTTGTATGACTAACTATATATATTTGAAATGGTGTTCCATTGCTCCGTTGCGGCGTGATCGAAGGACAAGCCAAGGGCAGGGGCGTATTATAGGTCAGCTAGCTCGCTAATAATAATCCAAGCTATAAATTATTATAAAAATTGAAACAACACTAATATACATAGTTAGAGCAATTCCATTTTAGTTCTTCCAATCAAATGAAAAAATAACATCGCAATTTTGCCCGCTTCTAAAGCTTACTACTTGGATTAGATTTTTTTTATTCCACTACACGTTAGCCCTTGACTGCGATCTCATCATATGGTAAGAGACGATGCAGTCTAAGATGGTAGCGGGCTAACCTGGGGGTACGGATGTTATATTAAACCCTAAACGATTTCTGACTCCCGCGACTTCATCCGCATGGATTTAGGTTTGGAAACCCTTCCGGACTCTTTGCTTTTCCGGGATAAAATACTTTTTATCCCGGAAAAGCAAGGACCTAGAGGGTGACACGGGTTACTAGGTACCCGTGTCACCCTCTAGGTCTATAACTATATTCATGCAATGCACGTTAATCTATTGCCACGTTACGGCGTGATTGAAGGACAAACTACGGGCAGTGGCGGGTCAGCTTGGTTTTTATTATTTAGCTTAAAATTACCGAATTTTAAGCTAAATAATATCATTTTAAAAGTTGGAAAAACTCTGATGGAGTTTTTGATTAAGATCGATTGATTAAGGATGTGGTAGCCCGCATCGGAACAGCGTGGTGGGTCTAAGCCCTAATTCCCTCTCTCCTATGAGAGTGGAGGCCTGTGCCATACCTCTGCCCAGCACTGGGACGTTAATGAGCTGTAGTGGAGGTAGTGGTGGTGGATTAAGGATTTAAATATTGTTAGAATTAATTCTTAAATTTGCACGTCAGCATTAACGAAACATGTTTGGCTTATTTTTGGATTGTGATCATAATTGTACAATGTTTCTAGCAAAAACACAGGCCTTTAACTATATTCATGCTAGAAATCACGTCTATACCCATTCCTACGTTGCGGCGTGATTGAAGGACAAACCACGGGCAGTGGCGGGTCAGCTATATCAAAATTGTACAACGTTTCTAGCAAATAAACGATTGAATTGAATTGAATAGACCTATTCCATTTTACGCTCAAATAAAATTCTAACATCGTAATTTGGCCCCGCTTCAAACAAATTAGCGTGGCAACGTTGCATTTAGCTAGCGTAGTGGAATATAGCCTAACCATTTTCATGCTGAGAAGAGACTCGTGCGTGCTCAGTGATGAGCCAGTAACGGCTTGAAATGAATGAATGAGTGGCATCTACAATTTTCTTTTTATGCAAAAATTCACGTCGATCAATTGCTCCGGTGTGATTGCAGAACAAACTAGGGACGGGCGCGGGTCAGCTAGTTCACTAATAGTAATAGTTCAAGCTATGAATCGTTTTAAATACTGAAACAACCCTAATGTAATTAGGTAGAGCAATTCCATTTTACGGTCAAATAAAATTCTAACATCGCAATAATGCCCGCTTCAAAAGAATTAACGTAGCAACGTACGCTTTCACAAATGAAAAGGCAATTAGAACGCGTGCAGCATCAATATTTCACGGGTTTAAGGCCTTTAGTGCCTTTGAACGATCTCTATGTGCCTTTTATATGATGGAAAATCTTCTACATTACCGTTGATATGCTTTGGTAGGTACCACTCGTACTTTATGTTAAAAGGATGTGTACTTTAATCGAGTAAACTTACTTTATGAAGACTATTGAAAGATTATTTTGGATATTTCCTAGTGCCCACTAAGAAGTAGGTAAAATCAAAAAGTTAAATTGGTTGCACTATAGTGACACTTTTTATCCTAGTTCTTCTGCATATAAATCATTTTAAAGGTACTGCCATGAACTATTACCTATTTATATGTTACTGCAACAATAATAATTAATCACTAACCTGAAATTGATTATGAAATCATATTTTTTACTTCATAATATGTACGCTGAAATAAAAACAAGGGAATATAATTTAAAAGATAAAAACCCCTTCTGCCCTGCCGTATTGTTTTTTTTCTCCAGATAGAAACACAGAAGCCAGTGTCACTCGGGAGAATGTAAGGATTCTAACGTTACCCCATACATCTAAATCTGTTCAGGCATTTATGCAATGATTATTAATTAATTTATTAAAGTTATGGTGGAATAAAGAAACTCACATATATACATGACCCTGAAAACAATACACTCCGTTTTTTGGGCAGTCGTTATTAGGTTGATTTTCACCAGTTTGCAGTCAACGGCACATGTGTTACACTATACTGAAAATGCAATTAAAGCTCGTATACAGCATCAATATTTCATGCTCTAAGCTCTTTACGCCCTTTATGGGGCAATTAATCATTTAGGACAAGAACAATTACCCGTTTAGATCAGATTACCTAGCTGATGCCCGCGACTTCATCCGGGTGAACTCTTTAATTTTCCGGGATGAAAAATAGCATATTATGTCCTTCCCTGGGATGTAAACTATATCTGTACCAAATTTCATCAAAATCAGTTGAGTACTTGGGCCGTGAAAGCGTAGCAGACAGACAGACACACTTTCGCATTTATAATATTAATATGGATAAGTAGATATGGATAAGTATAGTATAACGTAGTAATAGTATAGTATATATAGTATACTATAACGCCAGTAACACGTTTTCACAGATAGAAATAGAGTATGCTTATAGAACTTATTTTCTAAAAAGTTATAATCTCACATCCAAACATGCGGGTCTTACGCCCAAATAGAACAATTAGTAAAAACATCCCTTACAACCAATCGGACATCAAAAGAGTGCTTACAGACGCTTTTACTAATGAAAAGCCAATTAAAGCTCGCATACACCGTCAATATTTCATGCCATAAGCCCTTTACGCCGTTATGGCGGGAATCTTCGACGCCATGACAGCTATTTACGCGCGTAAATGTTTAATGGCGCCGACAGGTGTCAGTTCTGTGCTTTATGGCCACCAAAAATGTTAATGTTGCCATTTTGCTGATTGGATGTGCTGAATACTCTGGTTTTTATGCCATGAAAGGTCACGACCCTCAGCTATAAAGAAAATTATTACTTATAAACATTTGATATTAATTGACTATCGTAGTGGTAAGTAACGTGGGGCAAGTAATTATCACCATCACGTCTTATACTTTGTATACTTAACGTTCAATAAAATTTATTTCCAAAAAAAACGACTTCCAAAGCTACTGTAAATTAAAAATAATTTTGATTTATACACACTAAGTCGGGCGAGCCTGATGCATCAACTTTGCCAATCTTTATTACACCCCGATGCTTTGGAGGTCGGTTTTTTTAAAGAATTTTAATTTTTAACTTTTTAGAGTACTCGTTGGTTAAGTTAAAGTCCATGCTCGGTGCCTACAACATCAATTCACCATCAACAGTACCAAAATCGTTTTAGGAGTGCAGTACCAGGATTGAGGAGTTGAAGTCAAAAATTCACCTTTCATACTGGAAAATTGAAGAGTTCCCACGGGAACCACAAACCTCAATCCACACGGACGAAGTCGCGGGCATCAACTAGTAGGTTATAGTTATGTACTTATTCAATGCTTAGGGGCTAATGGTGAAGCAGGTAAAGGAAATGAAGGATAATTTGTTGATGGATTCTAAGTTAAATTTAAATGGGTAGTTTTAATGTTACTAGTGTTTTAAATTTCTTTATTTAGTTTTCTCCCACATGTAGGTATAGCAGCGGAAGCGCGGTCGGTGCATAGGGCAAACTGCATGTTATTATTACTCCATTCGAGTATTTTTGGTTCTAAGTAGTTAAAGCAGAATTAACTGCATATAAAGGACTTTCGCAAAGTAAGTATGTATATAATTTTAATTTCCTAGAGCTGGTATAAAAGCTTAGACTTTAGCTTTAGAATTTCGCTTAACCTTAACCGCACTCCATCTTAGGCTGCATTACCACATCAGCAAGTTTTGACGACCTCCGTGGCACAGTGTGTAGCGCTGTTGCCTTAACGTGCGGAGGTCCCGGGTTCGATCCCCGGCAGGGTCAATTTAGGAATTTATAATTTCTGAGTTTTCCCTGGTCTGGCCTGGTGGAAGGCTTCGGCCGTGGCTAGTTACCACCCTACCGGCAAAGACGTGCCGCCAAGCGATTTAGCGTTCCGGTATATGATGCCGTGTAGAAACCGAAGGGTTGTGGGTTTAATATAACTGCCATGTCCGTAACTGGTTAGTCCGCTACCATCTTAGACTGCATCATCACTTACCATCAGGTGTGATCGCAGTCAAGGGCTAGCTTGTAGTGGATTAAAAAAAAAATTTTGTTGTTTTGAAGCTGGTCTATGAAATATTTAAAAGCACATTCTTCAGGCACACCTGCCCCCCGATTGTGTTAGGAAATCGAATCCTTTTTCCAACGGGTGATTCGACCTGTCTAAGGAGTTCATAGATATGCCTGCACGTCAAAAAGCATGTATGAACTCCTTAAACAGTTCGAGTAATACGTTTTAAGCTGACAAAGTATTACAATTTGCTTAGACAATTGGGCGTCTGAACAATGTGTGTTAACCCACAGGTTAAGCGTTAAATCCAGAATTTTGGTCCTTGACCCATTAACTAATGACCTACTTGGTTAAGGCTTCACGGGAGTCAGTAATAACTATACTTGAAGTTCTCTAAGTGTTGAAGTATAAGTGTTAAAGTTAAAGTATCTCACGATATCTTTTCGTCGGTGAAAATTGAATGCGTTGTAAATATAAATCACTCAATTGAACCCCAAGGTTACAAGTTTGAAGATTGAATATTTTGATAAACTTTATGAATAAATATATCATGATTCTTAGTTTAATTTTCAAGTTTTCTCTAAGTTTTCAGGTATGATTTTATAAATTCTGAATTTAGAATTATTCGTTACAAATCATATTTTGTTTAACTATAAAAACTTTAATGGTAAAACAGAAAAAACTCGTACTTATCCATCGACCTTTATCCCTTTAAAATGCATGTTGTACAGAAACAAATAATATATTATGTATCTAAAATCTGGCATTTAACTATGCCTTTTATTAGGAATATATGCATTTATTAAGTATAGTTAAGTTATAAGTAAGTCAATACTCACCCAAGTGTAGTCATGGTGACGATGGTGTACCAGAAGGCAGCTGGAATGGAAGTGAAGTTGGTGTCCTGCTCGTTCTTCTCCGCGTAGAACATCACTGTGGCGAAGATGATGATGGCCATCGCCAGCGAGAACACCAGGAAGCCAAGTTCGCTGGCGCAAGACTTTAGGGTGTACCCGAGGATTCGCAGCCCCTGCGAATGCCGCGAGAACTTGAAGATACGGAACACTCGGAACACTCGTAATGTCACGAAAGCGCCCGACACGTCGTCGTTGTCGGTGATCCCCAAACCGATGTAGTAAGGTAAGATTGCCACAACGTCTATGATCGACATGACAGACCTCACGAACTTGCAGCGGTCCGGCGCTGCGAACAGCCGTAACAGATACTCAGCGGTGAAAATCATCACGCAAGCAGTGTCCAAACAAAAGAATACAATTTTGTATCTCTCTCCGCAGGGCAGCGTGCCCGCTCTGCCCGGCCGATGCCCACAGGGCACCGTTTCAACCACGTTCGCCATCACAGAAACGGCAATGAAAAATCCAGTCACATAGTAAAATACTAGAGCGGCAGTCGAAGTGTGGGGGTTCTCGAACGCCCGCCACATCTTCTGCCGCAAGTCCGTCAGCTGGGGCAAACTCTGGTCCCCGGCTTCACTGAGTTTATCGTCCATAAGCCTCTCCGCATTTTCACGCTTCCTATCCCTGTAGTCTTCATAACAACAGTCTCCGATAACATCTGGGAGGATCCCGAAAAATGCAAGCTCCTCATCGTACCCTGTTAAGCATTCGTGTTTGGGGTAGTGGAGTTTGCCAGTTCTGTAGTAATTGAGTATGTGCCTAAAGATATCTGGGTCTCTGTCGAAGAAGTACTCCCGACTGTCCTCGTCGTAGAAGAACTCTCGTTCGGTGGAGCCGAGGAGGGAGTCGGGGTATTTCTCGAGGGTGTTCCTCCAGGTTTCGAAGCGGCGACCGGAGACGTTGATGAGGAGTTTTTCGTCCTCGGCGCGTCTCCTGTCCTTGGGGACGGGCGGTGGGGGCAGAGGGTGCGTGGCGATGGGCACCCATCCGATAGCGGCTGCGCGTGCGAACGGCAGCCAAGCGGCGACCGACGCCATCGCGAGCTAACGGCGCCACCGTCGCCGCCGTACTGAGCTCCGTAGCACCCCTCCCCCGCGGCGCGCTATTTCGGGCCGCCCGCCCAGATGGCACAGTGTTGCCGCGTTAGGAACCGAGAGTAACTACTAAAACCACGGTCTAATAAGGAGATACGTTCTTTCCTATCAGTCGTTCGACGGCGGCGTCTAGACAGGACAACGCGGCGGGGTGAAAAGGACGCGAAGAAACCTGGCAGAATTTTTAAATACAAAATAGGGATAAAGCCTATGTCAAAAATGAATTATTTCTTACTGATTATTAAATAGTTCCTCCAAAACGCCTAAAATTCACATCTTCTGTTGGTTTTAAGTTTGATTATCATTTTCTTCTATAGATTGAAATTGAAACTTGATGACGTCACAGCTATGTATTTCCTAAAAACTTACATGAATGAAATACAATGAAATGTTTATTTCATGTAGGACAACTTCTATATGTCATGACACTACCATAATATATACTTTAATGTGAAATTAGTATGCAGTTTCTTACCTCTATATCTAGAGATATCGTGTACATCTAGATACTATAACTGTCATTCGTATGGGCGCTGACCCACTGTACTACGAATATATACTCAGGTACGCTAAAACTACTAAAAATACTAAAATAAACCCCTCCCCCGAGTATTGCAGACGTTTTAAGTTTTATTGCGAGTTCTGGAGATTTATGATGCGCGTTAAAACCGAAGATTGTTTATGAAATTATTCATTCCCCGGAACTGTGGCATTGTAACGCGTGTAATGCTTTCGGGCAGTAAATACAGTTGCGTAAACTGTAGTGTGAACTGCATCGCCCACGTCTTTACTTCTCATGTTATTTACAGGAGTTATGGTCATATTTTTCCATTGTTATTTTCTTTACTACAGCGTTTATGAACTGACATCTTCTATACTAATATTATAAATGAGAAAGTTAGGATGGATGGATGGATGGTAGTTTCTTACTCAATCACGCCAGAACGGCTGAACGGATCTGAATGAAATTCGGCACAGAGATAGACTATAGTCTGGGATAGCACATAGGCTACTTTTTATCTAGGAAAATTCCGTCAGAAACCAAAAAACCTCTATCCACGTCGACAAAGTCGCGCACATCAGCCAGTTAGTACCTACATAATAACAAAAGAGTACAAATCATTTTAATGCTTTATGTTCTATTCCACCTTGTTGACTTTTAAGTTATGGCCATATAAATTATCTAAATATGCTTAATTATATTAAATTTTAATAAAAATTAAATTTAATATTCGTAAGTAGGTAAATCGTCAACTAAATTTCTTTCTTAAACTTATTTTTATCAAAAATTATTCCTTTAACACTTTCAGTTTCACTATAAATTTCTTCACCAAGCAAAGAGAACTTTTATCGATAAATCAAAATTTAAAAATATTGTTTTTTTACTATCCAGAATATTTCCCTGAAAAAAAGCGAACCTTCACCCCTCTAGCAACACGATCCCGGGTGAAAATCAAATACGCGTGCGCGACCCGTGACGTCACAGTCTAATAAATTGATTTTCATCCACCTGTCCCTTTCCCCCCCGTCGCATTTCCCATCGTCCCATCTACGTCTCACGCGGCAAAACTTTCGTGACCTTTTTGTATATTTTTCAATCGCGATATTTTTTTAAAAAGGCTTTTGTCTCTTTTGAAAGACCCGAGGCCAGTAGCATGTCTTTAAATGTTTTCCACTTTTCTTGAGGCGTTTACGATTTGGTGAAATGGGCTGTCATATATTATACGGGTTAGTGACATTAATTTTATTTTTCAACCCGGTCACATAAAAGTTCAAAGAAAAAAAAACCCCGGCACACATGTAATACCGAATCGGACGTATGCATCGATGGACGTATGCTGCCGATGTTACTTATTACGTACTAGCTAATACGCGCGACTTCGTCCGCGTGGTTTGAGTAGCCTATGTGTTGCTTCAGACTATAATCTATCTCTGTGTCAAATTTTATCCAGATCAGTTCAGCCGTTCTGGCGTGATTGAGTAACAAACATCAATCCATCCAAACTTTCGCATTTATAATATTAGTATAGAAGATAGTATAAAATTATAGAAATGTGATTGCTACAATGTAACGATCGCAGCCATCACTCACACACACACGCACGTTTGGCTCACACTATTCCGCTATTGGCCAAAATTCCTTGTCGCAGCAAGAATAACTTAAATTGAGCCAATCACAGCAATTGTGATTGTAATAACGATTGAGACAACTTTTACACAATAGAGCTACTGAACATAAATATCGCGTACCTATTTCTGATTTTCAGAAGTCCAACTATAGTTTTTTGTTATATATAGGCTAGCGCTTGGCTGCAATCAGAATTGCTTGCAAGAGGTGATGCAGCCTAAGGTGGAGCGCGCTTGCCTAGAAGATACCTGTATTAAAAGAGGAGGGGAAAACGGAAGCCGGAAGGGCATTCCATATCCTAGCGGTTCGGATTAGGAACGTGGAAGCAAATCGTTTCGTACGCATCCGTGGGATTTCGAATATGTAGGGGGGTGCAGACCCTGACGATGCCTTGCTTTACGATAGTAGAAAAGTGAGGGAGGAATCGAAATGAAAAGTTTTTGGGCACATTTTTTTACACCACTACAAGTTTCACTTGACGCAGTTTACGATGGTAGCGGGCAGTTATATTAAACCCATATTCCCAAATCGCGGTTTCTGTACGGCATTGCTAAATCGCTTGGCGTACACGTCTTTGCCGGTATGGTGGTAAGTGGTAACTAGCCACGGCAGAAGCCTCAAACCAGGCAAAACTCTACGAAATATGTCTCGTTGAGTCGATATAGGCAAGCCTCTTTGGGCCGAAGCTCCAAGCTTTGGAGCATTAGAGCTTTTAGAGGTATCTCTTATAATAAAGACTATAATATTAACCTCTTCTATCAGGACGGTACATAGAATATTTTTGGAAAATTTTTAATCAATTCATAGGCCCATAACATAACATTATTTTAATTTTGTCTATAACGGCATCACACTGAATCTATTAAACATATTTGAATGCAACTTAGTCCACGTGGATTCTGTATTTTGTTATCCTCGGCGAACCTACTTAATTTTCTGGGATAAAAGGCCTTCCCCAGGATGTAGCCTACCCCAATACCAAATTTCATCAAAATCGGTTGAAAAGATGAGCCATTAAAGAATAGCAGACAAAGACAGACGCACTTGCGCATTTATTATATAAAGAAGATAAGATACACTAGGTCAACTCAAAGGATCTTTTTTTTATCCTGAAAAACAAAAGGATACCTGATAAAAAACAATAGGTTATGACGGCAGCACATCTAACCTTTAACGCTTTGTCTGCTTTCTCGCTGGCTTTAATACTATGTCACTTAGTTGCCTGGCAGAGATCGCTACAAAGCGATAAGGACGCCAATTACCGACTTTTATTTTTAGTTTTATTGATTGTGATTATTTCTGTTTTGGTGTACATACAATCATACCAATATTATAAATGCGAAAGTGTGTTTGTTTGTTGGTTTATTGGTATGTCCTTCAATCACGCCGCAACGGAGCAACGGATTGACGTGATTTTTAGCATGGGTATTGTTGAGGACCTGGAGAGTGACATAGGCTACTTTTTATCCCGAAAACTTAAGGAATTCCCGCGAGAATCAAAAAAATTAAACCACGCGGACGAAGTTGCGGGCATCAGCTAGTAAAGAATATTTCATTCATTCATTCACATCTGTCGCGATCACCGCTGTAATACGTGAGCGACAAACGCGTCACCGCGACTCCATACGACGCAACGCGACAGTATCAAACAGTAGTCACTCTTCACGTAGCCTACGTTGTCGCGTACACACGTTTGTCATATTCGTATCGCGTCGCGTCGCGTGGCGTCGCTTCTGTCGCTCACCCGTTGTCCTACGTGAGTGACAAACGCGTCACCGCGACTCGATACGACTCGACGCGTAGTAGTAGCTGACCGTTCACGTGGCCTACGTCGACGCGTAGACAAGTTTAGCATTTTCTATGGTATCGTATAGCATCGCGTCGCTTCTGTCACTCACCTAGGTCCTAGGACAACGGGTTAAAAAAGTAAAAATAGCACTACATGTAAAAATAGTAAAAGTAAAAAGGGCAATAGTTAAAAAAGTAGCTTAGGTAGAAGGTACATTCGACGTCAAAAATTCATCTATACTAATATTATAAAGAGGTAAAGTTTGTGAGTTTGTGAAGTTGTAGGGTGTAATCTCTGGATCTACTGAACCGATTATGAAAATTCTGGTACCAATAGAAAGCCACATTATTTGTGAGTGTCATAGGCTATATATTAACCCGAAAAATCAGTGAGTTCTCGTGGGAATTCACAAAACTTATTTCATGCGGACGAAGTGGCGGGCATCTGCTAGTACAGACTATAGAATAAGCAAACAAGATGGCTTGTTAGTTACAAAGTCACCCTCAAACTTACATAAATAATAATTAATTTTAATTTTAAAAAAATTTACAAGTTTATTGTAGCCAATGCTATACCATCGCGTTTGTAAAATTACCTTTATTTTTTAACCGACTTCAAAAAAAGGAAGAGGTTCTCAATTCGACTGTATGTTTTTTTTTTTTTGTATGTTTGTTACGCGATTTCTCCGCCAATTATGAACCGATTTTGATAATTCTTTTTTTGTTTGGTAGGTCATACTTCAGAGGTGGTCCCATTTTAATTTGGTGAAGATCTGATGAATATCTCCGGAGATGGAGAACGGAACTCCTCAATGGATAAGAGTAAATTACTCGCGATCAGTGTGATAGTTTTGTAAACAGTGTTTTAACCATGCATAGCATAATATCTTTTTTTTTTTAGGGTTTCGTACCAAAATGGTAAAAATGGAACCCTTATGGTGCGACTTTCTCCGTCCGTCTGTCACAGTCGATTATTTCAGTAACTATTACAGCTATTGACATGAAATTTGGAATAGTTGTATATTATAATAGTGGCCCAATATCATGGAATTCAAAAAAATTGAAAATTATTTTAGTTTAATTAAAAAAGTGGGGAAAATCAGGGGTTTGAAATTTCAAAGTAGGATAACTATACCAAGTGGGGTATCATATGAAAGGACTTTGTACTTGACTTGTCTAAGTTAGACAAGTCGACGAGTAACGATTAAACGACGTTTTTACTAGCGTTCTGGTTAGACCCTGTATTTTAAAACAGTGGGGCCACTAAAAACTGTGAAAAAAAAATTTTCAAAAAAAAAAAATGGCACCGACTCCAAAATATGTTATTATAGAACTACATTAACTCTTGTATACATAATAAATTAAATTATTTTTTACTTTTTAGTGTTTGTGGTTTTTGAAGTCGGTTTTTATTTTTTTTTTGAAAATTTTTTTTGTTGATATATATAACTCAAGCGGTAAACAGATCCTTGAAGTTACCTGTGGACAATGGTAACTTACCAACTTACCATAGTCCATAGGTAACTTAACGGATCTATGACTATAAGTAGTATTGAACAGTAGATAATGGTTTGAAAATAATGGTGTTATTGGACAGATTATATTTGTGTGGATGAGTGATTCAGATTTCTTGCACACAATTACAGTAGTTAAGCTATGTATGGACTTTTGACGTCGACCGTACATTAGGGAAATCCCGGGGCGAAGCCTGATGGGTCATCTAGTGGTATAATAAAAAACAAAGCACTTTATAAAATTTACATTTATTCTTACATCAATATTATTTCACGTACTATGTACAGTCAGAGAGAAAGCGCACTATACAAATGCACAAAATATATAATATTATCATTTCTATTCATTTTTGCTTTTGTAACTTTATATTATACATATTGATTAAATAATAATAAAATTCTTGTATAACACCATAGATATAGAAAAACAAAAATAGTTGTTTCATATTTATCACATGGAAAAAATATGTACGTATCACCTTACCACAAAACCATTTAAAAGCAAATTTAACTGGTGCCAAAATTAACTTATAGGCATTTTTTTTTCGCTTTTTTTAAGTTTTTGTGGTAAAACCCACACAGAGTGCAAAGAAATTATCGTGTTTCAAACAAGTTAAAATGTTTATATGGTGAGGCCAAACAAGCTCAATTATAAACTTAGTAATAACTACTGTAAAACGAAATATAAAGCGACTTATCTATATATATAAAAATGAAACCCGTTTTCCTTGGTCACGGCATCACGCGTGAATGGCTGGACCGATTTCACTAATTCTTTTTTTGTTGTATTTGTTATTATTAGGAGAAGGTTCTTACGGAAAAAAATATTAAGAAAATCTCTCAGAAATATTGAAAAATATACATTTAATTTTGCATACTAAGGCGGTACGAAGTTCGCCGGGTCAGCTAGTAAAGTTATAACTCCCAAAATTACACTTGTCTGACCTCACTCTAAAATGTGCAATAAAAAAGATTCATTTCTTGTCCGTCATATTTTTTACATCAATGAAACTTACGCTTATGCAAAGATGGTAATAATAATGGATGAATACATAGCGATGTTTCTTTGTGCTTATATAACCAAACAGAGGGATTATAGGTATTGCATAGTGCTCTGGCAATGTCTCTATGTAATATGTAAACTGATAAGTATGCACGCAAAATCGAACCTTTTTCTATGAAAATACACGAGAGGGCATAATCATAATATTTATCTGCATTACTAGTTGTACTTGTGGCTGTCTTTACACGTTCAGCAATTTAACTATTTACATATTATGAATATTTTCTTTACCAATCTATGTATTACAAAATAAACATAGGTACACAGAAATACATAAGTTTATATTTTTTTATAACATAAATCATCACTATTAAGCTTGTAAAACTTTCGTGGCGCACTCATTTACAAAGTGTATATATAGATTATATAATTCTCTATACCAATGTTTTGGATGGTTATACATAATGTATAACCGGGAAAAATACTATATAAATAACTAATAATTAATTCATTTAGCTTAAAATAAATTGCACTTCCTATCATCCTTTGGTACAGTAAGGTACATAAAAAGTAAGTACATAAGTCTTACGTTGTATAAAAAAAATACTAAATAAATGTGGGAGCGAATGTACCACATTATTTAGTGTGTTACGGGCAAAGTGTCAACGCAACAGTTCAAACTTAATGAAATCGTACTGGGGCATAAGCAATATTACTCAAACTGACTGTTTGATGTCACGTACCTTGACATTTCTTTAATAAGGATTATAATTCTAAAACACGAAAGTCAAAAACAATATAATCGCTTGGCGGCACGTCTTTGCGCTTGGTGTTAAAATATCAAGTTGACTCCACCTGGGCAATACTAGCACTGCACGCAATTCGCACTCAGACCGTAACACACATAAACATAAGTTAATTGTAAAAATAAATAAACTATCCATAAAATTATAATATTGACTAACTAACTTACATACATATAAATTATACGTTCAGGGGCCGTACTGCCAACGCTTAAAGCAGTATTATTTAAATATTGATGACGCTCTTGTTTTAGAATTATAATCCTTATTTTAAGGACGTCAAGGTACGTCATATAAAACTGATATTTCAAAATAATACCGTTTTAAGCGATTTTAGTATGCCCCCGTGCTACTCAAACGATTCATGTCTTTTTTTTTACTCAAAGAGCAGGAGGAATATTTCCAACACTTTAAATAATTTAATACTTTGACTATATTGAAGCGGTAATAGCCTAGTGGTTAAGATACTCGAACTCCTGTACGGGGTTGCGAGTTCGATCCCGGGCACGTGATAGAAAACCTGCCAAATAACGTAATATCCACGTCCCCTGCTAATTTCATATTTGATAACTATTTTAAACATCGATTAAAGTAAAACAGTGCGTTGACTTTGATAACGTCACAAGAAAGAATTTCATACAAAATCTCATATTATAAGGATGCGTCGAAAAGAAAAAAGGTTGCTGATTTGACTAGTTGTAAAATACTCAATTACCAAGTTTTTATTACATTCATACAAGAAAGAGCACTCTTAATTCTGGCTGACTGAATTCAGAGCGATTTTTGAATATTAACTCGAATTTAAAAACTTATAAAAATAATCCACGTCTCCAAACCAAACGATTGAAAATGCCACTAGCTCTCCACCTATCATTAAACGGCCTAATATAGGTACATTAAGCTTAGACTGATATAACTTAATTTGTTTATTTAATTTAATAACTACGTTTGCACAACTCCGACTAGATTTCTCATTAAATCTTATTCATAAGTGAAGCTTGTCCTTAACTAGTATAATCATTAAGGATCATACATTCATTATTATGTCACAGTCCTCTTTTAGTATAATATAGTTGGCGTCATCCATTACCACCACTATAGCCTATTAACGTCCCACTGCTGGACACAAGCATCCACTCTCATAGGAGAAAGGAAACTAGAGCTTAGACCCACCACGCTGCTCTAATGCGGGTTGGCGGTGACGACTATTATCATGTTAGTGATAATAGCCGGGACCGACTTAACGTGCTCTCCGAGGCACGGGGGTGAAACACCACCAACTTCCTAACCCCGGGCTAGTACTGAGAATTTCTACTCAGAAAAACCCAATACTTTATTATGGCCCGACCCGGGAGTCGAACCCGGGACCTCGTCGGCCGCAGTCGAACATGGTAACCACCAGACCAGCGAGGCAGTTTAATTGGCGCATCGGTTGTCGCGTCTGAAGTTGACCGCAAGACGCGTCGCAATAGCGTATTTTCGCGCGTAGTATGGAACGGACTTTGACAGCTGTTTGCGTGAGAGCTGCGCAAACAAGAGAGTGCACCTCACTTCAGAGTGCTTGATTGGCGCCAGCGATAATAATTATTTCACTCCATTTTTATATAGTAACTTCAAAGGTCTATTTATTTAAATCGTATTTTTTCATAGACCTCTTTCTTCTCTATTTGATAATCGAAATTCCACAGACTCGTACGTACAAAGCGATTTGCCTCCTCTTTTTTTTTGACTAGCGCTCGGCTGCAATCAGACTTGCTTGCAAATGGTGATGCAGCCTAAGGTTGAGCGCGCTTGCCTAGAAGATGCCTATTCACTCTTGATTTGAAGGTTCTACTACTAAAACTAACTACTTTTATCTAATGATAAAAGACGGAAATAAACTCAGTTAGGTAATGTTGTACGAGTAGTTCGTTTCTGCATCACAAAATTTACCGAAAAATGTGACATTATAATAATTAATGTACAATCCTTTATTAAATCTAAATTTTTATAATTTATATTATATAACATTAAGTAATATCACGTACGAATTTTACTTTCTTTGTTGTTTTCCATACTTGTATACATAATAGTTAAATACATATTATTACATTGGAATGTAGATTGTAGAGATCTCTTGACTAGACGCAAAAAAAAATCACACTACGGAACTCTACAAAATTACAAAAATTGATGTCGCTTCGGGACTTGTCGCTTTCTTTGCAATCAAATCTGCCCCCCGGTCGTGTAAGGAAATCATTATAGTTTGTCAAACGGATAATTCGACTTGTTTAAGGAGATCATAGATGAATGTACGTCAAAAGGTATTGTATGAACTCCCTTACGACTTCTATGACTATGACCTATATTATTTATGACCGAGTCATACATTTTCAAGCTGTAAGTTTCAAGATGGCGCATATGTTGCAAGCAAGTTCCCGCTTTTCAGACTTGATGGCGTTAGTAAAATACGCCAAAGATACGCCCACATTCTTTATTTGAGAGGGCCCGTCTATGTAAATACTAAATTGAGGTCGTTGGCTAGAATAGAGACCTCGCACTGGGAAGCGCTTAGGCTAAGCGCAGCGTCGGACGCCTCACTAGTGGACGGACTATCTCAAGCCAATGAGTATATTACAACCACTACCTACACTTGCCAAAATAATCACTACGTTCTAACTTCTAAGAGAAACTTCATACATTGCTTTCTAACCACGATCAAGCGATTTTTTGGTCAACATTACAGAAAATTCAAGAAACCAACCTAACAAAATTAACAGAACTAGGACTGCCTATAGTCGATTAATACTGCCCATAGTCGATTAATAGTAGGGATTGCGCTTTTATTTCGAATGCCGGCACGGAGATGCACTGAGCGATGCGGCCCCGTACAAACTCATAGATACAAATAATATTTGCCGCTACATGCAGCCCCACTTGAGATGCACGATCTCAAGTGGGGCTACACATTTTAAAAGTGACATCAATTTTTGTAACCAACTGAAGACCCAGATTGACTTAGGTAGGTACTTCACATCACGATCCGATTTCATCGGATATTTCCACTAAACGTCGATTTTAGTCAAACACCTGACGCCTATTCTCTAACTCAGTGCCTCAAAAATAATTAAAGTCACTGACGTATATTTTTATCCATTGAAGGTTTACAATAAAATAACACAGATTCATAGCCAACGTTCAATGAATAAATAATATACGTCAGTGGCTTTCATTTTTTATAGACACTGAGTTAGAGGGGGGCTGTTTTGACTTAACTCTGACTATTAAGTTTATTTTCAACTAAGTATGTTTAATGAAAGCAAATACTTAATCGTTTGAATACACTTAGGCGTTTGCTTCCGATTTATTAAGCAATATATCTGTAACTAAGTACTTATTTTATTTAATCGTATGGCGTTTGGTACATAATAAGCGTTTTTATAAAAAGTACGCTTATTTCGCCTGCAAGTTCGTCGCTCGTTTAGCACCACCCAGGGGACACGTGCAGGGAGGTAGAAAGTAGCTCCTGCGGACGTGAGCGACGGGGCATCCCTCAAGCGACGGGCATCCCCCCCACTAACTACTTACTTACTGACTCACCAATGTTGTTATTTCTCAAAAACTGAATGTTCTCTCTTGATTTGACCAATAACAACGTTGCTCAATTATAAAATATTCACAGTAAACAGGCCAAAGATGGCTCTATCCTTTTGTTACTTATTATTAAAATTATTTGAGCATACAGTATGCGGAACATAATATGATCAAATCGTTTTGAGAGAGAAGCCACTACAGCCTATTAACGTCCCACTGCTGGGCACAGGCCTCCACTCTCATAGGAGAGAGGGAATAAGAGCTTAGACCCACCACGCTGCTCCAATGCGGGTTGGCGGTCTTTAACGACTATTATTATGTTAGTGATAGTGGCACGGGGATGAAACACCACCAACTTCCTAACTCCGGACTAGTACTGAGAATTTCTAGCCAGAAAATCGCAATACTTAATTATGGCCCGACCTGAATAGAACGGTTAGAATATATTAGGTAGATAATGGGGCTGATTCTGTATAACACAATCTCTAAACTAAACTAAAATGGCAGCTTTAAATCTAGTTCTGTCCCTTTCTGTGAGAAGTATTATGAAAGGGTTAGCAATATTTGTAATGCTCTAATTTTAGTTTAGTTTAGAGATTGTGCACTACAGAATCAGCCCCATTATATAGATATAGTATTATTAAATCCTTGAATTTATCAAAACAATGTTAACCGAAGTGTATTCAAACGATCAAAACACGCTATTATATTAAATGTAAATAAATAAATAAAAGTAACACATCTGCGTCCTTCCAATACTGAAGAACAACTAAACATACTAGACATTGGATTACGTTTGACTAGAAACATTTTAATATTATTGAGAGATCAGTTACTATGGACCAACTTCGCACTGCAGTTTTTCACACTCTGTACACGTTACTAACTTGAAGTTGCCTTCGGGTAATCTGAATGAGTAGAGATTAAACATCCAAAATTCACATGTTACTAAATATTTCAACCAAAACAAAAATTGGGGCTAGTCGTCCTAAAAATATGCAAGGTATTCAAATTACAATATAAATAAGTCAGACTTTTCAAAGATGAAGATTTTTTTGTTGATTGAAAAATTAGCTCTATATCTGATATTTTTCATATATTTATAAGAAAAATATCAGATATAGAGCTAATTTTTCAATCGTGAAATAAACGTTATTGATCACATTGAAAATTTCATGGTAACATTCATCAGCTGATACTGTGATGATTTGAAAAATCAGCCCTAAATCAGACCTAAATAATGGTATATTTGATAAGAGGCATATTTTTGATGTAACAAGGAATTTCCCTTAGTATGGACTAAGGAAAATCCCTTGTCGCTTAGCCCTTGTTAAGAAGCTGTGCACATCCGCATAAGGACGATTAGCCTAATCAAAATAGTTCTCCATGAACAGATCAAAAACAAATTTCAATTTTCAATAAAAAACAATCAAAAAAAATTAGAAATACCGTCAATTTCATCAATACTCATTCAAACAATCCGCACCCCAAGGCAACTCCGTTATCTTTTCAAAGCACTAACAGATGCTGTTGGGGTATAGGGCGTCACAAGAGATGATCGTCAGTATCATCGTGATCGTCCTCAGACTCCGCCGAGTCTAGACTGGGCACGTGGTCTAGGTCCTGCAAGTCACAACCCTGGTCTAGCTCTGTAGATGGTGCGTCGTCGTCTTTCCACTTGTCCATAGATCTTCTGCGCGCGTTCATGAAGAAATTGCCTACGGTTGTCGGCTCTAAGCCTAATTGTCTTGCTATCGTCACTTGCATCTCTTTCGAGGGTCGCTTTGTTTCCTGGAATTGTTAAGAAAGTATATTAAAATCCATACTATACATATTGACCCATTGACCGTGGCTACTTATATGTGAAAAATAAAACAAAAACTAAACAGGCATAAAATTAGTTCCAATTTTGGCCACCGGGTCAGATAAGTTTTTAGATAGAGCATCACTGCGGGGAGACAAGGATGTTATGGAGAAAACGGGCAGATTTTTCAATGAAAAATTTTGACACTCTGTATAATGTCAAAATGTATGCATACCTATAAATGCTACAACTATAATGGTAGCCGAGTCTGTCATTTACATGCGTGTCGACCCCACTGTATGAATATTCATTTACGCTATATTATAAATACGTAAATCTGCCTGCTACGTTTTCATGGCCCATCCGTTCAACAGATATTGGTTTGGTACAAATATAGTCACTCTTGATTTGAACGATGTTAAAAGAAGAGGGGAAAAGGGAAAACGGAAGGGGGAAGGGCATTCCATATCCTAGCGGCCTGAATTAGGAACGAGGAAGCAAATCGCATCGTACGTGTCCGCGGAATTTCGACTACGTCAGGATGCAGAGTGCAGACCTTGTTGATGCCTTGCGGCACGATAGTAAAAGGTGACGGAGGAACCGGAATCTATACTAACATAATAAATGCGAAAGTGTGCCTGTCTGTCTGTCTGCTACGCTTTCAAAGTCCATCTGTTCAACCGATTTTGATAAAATTTGGTATAGAGGTAACTTACATCCCACGGAAGGACATATGCTACTTTTTATCCCGGAGAATTAAAAAGAATCAAAAATCTTAATCCACGTGGGCATCATCTAGTGAAAAGTGATAATATACTCGTGAATGTTGAAGCATTACCTTAAAAATAGCTTGCAGAGTACGCCGCTGCAGATCTGTGAAAACCAAACGCGGCTTCTTCTGGGAAGGCAGGGTATCCGAACCCAAATCCTCCTTGCGCTTGCAGCCTGCGAACACAACACACTCACTTTGAAATTTATGTTTCACAAGCTAAAATACGTAGAAGACATAGTGAAGACAAAACATCAATATCTTCAACCAAATGAAAGCTGGTGGTAGAGTCAAAACATGACGTAACATAAGAGATCTTGTATGCCCTACATGAACAGAGAGAATGTAATCACTACGTTCTACATGAAATAAATAAATTGAGTGTTGAGCATAGACAATGCAAAAACTTGTCATCATCATCCCAACCCATTGATTGCCAGCTAACTACTGAGTACGAATCTCTTCTCAGTGAATGTGTGATGTGAATCAACCGGTCTGTCCAAATCTGGATTGGCAGGCTTCACACATCTTTGATAATATTATGGAGACCTCAGAAGAGCCTACATAGTATAATGAATATATCTAACAACTAGAAGATAGAACTATATGTTATTGCGTTTGGCGAACATCGTGATTAATAGAACGCAATATTATGGTCTATAACAGAGCACGCATGTCTAGAAGACGCCAGTAATCACACTTGCCCTCTTAAAAAAATACAAATGTAAAAACATGTAACGCAATATTTGTTTTAAAAAAACCCCGAAAGAAATCTTAGATCTGCAATGGCTGCCACCCAACAAACATTTTTTAGCCTTGTAAATTGTTTTAGTACATTGTAACACAACAGATGGATTTTTCAATAAAAAAGTTACAAGGCTATTGTAAAGTTGTGAGCAATTACTGGGGTTCAAGTGACTTCGAGAGAAAAATTATATTCTAAGATGGTTATGGACATTGTTAATGTTTGCCTATTGAAAAGAGTAATTGTCAAGTTTGTAAAAAGAGAAGAAAGAACTGGAGAGTCCCTAAAAATAGACACACTTTTTTCACAAGACCTTGTAATTTTATAGTTTGTAAAAAGAGAAGAAAGAAGTAGAGAGTCCTTATAAATAAAAGAAATAAAAGAGCTTGTAATTTTAAAGTTTGTAAAAAGAGAAGAAAGAAGTGAAGAGTCCTTATTAAAGACACGCACTTGCTTCACAAGACCTTGAAATTTTATAAGACAATTCATTTCTTTTCAAATAATGACACAAAATGCTCAGAGTGTAATTCATTACTTTAAATAAGTCATAAATTCTTTACTATAAGAATTCTTAAATTAGAAATGGTTTAAATTAAGCCAATTTTGAACAAATTACTCATGTAGAAAAACTCGAAAGCCCGTTATAATATGTCCAGCATCTGAAGCAAGGTAAAATAAGATAACCCTGCGTTATAATAAGTAATTCGTGTATTGATGTTTCGCTAGATATCTTCTATGTAGCGATAAACTCAAGTTCCAATTTCACTTCCATACAGGGTCAATAAAAAATATCTGTACAGGATAATGAAAATCTTTCGATCTACGATTCGATTCGATTAAAAAATTGACAACCAAAATATTCTATTTCGCTGTACACTCTAGACACACTTTAGCTCAGTTTTTATAGTAGGTAGCCGTCGATTGTTATCCAATGTATGATTAGATATTTTTACCAACATTTTTAAAATCATAGCACAAAACTTGTTCAATATTATCATGTACAAAATAAATCCTTAAGGGATTTTTGGAATGTTTAGATGAATCCTGCATAAACAATAAACTAACCTAATCTATTTTAAATGTTAGTATCATATCAAAACCTGCAGAGGAGAAGTTAGTAGAAAGCGTCGTATCCACTAGGCAACATTTGAAGCACATCATTTTGATCGGCAACGAGGTACTTTCGTTGTCTGTCCATGCATGACCAGTCGTCGACAACATTTCGCCAGAAGCACTAGTGTAGTATATTTTATGGAAAAAAAACGGTGTCACGTCTACACTAAAGTTGTGTTGCACGGAAACAAACAGCAAGCCGTCGCGCGTCATTGCCGTTTTTGTTGAGCGTCACGTTTTGGGCGTCAATTGTTGCCTAGTGGATACGAGGCTTAAAGCATCCCATTCAATTTCTAAACGTTACCACCACCATAAAACTTAAAATTATTAATGAACTTTTCAAATTTACCCAGATTATCACGATACTCACTGCCTCTCTGTGGAATCTGGGCCGCTGAAACAAAGAAAAACATTTCTTAACAAAAGGTAATGCAAATATTTAATTTATCACTAGACCATTCGAAGCCCAATCTATGGACAACAACCATGCCTCTAAACACAGACTACCGTAAAAGCCTTCTTTCGCACACACATTCAATCAAATTAAAACTTAATGGTCAATGGATTTTAGTACAATTTTTTTTTAAAAACATTTGCACTGTGCGAAAGAACACTGGTCAAATTAGAAATCTAAAACACTATTCACAATTTATTGATTAATCATTTATTCTATTATCTATTTTAATACAAACAAAAAGTCCTGCGTTTGTGTAGAAAATATCATTTCAATTATAAGTTTTATCACATTTGAAAATGGTTGTGTAGCCGATTCTATTCAATGAGAAAATAATGATACAATAACTTTATAACTAAAATCTTCTGCGCTATTTTGGAACAGTTTTTGGTATACATAAACTTAATTTTGTCCCATTCCAAGTCTCATTAATATATTATTTATTATTTATATCATATTTCAATTTATTTATCATAAAATTACAAGTGTTTCATTTAATTAGCATGCAAAAAAGTCTTAATCGATTTTGTCAAATCTTCAACAATTGAAAACTTATAAATCTTAGGTACTTAACAAGTCAATTTAAAATCGGTTAAGCAGAACCGCAGATAGAGCTTGACCTCGTCGACGAAACATCAATTGAGGTCAATTCAAAGAACTTTTCCCTGACCTGACAAAAGCTAGTATGAACTGTGAATGCATACCTGGCGACAATGTAAACAACATTAACAAAGGATCTGAAATCTCGCAGGCACCTATAAAATCATATTTTAAATCTATAGCAGCCCGGGCGCGGGGGAAAACAAAAAGGGAGGGAGGAGGGGCAGCGTTAGCAGTCTAACATACATCTTGGCTTCTTGAAGCTAACAAAATACACTTACCTAATGCTAAAGAAGTAGTTGTTAAAACTAAAACAGTAACAGTAAACCTTTATTGTACAGGCAGTATCGTTGCCTCAAATGATATGTGTCAAATTTTTAAATTTTTTTTTTTTTAAATTCCCGACATGTAAGCATCCCTTAAAGGTAAGTCGATTTCAATGCTCTTTCATGTCAAAACGATTCAATTAATCATCTTAATAATCATAAGTCCAAGAGTAAGTTTTATCCTAAGACAGAGTAATCATATGAAATCCTTATCTGAGACGACCCAGATGAGTTTCAGAACAATATTTACACAAGTAGCCATTGTGAAATGCCTTTAATAAGAAGCTAACTTTATCAAAAAAAAACCAGCAAACCTTTAAAAAACAAAGAACCGTCCCGGGTACATACTCGTAAGTGTTTAAAATAAGGAAACCACATTGAAATCGACCAATCTATTTAGGAACTCTGATGCCACGATGGATAAACTCATATATTTTACGTTTTTAACTGTATATGCGTTAGGAGTTAAAAATCAACAAATCAATCAAGAGAAAAGGATACTGCCTATCCAAAAAACATCTATGGAGAGCATATCTCTATTATCATTTACACATAATAATATATTAATAAAAGAAAAATCATCCAGTTCTTTATATTGCTTCATCTAATATGAAAAAATGCTTGTCACAAAGCGAGTGTAAAATAACATTCTATGTAAATAGTAATACTAATATAACAATTATTTATTCATAAATACATACGTATAAATATTACCTTTGCGACAAGCTACTTGGATATTATTATTGCTATTAAGAAACCAAGTCCACTGCTACGCAGCCAAGGATAAGGTTTTTGGAAAAGGATAATCAAAATAATTATTGTTTTTGGGTGCTTACTGTAACTTAAAAATAGAAATATAAGATATATAATTATATATATATAATAAAAACTAAACAAAACAAAACCAGATGAAAATTTAAAGCCAACTTGACAATGAATCAAAAATCTTTTCTTCCCAATCGCAGAAATAAAAGAGCTTTCAAAATCCCAATTTGAATATAGGTTTGAGTATGGACTATCCAATCAAAACAAATTTTGCGAACATCAATGCTGGTATTGACGTTACAATCGAGTTTGTACGTTTGAATAAAAAATATGAGTTTTACTATTCATGAACTTGTAAAATTTAAATATAGGTAGGTCAAAGTATAATAGAAACCGAAATATCTGAAAAATAGAATAAAAAGTCGACTGGTGTCCCACAGGGATCAATTTTGCAACCTTTCTTATTCCTCGTTTGCATCAATAACTGAACACTGCTTTTACAATTTTTAGATGATACATCTTGATTTTTTATGTAAACCAACTTAAAAATCATATGTAAAGGGTAAAGGTTTGAAATGGGAACTAAAGGATTTCATGGGATGCAATCACATGGGAAGGACTCACAAGCACGAAACGTCCCCGGCAGGTTCATAACCCGGCGTTTCCCATGGGGTCTGGTGCCCCGGGTACATGGGGCCATGGGGCACAGCAGGGGTCTGATAGTCCCTGGGATAAGACTGCTGCTGCATGTTGTTTACATTGTCGCTCTTTACCGTTTGCTGATTGGGCACATCTGGAAAGTTAGGACTTAAGTCAATTGCTTCAGTGACATACTCCACAATATTTATGAAACAATAAGCTTAACTAAATCTCTATAGCCTTATTATTATACACAAAAATACGTTTATCGGTCTGTTTGTTCGTTTCGAATTCATGCATGTTACATCCGATTAAGTTAAAACTTTTTACAGTCGTGACTTGGTGGGTGGGTCCGAATGCGACGCCAGGATTTCCATTTCTGTAGGTACATGCTTGACAATATCTAGTTATATCCATAGTAATATTATAAATGCGAAAGTGTGTCGGTCTGTCTATCTTCTACGCTTTCGCAGTCCATTTTTTCTACAGAGTTTGACGAAATTTAGTATAGATAGACAAGTGACATTGGGGAAGACATAAAGTCGTTCTCTCAGGATTTTTCAAAACCCTAAATCCAAGCGGGTGAAGTCACAGACATCATCTAGTACCTACTTAATAATATGAAATCGAATTATTGAATATAAACAAAAAAACATTGAGATCTCTCAGCTACCTAAATATCAGTAGAGCAGTCTGCGAGGGGTCGCGCGATCGATACGGCGGGTGGGGGTGTGACGTCACAGGGGTGAAGAGAGCGGGGGAACCGAGCGCGCGGGGGGGCGCACCATGTGCTAATGTTGCCGCGATGCTCAACATTTTTAATGCTGCTTTAATCCGAATGTGTGTTTAAAAAATGTGTTTTTGTGATAGGGGCACTCTTTGTTAATGTCGGATAGAGACCTATAATTTAAGGGTTCGAAATTGTACTGTTATAAAAAAGGAACTAACTGACTGACTTGAACTGAAACAATGAAATAATGGAAACCAGAAATCATTGATGTAGAATTTTTTTAGTACCTATACTTCTATTTCAATGCCAGAAATATTAAAATTATTCAAAATTTATAGTAAAAGTCTATTTGAAAAAAAAAATTGATTGTTAAGTAGTCCTACTAATTATATTTTACACAAATATTCGGGAATAAATCTTATCCCGGAACATTAAAGAGTTAATCAAAATCCTTAATCCACGTAGACGAAGTCGTGGGAATCATTTAGTATTAAAATTTAATTGGTGCGAACAAGTGCAAATCCACTAGTTTGCCCCCTACCAAAGTGCTCAAAACGGCTAAAAAAGTTTTCACTTCAATAACATTCCACAGCAAACCTTCCATGGATTAACAATATAATATTATTATGTCAATGCCTTTAATTTTTTGATAGCAACTGAGAGAATAGGGGAGATCATTTAGGTCACCTACGTAGACTTCTTAAAAAGTTGAATTCATGAACTATCAACTAGTTGTAGTCGTATTTTGGCCAATATGAAATTAATATTTGAAACTAGCTGATGCCCGTGACTGTCCGCGTGGTTTAAGTTTTGTTGATTTCCGCGGGAACTTAATTTTCCGGGATAAATAGTAGCCTATGTCACTCTGCCAGGTCCTCAACTATACCCATGGCAAAAATCACATCGATCCGTTGTTCCGTTACGCCGCGATTGAAGGACAAACCAATAAACCAACAAACAAACACACTTTCGCATTTATGATATTAAGTATTAGTATATAAGTATAATATGATACTCGAAGAATAAATGCCCAGTAAATAATTTTGAATATTTGGAAAGTACGACCATTTTACCCTAAATAATATTTGTTTAGTATTCTTTGTAAGGTAGAATACCTTACAAATAATCTAATAAAACCTCCGTCCTCTACAAACTACTACATTCTACCTATTGTCTAGTTTTTATGGCCTGTCTATATGTCACCGTAAGATTGTAAAAACCGCTAGATTGTAATCTAACGTTTTTTATCTCGATAGATTGTAAGTATGTTACGGTTCACAATCTTTCGACAGTTTACAATCTCGCGTGATAGAAACCGTTAGATTATAATCTAACGGTTTTTACAATCTTACGGTGACATATATATGACTAGCCGATGCCCGCGACTAAGGCCGCGTGGACTTACGTAATTTCAAAATCCAGTGGGCACTCTTTGATCCGGGATAAAAAGTGGCATATCTCACTCTCTAATGCAAAGAATCACGTCAATCCGTAGCTGTCCGGCGTGTTTGAAGGACAACCCAATATGAATAGTAAGTATTCATACTTACGAAAAAAGTAAAACGTTAAGTATTCCCAGAGGGTACACATCATCAGTATCAAACAAGAAAGTTCAGGGCCTGGCGCCTAGGCTAAATCTAGGTATATTATAGGCACATCATGCGTGCAAAGTTCGAATAGGTTTATCTTTGAAAGAATTAAGGGCGGTTACAGATTATCGTTTTTTCGGCGCGTATTCAGCTCGTTTTGGAAGCACGTATATTTAGACGCGCGCTTTGTCACACGCACAACTCTTACGACCGTTGATACTTTTAAAAGCTCGTATACTACTGACTACTACTACTAACTGACCCACGGGTTCGAGCGAAAACACAGGAATAAGCGCAAGTATGCGCTACGGTTTTAAGTAAAGTTGTAACGGAACCTCGCCTCCGCCTTCGTAAGTGCGGAACTTTCGCAAGAAATCATACCTTCGCTTCCGCCTCCGCCGTTTTTTTGAGGAGTTGTAACGGAGGTTTATTTACGTTGACTTATAATGCAGGTGTCGTCACCATTAGTACAAGCAAAAAGGCAACTGTCCTTAGAATAATCTTCAAAAAAACAATAAATATGGGGTGCATCGCAACAGAAAATGGACGATATGATCGGAAAAATCCACCTCCGCCTCCGTTAACCTCCGCTTCCGCGGAGGCAAAGCCTCTTAACCTCCGCATCCGCCTCTGCTTCCGCTAAAAACGCCTCCGTAACAACCCTAGTTCTAAGCGAAAAATATGGGGCGCTTGTAAGCGCGTAAGCGAATACGAGCTTAGAGTTATACGTGCAATAAAATACGCTGGTCTGAAACCGCCCTAAAAAGAACTTTTAAACATTCAGGCTCTCTCAAGATGTTTTTCTTCACTATTATACGCGGTATACGCAGTGACGCTGAATTTCATACATATTTGGCAGGGTTCATCGACTTTGGGCTTACTTATATGGGCACTACATTAATAAGGTAAATTACCACAGACAAATTTGACGACCTCCCTGGCGCAGTGTTGAGCGCGGTTGCCTTAACGTGTGAGGTCCCGGGTTCGATTCCCAGCGGGGTCAATTTGGGAATTTATAATTTCTGAATTTTCTCTGGTCTGGTCTGTTACCAGCCGTGGTTTATTACCACCCTACCGGCAAAGACGTACTGCCAAGCGATTTAGCGTTCCGGTAGAAACCGACTAGGGGTATAGAGCATAATATAGAGTTTAATATATTCTGCCATACCACTAACAGGTTAGCCCGCTACCATCTTAGACTGCATCATCACTTACCATCAGGTGAGATCGCAGTCAAGGGCTAACTTATACTTGTAGTGGAATAAAAAAAAGTGGGGCAAAGTCGATGGAAACAAGTAGGCAAAATATTGGGTCGACTAAGAACGATCTAGTATATCATACGAATTATAATGATTTGTCCTTCAATCACGTCGCAACAGAGCAACGGATCGACGTAATTTTTGTCATGGGTAATTAAAAAAACTTATTCCACGCGGACGAAGTTGCGGGTATCAGCTAGTTATACATAAATACTAATTATAATGTGAGGAATGCTAAAGTATGTCTGTCTGTGTGTCTGTTACCTTTGCAAGGCTCATCTGATTTAGAAAAAGTTTTGTACAGAAATAGCTTCCAGCCCGAGGACGGACATAGTCTAATTTTTATACCGGAAAATTCAAATAATTCTGTAGAAGTTGGGTCTAAATATCGAAATCATCAAAGTGGCGAAAGGTGAGGTAAAATTTAGAAACAATGGCTGTAAAAAATTCGTAACCGCACTCTTAGAATTAGAAAAATCTATTTTTTTTACTATGAAGGTATGAGCTTAGCCTATCTGGGTATGTTGAAAAATAAAAAATCGTTGACTTCTATTTTTATTTTTTGAGCTAGCTGTCACGAGTAAGTGTACGAGCACGAAATGAGCGGCAGCGGGACGTCGGCGGAAGCGGGGCGACGGCGGCAGCGGGGCGACGGCAGCAGCGGGGCGATGTGATTAGTCGGAGAACTGGCGACGAATTTCGCCGCAATTTTGTCGTACTCATTTGAAAACTTTATTCACGTTTGAAACCGCAAAAAAAATCTGGCGATTTGCAGGTATTATTGAAATTACTCAATAAATTATTATTATTATTATTATCTACATGAATTTGACTCTCACACCCGCATACAAAATAAATACATAAGAGGCCAAAAGATTATTATTATTAAACTCTTTATTTGTACCACACATAAGAAAAGTAAATTACAGAAAACATAAAAAGAAACAAAGAAGTACAAAGGGCGGCCTTATTGCTAAGTAGCAATTTCTTCCAGGCAACCTTATTAGGAGAACACAAGGATTGGAGGCTGCAGGTGGCGCAAAATTATACTAATACTACATACAAAAAAAAATTACATAACAATACATAGACAACAATACACAAATATCTTAATACATACAATGCATAACTAAATATATTATAAACTAATATATATAATACATATACTTACATACCATAAATACGTGAATTTAAAATTTCAGATTGCCAAAACTATAATTTTTGTCACTTTTAATAAAATATTTTTGGCAGGACGAATTCGCCAGTTGACGAAATTGTATTTTTTCACAATTTCAGTTTGCCTAAAGGGCTTTCCTGAAATTCGTCGCTAGCTCTCGTACCACATCGCCCCGCTGTCGCCGTCGCTCGGCCGTCGCTAGTTTCGTGTTTGACACCTTGGATACAGTACCCCCAGTATTTCCCCATAAAAATGACCCTTACATCAAAGTACTAAATCACCAACAAAATACCCCAATGACACACCCTCAGGTAAAAACTATGCCATGCTGAGCGTTCCAATCACCGTGCACTGCACCGGGTTGTCACCTTGCCATTACACGTTTTGTAGCTCGCGAATTCCAAATAGGTTAAGGTTTTTTATTTTTGATACGTTTTATCCCATATTCCAACTGTAAAGTCTTCCCTGGCATGTTTTTTAAAATAATGAAGAATAAAGAATAATAATATTAAAGAGTGCCCATGGGATAAAATGTAGTTTATGTTTTAATTCAGGGTATACGCTATCTTAGTTACAAATTTCATCCAAATCGATTCAGTTATCGTGGCGTGAAGGACAAGCATCCAAACTTCCACATTTATGATATTAGTCATTATAATATTAGAAATAAGTACGAAGTAGAAAAATAAGTCAATCATCTATCACTATAATTTTTTTAAAAATAATTTATTTTAATTTCTACAATAATACTTAAGTAATTATAGCTCCACAATCCTTCCTGCAGTAGCAGTGGATCTAGAAATACGAAAGAAGTTAGAGAAATGCCAACGGGATCCTCAAGCATGATGCCAGTGTTTATAGAATAGGAAAATAGAGACGGGAGACAGCAATTTCAGATCAAATAATCAGTCAGTCAGACCTGAAACAATACTGCATTAAACAATTGATACAATTTTATCTATTCAAATTGAAAAATAAAAAGTATCGAATTTGCATTTTAATTGAAAAACTTAGAAACCATTTAATCCTTGGCAAAAATAGCTCTACAAAGAATTACTAAACTTTACAATGATTTACCAAAAAGTGGCAGCCCTAACAAAGCCCCTATCAGCATTAGTGACGCTCCTTATCGACCCGACTGCATCGATTGTCGACGAATCGATACACAGCTGTCTAGTGCGATGTCGAAGTAAACAGTATCGATTTTATTCAAATTTTTTTTATTGCGTTCTAACTGATAAAAATGCGTAAACAGCTAGATAACATTTTATCAGTAGATGATATTAGTGAAGTACACTGTTTACGAAAGCACTTAGCTTGTATAATATGCCTGTGAATCATAAGCTGGGTCCACACAAAGAACGATAATCTCACGATCAGCGTTGTAAGAAGAGTACGAATTAGTACTTTTTGGGTCATCTTCAAACCTCTTATCTTCAATCTTACTGTAGTACCAATTACGAAGAGACTTCAACTGGTATGTCATAATAGAAGGGCCAAGTTCAACTCTAACTTACATGTTATTATGGTTCACTTTTCATCAATTATTATTTCTCGTAAATGGCGCAGCAACGTCGTATTTTTTCAAAACTATCATGGCTTCGTTTGTAGGATTCACCAGATATCATCTAGTAACTCTATTTACAATCGAGGCATCATTGTGGTTGCGTTGCCAGGAAATAGCGAGCCTGCCACTCTTTGTATGGACCCAGCTGTTGGTGAAAGAAACCAACTTAATTTTGCTTAAACCTCAACGTCGTTGAAACTTTCCTCGTAGCTTTAGTTTTAAGATACCGTAACTGATTATCACCATCATATTTAATAAGTAAGTAATTTTTAACGTCAATAAGTGTACCCACAGTGTACCTATATTGAATAAATGAGTTGATTGATTGATTGATTAACGCCGGCAAAGGCAGACTTCTATAATTTTGTAAAACCCGCCATTGAGATGGCCAATCTGGTGAAGTACCACGGCGGCTATTTTGAAAGCTAGATCATAGTCAGACTTTATCCTGGCTAAACATTTAGAACCAGGTTAAGTTTTAAGTAATGCCATACTCAATGAAAATGACCCAGAACTTTTAAACAACAGAGGAATTTATTAAAATGAAAACGAAAATTAATAACTACTTTTTTTATCTTATTACACTATACTTTTTAACTTGAGATAATAAATTAACTTAACTATGTACCTATTTATGAGTTACTTAGTTAGTCGATAGTTTAAGGATCGTAAAATATAGTAATAGTAAATTCACGCTCTATCTAAATTCACCCCTGTTTTAAGTTGGAAGTGCCAATCCTACCAAGCCGAGCCCCGGTCACCGACATTAGTGACGTACCGCATCGACCCAGCTGCATCGATTGTCGACAAATCGATACACAGCTGACGTTCGCGATGCTAGTAAAAGCTATCGATTTTTATTTAAATTATTACTTCACTTGCTTTGTACTTTATTTGAACAAGTATAAGATAGGCTATAAAATTCTTATTCAAATCTTTATTTACAGTATCGTTTTTTTACAATAGGTCATTAAATATATAAAGAGTTCCAGTAGTAAAGCTTCTAGAATACCTTAATTTTATTTCATACGTAAGTTTTTAACTTTATTAATAAAATCGTCGTCGAACTTTTCTTTTATGCTATATCCATTCCAATTTAGCTTGTCGCTATCTTAACTTACTTACAAGATTCCATCACGTAAGTGAGATTGCAGTCACGAACGAACTTCTCACAGAAGGAAATAAACTAATTTATTAAAATACTATAAGATCATTGTTCCACACTAATTCTAAATTCATCCCTTTGTAAAGTTGAAAGTGCCAACCCTACCGAGCCAGGCCCCGGTCACAGGCAGTAGTGACGTACCGTGACCCGGCCGCATCGATTGTCGACGAATCGATGCACAGCTGACGTTCGCGTTGTTTGTAAACTGTATCGATTTTATTCAAATTTTTATTTTGGCGTATTATTTTGGCGATAACATAGTCATTAGAATGTCAATAGAATGCGGGTTTTTTGGAGGAAAAGATGAAAAACTCTTGTTTCTGACGTAATGGTGATAATGAGTAAGTTTTAAGCTAGGCATCTTGTAGCAAGAAATACGGAAAAGAATCTCACATATTTTTTTCGTAACTACTCAGTTAACTTAGATGTGTGCTGATTCTAACCCTCTATCTAAACAATAGAAGTTACTATGATTATGAAGAGAGAAGTTGAGCTAGAATTTAAATAATGCACAGAGATTAGAGACAGGAGATCTATCATCAGTCCAAAATCCAAAATCAAAATCAAATTGCAATATATTTAATGAATCAAAAACCAAATCTTCCTCCAAATCAAAAATCAGGTCTTTAACCAAAATTGTAAATTTTGAAAGGATTATTTAAAAAAAAATAACTTTAAGCCAAGTGATAAAAATATATGTATTAAAACATTAAAGAAAAACCACACATATCTAAAATATATTTGGGACAACCAAACAAAAAAAAAACTATTTATCCTACCTCTATTTACCTTATCCCACAATATAAAAAACACACTACATCTAAAAATATTCATTAAAAGAAATGTATACTAAAACATGCCCCACGTACCTGCTAGCCTTAAAGCCGACATCCTCTGAAATTCCGGCTCCTGAAGCCATTTCCACATCCTCCTAAACGTCTCCCTTCCCGACTTGAGCTTCGACCATGGCTTCGGATTCCTTAGCAAGTCACTTAAAGTCCCTTGCGACCTACATAACACCCTTTGCGCAAATATCGCTTGAGGGATCGAGTACCTTTTCAACTCCCCACTTATCCTTTGAGCCAGTTCTTTTGTGTTTATTTCTTCTGTGTCCGCTTGAGCCTGGGCTTGCGCCTGTTCCTCCCTCGTTTCTCTTGCTAATAACGCAGCATTTAAGTCCAATCCTGGACTTGGTAAAGGAGGCGTTGGTGAACGTCTTTCAAACGAATTGGGGGACACACTACGTCTGCTGTACGCGGACTGCGGCGACAAAGGCTCGTTATACGGCGCGGGGGATAATGACGCGTACGATTGCTGCTGTTGGATGACCGTAAACGTTCCCCCAGCATGGTAAGCGAATTTGTCCGAAACTGTACTTATAGGGGGTAAAGGTAACAGCGGGGTTAATGTGGCGTAGGACGCTGGCTCTAGTCCGGGCGGTGTTAGCCGTCCGTTCACAGCGGATAATGGATGGAATGCTGCGTCACCATCTGGGAGTAAGTCTGCTGGGGAGAGCCTCGGTGGCGACGCGTTGCTAGGTGCCACAATGACTGTGAGAGGCGCACGGTCGCGTAGCCTTCCGTCGTCCATGGCGCGCGGCCGGCGGCAGCGGGGTCGCGCGGGCGACTGAAAAACGCCTGCGCGGCGCACCCTACCTTCCCCACGTTCCTGCAAACACCCCTATTCTATCACACGCCGTCCAAAACATCTTATATCCTAACCAACCATACAATTTTCCACCCTATTTCCAAAAACAAAGAGTTGTTTTTAGATTGAGGTTATGAGTCTGGTCCGGTCCATGACGTGAACACTACAATGCACCCTTAACATACCCTGAGGTTACTAATGAAAGCTTTTACTACCATTTCTAAATATTTGCAGTACATTGCTTACTCTTTTATAATTTTGATGCCGTAGTAGTATTTTGAAGTGGCAATGGATTATAAATGTGATTGTTTTAGTGTGTTTGTTGTGTATTGGGTAGACGGTGTTCCCGTTCGAAGTACCTTCTGTCACTTGGTAGTTGGTACCCTCATGGTGGAAGTTCCAAAGGAAAACCATCTTATTCAACTCTGATTCATATTTAATGATGATTTACGCTTTCAAACATTGAAATAGAATGAGAAACAATAAAGTGTCATTACTGAGGTTTTAATATTACCGCTTTTCAAAAAAAATAATAAAATAAGAACGATTTTTTTATAATTAAAGCTAGTTTAGCAGCTTTGCTAGGAAACCTACATATCTGAGAGCTCTCCATAATGCCCTTAATATTTGTATGGTTGTACTCTTATGTATTGTCATCTTTGGTATGGAGTCCGATTAAAAACGCTATACTGGGTCCATGACTGCCAGCGCTTTGAACAATACTTAAGCAAAATTAGGTACCCAAAATATCAGTTTGATGTCAGGTACCTTAACGTTCCTAAAATAAGCTTTATAATTCTAAAACACGAAAGTCAACCAATGATAATTAGGAGTATATACATGAAGTCAACAGTATGACCCCATTTTAAAAATAGTTTTTTATTATTTCCCAACACCCTAACTAAAACTGTAGGACGCCCCTGTCTGATAGGGTATTTTTCATCATTCACCCCATGATAACAAGAAACCTTATAACAAAGCCTGCATAGAGTTAAAAGTAAAAAAGGAAAAAAACTTTTTTTGTTGTTTTTAACATGAAAGGTTCAGGGCCCAGACATTAAGAAATTTCAGGCATAAAATTTCCCGGACATTATTTTCCTTCATCATAATATTATTATTGTAGAAGTGTATTTTATGTCCAAAAATTTGAGGTGGGAGCAAGAATTCGAATCCCAGACCCCTGAGGAGGTCGAAGTTTACACCACTGGGCTATCAGTTATCGCGACTTATAATATTATGTCATTTAATATGCCCATTAATAAACTTTAATACCCTTTAAGTTATCACCGTGAAGTAACATTACACGTATTGTCAAGGCAAAGCATGTAAAAAAGCATAGTCTGTTAGCCAGTGTGCGACCCGCCTGACACCTGGTGCGCGACAAAGGGATGCTAGTGATGTGCTCTACATCGATAATATGACGATTTATCGATATCCAAATTAGAATACATCGTTTTGTAAAGATGTACTATAACAAGAATCAAATGTTGATCTATGCTTTAAGACTTAAATGGTGGTTTATCTACATAATTTATCGTAAATCTGATAAATATGTAGATTAACAATTTATGTTCACTTATCTCGAACCAATTGCATGGATCGTAGTCACAATGGGACTGGAATATCGACAGTGACGTCTTATTCATGCTGGTACGTCTATAGAAGCTATAAATAGCAAACAAAATAAAATAATATCACTTTTTTTTCACTTGTTTTCGATAATTTCTATTGTGTAAAGCTGTTAAGTATGCGAGATTATAGCCAACTTAAAATTAATAACTCTATAATATAACCACTGACTGAATGGTAATTTAAATATATAAAAATACGTTCAAAATAAACTGTGAAGTAATAAATATGCTATATTTTTCTTTTATTTCGAAGAAATTGGAACGAACTTAATAAAACGCTTCTTTGCCAATAAAAGTACACTACTTACCTATTTTGGTATTTTTTTAAACTGAGAAATAAAATTTTGAGTTTCTTTTTGTATTTGAAATGTATATAAAAAATAATTTGATTTGTCGAGTGAAAAATATGTACGTTAACCCTTCCAACTTATCTGGCCCAGTGGTCAAAATTGGAACTAATTTTTATGCCTGTTAAGTTTTTGTGTTTATTTTATTTCTGATATATACTAGCGACGCTGTCACCGGATCAGATAACTTATAAGGTCAATTAAAAAAAGGTCTAAACTCTATTTATTACTATCGATATCGATATAATCCATCGTATCGTTACTACGAAGATAAGCACTCCGGTCCCCTACACAGTGTCCTGCTGCTGCCGTCTCCTGCCATTGTACACTACAAGTAGCTACTATATTGTTACGTCATAAACCACCGATACCGCTCTTTGCGTACTAAAAAAATTCTACATCAATGTTGCTAACTCTACATTTTTTTATTGGATGAAAACTTAGCTTTATTATCCGACTTCAAAAAAGAAGTTTATCAATTTCTATACGTATGTATGTAATGTTATTGGAACTGCAAAATATTCATATACTAGCGAATGCCCGCGACTTCGTCTCCGTGGTTTGAGGTTTTTTGGTTCCCGCAGGAACTCTTTAATTTTCCGGGATAAAAAGTAGCCTATGTGCTATTCCAGACTATAATCTATTTCTGTGCCAAATTTATAATATTAAGTAAGATAAGACGATAATCTATAAGGGCTATCAATCACTCAATCAATCCTTCCAAACAAATTTACTAAATTTCATAGTATGTATTTAAGTATGTTTGTATTTATGTATGTATGTTTATCCGCGGATTTCTCCGAAACTATTAATCGGATTGTGACCATTCTTTTCTTAGTGGCTTACATTTACTTCAACTTGTTTTAACCCATCTACCCAAGTGATGATGCAGTTTGATACCAACTGCTAAGCTTTGGTACCTTCTTCTTCTTCTTTGAGTATCTTCAAGGCAAGAGTGAATAGGCATTTTATAGGCAAACGCGCTCTCACCTAGACCTCATCGTTGCTTTTCGTAAGCATGCTTGTTGACGACAATCAAGCGCCAAAGCCTATCTTGTAAGTTGTATTAAAAAGAAGTCGAAGATGGAGGTGGGGTAACTTGCAGCTACCTAGACCAGTTTAACATTAAACTTAAAGCGAAACACACTACATTGTCTGTACTCTGTAGTAAAAAAACCGTATCATTCACTTTTATATGGAGCGCACATACTAGGTGACAGAACGAAACGTCGTTTCCCTCCAACGCGGCCGTTTCGTGCTAATGTTTTGTCTTTATTGAGTTTCGGTGAGGCGGTATCGTACCTGAACGCTAAATCTCTTGGCGTAACTACATATTAATTTCCGAATTACCCCTGTCGGGAATAGCACTTTGATTATCTTAATACAGCATTCAGCGCTGTGCCAGAGGTGGCCAGAGAGATCGTCAAAAAATAAAATAGGTACCTACTTAACAGTTTGATAACTTAAAGAAATAACTCTGAACTAGAACCTGCGCAGTAGGTGATTTTTCAAATTACTGTTCTATTAGATTTTGATAATATTTTTACGTATAGTAATATGGACAACTTTTTTATTTTAGCAAAAAGTACATAATATTTTATTTTATTTATTAAAATATAAACTCTATGGTTATGACACGCGCCCAATTTCCATAACTACACTACTTTATTTAACCTACATTAAAATTCCAAAAAAAAACGAGATTACCATCAATCAAAAACAAACAATGCTAACTTAAACACATTTGCATATTTCAACCATTTAGAATTTTTTAAAACCTTCTATCACCCCTTCACATCGAACCCTTGCGTTTATTAGCATAGCGCGTTTGACAGCTGCGCGCGCCGCCATTTTGCGTGACGTCATATCGATTTTTTTTTACCGATATCGATCGCACACCTGCGTGGCTCGTGCCACACTATCTTCCGGGTTCGACGACCTTTGAGGTCTTACGAACCCCACGTTTGTGCCATATGGTTAAAAAAACTTAAAAGGATATCGGCCTTGTTAGGTTTCGTAGATCGAAAAGTACTTAGTGCATTTTTTTAATCAGTGATGGTTTACTTCTAACTTACGATGCAAACATGTACTACTAACTGCTGAAAATACTAGACTGATTAAGATTTGGATGGATTTTTTGCGCTAGTTTAACTGATCGGTTTCCTATGTGTATTTAGGTATTTATTCCACTAAAATCGCCAAAAATAAGTACCTTAGGGTAGTAGGTATTAGATACCTTTTTGTGATTTCTCTTTATAAGAACCAATGATTCCAGATATTATAGGTACGTAATATATAATATATGTCTAAGAACCTTGCTACCTCAGTATGATACCTACCTAATATTAAATGCCTTTACTCTACCTAGTACCTAATATTTTTTTGTTAGTGAAAAATTAATAATTTATCCTTCTATCAAAATGTGGTATTTTTCAAAAACCTAGCCAATAGCCATGTAAGCATTTACTTATTTAATATTTGCAAAATAACCTTACCAGATTAATGTTACAGTTATTATTATTACTGTTTTCTACATTTTCAGTCGTCAAATCTTCATTTTCAACTGAAACCTTTATTTTCCTCCCATTTATATAAACATTCAATATTATATCCGACATGACGCGTAAAATATCGAAAATTGATAAAATCGAGCGAATCGGAAATTCTCATTCTGCCCTCTGCATACCCGTTGCTATGACAACGAGCCACGAAATAATAGAACCCTATAAAGTAATCCCATCTCAGTCTCCCTTACAACTAAATGGCACGCCAGAAAGAGATGATAATATTTTGGCGTTTCGTTTGCAACAGAACATGCCCTAGCAAAATCGATATCGCACAAGGCTAGGCGTCGATTATCCGGTCTATTCAATGTCAAAGTCACAACGTAATAAATGAAATTTTCCCGCAAAGAAAATCATGCTTTATACCACAAGCATAAAGTTATATTTACATTATCAAGTATTGTTAGTAGAGCTTTTGCATGTTGAACATTAAGTTTAGTAGCCCACCGCATGTCATCGACTATTGATTTTCGCGATCGCAACCGAGTGGGAACTTCGATTTATTGAACAATATTTTCGAACGAGTCTCATTGCGTTCTATATTTGAACGAGGGTGGCCTGGGCTTTTTGAAAGGTTTTTGCAGCTACATAATGTAAAAGAATAAAATACTTAAAGATAATAATTACCTAATTAGGTCACTATTTTCTATACTAATGTGGGCGATTTTAGATGCTTACCTACTTACATAGGTTTAACATGGACAACCTTTACTTACCTATCGAACGATTGAAACCTAGAACCTACATAAATAATAGATAACACTTTAACACGTAGAATACCTCCGTGGTACAGTGTTGAGCGCTGTTGTCTTAACGTACGGAGGTCCCGGGTTCGATCCCCGGCAGAGTCAATTTGGGAATTTCCTTCAAATCAAGAGTGAATAGGCATCTTCTAGGCAAGCGCGCTCCACCTTAGGCTGCATCACCTCTTGCATGCAAGTCTGATTGCAGCCAAGCGCTAGCCTATATATTTAAAAAAAAAAAAAAAAAAAAAAAAAAATTATTATTTATTTAGGTGGTAGGTTTTGGCCGTGGCTAGTTACCACCCTACCGGCAAAGACGTGCCGCAAAGCGATTTAGCGTTCCAGTACGATTCCGTGTAGAAACCGAATAGGGGTATGGGTTTAATATATCTGGCATGCCCCTAACAGGTTAGCCCGCTACCATCTTAGACTGCATCATTAACATCAGGTGTGATCGTAGTCAGGGTAATAAATGATTTATTTATTTTATGTAGGACAACTTGTGTCACTTATGATACGTTAAGACTCTACCACTACTATACTCTAGAACCCCCGACGCAAGAAGAAAGGGGTGTTATAGGTAACTTTAACGTGTCTGTTTGTGTATCTGTCTGTGGTATCGTAGCTCCCAGACGGATGAACCGATTTTCGTTTAGCTTTTTTTGTGTCATAGATAATTTTATCCCGAGTGTCCTTAGCCATGTTTCATTAGAAATCTATTCAGCCGTTTGAAGATCATCAGCTCTTTAATAGTTTATGAGGGGATCTTCAATAATATGTCCTTTCGATTCGTATTAACTTCAATGATATTGAAAGAACATGGTAAGGTAACCATGACTTTAAATATGACATGTTAGGGTAAGGGTGCAGTCGCAGATTGCAGCAAAAAAATTTACTCCGAAAAATTCGCAAAATCAACACCAACCGTCAACGTCGCCTGCCCTCACGTTTAGCATAAAAATATTTGAACTTACATAATATAGGTATGTAACGATAATAATTATAATAGGTTTAAAATATTATTTGTTGGTTTTGGAGTTTATTATTTTTGTCAGGGGTTTTTTAAAATTTTTAATTTTACTTTTATTATATTATCGAGTACCTCGGTACTTACCCTAACGAGAAATCGAAACTTAAATCAAAGACACAGGCTCGAAAATTTTTAGGCTTTAGGAGTAAACACTATAACCTACTCGTAATACAATACATAACTTCAATTTTTTTTATTATGGCGCTAACAAATAGTGGCGCGCTGAGTTTTCTCGGTAGAACGGGCATTCCGTTAAGAAGAATCGAAACCATACTGAGTTAGAGTGTTAAAAAAATACACGCCGAATTGAGAACCTCCTCCTTTTTTGAAAGTCTGTTATATCTAAAGAACAAAACTTTCGAGATAAAAAAGCCTTTATTAGGTTAACCAGGAATTTAAATTACAATAAACTCCGTCCATTTATACAGAGCAGACAAACACACAAAAATTCCAAGTAAAATGTTTTGGGCTCTGTATCGATGGTAAAATTTCCACAAAAAATCAATACTTCCATACTTTATCTTTTATAAATGCGAAAGTGTGTCTGTCTGTCTGTCTGTCCGTCTGTCTGCCTGTCTGCGTTCGCGGCCCACCTATTCAACAGATTATGATAAATTTCTTACAGGGATAGGTTATTTCCCGGGGAAGGACAAAGGCCTCATTCCCGCGGGAATCTCAGTGTGAGATCTATAGAGCAAACTTTGACTTTACTCAGACTCAAGACATGGTTAAAACGAGACAGATTTATGCTACTCACATAAGTCCATCTCGTTTTAACTCTGAGTAAAACTAGTTTTTAGACTTGCTTTCTCTAGAATCTGGAATATAATCCCGCCACCGGTACAAAACCTGAAATCAGTGTTTACCTTTAAATGTAAACTCAAAAAGATTTTGTTGGACAAGCAAAAATTTGGTTAGGTGAAAATGTATTTACGTATATATTGTTGGTTTGGCGTTTTCATCCAGATTCTCGGGGAGGCAGCACAAATAGGTCATAATATGTCTTTTGTTGTTTTAAATCAGTCTGATATATTGAAATTTATCCAAATGTTTAATTCATATGAATTTGTTCGGTTTGTTGGTCAGCGTAGTGAGATTGACGGGCAGCCCGGGCCGGTCCGGGACGTCGAAGCTCAAGGGGTCGACTGAAAATCAGCGCTAATATGGTGCATTTACACCATATCAGCATTACGCTGAGTCGATGCCCTTTTTGGGATTTTATCTTACACAGATTGGTGTTTATTTATAACATTAGGGTTTAGTATATAAGTTTATATATAAGTTATTTCTCTCTGTATTCTTATTAAGTATATTCTGTATTATGTTGGTTTTCTGTGTATTGTAAATCCCAAATAAAGATTTTATTTATTTATTTATTTATTTATTTAAAGTCTGAGCCAAGTCAGAGTACCTACGCTCTATAGATCTCCGCATCAGAAAGTCTCGACTCTAGCCATATTTTCATTCAGACCATTCTCGAAGGTGTGTGAAGTCGGCCAAGTGCGCATTACTTGGCCAGCGTGGTGGACTATGGCCAAACTATTCTCATTCCGAAAGGAGACTCGTGCTAAGTAGTGAGCCGGCAAGGTTGAAATGATGATGTTTGTTACTCCTTCACGCCATAACTACTCAACCGATTGGTTGAAATTGACATAACCTGTACTAACGTATAGGCTACACTTTATCCAGGAAAATAAAAGGGTTCTCGCGAGAATCAAAAATCCACGCGCATGTAGTCTCGGGCATCATCTAGAATTCTATACTTTCTTAAAAGCACCGTGGTAAATATGTGTGGTCTGCCAATCCCACTTGGCCAGAGTGGTGGACATGGGATGATGATGATTTAAGGAACCCCAGTGCCGAAGTTTTTAGTTCTAGGGCGGTCTAAGGAGAAACTTACCATACTTATATCACAGTTTAAGGATGCATTCTTCCCTTCGTTCGATGGAAGCATCCACACAGAGCAACGCTGCGGGGTGACAGGGACGTGATGGAGGAAACTGGCAGAATTTTCAATACAAAATTTTTCAATCTATTGTCGTATGCAGCTTTCTACCTTTTTTTTATTTTATTCACAACAAGTTAGCCCTTGACTGCGATCTCACCTGATGGTAAGTGATGATGCAGTCTAAGATGGTAGCGGGCTAGCCTGTTAGGGGCATGGCAGTTATTTGGCCCGGTGGCCATAATTTGAACGAATTTTTATGCCTGTTTAGTTTTTGTTTATATTTTATCTATACTAATATTGGAGGTAAAGTTTGTGAGTTTGTGAGTTCGTGACGTTGTAGGGGGTAATCTCTGGATCTACTGAACCGATTTTGAAAATTCAGGTACCAATAGAAAGCCACATTATTTGTGAGTGTCATTTGCTATATAATAACCCGAAAAATTAGGGAGTTCCCGTGGGAATTTAAAAACTTATTTCACGCGGACGAAGTCGCGGGCATCTGCTAGTTTTTTATATAGACGGTATACTAGCAACGCTGTCAACGGGTCAGATAAGTTTGTGGGAGTAGATGCTACAGCTAACCGGGTCTGCCATTTGTATTGTACGAGGGTTTGTCTAGTGGTTAGTGTGTTCAACTGCGGCTAACGAGGTCCCGGGTTCGAATCCTGGATCGGGCCATAATTAAATATTGAATTTTTCTGACAAGAAAATGTCAGTAAATACTAGCTCGGGGTTAGGAAATTGCATTGGTTGTAACACTCGAGGAGAGCACGTAAAGCCGTCGTTTCTGCACTTGACCTCTCTACGGTTGTATCGGATATTCCGTCAGATATGAGAATAAAGGCACTGAGAGTGGACTTGTGTTTGCGCACACACATGTGCACTATAATATTATCTCCCGCGCACATCGCTAATCTCTGGAGATTAGCCGCCTTGGCGGGAATTCTGTTAGGACATTATTATTATTTCTTTACTAGATGATGTTTTTTAGATAAGTTTTTTTCATCCCCGCGGAAACTCTGATTTTTCGGGTTAAAAAGTAGCCTATGTCTTTCTTCGGGATTCAACCTATCCCTGTACCAAATTTCATCAAAATCGGTTAGGTAAATGAGCCGTGGAGGCGTAGCAAACAGTCACACTTTCGCATTTATAATATTAGTATGGATTGACCCACTGTACGAATACAATAACTTACGCAATGGTACTAGCAATTTTTTTTTAATAAAAGGGATAAATAAAAGTCAACTGTTGTTTTGTTTCATTGTATTGCATCAACTGTAACACTTTCAGTTTTCATCGTTATTGAGCAAAGTTTACCTACATTATTATAATTGCCCTAAGTTTTACCCGAAATCATTTCACTTTTGGTCAAAATGACGTCTAATAATAATCAGATAATTAATCATTTGAATAGAACTTAAATAAATAAAAAATTAACTTCAAAAGTAAAATAAAATTTTCGTGTAATCTTCATGATACTAAAACATATTTGTAACACAAGGTTATGGAGTGTAGAAGATAAGGAATAACATCTCTTATGGGAGAAAAGTTGAAAAAGTGTCCAGTGGTTGCTATAAATAACAGTTCAAAAACCTTCCACAGTGGCGCTGGTGTAGACAAAGGGTATGTTAAGTAGTTAAGTTAAGTAGTACTTTGTACAAAATAATGATGAATGTTTTCTTTCTTTGTTTATTTCTCAAACCAACTCTAATAATATTTGGCGCTTCCTTTTAAATTTACCCTGATGCTAATGTGGCGCCCCCAATTTAATGCATTTCGACGGACACATTTCCTATACACAGATGATTCTCCTTACCTCTACCCTCCATATTTATTACATATACTTATCCTTTTGATAGTGAATCCATATTAATTTTAAATTATTTGTACCGAGACTAAATAACTAAAGAAAATTCCTCGAAATTCAAATATACAGTGGCGCCCAACGTGAAGCCAATAAATAAATAATAAAAATCTCTAAACATAAAACTATTATAAAATTTCTTACGCGTAAAATTTTTGTGCGAAACGAAATGCACACACGGTAACTTTGTAATGCAGTACCGACGTGTAGTTATTGTGCGTTTATATTTTAATTGTTTTTCCGTAAAAAATTATATTTTTAAAAGATATTAAATTATAGTATACATATAATGACTTACTTTCATTTTATTTTATATTTTTAGTTACGTGTATAGTTCTTAAATTTTTTAAAAACATTGATAGGTTTGTAATATGACCCACATGATGAAATAATAATTTATTGTAGAGTACCTGTACCTGTACCTACTTGTAGTACTTGTACCTGTGGATTTACCTAAATTGACTATTTAAAAGAGCTTTTATTTAAAGCGATTACTTCGAATATAAAATTGAATAATCTTGAGTATTTTAAGTTTTAAAACGATTCTCTTTGGTATACTGCTGTTTGTGATATTAGATGAATTTTCGAAGTGAAATGATTTCGCGCCAAACGCAGGCATAACAACGCATGCTATGTCAAATGCTCCAACCCCTTGTGACAATACACACACGGCACTCGAATGCCGATCATATTTTATTTAAGCTTTAAGCACCAATTTTCTTTATAACAAGTCGTTCGAAATAATTAAACGACTAAAATTCTATAAATATCTTACTATGTATAGGTTAAAAATACATGTTATAACATTTTTACAAGTCTATCTTTAGTTTAATATTCGCATGTAAACCAAGTGCCACTTTCTTATTTTTTAATTATAATTCTCAGTTATCATTTTTACATTTTAATTTTATAGAGGTCAAATATGGCATTTGATTTACACAGACATAGTTTTAAACACAAAGTTTTAAATAAGATTTTAAAAAACTATAGAAAAAATTGAAGATAGGGAAAGGAGAAACATTGTAACTCTTACTTGTGTACTACAGTTAAATTATACAAATAGAAAATCATATAAATACACTCCAGAAGATATTTACAGACAATATTATGATCATGGACACAATCAAATACACTAAAAATTAATTAATAAATTCGCTAAACAATTTATAATTGCACATCGGATTCGATGAACTAAAAATTCGTACCTAAGAGTATTTTTCTATTGGTTAATAATTATTTTTACAATTATATTTTAGTTACGTATGTTATTTCAATCCAAAAATCCAAAAAACTTAATGTTAAGACGGATTTTTCGTTACTTTAAAATACGTTTATAAATACGTAATATTTTGGACTGAAATCATAAAAACTTAACATTTTTAAGTGAATACAAAATATAATATGTGATTTCAAATTATCAGTCGATAATTTTAAGAAGCTTTGCCTAAATTCAAGGGATCATAATATCTACAAATTTTTCAAAATCAAAAAGCGAGCCTAATCGAAACGTTGCGTAGATTAAGATATACATGTCAGTAAAGTAGATAATTAATAGGTACGTAAGTGGGTATAATGTAGGTAAGTACTAAATTATAGAATATATTAGAAGTATTTATATGTCAGCAAAACTACGCATCGAAGCTTTACAATAATCGTACAATAATTATTAGATGAGGGTTAAAGTTATTTTCTGAAATCAACTTCCAGACTGCTGGGTTTACAGTATTTATATTTAGAATTAGAGAAAGTACATTTTTGAAAGGAGTACACCAAACGAAAGAGCTAGGAGACACGTAAAATGAACTGCCCTATTATGGGTATTATATATTACAAAATTATACAACTAAATTTTATTTCAATTATTCATATTAAAATCAGCTGGGTTTGGGATATACAAAATTGATAAGAGATCCTTATACAAGCCTTCGCGTAAAACATATTAACAATGAAGTTACGAGGACAAGGCTTCCAAAATAACAATAATCATTTATTTCTAGTTAGCACGTTGTATAGAACGCATCATAAATATACAATATTGTTGTATCTAAGGCACATAATGTTTAGGCTTCAATTATTACTCCATATCGTAACAATGGTGCTAATCAAATGTTCGAACAAGTTTACTTTGCGACAAACACAGATAATATAATAGCAGGTCATTAACAGAAAATAGATGTCATCCATAATTGCAATCCTTCTGATTAGCTGGAACTCTTATTACAATTGAGTAAAATCACAGTAAGATAAATTCCGTCAATAACTACAATTGCTGTAAAAATCCCAACTTTGATGCCAGGGGGTTTCTTGCACAAAAATAATGATTTTGGGGTCATCGTTGAGGTATTCAATCTTGTAAAACTACGTTAATATATAGATTAGGATCACTCGTTTAGTTTTACGACAAATAAGAATACCCGACAATTCTTAAAATTTAAAATTTCTTGTCAGTTAAATTCTTATATCGTGTTTGTCGCAAGCACATCAACTATTGCAAAGCTAGTAATAAAAATACTACTGAATCTACTGACGCTGTCAATAAAAAACTTTTCACCTCTCATCTTTCAACTACAATTTACAGTTAATTATTGTTATAATTATTATAACAAATGCATTACATACAACATGTCTCTTCCTGTTTACAATAATGTAATCTTTCCCTTACAGCACTAGCCGTGCAATGCCAATCATACAAAACGACTATTTCAATATAAGACACGTCCAGAATGAACAATTTAATCACAGTCTAGAATTTTCTGCACCAATTAGCTTTTAAATTCGTCACCAATATTGCCGTCGTTACAAAGTTAATCCATTCGATTTTATAATACGACAAAATCGTGTTGGTAATCCGAATGTATTCAAAAGCCTTAAGTGACTTCACTATTTAATTTTTCTGTATTATAAACTCTAATAGTGTCTATAGCTAGCAATTGACTAAATTCTCGCCTCCTGCCTAGATGTACTATAATATTAGCTGTATTAATAATATCTCTATAGTTTTTTCTGTGAAATAGCTATGTATTGTACGAAACCGCTTCTCTGTATTTATATCAAATTTATTTTCGTTCCGGCGTACTAATATTTAATAGTTTATTACTAATAGAAAAAATATCGCAAGTCGACCTTTACAATATTGGATTCATCTACTTCAGTACCAATTTCTAGCTTCACTAAAGCCGATTTTTTAAATTATTATCATTATAATATTTTTGTAATTTATTGCTTGTCATTTATTGCTACGTTACCTAAATCTAGTTTCTACTTAAGTTTTACTGTTAGAGAAAATTAATAAAAAAACAGGCTTCTTATTTTATTAATTAAATGAAATTAATGGCACCAAAATGGCTACAGATAGGTATTGTTAAAATTTAAATGTCCATGTTTGACCATACGAAATACCGTTAGAGTTTACATAAGAATTTTGAATTAACATCTTTTAAAAACCTGTGAAACTGTGTTCGCTTTACACTTGGTGCTATATTGGATACTGATTTTTCAAGTTGTAACATTTTAGATGTATTTTTAAGACAATTTATCACATTACCAATAGTATTAGTTAGTGCCCTCATAAGAATTTAGGACTATAGATGTAATATTTTTCAGTGAACAACGCGAAGGTGTTTATTATGGATATTAAGAAAAGGTCAATTAATATGACAGCCTCATACAAAGTTGTCAGAAAAAGTAACTCCAGTGTCACATTTTTAACATGAAAACTTAATGTCAAGACTTTTAATAAAATCATTTGAAAGGGATCATAAACATCAAAATTTTACTAAAATCAACTTAACCGTACTTATACATCTAAGTCTATTAAAAATCGTGTATAATATATATTTGGATCTCGTTAATTGTAATTTGGCCACAAATTTAGTTAACACCTCTTACTAATAAACGTAAGAGGTTTTAATAAATGTAAATATACTTTATTTTAAGTACTTTTAATTTACATTGTAACTCTAATGACTAGCTTTTCACGTATGGCCACGGGGTTGTAATAAAAAAACGACAAAAATCGACAAAAAATTGCAATCATTTTTTTTTTCAATAATTATTTTTCACGCCTCTTTGGCTCCAAAATATTATGTTATATGGAGTCCACGGTACAGATATAAGTGGATGGATTTTCGAAAAGGAAAACCTACAATTTAATTGTCCCTATTATGTAAGTTATATACGATTTTTATAAAAGGCACCTATAAAATGTCCCACGACAAATCGTCGAACTACTATTATCAACTATTATTGCTTTCGATTCGAATTTTCATAATTGACAAATTAAGGCAAACCTTTTTTGATACTATGGTCAAATACTGCAGGACCTAATAACGTCATAGAAACTCGACAGTTCAAGACAAAAATGGAAAACGAAAAATACAATACATACTTATTAATAAATTAATTGTGAGACGCACAGCAACTTTTGTGTTTTTATTGATTCTGTAAATTTTGGAAAATTTATTTGAAACTTCGGATCGAAAAGGCAGCAATAACGTCAATATGCACTTGGCCACTAATTATACAACTAAACTAATCTCATAAGCAAGGCTCGTCTTTCATAAATATTCGTTCAATAAGTTAAAAAAATCTCCGTAAACTATATACGCTTAAACTATTTTTTTTTTTCAATACAAAACTCACAACAACGAAACAAAATAAAACAACTTATAATATCACACTTTCGCCAATCGAAACATGTTTTTTAAAACTAGTAACTGGAAGCATTTGTTTTCGTAGACCGCTTTTCCTAACTGCCTTATAGGTCAGCAAAAGAATACTCTCATAAGCTGCATAATTATTATCATTAATTATTAATTTTAATTCACTAAATTACTGGAAGGCTTGATCAATATCATACTTGATTTATATTCTATAAAAATATTAGAATATGCTTAGTTGTTTTTATGTTTAATTATTTTCCGCAATTTCAGATTTTTACATAAATATTCATTGGAGTATTGCTTTCCGTTAGACACTACATGGTAAATGAAAAAAAAATCAAACATATTAACTAACAGTATCGATTACGTATGAAATTTAATACAGTAAATATAATTTACCATAAGTCGTCATTTCAAAGTCACTGCGTATGGCGTACGCCTAACTGACACTGACAGTTAATATGGCGTGAATCGCAAACTTAATTCAACTACAACCTTCTCAGAGTCCAATCCAGTCCAAACTTCAACAACAATATTTACACACCACTTTCCACTTTAAAACAAAATAACTAGAACGAACCACCCTGGGTCTTTATTCTCTATGTCAATAAAAACACCAAAACGCACGAAGTGTTTGCAACATTTTAGTCATGTCATTTTGACAACCCTTCACTCAAGAACAGTCAAATTCGACGTCAACAACTAATGCTGCTGAGTTTGTGAAATTAAATATGACCGTAATATAAGCTGACCTAAATTTAAAGCACGCGCCAAACGCAATGCAGTTTTTGCACCGGAAAATAAATATGTTGTCATGGGTTCTCGATAATTTTTCAAAGATTCAATGGTAGTATTTGATGCTAAACAATTCTTCAATACGTATCAAAAAGAGGAACTGGCAGGTTTTGAACCAGCGTCTCACTGGGATTCGCGCCCGAAGCGCCTTTGTCCGTGGCCACATCTTACACGTCGGTGCCGAAATTAGCACCGCCGTGCGAATATTAATATTAAATTATATATTATATAAATTATAATAATTATATTAAATTATATATAATATTATTATTAAAGCGAATATTAATTCGCCACTGACGGCATTAGCTGCGATTAACATTTTCACTGTTAAAATGTTGTTAATTTCAGCACGTGCTTTACATGCGATCAACTTATTATAATAATTCACAGTTATTTGCTGTTCAAATTATTGTCAAACAAAAAAGTTTTTTAGTACTTATTTGAGTTTCGAATGCACTTAAATTTCAAACAGTCCGATGTGTCACCGGGCGCCAATGGGGCAGTGGCGCCGGGGTCCACCTTAGCACAGTCGCGTTCGAGCCGTCGGCGGGGTCGGACGCATTGTGCAGTATGGATCACGGCGAGCGCAAGTCCGGAGCCGGTTTGTCCGGTGCGATGTCTTCCGACGTGTCCACCACCACAGATTGGACGCTGGGGCCGGTGTCCATGGCCGTTGTGTCCGATGTTATGACGTTCGATTGGAAAAAGCGTTCTGGAATGTAAAAGACTTCGAGAGTATGATTATTCCATACATTTGAGAGTAAAACGTACAATAACACAGAAATAAAGTGGTATTTTAATATTGTCAAGTATAGTCTGTGTCAAAAAATTCCTAGAGGCGTCACTAGTAGTCGCACGTTCATACAATTATTGCTAATAAATTTTTTTGTACATTTCTAAATTTGTTCCACTAATTGCCGCGGAACTTAATTCGTGACACGGACCATATTAGAAGTGTAAGGCCTTTATGGAATCATTCAAAACATAGATAACATCGTAAGAATGTTAGCCCAAATTGGGCGCCAATAAGATTTAATTTTATTTCTGGCGCTAGTTTACACTTGACTGAATTTTAAATTATAAATATGTAATAAATCATGGAATCTAAGATAAAAGAAGATGCAATAGTACCTAGTGCAGTAATTCAAAAACGGTAGCGGACTAACCTGGTAGGGGTATAAAACCCATACCCTTAATCGGTTTCAAAGTAACCGGAACGGTAAATCACTCGGCAATATGTCTTGGGCGTTTGGGTAATCAGCCACAACTGATTCCTCTCACCAGACCAGACCAGAGACAATAAGAAATCATAAAAACGCCTCGTCATCAATTCGGGAAAGAATCAAAATACAATTATTCAAAAATTGTAAAATCTACTATATTCTAGAAGGAACATATTATATGTGAAAATTACCATCGTCCAGCAACTCGACGTGGTTGGGCCCACCGGGCGCCGTCATTATGTTGAACTCCTCTTCCAGCGTGGGGAATGGCGCATTCCATCTGAAAAAATCAGAAACTAGCTTATTGATAGATTGTAGACTACAAGAATTTCAAACCCCTTTTTTACCCCTTTAGGGGATGAAATTTCAATAATACTCTCTTAGCGGATGTTTGCTTCATAGTAGCTATCTGCATTTCAAATTTCAGCCCGATTCGTCTAGTGGTTTGAACTGTGCGTTGATAGATCAGTCAGTCAGTCAGTCACATTTTCCTTTTATATATTTAAGAAGAGAAGATATAAAGTTAAAATCACATCCAATGATATTTAACATTATAATTGCGTAAGTCTGTCTTTTACCTTTTACGACCTCCATGATTAACCGATTTTGACCAAATCTTGTATAGTTGGATTGGTTGAATCTGACCGGGCTACTTTTTATCCCAGATAAAAGCTTCCCAAGCTTTTTAAAAAACCTTAACTGACGCAGACGAAGACTCGGGCATCAACTAGTAAGAAAATAAATTATTTCTATCGTGGTAGAAATAAATATATGGAAAGACGGCAATACAAAGTTACCCTATATGCTGTTGTTTTTAATATACACAGGTACAGAGAAAGAAAGAGAGAGAGAAAACATTTATTACGTAACGTATGCATTGTATATTATTTACATACGGCCGGTATCTGAATTGAGAATTTCATGTTGAGTCTGTCTCAAAGACTACTTAAGTGTGACTTAAGTATAACTTAAGCAAATTATTGACAAAAAAACTTAAGTCTTGATCAAATATTTGAGCAAAACTTAGCTGATATTTGCTTGAATGCATAATTCAGAAACCGGCCCTACATTTTTCTTTTTATGAAAAGAGCAAATGCTGAGTTTCTTGCCGGCTCTTCTCAGTAGAATAAATTTTTCGAATCGGTGGTAAAGTCGTGACTTGTCATAAGTGGCACGTGAAATAAATAAATCATTTATCATTTAGATAGTTGCACAGAGTGTTGGAGTTTCAAACCTTGGTGGTGCTCTAGGCGGAGCTCTCGGTGCGTATAATCCTAACCCGCCCGGGGGTGAACCACCCCCCACGGGCCCGTAGCTGAACACCTGAAAATGAAAACCTTTATTTACAGCTACGAGTCACTCCAACCTAATAAATAAGATAAAACCGATCATCATCATACCAATTTCTAGCCACATCACTAGAACACTACCGACCCAGTTCCTAGCCACATCACCAGACCTCTACTGAGCTTGGGTCAGATGTGGTCTGGCGAACTGGAAAACACCTCACGCATGAAGGTTTGCCAAGATATAATTCCTTCACTGTTAAAGCTAGTGATATTTACCTGTTAAAAAAGCGGTCAAGTGCAAGTCAGACTCGAGCACGAAATGTTCCCTAGCACCACACAATTTAATTATTTTAGTAAATAACAAGAAAGATGTCATTATAACACGTAATCAGCTGTGAAATAACTGACTTACATAGGGCGCTAAACTGGTAGCGCAAACAAACAATTCTACACCCATAGCGGGGGTACGGACTTCGAGGTCTGGCCTACTTGGCCGGACGGGCGCGGGGTAATTTTATACTCCGGTGATTGACTTTTAGCCGTGTGGTTGGCTAGGGCCGGCCTATTTGAAGGCTACGGGTCCCTAGGCCGGATGTCGTCCATTGCGCGTCGTGTGCCCAGCATGGACGACGCGCAAGGGAGACGCTAGCGTAAGTTCTTAAGAGTTCCCGGAGCCTTTCATCTTGCGCTGAGGATGGTCACTGAGGGGGTTTTAGTGGCCCACACAACCCGGCCGGATGTCGTGGCGGGTTCTGGGTCCACAGTGCGGGTGACGTCGTCACAGCCGCGTGCAGGACTCGTGACATTCATCCACGAATGTCACGAGTCCTGCACGCGGCAGTTTCCCTATACGTGTGCAGAGATTACTTTGTTGACGGCCTCGAGGCTGTGCCTCCTTACCCGGGCATAACCTGTCAGGTGACGTTTTGCCGTCTGGCTCATCGTTTGAGGCCTAAAAGACAAAGGCCAATACCATTCGTGGCTTTCAGCCTAATGGAAATGTTAACCCTACCGAAACCCTAAAAATACAAATAGTCAGCCTGTCACTCGATGACGAGTCACGCTGAGCCCACGCCCACTCCACTCGCTGGGCTCTACATCACCAGTGTCTCACCTGTTGCGGCTGCGCGTGGAAGTGGTTGAAGTGCGAGAGGGGCGGGTGCGGCGGGTGACAGTCGCGGTAGTGCGGGGAGCGGCGCCGCGGGCTGGCCGGCGGGGATCTCAGCTCCGGGGACGCGGGCGACGCTGAGCCCACGCCCACGCCTACTTCACTCGCTGGGAAACAAATACCGATCGAAATCATGTAGCTTTATTCAAGAAAATACATAAAAACCATTTTTATAATATACCTAGCCCTGTACATGTCGACATAAGACCCAAATTTTAATATTGACTCAGAAAAGCAACCTTTTCTTGAAAATTATTGTAGGAGGGCATACAGACATAATTGATGTCGACTAAAGGCCTAATAACAATGCCGGACAATAATTTGAAATGGCCAAGATATCAAACTTTAATAATTTCATTCTTATTTAAACAAGACAAAGAAAAATCAATCATAATAATATTCACGATAGCAAATATAGCAGATCAATTATTTAAAGAGCATTATAAATTAATAATTATTGACAAACAATTAATCATAAAAGAAAAAAAAAAAAAAACACATACCAGTAGATCTGATAATGGTAACCGGTCTCGCCATAGGAGGTAATGGAGGTGGTGGTAACATGGAGCTGGTGAAATACGGCGGCTTTGGACTCCGTGATAAACTGTGAACCTGAAAACATATGACAAGATGAAAGTGAAAAGACACTGAATGTAACCAAAAGAGTAATAGGTCGTTTAACTCAAACGTTGCCGGAGGGGTTTCGGTAAGTTGAAAGAAAAGAAAGAAATCTTGGGAACCGCCCCAAATAAACAGATGTCTTAATATTATAATCCTCTACTTATCTGATGAACTAAATGGTAAACCTAAACTACCTAAAGCGAAACCGCAGTAGTAACAGATGTGCCAATAGCTTGGAACATATCTGATATATGACATGCTGAGTTATAGACTCGTTGCACATCTTATCTATTATTATCAGAAATGCTCTCCGTCTTATACAAATCACCCTCTGGGGTGTTCTCCAAGGTTGTCTAATCGTTCTTATTTTATTTCTACTTTACATTCATGACTCGCCCCTTAGTTATTTTAAAATAATATATATATAACTTAATTTAAATAAGTGGATTATTTATATTACTTGTAATTGCTGAACGTCCGTAGGCGGTTCTTGGCACACGAAAGTAACGAAGTCTCCGAGTGAGTCTTGTGTGGCCCCCTCGTATTTCCCACTCGAATGTTGACTTGATAACGCATCTGAAGCTGTAATAGACAAAATTTACTAGAAACTATACAAAGATAATTTTTAAGAAAACGTAGAAAATTCGAATGTTTTTAATTCAGATAAAACGTTATAAGTGCTTCTGAATCGTCAAATGCAAGTTCCACTGGTTCGGAATTCCAATGAGATTTTTGTATTTAAAATTCCTTTCAGCTTAATAATAAATTTGATAAAACTTGATTGGAATCTTACTAGTAAAATTATTATTCATGTGTTTATTTAAAAGCTATTCATGAAGCTGTTTTAGGACTCTTAATGCGCTCAAAAGGTGTGATGTTCAACCCTAAAGTTAAACTTTCCAATTTCTGTCCACTCAAGGCAATAACTCAAGGTCATTCCATACTTAAGATATCTATAACATTCTACGCATTGGTTAACAATGTCTACATATGAATTAATCAGCGTCAGTCCAGAAAGAATCGCGAGGGTCTGGGTCATGGGTTCGATTCCCGGCCGCGCATAAAGAATTGTATTTATTGGATTTTCAGTTTAGAAATTCTCAGTGCCAGCCCGGAGTTGGAAGTTGGCGGTGTTTCACCCCCGTGCCTCGGAGAGCACGTTAAGCCGTCGGTCTCGGTTATTATCACTAACATAATAATAGTCATTAAAGCCTGCCAACCCGCATTAAAGCAGCGTGGTGAGTCTAAGCTCTAATTCCTCCTCCTCTCCTCTCTCCTATGAGAGTGGAGGCCTGTGCCCAGCAGAAAGACAGTAATGAGTTGTACCACTACAGCCCTTACTCCACAAGGGTAAAAGAAAAGTATGTAAAAGATTATTTGAATGACAGACAGGCATGGGTATGAATTGTTCCAGCGGCTAATTACGTTATAATTAAAAATATAATTAAGTAATTTCCTAAATTTTTGAGATGGTGATTATAATAAAAAACCCGGCTGAGTTTGTTGTGGGCTCTTCTCAGACCAGGGCGCGTTTGGAACCCTCGTAGCTTTAGTTTTAAGATACCGTAGTAATTAATTATCACCATCAAGTCTTATTCCTTGTAAACATGACGTTCAGAAGGTGCAAGAGTCCACAGTCAAGGAAGGCAATTCGATTACATAACTATGCTAAATAATTTACCTGTTGGATGCGTATCAGTGGGAGGTGGTACGTGTTGGTAGAATATCGTGTTGGAGGGCACCAGTGGCGACTGGGCTGCGCTCAGACCCGCTGAGCTGTGGGGGATGCCTGGAACAAATGTTTGCACTTATGTATACAAGCTGATATACAAATGTGTGGAATTTGTTGTGTTCTCTTTAAATCTAGGTTGGGCCAATATCAATGAATTTAAAACACATTTTTTTTTAAATATTGTCCTACTAATAACGCCCGTAATAACCGTAACGCCCGATATTCGTCTGCGAGGATTTTTTTTAAATTTCCACGGAAATAAATAATTTTCCGGGATAAATTATTTATTTCCCTGGATGACAATGACAATCTCCAGGTCCTCAACTGTAACCATGCAAAAAATCACGTCAATCCGTTACTCTTTTGCGGCGCGATTGAAGGACAAACAAACACACTTTCGCATTTATAATATGCGTATGATTTACGCAAGCTGATATATTATGCTGAATACAAAATGTGTGGAATTGGGATGTTGTCTTTGTACAAAATAAATTATTTTTAGTGATTTTTAAATGGGACCTCCTAAAAGGCCGATTTATCCACATTTCATTTGATAGTTTTATGTTTGATATCAACGTTTTACTACCAATAGAACGCATATTTTGTTCGACGTGTTATCTGCAGCCGTAATAAATAATGTTTGAAATGTAAAGTAATATTGTGTTAATGTTACTGAATAAAAGTTTTATTTATTTAAATTTAAAAATAAAATAATAATAAAACAATAGTGACCTAACCCAAATAACATTAAATCAGCATTAAAACAAAACAATCGCAAAGTCACTGACCCACACAATGAACTCAACGCAAACGTAACACAAAATGATTCACCGTGGATCTTACGCACCTATTTAGTAACACATGTACGACACACGCGATGGCAAGTGAATACTAAACGATGCATGCCTAATGACATGCCTGTGACCTGTATGTTATATGGTATTGTTTAAACGATATATTCTTACATATCTTAACATTGCGGATACAAGGATCGGGCCTACAACTTTAAAGGTATATAGAGATCCATTTTATTTATATAAACCACTCTGGGGCCACACTGCCAACGCATACAACAATACTTCAGCAATATTACTGAAAATGACGGTTTGATGTCACGTACCTTAACGTTCTTATAATAAGGATCATAATCTTAAACGCGAAAGTGAACAATATTAATGAAATTATATGGCTTTATGCGTTGGCAGAAGGGCCCCTGTAGTTGAATAGAGTATTTATCTGAGGTGTAGCGCAATTCGGTGTCAACAGAGAACTGGAAAGTGAAAATTGAAGAGTTCACGCGCAATCAAGGAATAAGAAACTTAATAATCCATTGAATCGAAGCAGACGTTACTTTGCGGAAATCCATGATAATGAATGAACTAGAAGTTTAATTCGCTATAATCCGTCACAGTAGACCACACAAACACCAACAACACACACATCCTCCAAATCACTCTCAACGTAAGTACGTTTCACTCTGAAACCGGAGCATCTTCAGATGTTGACTCGACAATGTGAATTGCTGGGTGGTGGGTGTTCGCAAGCCTTTGGTGAGGGACACGCACTGTACCACATAGATTTGTCTACTGTGGCGGATTAGACCGAATTAAGCTTCTTGTTTATTGATTATAATGGACTATCCAATAGTTCACACGCAGTTTTTTATTAATCCTTAATCAAGATACTCACTGAAACACTGTCCAACAAGCATGGCCGAGGGGGTCCCTCGGTCTGTGGGGGGCTCAAAGGCGGGCGGTGCGGGACTGTTGTACCCATAGTAAGTGGACTCTAGCTTAATGCCTCCGCCGGACCCGCTGGGCGATTCCGACCCAGTCTCTTGGAGGATCGAGGCTGGAACATTTAAGGAATAACTCGATACCTTCATATGAATCAAATGGTTTTACCGTTTTGGTAAGCTTCTGGCGTGATTAAGTAACAAACATCCATCCATCCAAACTTTCGCATTTGTGATATTAAGTATAGATATTTTAATAAAAATCTTTTGACTTAGTCAAAGTCAGACAGTCAAGACTAATTTCAATAATACATATAAGACAACAAATCTTCAACATGAGGAACAGCAAAATGAGGAAGGAGTAAAAATTTGTTAAAAATTTTCCTTTAAATTTTTTATTTTTATTTTCAAAGATCACACCAGGCTGCGCGATGTATGGCCCACGCCCGACCCGCACCCGTTCAAAAAAAAATATAATCAATTAATCTCACCTTTAGACAGCTTCCATAGTTCCTTCGAGGAGAAGACACCGGTCGCTAAAATGATATCGTTGCAAATAACACCGTTGTATGGGTTATGGGTATAGCCTGTAACCCACCATTGGATATAGTATAACAAGACTTTATCAAAAAAAAGTGTGTGTGTGCAATTCACACATGGCAGAAGTGAAACTTCAGAAAAGTAGCCTACGAGAGAATGAGACAAATATAACTTGTATTCTATCTCATTCTCTCGCAGGCTAAATCCTATTATGAATATTATGTTTGTTTCTTTATAGTGTTGCTTTTACGTTTTATCGAATTTTCAAATAACAACGATTCTAAAGAAGTTTCACTTCAAAAATAAGGACCACCATATACTCGTAAAAGGAGTCAACTAAAAGTTTGGCCACCCGAGTTACTATAATGATTACACAATTTATCACTTAGAGAACTTACATTGCATAGATAAGTGCTACCTAAACCCAATGTGTTTTGTCTCAACAAAGATCGTTTTTTTATCCAAAAATTATTTCCCAAATTTTTATCCCAAAAAATTTTTTTTCCGATTTTTTTTTATCCCAAATTTTTTTTTCGCGCCATAAAATTTTAAATGGGACCCCAGGATCGCTTCACCTCCCTGCCTTCATCCTCATTTAAAAAAAATTAAGGCTCACGTAATCTTTATGCTTGTTCGTTCTTTCTTTGGTAATTTGTGTATTCTAGTGGTTAACTTGTGTATTGTACTATTTGAACCAAATAGTCAAAACTGCATATTTGTTCTCCGTTTCAATCATATCTGCATAATACTTGGACATCAACTAGTATTGCAATGTAAAAATTTTGTTCCAAAACTACATCGTTTTTCCGTAAGTAATCCAAAATAATACTAATATATTATTCAATAGCTGAAATGGTAATATTTATAATTATTTTGGAAGCAAGGATTTAGCTCCGGTTACAAAATTCGATGTATTGCAATTATTGTAACATAAAGTTTATGGTAGGCCCAGTTTACTAAGGGGGATACTACACATAGATAAAGGAGTAGTACAAAATAATTGTATTTACACTAATATTTGAACAAAATCGTAAAATCAAATAGGGGTAGATAGTACTTTAGTAATCATTAATTTAAAAGTGAAGGTTGATTTTAAAATCGATGCAATTTCAACAGTCATCAATAATACGAGACTAAATCATCTAGGATTGGATGATGATAATTATAATTGTAATTAACATTGAGAAGCAACAATGTTATGAGATTAATCACAGATATAGGAATGTGCTTACGAATTAGTCTGTCAACGCGGTTATATATCGTAACGGAATAGAAATAGATTCAGTCTTGAAACTTTATGCATCTGTTGACGTAGATGTAAGTATCTAATGTTCAATGATAACAATAAAAACCATACTTATTTTATAAATTGCGAGTGTGTGTGTCTGTCTGCTACGCTTTACCGGCACAACTTTTCAAGAGATTTTAATAGAAATTGATTAATGGATAGGTTAGGCTAATTTTTATCCCGGAAAATTAAGGAGTTCCCGCGAGAACAAAAAAAACTAAACGAACGAAGAAGTCATCTAGTATTATAATTATATTAAAATAGCATCGATTTAAACTTTTGATATGTAACTATTAACAGCTGTTACAAATTATAATTTCAATGGGCGAATCACAGCTAGCCTTTGTTTTTCAGAAATAGAATGTCATAGATTTGGAAGATATAAGATTAGCTCTATATTTTACACGTCATAAAGGCAGTGCATTACTCTGCATAAAGGAAAGGGGCTCTTTTATAATGCATCCACGATACAATTTTGATGAAATAAATTCTTAAGTTTCACTAAACTTTAAACTTTACAATGCTACAGTTTTCGATATTAAGTAGGATTGAAAATTTTCAATATAAATATATATTTTATTTTGTTTTTCACATTAAAAAGGTAATATAACAAAGACCACTGCGATCTTAAAAACTTAAGCATAGTTTGTTAGATTTTCAACATGTTTTACTTGAGTTAAGACCCCAAAAGCCTTTCTTGATACACAGGTCATAATAGATTAAGATTAAAACTTTGCAGGACTACTAGTACGTCGTCTAATTAGACTACTTCTATAAAAGCTAAATATGATACACCCTTCAAATAAAACTAACATACACACAACTGTGAAGAGTTACATAACAATAATAATAACATTAGAAAGAGAACTTAACAAAAGAGTAAAAGAGAAGGAACACCGACTACTATGCATTAATACGAAAAAACAATCGAGCAACACCAACAAATCTGAAAACACCAACGAAAGCATGAGGTGCAAGCCAATGCTGGGACTGTTACAATTTTCAAAAATGCACGAAACTAAAAATGGTGACCACTTTGTGCAAATATCAATTGAAAAAGTCTCTCTTCAATTTAACAAGAGTGGCTGAGAATGGTGTTTTGTAAATTTTATAGATTATACATATTTGAAGAAATTTCCATTGATTCTCATCTTACTTTCATTGTTTTCATTCCAACAATTTTTGGACATCCTATAGATTACAATAGGTGTATAAACAGAAAAAAGATAGCTAGATAATAAAGTAATACTGCATTATTATTATATTGTAAACCCACTGAAAGGTTACCATAAATTGCAATAAAAAATCAATTTCACTATGGGAAAAAAACGAAATCAAGGAAGTGAGGCAAGAAAAACTAAAAAATATTTAGCAGTGATTATTCATTCACTGATTCCTTCCTATTTGTTTCTTTTTGCTTCTTTTATATAGCCATATGACTTTTTAATTCATGGATGAAGAATACACCAATAAAACAACTTTTTATAAAAAGTTGCAAACTACTTGCAAAAAACTACTAGATACAATAGGTAGATAGCTGATTTTAATTTGATGAACAAAATCATACACAGTGACCGAGACACTGTCCTTTGAGTCAAAAATTGTTATAAAATTAATATTGCTTATCGTCTGTTATATAACAAGATTACAAGAGTTCGTTTGAGGCTAGCTGACCTACTTTTCACTTTTCTAAGCCTACATGCAAAATTTCAAGTTCCTAGACCCAGTTTGATCTATACATTGACTTTTTTTGATAGAGCTGCTTCTAAAGTTTGAGTTTACATATATACAAAGCACCATTCTTAGCCACAGGAAACGAGCACGCCACGACAACCACGCGAGCCGGTTTACCTTTGTTCTTAGCCTCGTGTTCATTCTCTTTGTCCCTAGTGGGGTGCGGAGAGAGAGACCCACTTAGGATATCTGAAACATATCGGTTAAATGTACCAAAATTTAGAAATATAGCTGAAGGTGAAGATAATGAACGAATTTTCCCAAATTATCTAGTTATGTTTGATGGAGAAGATTATAAATGTGTTCAAGCAGGAGCATATTAGATGTAATCATAAAATATTGGCAAATTATCGATAGGAGGATATAATACTAGGTTGTTGGTGACCTTATTTTGAATTAATTGATCGACACTTATTTACATTATTTACAAGTAAAGGCAAATAAAAAAACATGATTAGCGTTCGTTGGAGCATGGTTGTGAGTAGGTGGTTGAAGTTTTGCGAAGGTTACAACTCACAAACCATGCGGCTCTCTTAAATAATTGTATGTGATATTATTATACAAATTTTAATTTTTTATCTCTGTTATTTTAATGTTTAACTATGTATTATTGTTATTAAGTTTAATTTGTGTTATGTAATTTTTTTTTTTTTTTTTTTTAAGAAAATTTGTGTGATTTAATTATTTATTACTGTTATTAATTGTAAGTTGTGCTGTGTCATTTTTTCTTTCTTTTTTTTTTTGAATTGATTAGTGTAACTGGCTTGTCCGTACTAATTAAATAAATTAAATAGCAAATAGCAAATAAAGTCCGAATGTCCCAAGCCCGAATGTCCCAAGCCCGAATGTCCCAAGCCTAAAGGTAAATTAAAGAAGGGATTAAAGAAGGTCAAAAAGTTACAATTGTTCGAACATAGATTCCTCCGATTGCTGTAAGATAGAACTCGATAGATGCAAATAGATGGAAGGATAAAGTTTGTATTAGAAACAATGGAGCGTATTATATATCAAAAGGAGTTTTGCTTTTGTTGACAGAAATAAACCTTTGATTGCAAATGAATGTATGGATTAGAAATAAGGAAGCAATGTAGATGGAAATTTCTGAAGATTCGATTAAGAATTACATAGATATATCACCAGTCAATGAGCAATGGATTGAAGCAAAGGAGGCGAAAACGGGATTGTAATTTGTAATCAAGAAGTATATTGTGGCCAATTCTGTTTAACACAATCTCTAAACTAAACTAAAATGACAGCTTTAAATCTAATGCTACCCCTTTCCGCTGGAAGTGTTCTAAAAGGGATAGCGATAAAAAAAAGAAAAAGAAAGAGTTGCCATTTTAGTTTAATTAGAGATATTTTACAACTGAATTCGCCAGAATATCACCAACACCAGTATTATAAACGGAAAATACCACAAAGCACAAAAAGTGAGTACAAATATAAGTGAGCGAGAGACCTGGCAGACCGTCGCTCCCATTACCATAGCTGTTGATGAAGTTGGCGAGGTAAAGGTCGAGTTCCCTCACGGACACGTTGATGTGGTAAGGGTTGACACAGAGGCCAGGCTGCGTGCACTCTGGGTGCTTCTCGAGCCTTTCACCATCTGTGCTCTCTAGGGGTATCGCTTTGAACAGTATCACCATTACTAGGTCTAATCGCCACACCTGAAATTGAAAAAGTTACTGGTGAGATATATTTGAAGAACGTTGTGATGGTGGCCCGTGAGGGCTAAACAGGGGTACGGGCTTCGAGGCCTGGCCACCTTACCCGGGTGGGGCGTGGGGTTTTTATATACCCCTGTGATTAGCAAGGGCCTGCCTAGAAGGCTACGGGCGCTTTAACTGGGTGTCGTCTCCGGTGTTGGGTTTAAAACGGTTCTGCTCTACGTTTCTGATACGAACCGCTAAAGTGTGGAATGCCCTTCCAGCGCATGTATTCCCTACCACGTATAACTTAAGTACCCTAAAAAAGGCAAGACTAAATAGGCATCTTCCAGGCAAGCACGCTCTAACCTAGACCTTATCATGGCTTCGTATTAAGATTGTACCTACTATGTATGGTTTTAATATAACTGCCATGCCCCTAACAGGTTAGCCCGCTACCATCTTAGACTGCATCATTACTTACCATCAGGTGAGATCGCAGCTTGTAGTGGATTAAAAAAAAACCTTGATTAAACAATATACTGTATTACATTTTACTCAAATTTAAACCAGTGAGCAAAGGTCATTTTTCTCACTGAGTGAGCAAAAAACGACTTTTGCTCGCTGTTTTTAAATTCAAAAAAAATTTCTCACTGAGTGATCAAAAACTACATTTGCTCACTGGTTTTAAGCAGCACAGGTGCCTTTTTTGAGCTAGTGAGGTGAAAATAAATTGTCTCACCTTATCGGCTTGTCTTAAGCAGTCTATCCGCCTCATCTTGCCCTTCTGGTCGGGGTTTGACAGCACGCAGACGGCCGGCCTTTTGCCGGTGATGCTTAAAACAAAATCCTCTCGACAGTCCTGCGTGATGTCTTTCCGCAGTTTTCCGAGCAGCCGCGACGCCCATTTCTGTTTCACTTCTGCTTTCTCGTTCTGGAATTCCAGAAAAACAACTTGTAAATATCGGATATATAAATTAATTAATCTCTTTGTGTCTTTTAAGGGACTACGGACCAGAGGCCCAAGCAAATCGTAATAATTTGACAGGTTAAAACGTATTACTCGAACTTTTTAAGGAGTCCATACATGCTTTTTGACGTGCAGGCGTGTGTGAACTCATGAAACAGGTAGAATTATCTGTTTGACAATCGATTACGATTATCATTTTCTTACACAATCGCGGGGGAGATAGGACAAAAAAAACCGCCATCTACTGAGCACAAGTCTCCTCTCGGAATGAGAAGAGTTTGGCCATACTTCACCATGCTGGCCAAGTGCGAATTGGCAGAATTCACACACCTCCGAGAACATTATGAAGAACTCTCGTTCAGGTTACCTCACGACGTATTCCTTCACACTTAAAGCAAGTGGTATATAATTTCTTAAAACACGCATAGCTCCGAAAAGTTAGAGATTCGTGCACGAGGATCGAACCCCCATCCACCTTAATAGGAAGCCAGACGTCTTAACCTAGAAAGCTAGAAGATGAAAGCCAAGAAAGTTTAAAATGAGTAAGAGGTATTATTCATGTACCTATCCTATAAGTTATCCCATATTATTATCTTCCAAAGTAATTTCATCCAACTCCCCGCAAACACAATATTAGCTCACCGTTGCATGAAACACAAACGTTTTGCACTAAATCATAAAAGGCCCAATTTTAATGTGAATTAGTCCACTAAATCAGCGAGGAGCGACTTGAAGTCCGGAATTAAGAAAAAGATAAAGCCTATAGTAAATAAATGACTTTTTTGCTGAAAATAATTAAAACAGCCGTCTCTCTATTACATCAATGATTTGCTGTGGCCCACCGGGTCCCAATATTGCAATACGAACTATTACTAGTGTCATAATATGTAATTACTTGTAAAAATAAGTGTAAAATTGGAATGAAAAACAAATAAATACGAAATTGGCGACCTCACTAGCGCAGTGGTGAGTGAGCACATGTAGTCACCGGGTTTCGTCGCAATCAAGGTCAATTCGGGAATTCATAATTTTCGAATTTTGTCTGGTCTGCTCTGGTAGGAGGCTTCGGCCGTGTCTATGTACCACCCTACTGGCAAGGACATGCCGCCAATTGATTAAGCGTTCCAATACGATGGGCTAAATACTACTGCCGTACCCCTAACAGGTTAGTCCTCTGTCATCTTAGACTGCATCATTACTAACCACGTGCGAAACATACATTACAGTCAAGAGTTAAGTTGTAGTGAAATAACATTAAAACAAAATTAAATCTAACTCCCCGCAAACACAATATTAGCTCACCGTTGCATAAATCACAGACGTTCTACACTAAATAATAAAAGGCCCAATTTTAATGTGAATTAGTCCACTAAATCAGCGGGGAGCGACAGCGGAGTCCGGAATTTTGTACATTTGTATTATTTAGCCGGAATATCTTTACCGCGGGCCGATAGACGCATTGCGACTGCCTGCGAATGCAGACATCTTTGTTTCGTACTATCTTGCGCATCGTGGAAATCTGTTAAGCTAACTTGGGGTGAAATAAAACGACTTTTCCGATGCGGTAAAGGAGTGCTTGTTTGAATGAATCGAGCGGTGGATTCAATGATTTACTAAAAGACAGGTTTTTCACTGTTTAAAAGACCTTCCATGAAGTATTAAGTGAATCGGATTTTTCTAAAGACCTTTCTAAGTAAAAAGGCTTTGTATATTAGGAGTTAAATTATTATGTGACTTTTTTATTTCTAATGTGGTAAAGGAATATTTGTCTCGATATATCGAGAATTGTGAAAATAATCAGTGAATTCAATGATTTGTCAGTAACAGACGTTTTCTAATAATAATAATAAGTAACTAGGTTTCTTATGGTGCGGTAAAAAATATATTAATCAATAACTTTGTTAATTTAAAAGAGTTTAAAATAGCATTATTTAACCTTTTAACTGTCTTCGGGTGGAATAAAAAGATTTCGTTGCATCGCGGTAAAACACTATTTATTTGAATAAATCAAAGCTGATGATTGAAGCAATGATTTGTTAACAGCAGTGTTTACAATTGGTTTTTTTAAAACTTTGTTTGTTTATAAGAAGTCCCTTTTTTGGGTTAATCTACTTTGCTTTGTCCAATGCAATTATTGTTAAGGATTTTGTTTAAGAATAACAGATAACGTGATTTTTTGTATAAATAATATACTAGTTAAAAACCTGGAGAGTGACATAGACCACAGGTTTTTAAAAAAAAAACCTAAATATCGAAATGGAGGCAGTTGCGAGCATATTCTTATAATAAATAAATTGAGTTCACTTGGAGTAAATTAAAGTTTTATTCGTAAGAGGTTTCGTAGCTTATAATGTCACGTTGCTGTGTTGCAAGATCGTGTTACGTGTAGCGAAAATAAATTGAAGTAAGATTTCTTACTTTCGAAGGAAAATTCTCATTCGGCCTCACTATTAACTTTTGCAATAATAATTATTCTAGTCAATTTTTAAATTGTAGGATTCATACATTTCTGTTTCCCTTCTATTTCTGTCAATCTTTATATGAGTAACTTTATTTCATTTCCTTCCATTTCATTAATCAATCAAATCTAGTTCCATAATCCATGTACTAAAAAAATTCTACATCAATGCCATAATCCATATCTATACTTTTCCTACATTCTACTATGCTCTGTTTTTTCATACGATAGTGTCTCTATCATTGATGTAGAATTTTTTTAGTACCTATGTCTCTATCTATTAATTCTCTATCTGTCTTCGAAATCTAACACCGCAATGTTTGAACCGATCAAGGAACAAAAAGCTTCATTCGCTATAATCCGCCAAAGCAGATAAATCTGTCTGGTACAGCGTGTAACTTGCGCAATATTCATGGGACAATAAGCCAGCAATTCGCACAACACCACACCAAACAAGTCTTCCAAATTACTCAAGCTAATTTCAAATTACTATTAAAATTTTATGGTGTTGTGGCGGTGCGAATTGCTGGCTTATTGGCCTTATTAGCGGATTATAGCAAATTAAGCTTCATGTCTTTGATTATCATGGACTTCCGCAAAGTAACGCCTACTTCTATCCAATTTTTGAACCGCTCATAATTAAAATCACCGCGATAGCTTGTACCATGGGAACAATATATTTTATCCAAGAACAAAAGTAGTTACAGGATAATCTGTGCAAACGAAATCATCTAGTAAAAAAAAACAAAAAAGTATTTACCTGTAATTCATATTTAGTGTGCCGCTCCTCCTCGAGACTCATCCGCTTCTCGTGCTTTTTGTAATATTTCCTTTTGGCCGCTTGCAAATTGAACCACGTGTACGAAAAGGACTTTACGAAAGGCATCAGGGCCTCTATGAACGGATGGAACTCGTCCTGTGAACATTCAAACAATCCACGGCGATAAAAACACACATTTTCCCAATCGACAAAACATTGGCGCCCGATATGGGACTGTGCCATTATATATTGGCGCCCAACTTGGGACCATACTAAGCAAATATTGGCGCCCAATATTGGACTATACCACTAAAAATTTGGGATTCTAATCAAAACGATTTTGCAACTAATTTCATTAATTCCCAATTTTCTTGTTGAATTTTGACTAAATCTATTGCACAAGGAATGACAAGTTTACTTTTTTATATTAATAAGACATCTGATTACCGCCATGAATATTTGCAGCACCAGAAGAAGTAGGAGGCTTTTGAGTTATTTGTTTATTTGCTTCTTCATGGTCCATATTGTTGTTTTGGGGATAAACAGTAAACGGAGGCTGGTTCCATAATTTTACTAGCAAGCTATTTAAAATCAAAAGATTGGATACTTTCTCTCTAACTACAAAACTTTAGATCCAGTTTATTTATTCAAATCTCGGCTTAACATTTTGTGATTAGACTGTTTAATTTTTGTCAGCCTTAAGTTAGTATTTCCGTATTTTTATTTTTAAATAAGAAATTATTATTCTTTTACTTAAATTGTCTTACAAATAGACAGACACTATTGAAAGGAAAATGCTTTAATTATCAAATTCTGATGGCAAAGCCAAATACTTTTCCAACACGTAACAAGTTTGGAAGGCAGGGTCGCGGTTGGTGCATATTGCATTTTGCACCAATATAGATTTTCACTTACTTACGTATTATAGTATTTTTTATTCGACTACAAGTAAGCCTTCGACTGCTATCTCCACTGGTGGTAAGTGATGATGCAGTTTAATATGGTAGCGGAATAAACTATTGGGGGTATGGCATAAGGCAGTTGTAGGTATCCAAAATTAACCCCTAATCGGTTTTACACGGCATCGTATCGTGGCACGTCTTTACCGGTAGGGTGCAGGTAACTGGTAACTAGCCTCAGCCGAAGCCTCCCACAACATTATACTAATAATTAATCTAAACTTGTCATTCCTTACAAATATGTCATTAAATCCCGTAAATGTCTGACTCTATTAATCTTTTAAATCTATTGTAATAGTCAAGTTAATATGAACGGAGTCGTTGAAACAATGTGAATACAATAACGTCTATGTATCTTGCATTTTGTTACATCATATTTACATTCAAAGCATTCATAAATTAAGTCAAACATAAACATCTAGAGGCTAAGGCAAGCAGTGGTATTTAGCGGATTGGATATCATTGCACGCCGGATAATTGTAGTGAAAATTGTGAGTTGTACTTGTAGTAACGGAATGTTACACTGTCACTCGTCAAACTTCATGCTCTGACAGATGACAGATGCCCCGCAGTTACGTAATTTTACCTGGAACTGTAAAATAGAGACTGAGGCCAATTATTTTATTAATAATTTAACACAATCACTAAACTAAACTAAAATTACAACTCTAAATCTAGTGCTGCCCCGTTCGGCATCAAAATCAAAATCAAAATCAAATATTTTTTTATTCAAATAAACTTTTACAAGTACTTTTGAATCGTCAAGTGAATCTACCACTACATCGAGTATTATGAAAGAGATACCAATATATTAAATAAAAATGACATTTTAGTTTAGTTAGAACGGCAATGCCCGTGCACGTCAGCTAACATGAAAAGTTACACTATGTCCTTTTAAAAGTTCTTTTCAGTAGCAGTTGTCCAATTGACGATTTAAAACATTTGTACACTTAAGTTTATTAGAATAAATAAATAAACTATACTATCGGCAATTTATAAACAAACAGTATTATAAATGCGAAAGTGTGTTTGTTTGTTGGTTTCTCCTTCAATCACGCCGCAACAAAGCAAAGGATTGACGAGATTTTTTGCATGGCTATAGTTGAAGACCTGGAAAGTGACATAGGATATTTATCAAGGAAAATTAAGAAGTTCTATTGGGAATTAAAAGATTTAATCCACGCATACGAAGTCGCAGTCATCGGCTAGTCTATAGACTCTATACTAATATTATAAATGCGAAAGTTTGGATGGATGGATGGTTTGTTATACAATCACGCCAGAACGGCTGGACGGATCTGGATGAAATTTGGCACGATAGATTGTAGTCTGGCATAACACATAGGCTACTTTTATTATTTTACACTTATACTTTTTTTTTAATTATTTCAGTCGAACGAAATCGTGGGTATTAGCTAGTAAGACATAAAAAGACAGCAACAACTATAAAGATTTTAATATCATCGATAACGATTGGCGCGTATGACTTGTAAAATTCGCATTAATCGGGTATTCATCGCGCAAGCAAAATAATGTATTGTTGTGCCTTGAATCATAACATAATGTATGCAAACGTGTCGATGTGATTTACCGAGGCCCGTTTAGAGGGACTTTGTATTGGAATTCGCAATTGTTTTCGAAAAATTAAGGTGAACTCTCACTGGATCGAGTAGTTAAAAAAATATAGTAAGCTAACTCTGCAGATGTAACACTGATTTTAAAAAATACAGCCAGAGTCAAAGTTTAAGTGAAAAATGATTTATTGATAGATGATGCCCGCGACTTCGTCCGCGTGGATTAAGGTGTTTTGATTCCCTCGGGAACTGTTCAATTTTCCTAGATGAAAAAGAAGCCTATGTTTCTTAATGACAAAGTTGTATGGAAGCAACCGACCTTGGGTCCAGCTCCCCGCAGGATAGTATAATAACTTACACTATTGTATTTTATTTACATACTTGTCTAAGTTTTGTAATATATTCTAAAAAAAGAGCAACTGCTGAGTTTCTTGCCAACTCTTCTCGGCAGAATCTTCTTTCCGAACCGGTGGTAGAGTCAAAACATGACGTAGCATAGGAGACACCTGTATGACCTAGATTTTTTAAATAAACTGAAACACTGAAAAATATGTCCTTCCCCGGGATACAACCTATCCCTGTACCAAATTTCATCAAAATCGGTTGAACAGATGGGCAGTGAAAGCGTAGCAGACAGACACACTTTCGCATTTATAATATTAGTATGGATGGTATGGACTTTAATCTATATACCTTTGAGTATTCGCCTTAAGTAAGTATAGATTTTGAATAACAGTAAAAAAATCGTAATCGTAAAAATTGTAACGCATTGTCTTGTCTGCACATAACGCGGTTTGCCGATGACGCCGTTTGACATTAATTCTTGGAATGATGCGAGGCATTCAGAGAACACAGAATTTGAATATGTTAAGGATAATCGTATGCTTGTATTTGGCTTGCATAAGGACAATACATCCGTGTTAGGAAAGTTTGATTTGGTTGTTGCTTAGAGAATGTATCCTGGTAGACTCCGGGGCATAAGAGAGAAACGTGCGACCGCGTTGATGAAAGAATTGATGAAAGAACCACGATGATGACCTTTAATAGTGATTAACAACAACGACACGTGAAGGTTCAGCTACTGTTTGATGCTATACAGTAGAGTTGTAACTGAGCCTCGCCTCCGTAAGTGCTGTTCTTTAGCAAGAAATCGTACTTCCGCTTCAACATCCACCTCCACCGTTTTTTTGGTAACGGAGGTTGATTTACGTTGACTTACAATGCGAGAGGTACAAGTCATAGCAGGTGACGTCAGTTACACCATTACAACAACCAAAAAGGCAACTGTCCTTAGAAGAATATCCTCAAAAAAAAAAAACAAATGTGGGATTCATCGCAGCCTAAAGCACAGAAAATGTACGATGTGATCGGAGAAATCCACCTCCGCCTCCGCCTCCGTTAACCTCCGCATCAGCGGAGGCAAAGCCCCTTCACCTCCGCATCCGCCTCTGCTTCCGCTAAGAACACCTCCGCTACAAGCCTACTATACAGTGTTGGAAACACAATAAGATGTTTATAGTCTACTAGCTGACCCGGCGAACTTCGTACCGCCTTAGTATGCAAAATTAAATGTATATTTTTCAATATTTCTGAGAGATTTTCTTAATATTTTTTTCCGTAAGAACCTTCTCCTAATAATAACAAATACAACAAAAAAAGAATTAGTGAAATCGGTCCAGCCATTCACGCGTGATGCCGTGACCAAGGAAAACGGGTTTCATTTTTATATATATAGATGACGTTCACTGCTCATTCACCGGTCACATGTACTAAATAGACCGACGATCTGTCTCTTACCTCAAGAACTGCCACAGAGACGCATATTCGCTTCCTTTGTACCTAAGTATACAATTATTAAAATCACTGTGCCACGAGTCGTGTTTTTCTGCGTACGCGACACGACAGTTGTCGCGTCGTGTAGAGTTGCGTTGTCCCGTTTGTGGCTGACGTAGGACAGAGCCTAAGATTACAGCTAAAACTTCGTTCAAGACCAACTTGCACTTGGATTTGATTTAACTAAATCAATTAGTGTTGTGCAAGAGGGCCTTAAAAAAGTATATAATAATATGAAGTTTGTAAACAAAAGTTCTATAGAATAGCAGCTCAATGGTAGATTAACGTAAGTAGGTATAATAAGAAGAAGAATATATCAGCCTTATGCATTTACTTAAACTCTACACTAAGCCTTAGCCAATGAGAAAAATATAATTTTCCAAACTTGGCATTATTATAAATCCTAATTTCATCAAAGTACACTGTTTTGTTAAACGTGGGTGCTATCGTACTATTTCCTCCCACGTTACTAAAACAGAAAAAAAAAACATGAATGAAACTCATGAGGGTTCCCTTTCCAAACATTCTGCTGTGAAGTATAAACAGTGGTTCAGACGCAACATGTTTATTGGCGAGGACGCTAGACGGGCGGTCGCGGTGCCAAACAGAGCTTTGGCAGGATCTACTGGGCCACGTGGCGAGAACTTTCAGGGGAACAAGTTTAGAATTCCGTAGTATAAGTAGGATAAATTTGCCCAGTATTTTTTAACCATAATATTATTATTATTTTTTAATTATAACAGAATTTAGAGACTGTGTTAAACAGCATTTTGTTAAGTCGAGGTTATTACACTATCGATGATTTTCTTATGGACAAAGTTGGAATGGAACCAACCTGCCTCGCAACTCGCATCCAGTGACCCATGAGTCAGTGTAATACTTGTAACGTATTTGTTGCATTGTTTACTTATTGTAACCTTTTTCTTTTTTAAGAAAAGAGCAAATGCTGAGTTTCTTGCCAGCTCTTCACAGTAGAATCAGCTTTCCGAACCGGTGGTAGAGTCTTAACGTATCATAAATGACACAAGTTGAAGTCCTACGCGAAATAAACAAATCATTTATCATTTATCAACAGCCGGTAGCCTGGAAGGGGCACGGAAGTATTTTTCAGCTTTTTTTCCAGTAGCGTGGTAACTCCTTTCGCCATCTTCACATATTATACCTTTAAGTTTCTAGAGGATGACTAGTGTATATATTTGTCATTTTCTTTGTATTTTAATCTTGAACGATCAAAAACTAGGCATGGCCAAAAGCCTCCCACCAGTGACCAGACCAGACCAGAGAAAATTAAAAAATAACCACACTGACCTTCTTCGATCGGGGATCGAATTCTAGACCTAGACCGTTTTTAGACCGCGCTCACCAAGCTAGAGAGGTCGTCAAAATTCTTATGTTCCCAGTAGGTGTATAAAAACACACAAATTGGATTTCGTCATTGTTCAGTCACCGACAGACATGCACCAGCAGCCTACGAATCTGTAGGCCAACTAGTGCAGAAAAGGCACAACTGATTAGGTAGGCGCGTTCATTCATAAATTAGATGATATCTACCAAATCATCAATGAATTTAATACGGGTATAACATAATCTTGTCCAGTCACATCAGTTGGCTAGGACGCTAGACGGAACGCCGCTGTGCCAAGCACTGTTGGCAGGACCTGCTGTCCACGTGGTGGATACTTGCAGGGGAAAGTGGTAGAGGTGCCAATTGCCACACCATCTGCTGGGGTGATTGAACTGCAGTGAAATTTTGGCTTTGTATACTGCGTTCACAATCGTCTTTACAATCGAGCATTGACGAGTCAACATCTCCTGAAGATGCTCCGGTGTCTTTTTTTTAGGCTATATAGGCTATATATATAGGCTAGCGCTTGGCTGCAATCAGACTTGCATGCAAGAGGTGATGCAGCCTAAGGTGGAGCGCGCTTGCCTAGAAGATGCCTATTCACTCTAGATTTGAAGGTACCTATATTAAAAGAGGAGGGGAAAACGGAAGCCGGAAGGGCATTCCATATCCTAGCGGTTCGGATTAGAAACGAGGAAGCAAATCGCTTCGTACGAGCCCGCGGAATTTCGACTGCGTAAGGGTGCAAACCTTGTCGATGCCTTGCGGTTCGATAATAAAAAGGTGACGGAGGAACCAGATCGAATAGTTGTTGAGCACACTCTCCGAAATATATCCTGTAGAATACTGACAGACAGGTAACTTTGCGCCGATGTTCTAAGCTTTGCAGCTACGAACTGACCAGTGCTTTGTTGCCGATAAGTCTCCTGACGCGACGATCCACCGAATCCAATGCGTCAATGTGTCCAATGTGTCGGAGTGAAACGGACTTTGAGAATAATTTGAAATATTTGTGTGGTGTAGTGAATATTGAAGGATACATACTGTGCCACATAGATTTACTTGCTGTGGCGGATTATAGCCAATTAAAGTTCTACTTATTTCATTGCAGCAGTCTAAGATGTTAGCGGGCTAACCAGTATAGCTAAGTACCTATTACAGTGATGTTAAATCCATCACGGCAACGTAAAGGAATGCTGAATGAGGAAAGGTAGTCATAAATAGTATACAACAAAAAAAATCAATGAAATGCATGTGGGTATAAAATAATCTTGTCCAGTCACAACAGTTAGCTAGGACGCTAGACGGAGCTCCGTTGTGCCAAGCACTGTTGGCAGGACCTGCCGTCCACGTGGCGGCCACTGGCAGGGGAAAGTGGTGGAGGTGCCAGTGCCACACCATCTGGGTGATTGAACTGCAGTGAAATTTGGCTTTGGATACTGCGTTTACGATGCTAGTAGTAAATTCTGCATGTTGTTTATATTATACGTTAATCATGTCTATTTCGAGCTTTGTCAATTCATCATATGTTTTTGTTAATGTTGAATCTTACTTTTTTTATTCGTAGTTAGCCTTTGAGTGCGATCTCACACGATAAGTTATAATGCAGTCTAAGATGGTAGCAGGTTGAGTGGGCTAACCTGTTAGGGGTACGGCACTTATATTAAACCCCTAATCGCTTGGCGGCACGTCTTTGCCGATAGGGTGGTAACTAGCCACAGCCGAAACCTCCCACCCCCAGCATTATTATCCTAAGAGCCCTGATAACCCCTGCCATTATGTGATTAACGGCTAAACGGGTCTGAATGAAATTTGGCACAGAGATAGATTATAGTCTGGAATAACACTTAGACTACTTTTTACCCCAGAAAATTAAGAACCTAAAACCTCAATCCACGCGGACGTAGTCGCGGGCATCAGCTAGTGATGAATACGACGCAGAGAGTCTGTGGAAAACTTTATTGATCTTTGATTCGTCGTAAACGTAACTCGGATTGTCAGCGGACGAAAATAGTTTCCGAAAGTCACTTTGATGAATCAGGGAGCTAATTGCGCAACGCTCTGGCGATCCAGTCGACGCCGTTTGACTTCAAAATGTAACCACAATCGCCATCACCTTGTCTTTTTGAAGTCTATTCGTGGCGATTGCGATTGAAAGCCACATACGTAGATATACTGGATAGTGGTCTAAGATCTAATTCCCTCTCTCCTATGGGAGTGGAGGCCTGTGCCCAGCAGGGGGACGTTATTAGGTTGTAGTGGTGGTGGTGGTCCGATAGAGCCCGATGAATTGCAATTGTTCGTTTGATAATCTAGTTTTTTTTAATACTTTTTCTAAGAAAGCATTCATCTTTTGTTTTAGGGACTAAATCTATTTTTTATAGGCAATTATGTAGGTTAAATATGCTATTATTATTTTAGCATAGTCTCTAGATTTAATTATATTTGCTTGACAGAGATTTTCATTCACTTTCTTCAAGCCATCTGCGCGGGAGATATTATAGTGCACAAGTGTATGCGCAAACACAGTTACGATGGGACGGCAATTCAACGTGATCGGAGTGAGATCAGGCGCAAAGACCGATGGTTTTACGTGCTGTCCGAGGCACAAAGGTGAAACACTAACAGCTTCGTAAGTCCGGACTGGTCCTTATAATTTGTAGACAAATAACTAAACTAACTTAATTAACCTAATCCCAGCAGAGTTTGTTGTGAGCTCTTCTCAGACTAGGGCGAGTTTGGAACCCACGTAGCTTTAGTTTTAAGATACCGTAACTGATTATTACCTCCTTTTATAAGTTATTGGATGTCAATAAGTGTACAGTGTACTTAATTTGAATAGATAAATATTGATTGTTAACCACGCCAAACTTGGCCTCACCGAGATGTTGAATCCGACCTTCGCCGTCTGCAAGTTCCACAAGTTGCACATGTTAACCACTAGACAAATGAGACAGTTTACAAAAATACATGGAAAACCGTGCATCTAAGGAAAAACATTATTTTACTCAAAACCCTACAAAGCAAGCCGGAACTCTAGAAATATAAATAAATACCTCATAAAGACATCAACGGGTGAAAGGGTGCAAATATCTAGCGAAGGACAAAATACTAAACAACCTGCTTGGCAAACTTGGTACCTACATCATTTTAATAATACTTATACGGTATTAACCTACTATAATGAAACTACGTTATTGTTGGAAGGAGCGAAATGGACTTAAAGCACAGAATAGGTAAAAGAAAGTGTTTTTTTTTATCCACTACAAGCTAGCCCTTGACTGCGATCTCACCTGATGGTAAGTGATGATGCAGTCTAAGATCGTAGCGGGCTAACCTGTTAGGGGCATGGCAGTTATATTAAACCCATACCCCTTCGGTTTCTACACGGCATCGTAACGGAACGCTTAATCGCTTGGCGGCACGTCTTTGCCGGTAGGGTGGTAACTAGCCACGGCCGAAGCCTCCCACCAGGCCAGACCAGGGAAAATGCAGAAATTATAAATTCCCAAATTGACCCTGCCGGGGATCGAACCCAGGTTCTCCACACGTTAAGGCAACAGCGCTACACACTGAGAACTAAGTACCTAAGTATGGTTTAAAGTTTATTGACGACCTCCGTGGTGCAGTGTGTAGCGCTGTTGAGGTCCTGGGTCCGATGGGTCAATTTGGGAATTTATAATTTGAATTTTCCCTGGTCTGGCCTGGTGGGAAGCTTCAGCCGTGGCTAGTTACCACCCTACCGGCAAAGACGTGCCGCCAAGCTATTTAGCGTTCCGGTACGATGCCGTATAGAAACCGAATAGCCCGCTAACAGGTTAGCCCGCTACCATCTTGGACTGCATCATCACTTACCATCAGGTGAGATAGCAGTCAAGGGCTGACTTGTAGTGGATAAAAATATTGAAAGGGTATATGAAAAGCTCAACTTTATTGTACTACAAGTTAGTACTTGACAGAGATCTCACCTGGTAGCAAGTGACGATGCAGTCTTATTTGGAAACAGGCTAACTTGACATGGTTTTGGTTTTATATAGTAAGCTCATAATCTATTTTCTACGCGGCATTGCACCGAAATTCCAAATAGCTTAAGGGTGGAAAGTCGGTTATACCCCATATTAATTATATGTTATACTAAGTATGACTTTGATATGTCAATGTTTAGATCTGCGTACATATGGTTGTAGGCTACCCCAGCCGAAATTTCATTTAATGAGAAAGGTAACAACTAGCTTAGCGGAAAAGTTTGGATAATAAGATGTCATACCTATGACAATAGCTACGCTATGAGAAGATATGAGAAGACTAAGAGAAGCTTCACTTCTCTTAGTCTTCTCATTAAGCGAAAACTATTAAATAGAGTATTTAGTAATTTTTGTATTTTGTGGTAGAGGGTACCTAGACCTCTATGGGGACCTATGGGGACCTAGGTTAGAGGGCTCCCTATCAGTCCCCATCCCTAGTAGTGTATTCCTAGTAATTTTATGATATCTAAGTAGTAGCAAAGTTCATTAAAAGCGATTATTTTTAACATAAAGGTCAAAAAGAGCAAATATACATCAATTGTTTACAAACTAAACCACCGCCAATAAAACCATACACCTTATCGAATCACACCAACTATTAGGAAAACTTCCAACACGCAGCTTGCCAAAACACTGGAGTGCGTTCACCCCTGACGAATTTTGGCGGCAAATCGGGCATCGCTTACGATTCCTTCATTATTTTTATATTTTTTTCGTGCGTCGGCCAATTTATTTTATAGATATTGGCGTCGGTTCATCGGGGATGCCCGAGTGCGGTTGGTCTTGGCCCTGGTCCCCTTTGGCGTGGCTAACTGGGTCGCTACGTCACACAGGAGCGCTGGCCAAAATCACGGTACACGCGGAAAGACGACATGAAAAAATCCCGGCCGCCATCTTGCCACGCGACGTTTTGGCGCGCAACAGGTGATGCGATCGGAAACGTTTGGGGGACATTCGATCGACAATTTTGCTATAAAACAAAAACAACTTTTTAAACAAACCAAATTAAAACTAGATCCCTAATAGGTTAGCCTGTTAACATTTTAGACTACATCATTACCACTAGGTGAGATCGCAGTCAAGGACTAACTTGCAGTGGACAAAAAAACCTAGGTGTTCCCGCGACTTCGTAACTACGCGTCGATTCAGGTTTTTGAAATTCCCGTGAGATCTCTTTGATTATCCGGGATAAAATTAGTCTATATCCTTCCTGGGAACATCTCGGTACCAAATTTCGTAAAAACCTATTGAACGGATGGGCCGCGAAAGCGTAGCAGACGTACTCGAAAACACTTACACATTTATAATATTATTTGTGTGATTGTGGTAAGTAAAATCTTTTCTCAGATATATTATGCGATAGTCATATCACTCATAACAAATTAATTCAGATCTTATCAACATGATTTATTAAATTTTTTATGCATAAAAAACTGTCACGCAGCCATCTTGCCACGCGCCGTTTTGGCGCGCAAGTTCACCAGCCGACGGGTCCAGAAATGCATACGCTTAGTGGACAGAACACGTAGTTCCACAATAAATACCATTGTTGTAAACTGAATGCAAAATTCGATTATATGCATTTAGGTAGTTAACCTGGACGCAGCTAGAATTTAAATTAAACAAAGTTTCCATCGAGCTTTTTGAACGAAGCGTTTTCTGCTAAAGTCCGCTTGTAGGCTACTTTTAAACGTAAGGTATTATACTAACGTCCAGGAATTTATACTAGATACTTAAAGGTATATAAGGTTCTGCACAACATAATAATTTCTATTGTCTTCCTTATTATCAATATTCGTATAAATATATTCGTATAAAGCGTCTGTTTGTTGGTGTGTCCTTCAATAACGCTGCAACAGATCGACGTAATTTTTTTAACCAATTTTTTTTTTCACTTTGTTTCAAAAATGTATCTCTCGGACTCACACAAGCGCACATGATCGCAGTGTTTTTCTGTCCATCCACTCGAGATGACAATTTTCGCACAAAAATGTGCTGCACACAATTTTGGTGGAAGCGCGCCATAATGTTATAAAAAAAATACAGAAATAAAAAACAGAAAATACAGTCCAAATTTTTTTGGTAACTTCTTCGAGACAATCAAAGGTGGCAGAAATACAGGAAGACGTTTTAAATGTATTCGTGAAACCACAAGTCCAATATCAAAAGCAAATAAGTACAGTACCTATCTACTATCTTAAGGAACATCGTTGAACGTACGTTTTATTTTACGAGGAGATCGTAAAGCCGGTGTAAAGAAAACACCTTCGGATTCAATCCGGCGGATCCGCTAACTGACCATCAAAGAGACTGGGCTTTATACGTAGCTGTAACGACTTTATGTGTCCCTGGTAGTTTATTTTTGTTTTTGTACAATCAGCTTTACCAGGTCAACCACGGGGTATGATTTTTTTTATTAATCACTAGCTAGCTTTTGCCCGCAGCTTCGATAACGTTTAGTTCGATTTTCATACAAGTTTCAGGCCCTTATTTTACCCTGTTAGGGGTTAAATTTTCAAAAATCCTTTCTTGTGTATGCCAAATTTCAGCCCAATCCATCCAGCGGATTTTTCTGTAGATATGTTAGAACAGTCAGTCAGTCACCTTATACTTTTATATTTTTAATCATTATTATTCAATTCCAAATTTTAATTGTTTTTTTTATTAAAATATTCTTTTTACGTGGTTAACTTTAAAGTGTTTTGAATCGACAAGTGAATCTACAACTGGTTCGGAATAACATTCCAAGGGAGAAAAACCAACAAGATACACGGCGTATTCCACTACAAGTTAGCACTTGACTGCAGCTATCTTAACAGGTAAGTGATGATGGAGTTTGTGATGGTAGCGGGCTAACCTGTTATTAAAAGCAGGTAAGTATTATTAAACCTTGGATGAAATAAACACGGGATAAGAAACGTAAGAAAAATGTATGAAATCGCGTTCGACTAACTTTTGCGAGGCGAGGGGATGCCCAATTATTGACACTAGTGCATGAAAAAGTCGACACTAGGACAACACAATAGCGAAACTTCCCAGTTCGCGGCTAGAGGTGTAAGGCAAGATATTACACGTCCCCTGGTTAATTCGTCCAAGTATTAAACCCATAACTATTATTTATTTAATTTGTCCATACCCCTAATGAAACGTATAATTCAAGCAAACTTTTAAAAAATCCATCGATGTCTCAAAAGTGTGTGTCTCAAAAAATTCTCACACCACCGTGGTAGACTATGGCTAAATACTATGGCTATGTACTAAGTCAGCAATGTGTTGAAACGATAAATAATGAAAGAACTGGAAGTTTAATTCGCTATAATCCGTAATAAGTAAATATATGTGGTACAGTGTGTATCTTACGATATTCACCACACCACACACACACAAATTATTCTAAACGCACGTTTCACTCCGACACCGGAGCATCTTCAGGAGATGTTACTCTACAATGCACGATGAATCACAACTCTGCAAATGATAACCCAGTTTAAAGTTCACGTACGAATAGATTGCTCCTAAACTTTGATGAAAATCGAATCTCTCGCATATGCAGCGAGCGAGCGGAGCGGGGTGTAGGCACTAGGTATATTTATATCGCATTACCAACAAGTTGAAGAGCAACAACAGCTGAACTGTTTGTGCAGAAATAGAAAATAGTTTCGAGAAGCGAACGCGTGGCGCCACTTGCAGCGTCGTAAACGCTTGTACGATTTAAACTACTACACAATTCTCATTTCAAAATATTACTAGCTGATACCTGTGACTTCATCCGCGTGGATTAAGTTTTTTGTATTCCCACGAGAACTCCATAATTTTCCTTAACCTATGTCCTTCCTCGTAATACAACCTTTCTGTATATCAAATTTCATCAAAATCGGGTAAAAAGATCGACCGTTAAATCGTAGCAGACAAACAGATACACTTTTGCATTTACAATATTATGTAGTATGGATTTCGATTCAATATATTTTAGTCCGAGTTATTACCACTTAGATGTTATAATAACCGCCTAACCACAAAGAATAAAACGAGTTTAACTAGCGCCTTAAGTGATGTTTTGACAGTCTTTGCATAGGAAATTTAAAAATCCCCCCCCCTCTCCCTCCCTCTCTTTCTCTCTCTGTCTCTCTCGCTGTATGCAAAGCAGACAAATAGATACTTAGTCTTGCTCTGAATATCTCAATCAACTGCAATGTAAGTTTTTACCATAACCGCTAACACTCAGACCACACCACATATGTCCCATGTACGAGTAAGCAGTAGCTAACAGAAAACATCGTGTAACTAAAGCAAACTGTACACGACTTGGAAACTATCAAGTTAGATTTTAGCCCGCAAGTGCATCTACTAAAACTTTTTTGTTTTTATCGACTAGAATAAATTGAGCCAAAATGTACTTTACATTTACTAAAATATGTCTGTCGCAGGCCACAGATTTTCAGTTGTGCTTTTTAAATACTTTTATCATATGTTTTTTAGTATTTATAGAACTATTTGAAACGATCTTTGCCACAGTTTTTTTTTGCATTGAGTTTAAGCTGGGTTCGCCAATAAAGCTGTCGTTTTTATCGAATTTTTCAACAATTATTGTCTAATTTAAACTTATAATCTGTATAAATTATGTCGCTAAACATTTTCCTAACCTAATCAAAACTTTCTCGAACAATTCATCTATCTAAACATCGGTGAAAACCGCACGAAATACTTATAGCGCTATCTGACAGACAATCTCGGCGAAGGGAAAAAAAAAAAACATTCACCTCTAGTTTTTATAAAAAAAACTAGACGATGGCCGCGACTTCATCGTCCTGGATTTGATTTTCCGGGATAAAACCGGAAATTCCCATCTCTATACCCTTAGCAATATTTGAACAAATGAGGCGTGATAGCGCAACAAAAAAACAAACATATTTGCGCATTTAACAGATGAAATAATAATTTATTGACTATTGACTATGCCACTTATGACCTGTCAAGACTCGACCATCGTTTCGCAAAGCTGAAGAGCTGCAGAGAAGAGCCGGCAAGAAACTCAGCAGTTGCTCTTTTCACAAGAAGAAAAACGTTACACTATATGTATGTAAAATACAGTGCATACGTTACGTATCGAGTAGTAAACTGCGAAGTGAGTGCGACTTGTGGGTTGCTGGAGGCAAAGCCGGTTGCATCCAATAAAAAAAAACTAGTATGTATTATATGAATTACTAGCTAATGCCCGCGACTTCGTCCGCGTGGATTGAGGTTGTTCGGTTCCTGCGGGAACTCTTTAATTTTCCGGGATGAAAAGTAGCCTATGTGTTATTCCAGACTATAAGCTATTTCTGTGCCAAATTTCATCCAGATATATTCAGGCGTTGTGGCGTGATTGAGTAACAAACATCCATCCATACATCCATACATCCATACATCCATCCATCCAAACTTTCGCATTTATAATATTTATTATTATATTACTATTTGATATTTGATATTTGATTTGATTTGATTATTTGATTTGATTGATTGGTTTGGTTGATTGATTGACTAATTTTATACGATCACAATATTGTTGATAGTTTTGTTTTCTCTTTCTTTTTATGTTTGTAATTTTGTATTACATTTGTTTTGTGACATTGCCGTTCTGATTAGATGTAAATTTTATTTTTAATTTGTGAATAGTGATAGTGAGGTGAATCGCTCACACTGAGGCCACACTCTACATGCATTGAGCGACCTTCTCTGCAAAAGCTTCTAAGCGCATCAGCCGCACATCGCTAATGCAACGTGCCATATTATTACATACAACCCGACGATGGATGTTGTATTTGCATACTGCAATAGGAAATTTTCTCTCATCTTCTATATATCTATACTAATATTATAAATGCGAAAGGTACGGATCATCTATTGGATTATGTGTAGACTGCGAAGACCGCCACAGAAGGATGATTGTTTGTTACTCAATCACGCAAGAACGGCTGAACTGATCTGGATGAACTTTGGCACAGATATAGATTACAGTCTGGAATAACACATATGCTACTTTTTGTCCCGGAAAATTTACGAGTTCCCGCGGGTACCAAAAAAACTTAATCCACACGGACGAAGTCGCGGACATCGGCTAGTTTTAACTATAAATAACTACCGGTTAAACTCGCGTGTTTTGCCGGAAAAGTGTCCGACTAGTTTTGAACCCGCCCGGGACCCTTATGCATGAGACTGTTCACGCGACGCGGCAGCTGAAATACTGCGGGCTGCCTGACGTACGATGCCTGCCGTAGCGTTGCATGCGAACAGGCTCATGAATAAGGGCCCCAGACGGGTTCGAAACTAGTCGGACATTTTTCGACAATAAACCTGAGTTTAACCGTTTTTAGTTAAAATGAATATCATTCACGATAGTTTAAACGTTAAATTTTTTCTCTTATCTTATTATAATCTAGTCTAGTTCAGTTTTAAACTTGCCTTTACACAAGTTTAAAAAGTCCATTAGAAGTATGCTCCTTATAAAAGCTTGTTATACTGTTGAAGATTATGTAAACGATAAAAGAGCATGGATTTGACTCGCTCCAGCTGTGCTTGAGACTGCAGTTACTTGTAGGTATACCTACTCATAATGACTGTAATTTTGATTGAAAAGAGCAACCACCCAGTTTCTTGCTGGCTCTTCTCGGTAGGAATTACATTTCCGAACCAGCGATAGATTCACTCGACGATACAAAAGCACTTAAAAAGTTTATTTGAATAAAAAATTCAAAATAAATTATTTTTGATTGAAATTTGAAAAATATTGAAGTTTGAAGTTTTGATGCTTTCTTTGCGCTTATTATAAAGGATAAGGAAAGTAGGCTACCGCGCAGATGGCTCTGTGGAGAATATTGTTATATTGGTACTAGCTGATGCTCGCGACTTCGTCCACGCGGATTGAGGTTTTTTTGTTGCCGCGGGAACTCGTTAGTTTTCTGGGAAAAAAGTAGCTTATGTGTTAATAGGGTATAATTTATAACCAGTCCAAATTTCAGCCACATCCTTCCAGTAGTGTTTGCGTGAAAGAGTAACAAACATACACACATACCTACAAACTTTCGTATTTATAATTTTTAGTGTGATGCGATTAGAAAAGTAC